>CM061921.1:231975687-232697366 GCA_031002005.1 Vandiemenella viatica | reverse complement strand
CTGCTTGCATAAGATTTACAGAGAATTCACTCTTGAATAAACTGTTTTAAATTCTGAACGTGTTCGGCGTGGATATGTAAATCTGGGTGACGTACTAGTCCACACAAAGCAAATATACAGTTGCTACATCCATTCTGTGCCATCTCATTCGACGCACGTATATCAACCTGCAAAATATTATGCTATCCTGATTTCCGCCTTCCATTGTTCCCCAAAATCACTTCAGGCGACTACCGGTTTGGTTCCTTCAAATGTTCACGACAAAATTCATTGTCTTTGTTTTCCTCCAATTCTATCAATGCTCTATTTAACTTGTCAATGAGTCATGAAACCATAATAAAAACCTGCAAGTATGACCGTGCCCCACACAGGATAGGGGAGGTACAACGGGGCCAGTATGACTGCGCAACATACAGTGTCATGGAGGTACAATGGGGCTAGTATGACTGTGCCACACACAGGGTCGGGGAGGTACAACGGGGTCAGTATGACTGTGCAACACACGGTATCGTGGAGGTACAACGGGGCCAGTATGACTGTGCCACACACAGCGTCGGGGAGGTTCAACGGCGTCGGTATGACTGTGCAACACACAGTGACGTGGAGGTACAACGGGGCCAGTATGACTGTGCAACACACAGGGTCGGGGAAGTACAACAGGGCCAGTACGACTGTGCCACACACCACACAGTGTCGTGGAGGTACTACGGGGCCAGTATGACTGTGCCACACATAGGGTCGGGGAAGTACAACAGGGCCAGTACGACTGTGCCACACACCACACAGTGTCGTGGAGGTACTACGGGGCCAGTATGACTGTGCCACACATAGGTTCGGGGAGGTCAGTATGACTGTGCAACACACAGTGTCGTGGAGGTACAACGGGGCCAGTATGACTGTGCCACACACAGGGTCGGGGAGGTACAACGTGACTAGTATGACTGTAACACGCAGGGTCGGGGAGGTACAACGGGGTTAGTATGACTGTGCCACACACATGTTCGGGGAGGTGCAACGGGGCCAGTTTCGTGTCCTGGCCCACTCGTACCAGTCGTCCTGATTGCGGTTTGTAGGCGTTTTTTCGCAATCACTTAGCCGAATGCTTGGACAATTCCAAATCTCACACGCACTTTTTACAAACAAAAATACAGAGTGACCGTCAAGAGCATGTTTTCCCCTTTCACTGAAATTCGGTTTAATTGTATTTCATTTCCTACTGTAGTATGATATCTTCCTCTTTTGCTCAACTGCGTAGATAACATAAGTTACAAAATTCGAAGACTGATGGCAACACTTAGGCTCCCCCATTGCTCCAGGAACTGACAATCCCTAGTCCTAACTTCCCACTGGAAACAGTGATTACATGCCATGATGAAAATCAAAGCTTTCCATTATTCGAATAATAATTAATGAGTTACATTCATATTGCCTCGTAGGTCAGGAGAATGAGCCCGTGTAATCAGCAGTCTAAGACTCTATTACTGTTTCATAATACGCTTAGGTGGAAGAGAGGTGTAAAAGTTGATAAATTCCTTTTCGTCATTTAGTCATGGCGCAGTGCTTCACGTATTTTAATGAGTATGGTGCATCTATTCGTCTACTGGTTTTGACCCTTGATTTGGGTCACGTGGACTACAGAAGCGCTCTACTGATTTATAGCCTACCCGTAAAATATCTTCATACATTTCGGTAGTTTCCTCGAGTGTAAAGGACCGTGAGGCCGTAATAACCTTATGACAGGGTTTTTACTGAGTGCGCAATCCGTCCAAGTCGTAACCTGTCCAATCAATCCCGGTAATCCTACTAGGTATAGGGGACATACAGTTTACCTGGAATTCGAGCAACGGAGTCGTTCTGGTGTAATTTACATTACACAGCAAGCTGTGACAGAGGTGAAGGCCGGGTTAAGGGCCTTTGAAAATCCTTGCCGAGACAAGATATCGAACCGGGGACCTTTCAATGAGATTGCTTAACCACTGAGCCACCGTACTGATGGAAAGAATAGATGGAAGAAGTTCTTTGTTAAGTTTCAATCGTATTTTAATTTTCTGCGCTGTCACCATTTAAGGTAGTGTGGTGACCGCTAAAACCCTGTAAAAACCTGATAATTGGTATTAAATAATGCCAGATTACAGTTAAAAGGTTCAATTTTCATAACAGATTTGAGTTTATTTGAATTTCATGTTCAAGCATCAGGTGATTCATTATAATTAAGACTTGCCAAAATTTGCAAGCCATAATCTGTGGTTAAAGCTTTGAATACGCAGTAGAAATATGTTAAACAGTTTTGAGTTATGCCAGATCATATTTAGAATACATTCCAGGTGACGTATTATGATTATACATTCCTTAGATTACAAGTCAGAATCTTAAGATTAAAAATGTGTAAACCCCTTCAAGATCGGTTCAGTATATTTCAAGTTATGCACAAATTTGATGCTATCATAGTGCCGTCTGTCAATTCTTGTCTCTGACAGTAAGTATTGATTATATGTCGTTAAATACGACAGATTACATTGGAGACGGAACATGGGGTCCACCGACTCATTAAAGCGAGGTTACCAATCTTAGTATTGGTGATCAACGAGTGCAGTGAAAAAGAATTAATAAAAAGTATGGAGATTGAAGTGAATTAAAAAACAACAGAAGAAAATTTGCGCTGTTGAGGAAGAAAATGTGTAGTAATTATTTAGCTGTCTCAAGGTTCCACATTACAAACCAGCACTAATTATCTAATTATGTCAAAGACGACGAGTCGTAAATCACAGAGCAAAAAGGATATTAAATAAAATATAACTAAGTTAGTCGTTGTCTTCAGAATCCGTTAGTGATACAAATGATGATAATTACATTCCATTTAGTTCTATAAATATCAATCCGAATTATTAGCTCTTCCTAACAAAAGATTAGTAGAGAGGGTTATTAAAATTCTTCTTCTATGAGCTCCTAGACCGTGTAGGGGAAGAGGCGGTTGCCGTCGGGGATATTTACCCGTCGTTGGGAACGTCTGGGAACATGGACTGGGAATTCCTTCCCCAGTGTAACAGTGTTCGTAAATGTTGACGACTGTGATGGTGTGTGTTTTCAGTAGGCAGTGTTGTAGTTTTGTCGATGAGAGATGAAACCGAGTGCCGGCCCAGTCAGGCCTACTCTTCCGAAAGTCACCATTGAGGCCGCCAAGCTTAACGTCCCAATCCGATTGACGTTTCGCCATCAAAAGTGTCGTATGCCTTCACTCTATACGAAATACAGGTTTGTGATTTAAACCAAGACTTAAGTGCACAATCTGGTGGTTAGGAATTGTGCACCACCACCTCTCCTACCCTGCTAATAAAAATTATCTTCCAACATCAGGGCTCGAATTAGCTAACGCCGTGGCAGCTCCGGACACCACCACCGTGCCGCAAATAACTGAGCCAACAGTGCCTTGTAAAAATTGATGTCTCAAATATTATTTTGTTTTTATGACTGGACTCAAATGAAAAATTTCACATATTTTAGTCTACACCTTCACATATGCCCTTCTTATATAGAAAATAAATATGCGTAGCAGCTCCCAAAAGACGTTTCGGTTGCAAATTAAACCTTCTATATATTATCACGAACTTTTTATTTTTTGGATGTATTAATGGGAAAAAATTGTTTCTTAAATCGCTGTTGATGTTACCCGTTTATAACCAGTTGCGGCAGTCACTGCGTTTCTGTAATGTGGACAGCGAGTGTAATTACAGAGGGTCTCTACTTTAGCGCTTCCGATGTCACAGCAGCGGTCTCGAGGCATGTGGCGAGTAAACATCAAAGCTCAGCCCAACCACGCGGGTCAAATACATGTCGTTCAACAGCTAATGTTAGTACAGCAACAAGTCCGCGGCACACACAGGACATACACACACACACACACACACACACACACACACACACACACACACACACACACACACACATCCACACACACAGACATACATCCACACACACAGACATATACCCACACATGGACAGACATATACCCACACAGACAGGACATACACCCACACACAGACATAAAGCCACACACAGACATATACCCGCAACAGACAGACATATACCCACACACGCAAACATACACCCACCCACACACACACACATACATCCAAACACACAGACATATACCCACACAGACAAACATATACCCACACATGGACAGACATATACCCACACAGACCAGATATACACCCACACAGACAGACATACACCCACACACAGACATAATGCCACACACAGACATATACCCACACACATAGACATAGACATACACCCACACACAGAAACATACATCCACACAGACTCTTTCGCTTTTTATTTTTTATGAACGAGCTGTGAAGAATGAATTTTGTTTCTCAGGTGGTATAACTATTCATAAAAAAAATATGATTGTTGCCTTTACTTGTTTTGTTTTGTACTTCCTCCTAAACAGCCAATCTCTTCAATTATAAAAATTCAGGTTCGCAAGGAGAAAGGAAGCTCTTTCCACATCCGTTTGGGTCCCTGAAAGCCAAAAGTTATAAGTCTGTGATAAGGCGACATTAATGAACTGGACCCGACGCGTAATTACTTATTGGCTTCCTTATTCGTTATGGTTGAATACCAAACAAACTCGCACTGTGTGTGTACCCTATTCCATTCTTACCCTCGACAGTCCATAATTGACTGTTCCTCCCACTGGCTGCGCCTAACTGTGACGGTCCTAACCGACTGTTCATAACTGTCTGTCCATTACTCCCTATGTCGAGTATGCTGCCCATAACTGCGTGCCACTGCTTCACACTGAGTGCCGTTAGCGGACCCAGTTGCTCTACATATCAGATTCTTCGAGAGCTTGAAGGAGGTAAGACACAGCAGCCATTGGTCGGAAACTGTAACTCTCAGCCGAACGTATAGACAACACATTCAAACAGAAATATGAACAAAATAGTAGTAAAGCCATCGTCCTATTACATCACCCTCCTCCCTTCCCCGTATTTTCTGCTATTCATCGTTTAAAGAAAACCTGGTACAACCTACAAACTTCACTGCCCTCCATGGAAAGATCAGAATAGTAAAACCTTAGTTCCATTGTCTCCTACAATTAACGGACGAAAACACCTGATCTTGTTTGAAACATGTAATGGAACAGTATCTTGATTGCCCATTAAGAAATGTTAGTAATTAAGGACCGGCTGCCACAGACAGTAACGTATTCTGATATCTGCTGATAAGAAGGTAAACAATAGTTTGTAAGAGCATATAAATGAGTCGAAATGGCTATTATTATAGCGCTTAGATGAATTTTACAGAATCATACTCCTGAATAAGTGCGTGGCTTCCAATTTCCACATCAAAAATAAAAATTAAACAAACATAATAACAGAAGCAAGATATTAAATTGCAGAAATGACGAGTGAGCTAATTAAGATTATTCAATTATTTTTGCTGCATACTTGTGTGATATCATGTGAGATATTCTAGCCGGTACAATCTATTACGGCATTGTGTGCCAAAGACACCGAATCTGCAGACATAAATCTTTTTTTTTATTTCGTTAATTGAATTACGATTCGACGTCGTGCGATGAGAATCGCCGGTTACAACGTAGCTGATAATATTGCGGATAAAATCTAATTACAGGTCCAACTTTATAACCGATATATCGTCAGAAACCAATTACAAACGGCGGATAATCCGCAATGATGCAAAGAAAATTTACGAACGCAAGGGAAAAACCAATATCTTTAACTGTTAATAGAGAATGTATAGCCCTAATAATAAGCACTCCATAGAATTTAATATTCCAACACATAATGAATAACGCCAACAATAAACGTACAATTTAGTGTTGTTACATGTGCAAAGAATGTATTATTTGATACAGTTCCATTAGTCTTATCTGAACACTACTGAGATAGTTTTTATTTCATTTACTTCAAATTTTCATCAAACAGATTTACGAAGTTATGGAAAACATTTCGCATAATTTTCCCCATTTAACAAAAAAACTGATGTTTGCAATAATTCAAGCGCTAGTGGTCAGGTAGTCGTTTTGTTTTTCCAATTCATACAGTGTTCCTTCAGTCTTGAAAGGGCATAAATCTGCAGATAGGAAACAATGTGCCATTTACTACCGAGCGTAGTGGGTGAGTGGTTAACGCTCTGGCCTCGCATTCGGGAGGACGCCAGTTCGAATCCCCGTCCGGGCATCCAGATTTGAGTTTACCATGGTTTCCCCAAATCACTCCAGACGTATGCCGGGATGCTTCCTTCAGAAGGCCATAGCCGAATTCCTTCCTGTTTCTTGTCCCCAATCCCATCCCACCTCTAATGACCTCAACGTCGACGAGGTGTAAAGGAATAAGTAAAAAAATCAATTTACTGAATAATATAGATTATAAGCAATGAGTCTTCTTTATTTATTTGTTAACAAAAATTCTATTTGACCCAAATGGCCAGTCACCAATCTCCAATGACATAAAGTCACTGTCATACATTAATTCATGTGACAGCATATGAGCAGCGAAGGGCACCTGTACGGAATCTGAGCGCGTGTGTAAATATTTTCGCATATGTTGTATACATAAACTAGGCAGAAATATAGTGGGTCCGAGGATATAACAATAAAAAAAATTTTAACGCACAGGAATAACTGTCGACTGGACAGCGCCTAACACATCGAGAGTAGCAACCACAGTTCGATCCTATTATAACCTGTTCATTTAGTAGAGGCGGCTCAAGGTCATTCCGCTCTATCCCCGCTCTTATTGCTAAATGCGAAGGGAAAATTTACCAATCGCCTACATGGACACAGCGTTCAGCTCGGAGAGGTAAGATGGGAGGGGTAGGTGGGGTGAAGAGCAGGGCAGGGGACCATGACCTTGACCCGCCAGTTTGGAGTAAACAGGGTATAACTAGGTCACGATCCGCGGGTGCGAGAAAATCAGCGCAAGTACCGCGACGTGAGGGTTGGTGGTATACACAGGGCGAGGGTAACACTTCCAACAAGGACAGACATTATTTTTCTTGTAATGTGAAAACGTGATGGAGAGTTCGACTTGTTCTCGTCGACACGCCTCTCATTTTGATCTCAAGTGAGACACTTTTCCATGACCTGCAGACGTCTTGTCTTTCACTTCGCATCACATCTTGGACGGTTCACGCTTGATGAAGAGCGACTCTGCGGCTCTGACTACAGAAATCATAGCCCTAACTAGTTGATCCGATACAACGCGTTACCACTAGACAGATCAAGATCCAGTGGTAACCTTCACAACCAACAGTCGTCTAAACCACACATCCGTTCTCCCATAAATGAAGGATGCCTACCCTGTAAATGACCCAATACAACTTATGTTTGATAATCACAGCAATAACTTAAATCATAAAATTTTATTTACTTTTTTGGGCTTAGAGTTGCGCTTTGTCAACGTTTCGGTCCCAACCTTGAACATTCCTCAGTGCTGCTTCAAGTGATGTCGTTTTCCAGCACACTGAGTGAACTGTTTATATTTGTTGGGAGAGATCGTGTTGCTTCACCAGTAAAAAGTGTCCACTGTTTCTGACACGGTGAAATCTGATTTTGTGCTCTGTGAAGCGATCTGGCTGTTGATCCTGCCGAGCACACATTTCCACTTTTGACTCAATCCATATCTCCCGTCTCTGTTGAAGTTTATGGGACTGAATCTTTGGCAGCACCAGCAACAAAAACACAGCTCAACACCCGAAAAATACAATGTTACAACAAGACGTCTGCGAAAGCATAAAATTTTAAATAACTTAAACTGTTAAGTTAAGTAATTTTATTGTTTAACAACTGCGGAAATATGGTCTATTACCAGATTAACATTGTTCAGTTAAAGTTTATTTTCCCTGAAACGCTCGTTTCAGTTGAGTAAAATGCGTTGAACCTGGAGACTGGACGTAAACTGAATAGCTAAACAACCATCGATGAGTTTAGATAATGTTCAAAGTGTTACTTACACTGCTGTTTGGTCAACCAGGAAATTTCAAATAAAAAACTGCATTTGATTTTATTTGCACTTACTTTGTTAAAATGAGGTGTAAGTGCGATTCCAGCTATAAGACAATTGTCTGTTGACTAAGTGACTGCACACAAATATGAAGGGCAGTGATAAAAAATTATAATACTAGGCAGATACAGGGTATCCAGAAAAGGACTCCCTGATTTCAAAATTAAATATCTCGAAAACAAAGATAGATAGAGGAATGCAGTAACTATTATTTCACACTGCTGTATACAGTTCTTACAGCTGTCACAATAAACATACCGTTTACTGCATTCCTCTATCGATCTTTGTTTTCGAGATATTTAATTTTGAAATCAGGGAGTCTTTTTCTGGACAGCCTGTATATATGCGAAGTTTGTTTAAATTTACATGTTGCTATTTATTTATTTATGACTAACAAATACAAAATTTCATATAAGGAGAAGAACGACTGATGTTTACGATCTATTTTCAGCAGTACTTACTGGAACCAGGTCACAACCTTATAATTTTCTGACAGAAAATA
Organism: Vandiemenella viatica; assembly: GCA_031002005.1. Lineage (NCBI taxonomy): Eukaryota > Metazoa > Arthropoda > Insecta > Orthoptera > Morabidae > Vandiemenella > Vandiemenella viatica. Next base: position 232,688,828 of record CM061921.1, on the reverse strand, counting down.
GCAAACAAGAAAGTTTATTAAATACTCAGATAATGTTTATTATTGTAATGTCAGGCAGTGATGCGATGTCCATTTTGTCCCTGTGAGTCTAATTATTCTGTATTCTGTTTATCTCCCATAGCCCAATGTGAAAGAAGTAGCGAAAAAAAACGATGGCAGATCAAGACTTTACTGTGTAGAAAGGTTTTTTTTTTTTTTTTTTTTACCTCAACTTATGGGGTGGTTGTCGGTATTCACAGTGAAAATTTGTTAATAGCCACACACGTTGCCCGCCTTAAGGGCTTCAACCTAGTGTTCAATAAAGTAACATCTAAATACAAATGAAAGAGTTGCATTAAAGTAATATTTACAGTCCCTTTTAATATTTTTTTACTCCCCAATTTCCTGATATTAGTTATCAGATAGTATTTCATTTAATTATAAGTTCAAACACAAATTATTTTAGTCGATGTTTGATACTGAAGTTTTTGTGTACACTGTGGTGATACGGATGGAGACGTCAACACCAGAAATACACGGCTCTATATTACGAATATTTCGCCCCCTCCACAGCCGAATACGAAACCGCTATGTGAAAAGCGAGACCACTGCTATCACGATCATTAGCCAGGCAGCCCGCCTACGCACTCTCAAATTAACCAGCTGCTGACTCGGACGACCTGTGTGTTTGGGAAATTGTTTGATTACCACAACGTTCATTATTTGTGCTCAAATTATAACTTGGCTTTCTTTCTCCCGCTTTATAAATCAAAACGGGGAGGCTCTATAAATGGAACTCAAGTGAAAATAGTATATCGAGGAAATCTTTTACCTAACTTGAAAAGAAGCTTAGATTTACTATATATATGAAAGGTTACTATGGTGACTGTGTCATCGTCTCCGTAGCGCTGACGTCACAATCCCGGCTTTCGTTGCCCAACTAACAACGGATGGAGAACTTGCGGAAAATCAAGGATATTAGCAATTAAATTTTCGTTAAATACTGGTGTTCTATTTAGCTATGAACTGTGAAGACACTAATAGACGGACAACTGAAAGAAATGTAGGCCCTATGTATTTCATTTGAATCAGTATAGCCTTATTAATTATTAGTTGATATTTGTTTATTTATATTCAGTCGTTATACAAGTAGATGTTTACTCTCTGCCCAGAGAAATCACTAATACAGTAAACTAAATTATATATAAAACATTACATCATTTTGAAGGTTATTTTTGACAGGCTTAGATGCTAGGACGGGACAGCAAAAACGAACAAGAACAAAATTAGTTTGGAAACAGAAAATCGGAAACATTTGCGTGATTTCTCTGTGTTTCGGATCTATTTTTACAATGCATACTATTTCCGTCTCCGGATGTAGGCGGCTATGTTGGAGGGTGTTACACACTGCAACGTTCGTGAAAGTTGAACCCGGGAATGTATCCTGTTGTCTTACCGTGTTTTGGAGTGTTTGTAAGTGTTACCTGTATGTATAGATGACTGTGGTAGTATGTTTGTCCACTTTAGTGTGTTTTTCGTGTTGTGGTTGACAGATGAAAGAAAGGCGAGAGTGAAATCAGGAGACTGGCCTACTCTACCGAAAGACTCCAAAGTTCCTCATTCAATGGACGTATCACCTTCAACAATGTTTCATACCCTCGCTTCATACATACTATCGAAAGAATTTGGATTAAACCAAAGAATTTGGTGCCCCATCATTTGATCAGGAATAATGTACCGCCACCTCTTCCACCCTGCTTACCAATTCCCAAACGTTCAACATTTTTCCAACACCTGGGCTCAAACCAGCTACCTATGGAGTCTTTATCACCCTCATGGTTTTACGGCTCGTAGGCGTCATTACAGATGATAGAAGACGCGTGATAAGGAACGGGAATTAATTTGGCCATGGCCTTTTGAGGGTATTACCTGGAGTTATTCCGGTAAACAATAGAGAAATGAAATCAGGATCGCCGGATGGGGATTTGAGCGTTACAGCTCACCAACCAGGCTCGGTGTCGTGAAATCTTGGCGACATCGTTTGACGAGATGGTTTCAAAGAATTTATCCGCAGCAAAATTGAATCAATCATTGAAATATTCAAAGAGTTTCCTTCTCAGTCGTGGTATAACTTATTTCAGTGAAAACAGTTTCTCGTTCAAATATGTAGAAACGTTGTTCTAGTTTTAATACAGGGCGTTCGCCGGGAAACGCTACCCTCCCAGTCTGTTGCCGTCGGCAACTTGCTGGGACAGTGGAGCCAGCAACTCCCGCCACACGGCGCCGTGAATCATCGCACTGTTTAACACCTCCGCTGCCCCAACAGTGTTGTGAATAAACGTTTCTTTGCGGTTTGGCTGGTTTGGGGCTTCATACTCTTACTAATCTGTACCGTGTTTGAGTGTGAGTAAAATTATGGTACGTTACAGTTTGCAACAAAGAATATTTCTCTACGATACATATGTGAAGAAGAAGTCGTTTAAAAAGTGTCGCAGTAAATTTCGTCGCGAATATCCTGGCGCTTTACTGCCAGCTAAATCAACAATTCTGCGTCTGGTTAAAAAAGTAAAAGAGACGGGTTCATTTTTTAACAAAAAGAGACTGTCGGTCAAACGTATTCTCACAGAGGAGAAAATTGACGATATCGCTTTTCGACTAGAACAGTCACCCAAAAAATCATTAAGTCAGTTAGGGCAGCAGGCAGGCGTATCTAAAACGTCAGCTTGGAAAGTAACAAAGCTAGTTCACTTAAAGCCGTACAAAACAATTGTGGTGCATAAAATTACAGAAATAGACCAGGGGCCTAGGATTAGATTTTGCAACTGGTACCTGCAGGGTGTCCACGATGGCACTGTTGATCCGCAACTGACGTCACATTTAAATGCTTAGCACATACAAGTTTATGAAGCGTAATTATTATGAAATAGTCCGCGGCCGACGGTCGAACAATGCCGGAAGCTGACCGCTCGCTCGCCGGGAGCAGTTTCTTCCTTGTAGCGCTAACAGTGGGTAGCGTTTCCCGGCGAACGCCCTGTATAAATTGTATCTTGCCCGAATTAAAACATCATTAAATCTCATTTCTAATCGGAAGGAAATAATGTTTATACCTTAAGTTACTTTCCTGCACTGCTTATCGGCTCATAACTGTTTTAAAACTCGTTAGTGAAATGGATACAAATGTCACTGGAAACCTATATGCATTAATTCTACACTATTATTACAAGTACGTGATTGTCATTAATGCGGCCTTACTGTTTTCTAAAGATGTGGTGACTGGTGAAATATTTAATTCTGGTAGTGGCATCCTCAGTACTCTCTAAGATTAACACAGAAATCATAAACAGGAGTGCAGCACGCCAAAGTAACTCGTTCAGTGTGCTTGTTTATGACTTCACGTTAGCATACTGTGATAAGCCAATAGGTACTAAACCTCATTTCTGTGCCTGCATGTTTTTCTATGGATTTTTCATGTGACCTATGGATCCTTGAATACGCATAAACCCTTTAATAATGAATTTCTACACATAGATGGAAGGAATACGTGAACCTACACTGCTGTTTCACTGATTGCTCGTAACGAACTGTTATTGATGTAAACGCCTGTCTGCTTTCCCAGCAAGGACATAAATGAAACAGTGTTATTTTTCTAAGATTTAAAATCACTGCTACTGATTTATGGTAAAAGTAGAAACCAACTTGTTATGGCAGACTTGTTATTTTGTTATACTTATGATATCCTGAAGTTATAGGAGGCTCCTTACAAAATTTGTGGATACCATGTTAAATGTCGGCCTTGGCAATGAAGTGTCTAGCACGCTGGCCGAGCATTGTAGGGGTCGCCCGTTCGAATTCATCCTCGCGCTTCGGTGTTCTTGCTTGGGTGTTAAGTCCGTGCTGAGTAGATATAGAAAGGTGTTGGTGGATCTCAATGTGAATTAACTCACAAAAGTTCTCAGTTTTCTTGACAGGTGATGGTAGGTGATTAAAGGCTTCCTTGATCACAAAGGGATACCCCATTCGTTTTCTAAACACAACTACACTTTGCCGGTGGTGAATACTTGCACTTCCACAAGGTGATAACAAGTGATCATTCACGGCTTTTTGCATCCTGTCGTGCAAGGAAGACCAGTTCCTTCAGGTTTGTGATTACTAATGGCTTCGTAGGTATACCTACACCATTTGTAACCTAAACATCTGCTCCTCCCGGCTTTCAAATGAAAACAAACCTTTTTTTGTTATAAACCACACACACCACTTTTATTACAAACAAGACTCTCAATGGCCCTTGCCACGTTTAGTTAACATTTCAATAAGAAACAGATTAAGCTATCTCCTGTTTTATATCCACAGTACTCCGGAATAACGGCTATTAGTATGATATTAACCGGACGAATAGTGTAACGGCTTCGCTGGACTTAAGAACCTGATGGGAACGTGTGTTTGATGTAAAATACTTTTGGTGTCGATGTTCGCACAGAAATCATTTACTTGGAATAATTCCGGGAATTTCATCGTATGACAATGAATAAAATTTGTATTTTTTCTATTTTTTTATGGACATGAATCTAGTGGCATCATCTGTGTAATTTTATTACTTCAAAAATAGAATTTAGTCACCGTTTGGTCCTCCTCGCTCCCAAGACACTGCGGAGACAGAGGAAAAAACTCTTTGCTCGAAGCTTTCAAATCATAGCTACCGAAATTTTCATAGTATTTCAACCAACTAAATTTCTATGTTTCTTTTTTTTCTTGGGGCATTACGCCTCATCGATATCGAAGTAATTAGAGACAGGAAAAAATGGGGGCAAGGAATTAGAAGGAATTCGGCTATGGTCTTTAGAAAGAGCAGTTTCAGCATTCGCCTGTCGTCATTACAGAAAACGTCTGGAAATGGAAATCTAGATCACGTGTCCTCCGTAATTCCGCTCACCCACTGTTCTCGGAAAATATCTGCGAGTTTCTATTTGAACGGTAACATAAATCAGGACTCCCTGTTTTATCAGATAGTTTACAAGATAGAAATATGTCACAGTTCATTCGTCTTTGAATGGATTCCAGACGCCACGGGGAGCGCTCTCACAGACGTATGCAAGAAACGCTCTGCTCAGAGCTTTGAAATCATTACTCTAATAAGTTTTATCTTGTTTCAACCAACGAAATCTGTATTTTTTTAAATTCATTTTTTTCCGCAGGGGGTCGTGTCACAAAGCTCCATATAGTAACTCGACGCCAGAGCTGTTCTTGGCCGGCCAGTCGTTTCACAAAAAATGAATGAATTATATAAGATTGGAGATTTTCTCGTCGTTGTAAGTGTATAAAATTTTCTCGGGTTAATTAGCCGAGTTAGTCCATCGTTTAACCACGACGTTTTGGTGATCATTAACTCTGCCGCCATCGTCAAGTGACTGCTGCAGGTAGTAGCAGTCACTTGACAATGGCGGCAGAGTTTGTGACCACCGAAACGTCGTGGTTAAACGATGGACTAACTTGGCTAGTTACCCGAGAAAATTTTATTCAAACGAATGAATTTACAGAATACAACATTAGTTTTTACGTCGCACTTACAAGTGTGTTTTTTCACAGCTTTAGGCCTCGTTGTCATCAAGATCATTAGAGGTGAGAAAGGGTTGTGGGCAGGTAACGGGAAGAACTTCGTCCACGGACTTTTGAAGTAACCAACTTGGCATTCACCCGAGATGATTCTTGAAAACCATAGAAGACCCTAATCTTGATGGCCGGATGAAGGATTGATAACACCTGCTCCCGAAAGTGAAGCCAGAGGGTTACCGCTCCTCAACATACCCCTTACAACCTATGACTGCTTCATGTCATCCACTACAGCTATTTCATTCAACTGTTCCCTCTTTAAACAAATTAACCAACCACGAATATTTTAAAATGAAACCGGTTATACTGTTATTCTTTGTGTTAGACTCTCACACAAATTACATTCCTCACCACCATTTTCAAAACACGTTTGTTTCGTACTTCATTTGTCCATTTAATTTTCAACATCCTTCTGTAGCACCACATTTCAAAAAGCTTCAATTATCCTTCTGGTATTTCTAAACTTCGTGCTTCATTACCATAAAGTGCAGTGTTCCATATATAAGGTTTTAAAAAGTTCTTTCTGAATCCTAGATCAATATTTGAAATTGAAAAATTTATCTTATTCAAGAAGGGTCATTTACCTACAGCTATTCTGCATCTAACATCATTGTCGCTTCTGGCGTTAGCTGTAATTACTTCATAATCAACAAAATTCGCTTATTACTGGTATTAAATTTGATCATATTTTTATAGTTAATCTACTCTTAATACAAACTTTTCTGTTACATTTAATTAATCTGGTTTATATTTAGTCCAAATTCTTCCCTTGATAGTTTGTTCACGCCGTTAAGAAATTTGTTAACAACCTCACTGTGCTATGCTAACAGATCATGGCACACTTATTGTATCTCCTGGAAAAAATAATGCCAAATTCAGGTTCTAGTTGAAATTATGTCTGACAGCAGATACTATAACACGGTGATTTGATGGAAACTATTTGGTGTGCAGCCATTGCTGGGAACGTATAGTATCGAGATAACTTAACCCAATGCTGTGGTACTTTTACCTCACAAAGTTTTGTTGGCTGTGATGAGTTCTTGAAGTTTCTTTAAGCTGTTCTTAAACGTCCTGCTGACTGCTTAAATTTACATAGATGCATGGCGGACACTGCTCCATTGATCCGTGAAACGTTTAGACATTGTGTAAATGTATTTCGCGTTATTTATTTCGTGAGTCACGTAGTCTGAGAGAAAGTTGATCTGTAGTTAAAGTAGATTTTACACAAAACGAGTAGTAGTAATGGACCTACGGTTGATCTTCATCGAACAACGTGGGAGTGAATGAGACACATTACGAAAACAGCAAACTGTTTGACTGAACGCGTCAATGAGATATAATGGGCTGGCTATGGTGCAGATGTGGAGGAAATATGTAATTACTACGGTGTGCTTTCAAAAGTGATTATGGCTTCTTGACTGTTTACGTTGTTCCTAGCAAGTAGGTGTACCAAATATTACCCCCGCAGTCATTAGTGAAACGTTTCTCATATTTGTAATAATTCACTATCTGAAACTACATCCGTCAGCCAAATTTTATGTACCAATTCGATTCTTTATTTCCCATATTTCTTCGCACGTGTTGAGAATATGGTAGTGTAATTTAGCTTGAAGCACTGTACGTTCTCAGAGGAGTACTAACGTTCCCTTTTTTCTTCAGGCCACATAGCCATAATGCGAGTAGATATTGACAATTTAGTTAAGATAAATAATGAAAGATTTCAGATAGGCTGATTAATTATTACTGGCGAACCGAAGTTATTAAGGAGAGTTTGTCTTGCTCATAACTGAGATGAATGAATGGAGTACATACTGAAAGAGGAAAATCTGTTTGACCGAGCGTGGTGGGTGAGCGGTTAGTGCTCTGGCCTCGCATTCGGGAGGACGCCGGTTCGAATCCCCGTCCGGGCATTCAGATTTGGGTTTTCATGGTTTCCCAAATCACTCCAGGCGAATGCCGGGATGCTTTCTTCAAAAGGTCATGGCCGAATTCCTTCTCGTTCCTTGTCCCAAGTCCCATCCCTCCTCTAATGACCTCGATGTAGATGAGGCGTAAAGCCTTAATTTTTTAAAAAAAGTGTGTTTGTCACCATCTTGCTCAAACCAACTATTACTGTGTTTATCTGTGACACCTGAAGCGACGCACGCTTCGTAAAATTCAGCTAGATGATTGCAGGAAAGTGCCTAGAAATCGATATCGGAATGTCCGACACGTTGGTAGTATTACATGAACTCATCCCGTTGATATTTAATAAAAAATTATTTTATTTAGATCATTTTTAACTAAATTACGAAATACTATCTCGTAGAATGCTTGGACATTGGAAAAGAGTCGTTCTAAATTTAAAAATACTAATGGACACATTTTTAAATTGTTTTATTTCCTCGTTTCGTTATTCGAGGATAGACCCATTAATAGAGAAATAAAAAAACTGAATTTTGAAAAATGCCTATCAAGACCGTTACAATTATATACGAACTGCAACTGTAGTACATCATTGTAGTTGTACAGGGTTGCTAAAGGATACTGGTAACTATTTAACAGCAATGTTTGTTTGACATGAAAATGGAGTAACGAATTATTTATATTGTGAAAATGGTTCTATGATTTTTGATATACCAAAAGGACTTATTGGACGAACGTTTAAGGCCTCACACAACGCATTCAAGCTGACGTGGGAGTATTTCATCTCCTGGCTGTGCTAATGAGCAAATTAGCGCAGCTTTGGAAAATATATTCATAACACTCTTAGTGGTTCCTTTTCCTGTGTAAAACACAGCCTACTAATTAGCTTCTTGCAACGCTCACTGATTACAGTAAGTGTTTATCACGGCATCTGGAGCCATTGCAAATTTTTTTTGTTCTTTTCTACAGATTACAAACATCAAAGTCAGTGCAAAAAGGTTTCCACGTTACGCCTTAGTGGAAGAAATACGGAATTCGCAAGAAGTTTCTCAAGTCACAAAAAAAAAAAAAAACCCTGAAAATCGATCCGCTACAGATCTTGTAACGCATTAATAGCTTAATAGCCTAGTAATACTTATTTAAACTCAGGAACAAAAATTACTTCTAAATTTGTTTAGTTATAGTTGTCTAGAAGTCGAGCTACATTAGATACAAAGGTGCTAATGTCTTAGCTCTCGACAGAACATAAAGTTCGTCCCCAAGAAACAAAAATGAACTAGTTTAAAAACAATGGACAAAAAAAAAACGACACGCGTCCCTGTTCTATTAGTTCTCTAACCTGTTCGTCAATTCGTCATACACATATGGTGGATCGTAAGATAAAATACTGCTTGACGCGGTCTAGAATACTGGCGGCGCGTTCCGATGGCCGGGAACATGTATGTTTAAATGTTGTGTCTTAATGTTGAGTCTGTCCTACATTGTTTATTTTTAGTTGCAATCTATATGTACACTGTAGAAACCTAAAGTACTACGTAATTCGTAATCACACTTTACCTGGTTTTATGGCCTTAGAAGCCGAAAGCCAATAAAAATAAGATAAAATACTTAAATTTATTTTAATTAGTTAAGGAAATTATATTTTACTTTCGGACTGAAAATTTTCAGCCTTCGTTGCTGTTTTTTGTGAAAAACACTTTGCACATAGTGTAAATATGAGAAGAAGAAACCTGAATTTCTGTTCCTACTTGATACTTTGATGCAGTTAATATGTTCTGATTTTTGTTATGTTATCGGGATAAAACATCCAGTTTGCTTTATAACATATCAGAAAACCGTTTTACACAGTTTTTAAGTTTGTGATGCGTACTGGAAGCATTTGGTTAGCATTTAAAAGGAATTGTTAACTTGAGTGAGCTTGAAAATGTAGCTACCTAGTTTTTGCCACATGATAATGCAGCATCATCTCTTTTGTAGCATAAGTTTATTCCCATAATTTAGTTGATCCGGATTGGCAGGGTGGGTAAGCCTGCTGAACACCGCTTTGTAAAATGAAGAGTGCCGCTGCAATATTTACTTGTTATTGGATTCTGATTTTAGATTAGCAACATTCGCTAAGAAGCTGACTATGTTTCAAATCTGCTAATTTAGTGTCTTAAAATGATAGTGTAAGCTATGTTTATGAAAAGACCTTAGACAACGTCCTTACATTCTGCAAGGTGAATATGGAAAGCCACCCAAAATTGCACTTATTATGTTTGGAGTGATAAAAATTGTGAGGGAGTTTAAACCTAAACTCGCTTACATTCATTTAGAAGCTATAAATGTACCAAAAATTATTCAAAATACAGCACACACGTAGAGAAATGAATATATTATTTCATAGCCTCTGCTTTAATGTTTACTGTGGAATATACGACATGGTGTACTTGAAAAAAGGAGGTAATTGCAGCAAGAAGTAAGGATTTTTGAAGAGTATTCTATAACAAAATTGCAAAATAACAAGTGTAACTGTTAGAAATGAGCAGGAGTAAATAATCAAACCTCGCAAGATTAAAGAGTGCAGAAAAATATAAAAATCATGCTTGGAAGCATTCAAAATATTTAACCTTCAACAAGCAGTTGCACAAGTGCGTTGTTTCGGCACACACGTATCTTATTAATATATGCTTTTATTGTGTTTTAGTCAGTTCGTTGTACAAATAAAGTTGAACTAAGTTGACAGAAAATAAATAGAGTAGTAGTCAAATAAAAATATTAGATCGTACACAACTGCTGCAGACATATCAGTCTGTGATTACACATACCCAGAGGCAAGCAACAACAAACTTGCCCTTACTTCTCATCTTGCAAGGAATTACGTGTAGCAATTTCTTGCGAAGCGGGGAGGAGCCAACGAATTTATCTTTGCAATTTTCCTCTCGGTATTAACGGTACATCGATGGCAATCTGCAAGCTGAGAGGGTAGATATTTTATTAACGGAGAATTTTTCGACGGGTTGTTGCCTAACAGGATTCTAAATGATTCATAGGCCACGTCTAACCCTTCGCCTTCGCCGAGTGTGATGTTGCCCTACCACACGTGCTTCATCAAAAATAAATGATACAAGCGGCGTACTACAGTCGATTCATGTGTTCATCGGTCGATTCGACATACAGATAAACTTACTAACTAGAATACATGTTAGTGTAACTGTAGCGTTGTTTGAATGCGGAAGCCTGCGGTTTATAACAGTTTACGGTTTATACCCTCTACGATGCTTGCAGTAACTTACTAATATTCGACCCCTCGGAAGAATTTTCAAATTGTGTGCAATAATTAAAAAAACAACAACTCATTTCAATGTAGTCTACTTACGTTTACAGGCACTTCAGGTTTAACTAGTAATCTATTATTTATTTAAAAACTATTAGAAAAAAGTAAGTTACATACAGTTATTTAAGTATTTTTAATTTTTTTGGGAAGCCATGAGAAACCGAAATCAGGATAATCGGACGTGGATTTGAACCCGCGACCACCCGAATGCGAATTCGAGTGTTACTGCTCACCAATCTTGCTGTGTAGTTATTTATTAATAGTCTCTCTACATTACGAAGCATTGCTTCCATTTCTCCATCAGCTTTAGTATTTCTTGATTAAATCTACATGTATTGTAGATGGTTTGAGACGTCAATAATACAGTTCATTCTTCATATGTTTTCGAAAATCTGTGAAATCCTTACACCGTTTCTCAACCCCTATAGCAAAATTTCCTCACGATACTATCTTTTAACACTTACAGAAATTCTTGGTATTTTTACGGTTTTTTTGTAGAAAATTTAATAGTAATACGATGTTCCATTCCCGAATAAATTCAAGTGATAAAAAATAATACAAGATGCTGTAGAATGACTAAAAGCAGGGTAGTTTAATTTCGCACGTATCAGACGGTGCTATCAACTTAAGTTTTAGTTCCGTTCAGTGCGTTCTCAAATTACAATTTAACATCGAACGCTCCTTGCATATGTATGTGTGCAATAACGTATTTTGTTATATCTACGTCAATTATAGTGGAACCACCCATTTCTAAGACTCAAAATGGAATTAAGATGAAGTGATAATCACTGAAACCAACTACTATATGCCGTTATTTCTATGCTAAGGAAATTAATTGATGATAATATTAATTTGTTGTCACGCAACCGTTCTCAAACCCTAAATATTTTTATCGGATCGTTTTATTTAGCCTGATAATAATGTTTTTTTTTAATTATTCATAAAACTCTTCTCCCTTGATCTCAATATTAATAATTTTGTTTGATTTGTTGCACGATTTCTGTAATAGTGATGCAGTGAATTTTGAGCAGCTTTCCTGTTCCACATAACTGGTGAGATGTTTTATCCAACAGTTGTTTCTTCTTTTTTTTTAATAACGCCTTCGGCGTTGATAGCAGTTGAACAGTGTTGTATTGATTCCAGCACTCCTGAATGCAGGCGGAACAATATACGTAGACAGCGCTACTTAGCAAAAATAAAAATCATTTTCCAATCAACTGTTTATTTACGATAACCTGAATAAGAATTTGATGAAATATGTAAATCATATTGTAAATTATTTAATTAAAATCTTAAATCTCAGGAACACAGCAGATCGCATATAACTTTTTTTAATCGTCTACACGCAGAAATTTATCGTTTTGTATCTCTCTCTTCGTTATTAATTTAGACAAGTACAAATATGAGTAAATCCCCATTTTCGAATGATATGCAGAAATGTATTGTGTAAGTCTGGTTTTGAAACTTTTATTATTAAGGAAGAAATTTGGGACTAAACCAGAATTCGTGAAAGTTTGGAGCAGAATAATGATTTCCCCATTATAGGTTAGCAGCCCATTGCTGAATAAGTCATTTGGCTAAAGCTGTTGTCGTCACAGTTTTAGTGCTCCAGAGATAACAGTCTAGAAAATCAGCAATGCATAAAGGACAAAACAAAAATCCTTTTTTGAAATTAAATTACAACAATCCAAATGTTGTTAATTCCCTTAAAACAGTATGGAAATGACTTTAAACATTACTATAAACCTTTAATTTGTATATATACTGCTAGTGAACTCATTTTTAATCTCGCCTTGTGTTAGATTGGAGTATACTATTCTCCTCATCAGTATGCATGTTGTAAAAATGACGTAATTAACATTTTCGGGTGTGTGAAGGCATTTAATTAATTCAGAGCTTCTGGGCAATAAATTTTGGATTATGTTTCCACCTGGTCAGATGGGCAATACTGTAGAAATTACTAACATTGCCGTTTATACATTTTACATAAATTAAGTTCGCTCTTTCAATATTGTATTCTGTTTACTTGAACTACGCATGTATTCCCATTAGTTGCACCAGCAAATTTTTAATTGTTTTATTTTGTTCTGAGATGGCTAAACATTTTTGACTGAGTCACATGTAACAACAATGACATTTCGATACTTTACATCCGTATTTGCTATAGAAGTAAACTTGCATTTGTCTCGTTCTCAGCGATCAATAACAGAGGGATCTTAACAATACTGATTTGCATACACTATTGTGTGTGTCCTGTAGAATCCTCAAAATATGTGATAGCTGTAAACGTAACAATCGTTTAACATATTTTTGTTTTATTTGCATATTTATTCATTTTCTAAGCAGTGAACAATTTTTTTCCAGAACTCGGTAACCCAGTTACTAAGATAGTTCCCAATGTCACTAATTATTACCAATAATAAAGAACAGATAAACAAATAAGCGTTTTATCACTTTCTTTTAATTTCAGTTCGTTCTAAGGTGATCTTATTGCCTTAACGGGATGAATTCCGGTGTCTGCAATGTTTACAGCCTGTATCATATTTTGTTCTTTCACGTCAAGATGCTAGGAAAAACAAAATATGTTATTTGAAAATTTCTAAGCTCTTCACATGATAAAACAAATAGTGATGAACTATTACGTTTGTACTCCCCTTAGTCAACTGTGTGGACATTAACAAAGAATACTAATTTGAGTTTACCGGCTAGATACGCCAACAGAAAAGCTGAATAAGAAAATAGTGAAAAACAGTCAAGCAGTCTGAAGGAAAAGATTTCCATGACTCATTGCACTGAACAGTATGTCCCTACTTGCAGAAAGACTAACCAAGAGCGAATAACATGAATCCGAATGATCTGTATCACCTGCGCTACTTAGAATTACATTTTTAATCCTTACAGTTTTAATAATACAGTGCTCTGAGGTAGATATGGAATTTATAAAGTTAAAATAGTGTGAATATGATTATTTTTACAACTTTACGTATACTTAATTGTAATTTAGCTAGATTTCCTCATTTTTGATAAATCTTCAGATATTTAATAAATGTTAGTTCTTTAACTAGATTATATACGGTCGGAATGGTGAAAACAGTCAGTAGTAGTTAATTTGCTACTACTTTCACCTAGTTAAACAACATTTCCCCTAAGTACGCAGAAAAGGAAAGAAATAGAAAATATTCGAAGAGAAAAATCTTCATTGGTATAGTACTAAATAGAACGCTAAATGTTTCGCGTTTACATATCGGAGCGTGTGTATTTATATCATTACAACGCTTAAGGGCATAAATCACGCGTGAAAGTTGATAAGCGGTAACACGTGTAGTCACGTACAAAGCACAAAACTAACGTCACCGCACAGAAAAACTGGATCAGAGAACAGTAAAGCGTCAATAACTTGACATGTTTTCACAATTGAACATAAAATCAAAAGCGTTTACTCTAAAGTTCAGGTGTCAACAATATTTTCTGGCTTGATCATTGCAGTTTGCAGATAGTGTAATCTATATCTAAACTTTTGTAATACGTTATTGCACAAAAGTTTATATTTGAATATGAATGGGATCAAACAAAATATAACGTAATTTAAACAAAATGTTAACAACATATGCATTTTTTTTTCATTTTCTTGTCTGCTGATTCAGATCTGTGGAAGAAAACGTATCATCGTTCACCACGTACTAGAATAAAAGACGCAATTACAACATTAAATACGATTCAGAAACGGATAATATGCTTTGAGTATTTATGTTTTTGAAAATATGTAGCTTTTAAAAGCTTTCCTTATTTTTAATGTAAAGAGTTTGTAAGCTGTACAGTAAATTCAGTTCCAAGTAACATTAATTTCTTGGAATCAATTAAAATTTCTGGAAAATAGCAAGCAAAATACGTTCTATATTTCGAAGCTCATCTATATTCCTACATAAAAAACTAAAGAATTTTGATAAAAAAATACTGTTACTAGGCCAAAAAAATTTCACTAGTAGCAGTATTCCACTAGATCAATAAATAGCTTTGCAAAAATACGAATGTTTGTAGAAACACTCGTTGTTAATTTTGAATGAAACTATTATTTTAGAAAATTCCTGCCGACCCCGGTTGGTGAGCGGTGACGTTTGGGTGAGACATTCGGAAGGACGTAGGTTCGATGAAAAAGGTTATGGCTGAATTTCTTCCCGTTATCTCTATCCTTGCCCTCCCCCACCCTCTCCCACCTTTAATAACGTCGATGTCGATGAAGCATAAAGCCCAGAAAAATTCCTGGTTTCACAAGTAGGGGCTTTCTCTTACTTCCCTTGTAGCTTAATGTTGTTACATAATATCTGTAGTAATACAGGTATATCTGTGTTGAATCAAATGATCTTATTGCTGTAGTGATTTGTGTTATACTGTCGACGAAGCATTGTTTCTGGGACCGAAAGTGAATTCCCTTAAATGATTACCGAAAACTGTACTGAGCAGTGTCATTACGATAACGAACAGCGCCATGTTTGTTAATAAAGCTTTCAATATCTACTGTTCTAATGTATGGGATGGCACAAAGTAAGCTATGGTACTTCTGGTTTTTTTAATTTAAAATTGAATGGGATGTTTAGGCTATACAGGCAGCTATAATGTTGAGTACATGCTTTCTGAACAAGTATATGTACTGCTCATGTCAACATTACGCACAGTACGGACGACAAGACGAACAAAAAATTTAGTTAAAATCACCCATACCCACGCGCTAATTCAAACCGCCGACATTTTCGCCTCTACTAAACACAAAAAGGCTAAGTTACGGTTTGAAAACAAAGTTCTCTATTGTCAAACTGCTAGAAATAATGAATCCACTGTTTTATGTTGAATGTGAACAAAAAAGAAATGTTTGGGGTAGCAACTGTTTAAACAACGTCGCCGCTATCTGAAAATGTGTGTGCGTGTGTGTGTGTGAGCAAAGACTCTGTTTCATTTTTATGAGACTTCAGGGTTTTATACGTTTGTGAAACTATAAAAGAAGTGAAATTATTTTGCAACTCTCATGAAGAAAGTATAATAAAAATACTGAATATAATAATGTAAAATCTAGTTGAAAGAGAAACTGAAAGGCTCGAAAACAGTTATTCTTACGTTCATTTAGAGAGAGCAGAAAATATAAAAGAAGTGACAGCAATTTTCAATGGATGGCAATAGTACTACAGTATATTATTTTTATGCCCTTCATGCCAAACGAAAATGCCTATTTCGACTTCCCCATTTCCTCCACTCTTCCCTTGGGGTCTTCCTTTGTACCTTTTCTTCTTCTGGTCATAGCCACTGTTTACTAAGTAGCCACCAGCTGCTTGCATCGGCATTATCACCCACTATGAACAACACAGACGCCATTATTTAATTACCGAGCTCAGCGACGTCTGTGTATAGGTGTCAGTGTTTACAGACAGACAACACTGCGTCAATCAACAGAGACCGAGGCGAGGCGAGTACCTCTGCTAACAAACGCCATCGACTGCATTGCTCATTGGCTCGTTAACATATCGGTTAGGACCCTAGGTGACTGTGAAAGATGAGGAACGATTCCAGTTGGTAAGACCTGATGGTAGAGCTCTAGTGTGGCGCAGCCTCCAAGAGACAATGGATCCAGGTTGTCGGGAAGGTACTGTGGAAGCTGGTGGTGTCTCCATCCTGGTATGGGACTTATGATCAGACTGAAATGACCATTGATTGAAAATGGTTATGCTCAGGTACTTGGAGACCATTTGCAGCCAGTCATGGCTTCCATGTTCCCAAACCAAACAATGAAGGACTTTTCCAGGATGACAGTATTTCATGTCACCAAGCCAAAATCGTTCACGATTGGTTTGAGGAATATTCTGGTCTATTTCAGTAAATTATTTGGCCACCTAGATCGCCTTGATCAATCGAACATATCTGGGACATGATTGAAAGGTTCGTGTATATCGTTCTGCACCACAACACTTTTTAAATTATGGACGACTGTAGAGGAAACAAGGCAGAATATTTCTTCAGGGTTCTTCCGACAACTTGTTAAGTCAATCCCACGTAGGGTTATTGCACTCTCCAGGGAAAAAGGGGACCAACACTAATTATGGAGGTGTTCCATGACTTATTTTAGCACTTCCATGTATTTTCCATAAGTGATTTAAGAATACGCGAAAATTTTCAGACGCTTGGTTAGGTAACAAGTTTTAATTCGTCATATGACTTTCTCAGCTGACAATTTACCGAGCGTGGTGGTGTAACGGATAGCGTTCTGGCCTCGCATTCGGGAGGACGGCGGTTCGAATCCCCGTCCGGGCATCCAGATTTGGGTTTTCCATGGTTTCCCCAAATCACTCCAGGTGAATGCCGGGATGCTTCCTTCAAAAGGCCATGGCCGAATTCCTTCCCATTCCTTGCCCCCATCCTTTCCCGTCTCTAAAGACCACGTTGTTAAAAAGGGACGTTAAACTGTTCCAAAAAAAAAAAAAAAAAAAAAAAAAAAGCTGACAATTTGGTGTGTACTAGCCAATTCACCAAGCAGCTTAATGGTAGGTCAATATTAGAAGAAGTATCTCCGTTTTCCGCCACAACATTAGACAATGGAACTACCGTATTCAGATTCAAGTTTAAAACATGGCTATGGACTGTTAGTACACATCAACAGACTTGCTAGTGTTAGGTATAGAACATTTAAGTAAACTATGTATTGTCGTTTTATAAGTTCAGTAAATTTAAATGCGGAAACACTGAGATCGCCATCCATGCGCATTGAGTATAGGGATCCACTTGCGACAAAGTAATCTTTGCAAGTTACACGATGTCAATTGTTTTCGCCTAGTATCATATTTGATCACACTCTTCTTTCAAAATTTCTTGCAAAAAAATAATTATGACAACAAAATTATTTAACTAAATACTCAGTTGTACATAAAAAAGAAGAAAAAAATGTACGATATTTCTGTTTATTCCACAGTATCAATTCCATATTTCTTACTACATAATCATCCGATTGCTGACGTGTGACAAGCAAGGTGAAAATTATGTTGGTGAAGTATAGTTAGATATCAAATAATAAAAATTAATGCCTCGTGTCTTGTAAACAGTTTGTCTCTAAACATTATTTTGCTATCTCGTACACAGCTCTAGGGGTTTTATCACTAAAATTTAGATTCCTATGTGTTAGAACCTACAAGTATCTTGCCTAGGTTAGTAGTCGTACAGATAGAGATATTTGTAAAAAATAATACAGTTTTGATACATTAAATATACTTTTGGTTGGATTCCACTTTCACTGAGTTCACGACCGCAATTTATTACACTTGGAAGAGCAACTACTCTTAATAATTTAACTGAGCTGGCCTGCATAAATTTTGGTTAGATTCATTAGCACAGTTTGATTTAGCTGCTTTGCTTGCATCAACTTTTCTGTACATCTTCCCTGTCTGCCATCACTCACAAATATCTTGATACTGTACTGTACATTCAGAATATCATTCCGTCCACCACAATCAATGTGCGCAATCAGTGTCCTCATCTAACGAAACAAAAATTGACTGCACTCGTGACATATTTACCACTCCATCCCAGCCAACATCACATTCTACTGTATTGCCACCTGCAACAAAGATTATAGATTATATACACATTTATACTAAGCCAGGGACCCTTTGATTCTTAATATATTAATTAATATACTTTAACTAATGCTAGGCAAAAAAACAAATACGTAGCAATTACGTACACTTTAATCGATTACCTTAAATCCTGGGAACCCAAGCATGGGATAAAACTAAGATTTTCTATTCCATGAAAGTAAGAAAGCCAAGTGGTGAGAAGGTGTAAAAAAAAAAAAAAAAAAGCCTTTAGTGGGAATCATGCAGATTTTTAAGTTTTTAGATATCACTAAAAGTGAATTCCGGGATGAATGTCTGATAAAGACAATCACCAGTTTCCTTCCATGTATGTTCCTACACTGTTATATAAATATATTTAGCGGGAGTGTTGTTTTATGAACAGATTTTGATAGATTTTTTCACGTTAAGCCTGGTTGCCTGCTTGGTTTTCTTCGGAAGAGTAGGCTTTAATGGTCCAGCACTGGGTTTCACTCTCTGAAAATTCACAACCTGCAGTCACCCACACGAAACCATAGAAACGTAAATACACTTCCATTACCGGAGGAGGCAAGGGGAAACAACCATAGTTTAAATTTCCCAAGAAAAGAACACGCTAACAAACGGGTGAGAAGACAAAAAGAATCAAACAAATGTGACATCACTGTAACATGACCTATCGGTTGTTTCTGTTAGTACCAGGCAGTTTCTAAACACAATTGGCGGTCGTATCCAAGCCAACAAGTTAAGCTGATAATTGTTAAGAGCAAATTTGTAGTTCAACACATTTTTTTTTTTTTTTTGCTATCATCACATAAATAGTAACAAATGTTCGTAAGTTATTGACGATAATTTACAAGTGAATGAACGAAAAAATGGCGCAAAACTAGTTTTTTTAATAACAATCTACTATGCGTTCTGTCATAGGCTGTAATAAAGTCGATTTTGACCACACTAAAATTAAAAAAAAAACTGCGCTGCAGATGATATTAGGGATGATAACAATAAGGAGCCTATATTTCATTTTTTTTTTAAATCAGTATCTGGATGGAGTTTTGAGACACATCAAACACTGCAGTGGTTTTTTAAATGGAAAACTGCACCAATTTTATACTTCTTTTTATATATTATCCGATTATAGATTATGAATTAAACTTGCATTTGGAAACTAGTGGACTGAATATTTCCTATACGAGGTGCAATTCTTTACCGTGAAATAAATTGTTAAAGACTGATTACTATCAGGAGCCGATATCGGAATATTGCTAATGCGGGGAATGTTACTGAACGCTACAGCGTGTCATATTTCGCAGGTGACTAATGTGTAACATTAACCAGGATTTGATTACATGATCGGCGACACTTTTCTTAACACCTTAGAATCAGGTAAGTAATGCTGCTTAACTACATGTCGTGCTCCGAGTGTATTCAGACGGTTAACAACATGCTCCACGGCTTCGGCTGAAATCTTAAAGCTTGTAAATTGAAAATTAAGTCGATAGCGTACTCCGCGTAGTTGTTCGCCTCTATCGATTATTGAGAAATTTAGTTGGAAAAGATGAAGAACTTGAGTTGGGAAGATCTTGAATGTGGAACGCGTCGTTCTCTGGAGATACTGGTTGCGAAGTTAACGGAAAAAATATTTCCATGAAGACGCTTAAGGTCTAGCAAACAGATATACTTCTTCCAAAGAGGAAATGCAGTCTTTTCCATCTTGATCAGTAAATAAGCGGTAATAGTAATGTGTGTCTATACTTTTGTCTGAGTATTACTGTTGCAGTATTTTTTTATAGACAGATTTATTTGATCTGTTAACATTTTTTTTAGTTCGGTATTGTTATGACGCGCGTAAAATTTCTTTTAGATTTTTACATAAAAATCAGTTTGTTTTTTTGAAAATGAAACATTCGTACGGATATATTACAGATTCATTAATCTTTCTCCGTGATAACAGTTTAGTAGCTATGAACTGTTTGTTAATAATAATAAAGCGCGATACTAGCAGAAAATGAAGAGACTGCCATCAAACAGCTTGAGACACTCAAAGAATGTGCAGAAAAAGTAGGGCTACAAAATCATTCGAGAAAACTGAATTCATATGTTCAAAGACAGAAATAGTAAGTTTCAGAACAAAATACGGTAAAATTAACAGAGTACCATACTTTAAATACTTCGGAGAATTCATCGAACCGACAGACCTTGAGAAAATCTCGCAGCAAAATCGCCTCCAAAAAAAAAAAAAATAGCGTTAGAGTTAGTCCAAAACCTCTACAACAAAAAATCCATGTCAAGACAGACAAAAATAACAGAAAACATGACCTTGAAGAAATAAAAAAAAAGTAGAGAGAAAAATCATTAGAAAAATTCTTGGAGCAAGACTCACTAAAGATGGTTACAGAATACAATCAATCAAAACAACAAAATAGTTTTCAATTATCTAAACTGACATCAAGAAAAAGCGAATGAAATTCTTTGGTCACCTTAAGAGGATACCAGAAAATCGATTGACGAAAAAAATAATAGATTATGTAACTTCACTTAAAAATCCAACACCTTGGCTTACTGAAATTCGGAAAGATCTTAAAAGTGCAAACATAGGAACAACGGACATCTTAAAAGAAACGCCTTCAAACATAAAGTAGACGACTGGGAAATTATAACTGAGCAACCAAAACAAAAACAATACAGACCAAAGTCGTCGGACGAACGTAAACAAGCTTTCTCGGAAAGAATGAAAGCATATTGCAACAACAAAAAGAACTCAAAGAAAACTTGATTGAGACATCTGTTTAACGTGTTCCATTTGGAGAATTCGCTAATAATAATAATAATAATAATAAAGCATGTAGTGTTATTCATATTCATCAGCAATGCAAATTACTTTATATTCAATGGCACTAAAAACTGAGAACGTAAAATCGAAAACAATACTTTGGGTCAAGTTCTATCAAACTTCACACGAAAAAGGAGAAATCTGTGATGTACGAACAATATCACAGTCCTCTAGATAAGCTTTAATTGATTTTAAAATTCTGGCACAAAATTACACATAGCAGTAAGATGTAGCTGGAAGCAAAGAATCCATTGCTCACAGGCTACAATAAAATATATCTGTACCAGAAATTTATTATGTTTGTTGGCGCTGAACGTTAAATAAATGTACTTATTCAGAGCAATATTAGTGAACAAAGACTGTCATTTCTAGAACAACAAAAGAGCTATGACAGGTCAGAAAGGTGATTATTCAGTTTGCTATCTGTCAGTGAAAGTAGTAGCTATAGAGGTTTCTATTTATTGCGATCTTCTAGCATCTATTTTTCTAAAGTATGAAATTTTGTTTCATAACTGACGTTGATAATTTCTATCTTCTGATTCCACTTCTTGCTGTACCCGTTGCAACATTGTGCAAATAATTAGATTAATTTTTGAGGTTGTTCATCAGTTTTGCTACAAATATTTTAGAAGTAGTTGGATTGTTTTTGTGCTGGGGATATAATTAGAGATTTCCAATGGCTTTCCAATACCAATTTATATAAGTGTGTGAGAATTTCCCTAATGAATTCCACGGCCAGTTCCATTCTCCTAGTCAACAATAAAAAACGTGAAGCCTCCAAACACTACCAGTAACTAATTCTTATTCCACAGCTAGGTTTTCATAAATTAATTTATTTAGTTTAACAATTTAAGAAAGTGCGTAAAAAAATCCATTCCGACATTTAAAATGCTCTTCAAGCTTTCGAATTCTTTGACAGTTACAGATTTTGGATAAAATTTGTGTTTATAAAAATCGGACTAATTCCAATCATTTTGTTTGCAATCTTTAATGACGATTCTATTTATTTAGATACTGCCGTTTCAGGCAGACTTCCAAATTTTAAAAAAATCTATTTAATAATTTTAAATATTATATACCATACAGTTTTCGTTAAATTTTGACGAATAGAAGCAAAAAAAAAAAAAAAAAGAAACCCCTTAGAACATTCCAAATTGCAAAATAAATTCGTGTATCAAACTTTTAACCTGTTTTGTATTATTTTCTGATGTAGTAACAGTTTTTCCTGTTTTAGTACTGCAGATGCAGCTATGTTTTTTTTGCTATTAATCGTCATCATATTAGACCTCTGATTATTTAATGAAGTTAAACTTCTGGACCGGCGCACCATTTCTGCACAAAAGATAAAAGTTTTATAGACCGATCAATGTTGTAAGCATCAATATAAAGCTTATATTTTTCTCCTTGATTACAGATCATCGTCAGTATCGTTTGGTCCTAGGAAACAAAAAATTGAGAATTTAGTGTCCACATCATCCACACTTAGGTTTCCACGAAATCACCCAATACAGGTTACTTAAAATATCAGAATACTTGCAAAACTATTCCCGTATAAAATTTGCTGAAATTTCGAAACATAATAGCCATTACTCTCCCCAACACGAATTTCCAGGAAACCAACTTAATTTCGCTGTGATCGTCAAATCTGTTCAATCATCATTTATTTATTAGCCACACATTAATATAATAAAACTGCAGATAAGTGAGTCTGCACATGAGAGAGTAATCGCAGTGCCACTATTGATGATAAAGCTGGAATTTTATTGGTCTGTCTGTATATTCGTGCATCACGCAAGAACTAATGGATGGATTTTTACCAAACTGCACACAATGATAGCTTATGTCAGCGGTCAGGATATATGATACTTTTCTGATGATAAGCTACAAAGTTCCTGATAATATGGACTCCAAATAAGTAAATTTTGATTTTTTTTATCTATCCGGGCAACATACAGACACTAATTAATGGATTTCAACAAAACGTCACATAGTAATTGTTTATGTCACCGGTTAGGATACTTTTGATTCTAGATCATGGTTCTCTATCACACAGAGCTTAAAACCGTAAATTTTTAATTTTTCACGTACTTCTGGCAATAATTAATCAATGATTTTGAACCAAATTTAGCATAATGTTAGCTTACGTCATCAGTTAACATACAGGACACTTTTTTATGCTGATTAGTACAATATTTCGTCCATGATACAGAGGGCTAAACCGTTAAATTTAGGAATTATGTTATATACATTTAATATTGTTTGTCGGAGCCTTCTTTCAGTCGAAATGCCTACCACTATAAGTTCTATGCTTGCCATGATGACGAGTTTGACTTCACTATCCGATTTTGGAGTTTTTTGCTATCATTAGTCTCTTCACTGGTTTGATACATCCTCCTCCCCCCCCATTTCTTCCTATAATGTGCTAACCTCTTCATCTCAACATACCCCTTACAACTTACGTCCCTAACTATCTGCTTCGTATACTCTGATCTCTGTCTTCCTCTACAGTTCTTCCCTTCGATTATTCCTTTCACTACCAAATTAACCAATCCCGCATGTTTTAAAATATGACCCACCATCCTTTCTCTTCCACAAATTTCAAATTTTATATCTAATTTACTATTATTGCTATCTTTTCTGCTACATTTCGTCACTTTTCTCTTGTTTTGTTTTATATTTAGTCCAAAATTTTCCTTCAGTATTTTGTTCATGCCACCCAGTAACATAAATATCCTGAGCCTGTTCTGCTAACAAGACAATGACATCAGCAAATCATAACATTCTGATTTTTCTTCTTTGAATACTTATGCCACATTAACAGTTTTTTTTTTACTTCCGTTATTGATTCCTCTACAAACAAGTTTAATATTAATGGTGATAGACTACAATCTTGTCTTACACCCTTTTTAATTGATGCATGTCTCTCGTGATTCTCTACTGTTGTTATAGCCATTTGAGTCTTGTATATGTTACGGTGAAACAGCGAAATCTGGAGAATGTCGAGATTCACCGGTGAATGTCAACATTCACATAGTAGCTTGGTGTATGTCCGAAATATTTGCTAAATACCCTTATTTCTGACTTTAACCGGTGAATGTCGACATTCACCATGCACTAATGGTGAATGTTGAACATGTCCGAGATTTATATTTTTTTCTCCGTAATTCAGACGCGATAAATTTTTCGCCTCTCTTTCTGAGAGGAATAACTAAGAACTTAAAACACACAGTACATTCAAAATGAGAAAGGAAAATAATAGAAGTAAAAAACTTACTTAATTATACAGTACGTTCTAAATGGGAAAATAAAATAATAGTAATAAAAAACTTACTAAATTATGTGAATGAAATCTTATTTATTGCAACAACTTAAACTACTATGACACTTTGAATTGCACAAGAGGCCCTTGCTTTTACAACTGCATTTATTTGTGGAACACTTCATTTTGCAATGACAGCGTGTATAGCCTTGCCCACCGCTTCTCGAATTAGCTGCAGCTGCTTCTCTCAGCGAAATTACTTGAAAAGAAATCTTATCTATGGAAAGGAGCTTTTCTTTACAAATTTCAAACTGATTACGTGTGTAAAGCTGCTTGAGGGTACCATTTTCATTCGCAAGTTTGTAGAAGTCGGAGTCTTCTATTCCAACAACAACCACTAACACATTTCGGTTATCTGTACGAAAACGGTCGACATCAGGGACTTGTATTCGTACAGTATCACCACTTTGAGCAGGCGGAAATTGATTTTGTGAGGTTCGCAACATTTTTGTTGCTTGGAGTAGAAGATTCTCTTTCGCGGCCCCTCTTTTTACAGAAATTAACTCGTGTTTTTCATTCAGAACTTGATGTAAAGACGTGGTAGATTGCAAGTCCTCTTCAATATTTTTCTTTGAAATTTGGTTTTCGGTTTGATCACCGCTCAAATTTTTTTCAGAAGTATTACCAGTTTCTTCAAGCTGTTCTTCGGTTTCAAAAGTATTGGCGATTTCTTTAAGTTGTTCCTCAGTTTCGATACTTTCGATTTGTTCGCTAGGCAAAAAAGACGATGCTATGCCTCTTTTCGCTTCAATGCCAAACATGGCTTCATAAAGACTTTGGCGTATTCCTTCGTGGCATGTAGTGTTCTTGGCAAATTGAACAAAGGGTAAACCTTCTGACCATTTATTTGTATTGTTATCGTTCATCCATGCAGTTAGCATATTCTGTATATCCTGACTGGCCCTTTCAACTGAGCCTTGTGTTTGACTGTGACGAGGCTTTCCATGAACTATCTTAACATCTTTCCACATAGCGCATATTTAGAATATCACTTGATTACTGAATTCTCTACCATTATCTGATTGCAATATTGCTGGAGCACCAAATGTTAAAAATATTGGAAGAACGCGATACGCTACTTCTTCAGCCCTCTTAGTTTTCAAAGGTTGTAGCTGGACAAACTTAGTTAAATGATCTTGATACGCCATTATGAACTTGTATTCACCATCTGAGTTTGACTGCAGATCTATCAGATCAACTTGACATCTTGAGTTTAACTCAGAATTGGTCATTGGTTTCACAACAATACCTTTCTTAGGTGCTCTGTGTTTCATTTGACACTGTTTGCATAGATTTAAATACAACATTACAACTTCATATGTAATATTTTTGTATTTATTTTGCAACTCTTTAAGCATACGTGTTATTCCTCCATGGACTATCCTGGTGTGAGCTTTATATAGTATACTGAACAATTCGTCATTGGTAACATAATACTGTATATTCGTTTCTCCTGGTTTTAATCGTACAATTAACTTCTCTTCATCATTAATTTTTAAAACGTCAAAACGTTTTAATCGTCTGTAATCCAAAGGTGTTTTGCACTTAGTTTTGGCAGAAACCACTTCAGAAAGT
This sequence comes from Vandiemenella viatica, assembly GCA_031002005.1. Classification (NCBI taxonomy): domain Eukaryota; kingdom Metazoa; phylum Arthropoda; class Insecta; order Orthoptera; family Morabidae; genus Vandiemenella; species Vandiemenella viatica. The sequence goes on along the minus strand of CM061921.1, from coordinate 232,662,705 downwards.
ATTTTAGAGTACTTTTCTCGAGAAAAATAAAAGCAATTGTCTTCTCGTTTACCCGCAATCAATACATTTAACTTTTCAAGAAAAAGATCACGATTCACTGCAGTATCCATTCTGTATAAATCAGGAAATCAGAAAAAATAAGAAAACTTTGCTCTTAACATCGAACCTTGCATATGCATAAGACTGACAAAGCTGACTGACTCCACCAACACAAAGAATTTGGCGAGAAACAGCCAGTCGCCTCTTTGTCGGCTCCTCTCTTTTCGACCTCCACCAGAGCATATCTGTGATTGTCGACATACACCGGTGAGGGTCCGAATGTACAAGAATGTAATGAAATATTCGATCTTTCACCGACGTATTTGGTGTTTGTTGACATTCACTGGTGAATGTCGACATTCTCTGATTTCGGTCTTTCACGGTAACATATATATTATAAAGTATTCTTCTATCTTGATAATTTAGAACTGATTTCTTTAAAATTTTGAACATCTTGTACCAACTAACATTGTCGAATGCTTTTTCAAAATCAGTTCATACCAAAACAGTATCTTTGTTTTTCTTGATCCGCCCTTGAAGTATTACTCTCAAATCAGAATTGCTTCTCTTGCACAGCGATTTTTCCTAAACTCAAACCGACATTCACCTACACTCTCTTGTATTATCATTTCTAATCTTTTGTATGTTATCCGGGTCAGTAATGTTTGAATATGTGATGTTAGAATTATAGTGCCATAATTCTCACATTTGTCAGCTTATGATTTCTTGGGAAATATGAAGGTTTATATACCACAGTTTACATAGGTATGAATAAAACCATTTGTGCATACACGCACCAGGCAACAGCAGTTCAAGTAGTGCATACAGAGAAGCCATTTGAACAATACTGAAGTGTTTGTTAGGGATATTCACTACGCATTCGGGAGAATGGTGGTTCGAATCCCCGTCCGGGCATCCAGATTTGGGTTTTCCATGGTTTCCCAAATCACTCCAGGCAAATGCCGGGATGCTTCCTTCAAAAGGCCATGGCCGAATTCCTTCCCATTCCTTGCCCCCCTCCCATCCTTTCCTGTCTCTAAAGACCTCGCTGTTAAGAGACGTTAAGCAGTTAAAAAGATATTCACTAAACATCGATGCATCGTATCCATTCGATGTTTACCATACGATACATCTGATTGATATGATGTTTTGACGAAGAATTTTTTTATTCGATGCATCGTTTTTTTAAATAAAAACATCGTCTCAATAAAAAAACTAACTCTCGCAAATAATGAGAGAAGTAATAGAAATAAATATTAAGATTACTAAATTTATACAAAATTAAATTATATTATTATAATTTAAAGTAACTGTCATTAACAGTTGGTGACACCTGTGAGAAGTTAGCGGAACATGACAGCGGTGAAGATTAATTTTTCTTGCGGTTGGCTTTCCTGTCCGTTTGAGAGAATGAATAAAATCAATTTCTTAGGTTCACACCTACTGTTTGCCGGTGTTTGCTGTGAATCGAAATAAGATATTATTATTCTAAAACAACTGTTACCTGACACTACTCAATATTTAAATATATACTGGGTTGGGGCAACATCTGATTGACTTCTAGGAACAGAATGAAAGGAAAACGATTGAGTAAATTTTTGTTTCTGCAAAGTTTGCCTAAACACCATTGGTGTTTACAGGTTAAAGACTTAACATTAATACCTTTAGGCAGATTTAGACTTTATTATTCAAGGTCTGGTTTTTTATTGCAATGGTCTGGTATCGTAATAAAATATATTTGTCAATTTGTAATTTCTGTTTCACACACAAAGCTATACCTCACTAATACATAACCAACACACAAGATCATAAAATTAATTTTTTAATGTTGGGTGAAAGGTAATGATGTGGCTTCGCATTCAGGAGGACGCGGGTACGAATCCCCGTACAGGTATCCAGATTAGGGTTTTCCATGGTTTCCCAAAATCATTCCAGGCGAATGCTTTAAAAGGGCCATGGCCGAATTCCTTCCCGTTCCTTGCCCTCCCCCCCCCCCCGTCCTATCCCTCCTTTAATGACCTCGACGTCAACGAGGCGTACAGCCATAAACAAAAAAAGATAAAATTAAACACATCATTACAGCTACAGCACTACACTACTGATATAGTGTTACTCTGTGTTCTCACGGACCACTATCTGCGTTGAACTGGAAGTGGTGAATATCAAACTATTGTCACATTTTCTCTTGGCGATTTTAAAGGAACAGGCAAGAGATAAATGAAACGACATTTGCCGCCGAATATTATTGGTTTGTATTTGTTGCGCTAAGAAAAACTTAAAGGTATTCGATGTTAAAAAACATCGATGTATTTAACTTATACATCTAAAAACATCGATGCAGGGTTCCGATGTATTACATCGAATAAAAACGTCGATGTATTTTCTAAGTGGACATCCCTAGTGTGCCTGTCTATTACCAACAAACCATACAATAAAATTCGGAAACAGAGGAGGTAATGCAAGACGACGGAGGAAAAGGTCTGCTCCTCTGCTTTTACTAAACAAGCCAATATTTATTTCTCTGATAGTTTGTTTGTGAATTAACTGCACAAATTTCGATTCTCACGTGGCAAAGTCGCAGTTCAGTAATCACATAAATCGCCAACCCAGCTGTGAGGCCCGATGTGCTGAGGCGCAGCGTACTGAATTCGAGAGTGGGCACGAGCCCAGTACCCCGTCTACCTGCCACCCCGGCGGTTTACCGCAATCATCTAGACCAGGGGTGGCCAATCCAAATGATCTCGCGGGCCACTTTGGAAGTGTTTCATAACTCCGCGGGCCAAATATAAAATTATATGTCCCCACTAGAGACTTTTTTTGAGGTGAAACATGAGTTATTATTGTGTTTACTACTATACTTACATGTAAACATAGATAATATAGTAATAATGATACTAAACGCACATTATAAAGAAATATATAACACTAAAAATGAAATATAAAAAATATTTTGTAAAAGCGTGATGAATCTCGCGGGCCACCCCTGATCTAGACGAATGCTGGGAGTTCCCCAATCTCCACCTCATGAACTACACATTTCACAAATTAGAATAGACTTCACACAGATCATACTAGGTTGCAGGTTCCGCAGAGAGATGACAACACAGTGTCCAACAGACTTAGTTCTCATGATTCACACTGCTTGCCTGTGTTAACACCTTGAAGGGTTCGATCACTTCGGAGTAGCCAAACAGTGTTGCCACCTTACGAAAACCAAAGTCGCTAGACCTGTTCTCAAAAGTCACTAGATTGCGAGATATTTAGAACTAAAAGATTCTCTAGAAATCGCTAAAGAAAATAAATAAAAATGGTAAGGTAAGTAATATAAAAATATTTTAATAATTAGTATTTTCCTTAAATTAAACACAACATTGTGCTAAAAAACAACATGAAATTTCTTCAATCGATATTTCTTCTTCATCATCTTGGTCTATCGTTGGAGTTGCTGAATTTGCAAATGTGGAAGGTTGAGATGAATCGTCAGTCTTAGATTTAAAAGAGTATTTAGTATCTTTACCAATTGCTGCAATCATATAAACCGGAAGCTCGTAACTGTAGCAAGTTTTTTCCACAATTTTTAACTGATTCCTTATAAAAAAGAATGCTGTCAAAGGTATTTACAGCTATCCTATTTCTCAAATTGTTTTTAAGAATGTTCATTGCACTTAAAATCCTTTCTACTGCGGCATGTGAGTGAGTAAGTGATAGGATATGGCTAAATCGGATAACTCCAGAAAGGTATTTATTCCAGCAGCATTCTTGTACTGAGTAACCCATAGTCCGTTTTCAATATATTATGTACGCCATGATTTATCTGATTCATGGCTGAGGCATTACATACCCCAATCCTATAAAGTTTTTAGAAACTTTGCAAGCTTGAATATCACTAAAAATCATCAAATATTTTTTTAGCGATAACATATTTAAGAATATCGCTTTCGAGCTTCAAAATTAACTAAATCTAGCGACAAAATCGATAAGATGGCAACATTGTAGCCAAAAACGTTTGTAGTACAGTACAGAGCGTGGTGGGCGAACGGTTAACGTTCTGGCCTCGCATTCGAAAGGACGCGGGTTCGAATCCCCGTCCGGGCATCCAGATTTGGGTTTTCCATCGTTTCCCCAAATCACTCCAGGCAAATGCCGGGATGCTTGAAGGCCATGGCTGAATTCCTTCCCGTTCCTTGCCGCAATGCCATCCCGCCTCCAATGACCTCGCTGTCGACGAGGTGTAAAGCCCAAGCAAAAAAAAAAATAGTACAGTCTAAAGTCAATATGAATAAATTCCATCAATGTCAGTGCACTGATCGCATTACGCGTTGAACTCCTTTATATTAACTGAGTTCAATAATTCAACTAAGAAAATTATTTCATAAGACGTTTTTGCATCACTGTTCAGTGATTTACATTGAACTTATTATTTATGAAACAATACTTTTCTACAATTTTATTATATAGTATAGATTATAAATTTTAAAATAACACACTGTAATTAAGTGACTTGAAACATTCCGACCTCTGTTTTAAGACTGGTTACGATCTTCGTGCATACCAGGTTTTCTGTATCTACTGGAAGTGATATTAAGAAGAGCGTGTCACGACTTTGTTCCATATTTGCATGTGGATCGCGTGAACGGTGTAGGCTGGTGACGTGTCATTTCGAACTTTTAAAGGAGAACAACTAAGCCACGCAGCCATGCACGTTCCAGTCTTCTTTTTGAAGATTCACTGTCAAGGTGATATACAACCACTTGAATTAAAAACAATCGTTTCATTTACCCGATGTTTATTATTTAGATAATTTGTTATTTTTTGTTTGTCTGTGGTACCACTTATTTTATTGTTGATATGTTTAGTTCTAGATATTCGTTTTATTTTACGACAAATTTAGCATCATGTAACACTGTGAATGAATATCCTCAAAACATGATTATGTAAATACAAGATATCAACAAAATGTTCTTAAACTCTGTCTAAAAATCCAATGACAATATAATACGAAAATTGCATACAGGAATTGAGTTTTTATTAAAAAAAATAACTCTTATCCGGAAGATATTGCTAGAAACAAAAGATTGATGCTATTTAAAATGTAATTTTTTGAATCAACATTACATCTTCCGGCAAGGTATATACAGATTAAATTAAATATTTTATATTTTATTAGGAATACCGGAAAGAAAGAAAATTGATGCATTTGAAATGTGGTGTTGCAGAATGCTGAAAATTAAGTTGACTGACAAAGTAAGAAATGAACGAGTTTTGGAAATGAAGGGTGAGGAAAGAAGTTTGTGGAAGAGGCATACAGAAAGAAGAGACAGGCTGGTAGGTCATATTTTGAGACATGCTGGATTGGTTAATTTGCTGGTGGAGTGTACTGTCGAAGGTAAGAACTATAGAGGAAGACAGAGATTAGAATATATGAAGCAGATAATTTAAGACGTGGGTTGTAAGGGGTATGTAGAGATGAAGAGGATAGCACAGGATAGGAAGGGATGGAGGATTGCATCAAACCAGTCGAAAGACTGACGACAGAAAAAAAAATCTTACTGGTAGTTGTTTTCTCTCGAACAGATTATGACAAACAAACAACACGAGATTCGAAAAAAATTCTTCCTTGAATGCCTTTAATGTTACTGCCGTAAGGCTAAAGGTATTTGTCCATTTTTCTTAAACAGTCAAAAAAATCTCCAATAGAGACGATTTGAATAATTATGCTGAAGTGCTGAAAGTCATGAGATAGGAAGATGCAATTATTCATATGGCGGCAGAAACGTATAAATGTGCCGAACAGTGTCGGGGCTTTCTTTTGTATTCTCGTGAATCGTGTGAATTGTTTTGTGATGTGATTATGGCCGCACGATACGAATTAACAGATTTTAAACGAGGTATGGCAGGTGCCGCTAGTCACATCGGCAATTTCATTTCGGAAATTATTCCTCAATTCAACTGTCCTCAATACACAGAGTTAAGACAGTGGAGTGAATATGTAATTTCCAGCGTTACCTACCACCAGGGACTACCCCGTGGCCGACTAGGTCCAATTGATAACGGAGACAAGCTGTTGGTGAGGCAGCACTGCGATAAGAACAATAACACTTAATGTGGGAAGTATCATAGACGTGTCCGTGAGGAATCTGCAGAGAAATTTGACGTTGATGGTTGTATGGCAGCGGAATAGAAGCGGATATCTCTGCTAACAAAATGACATTTGCTGCAGCGCCTCTCAGGCACCTGAACATATCGGCTGGACCCTAGATGACTACCACAGAGATCGACATGTATAGAGAACGAGATCCGTGGCCAAGGGTGTAATTGGACCAACATATATACATAGACCTGATAGCAGAAGTATCAAAGAAGGAACAAAATACTGATATCATAAAGCAACTGTCTCTGCAAACTTTAAACACAAGGTGGCAAGTATGGAGACAAATATATACAGACGGTTCAAGAGAGAGCGAGAAATACAGCACAGCAACGTACATCGACATGGTGCAAGGAGAGCTTGAGGCGTATAGGTTGCCAATTCAAATGTCCGTATTTTCAGCAGAGATTATATCGATATTAAAAGCAATCGAGTACATAAAGGAAGTGGGTATAGATAAAGCAGTCATCTGTTCTGATGCTAGAAGCACCCTGCAGGCCATAAAAGGAATCCCCAAAGGCACGTGCAAAAACTACCTAGCGTCTGAGGCAGCCAGGCAAATAATCAAGGCAGCAACGGAGGGAAGAAGCATCAAGCTACAATGGATCCAGGGGCACGTGGGCGTAAGAGGAAATGAAGCGGCTGATGCCATAGCACGGGGACAATTAAATGCAGCAGTTATAGAGAGATACCCATCCCATACACCGACCACAACAACAGAACTACACAAATAGTGGAGGAGTGGAACAGAAGATTTTTTTTTATTATTATTATTATTAATGTCTTTTGGCAGCTGAGGCCATACAGCCTCAATGTGTTATATTAAAGCTTCCAGTGAATCAGTTAAATCCAGTGTTTATATAGTCTTCAAAGTGCGGACGCCACAGGACGGACAGGACACACACACACACAGACACACAACACTTAACATCCATGCCCGCGGCCGGATTCGAACAGGCGACCTTCGGCACGTGGAGCTAGCACTCTAGCCCCTACGCTACCGAGGCCGGCTGGAACAGAAGATGGATAGAGGAAGAACCGGACCAAAGCCTCTGGTATAGAGCCATAACAGGGAAACCGGATTACAAGTTATGGTACGGCCCCTTAAAAATAAAAAGAAGCGAGATAACTACAATAAGCAGACTGAGAACAGGGCACGCACTCCTACGAGACAGACTGTATGAAGATCGTGGACAACCCGAAGTTCCAAGAATGCGTCGACGTGGAAGACATATACCACTTTCTACTGAGATGCAAACAATACAGACATAAGGAGAGAGATAATAGTAGGCGAACTCAGAATTAGGGACATAACAGACCTGATACAAACATTATCCATACCAACCCTGAAAGCAATACACAAATATGTAACAAAGACTAAAACAGAATATAAAAACCAAGGGGTTCACAATACATGATGATGGCTGAAATAGTCGAACGGCTAAAGCCAATTTAAAAAAAAAAATTGCAACCCTAGATGACTAGACGAAGGTTGCGTGGTCATATGAGTCAGCATTCCAGTTGGTAAGAGCTGATGGTTGGGTTCGAGTGTGGTGCACATCTCACGAGACCAGGAAGGCACTGTGCAAGCTGGTGGTGGCTCCACCCTGGTATGGGCTGTTTTTATAAGCCGTGAACTGGTCAAACTGAATCTAGCATTAACTGGAAATGGTTATGTTGAGCTACTTGGAGACCATTTGTGACGTTAATGTTCTAAAAGAAACGAATAAGTTATAGAGGACGACAATGTACCATACCACCGGACCAAATTCGTTCACGATTGATTGGAGGAACATTCTAGACGATTCCAGCTAATGATTTTGCTACCTTAATCGAAGACACAAATCCACTCGAACATATCTGGACATGACTTAAAGGTCGGTTAATGCACAACAATGCGCAGTTTCAGACGGCTGTAGAGCAAACTTGGATGAATATTTCTTCAGCGCATATTCGACGACTTGTTGAGCCAACGTCACGTCGAGATGCCTCATTTCATCGGAAAAAAGAAAGTACCACACAGCCTCAAGAGGTATCCCATAACTTTTGGCACTTCAGTGTAATATTACAAAATGAAAAGCCTTGTCACAAGTTCAATGGCCTCGAATAATTACGAATTTGTTTTTAAATTCGATCATCACAATCGTACCTCTATTCGGCACACGCTAAACTATGTACAGTAACAGTGGACTGCGGCATCAGCCAACTGTTTAAGGAAAAAGCATATTTAAATTTATTTCTCCTGAACATGGTTCAAACCTGTAGACTTGCGTCGACTAACTATAACCAATTCCAGATAAATTACTGCCAAATTAATTTCTTAGGCATTTCTTTGTACCTTCATTACTGCAAGTATAATTTTGATATAATCTACCTTTCGAATATGTATATATTCCTGTAGCATAATTGTGAGTCAACATATCGAATGATTTAGAGTAAGGCAAGATGTTCATGTTTTTTATATACTCAGAGATTAATTGGTCTGTTAGTTAAACGACATAATGTTGTGAAGCTACCAGAACTATTTGGAATGCAATACCAATACAACCGTAATAGTTCCAAGAAAAAAACTCTCTCAGGAAACAAGGAGGAGACTTCCCAAATTAGGCATTCGAAAGGAAAAATTAATCAGAAGGGGTATTCTAGGAAATAAATTTTCCTGGAGTAGTAACTATATAAACGAGATTTTGTTTCGGCGGTTAAGTAATGTTTTGCAAATATGAACTCCGACCCAAGTGGTGATTCTCTATTTTGAGCAGAGTGCGAGTAATTTTCATGACAGAAAATGAGTTACAACTTTTACTGAAAGCTCAAGCGGTTGGTGATCTATGTAGCAAATATTCCAGGAACAATATAACCAGTAAAAAACTAAAAAGCTTATTGGGAAATCTTGTTGTGATGAAACCCAAAACCGCTTAATCTTAAAACTGTATCAAAAGAGAAGTATCAGCAGAATTTTAAAGGACTTGGGCGATCTTGAAAACCGTCGGAATCGAGAGCAATTGCTTACAAAGTAGATTACAGCCACAACAAGTTCCCATGAACGTTAAAACTTTTCTACGGAGACCGTAATAACAATTTGATGAATGTCAAACTGATATCATTTTGGTGTAACTTATATTCTTCTAAATCATGGACAGTAAGGAAGTGGCTGCGGACTGTAATGATCTGCTAGGTCCTAACTGACAATCCCGCTAAAAGCACCAATTTGTAATGGGCTTTTGCAGCGGCGGATCCAGGATTTTGGTTTGGGGGGGCTAGGATTTGGTTTTGGGGGGGGGGACTTGACTCCGGCCTTGACTGCCACCCTTATGAAAACAGTAGAGCAAAAAAAAAAGACACCAAAATTCCTTTTTGTCGGGGGTGATCTTTGATGGTTTTGGGGGGGGGGCTTAAGGCCCCTAACCCCCTCCCCCTCCTGGATCCGCCACTCCGCTATTGTGGATTGTTTGATCCTTGCTAGGAGTTGAGATGAATCCTGGTATTCTCGACCCCATTTCTGACACCTAAGGTGTTATATTCTTAACGTGCGCTACTATGCATTCCTATGATCTGTCTAGACTCTACACGATCTAGATATTGACGGGAGATGCGTCTCTGGAAACAAAATTCTGGCTCCCTTAAGCAAACTTTTTCTTTGGTGACTCATCATTTTTCCAATCGACTTAAGCTTATACGAGGTGGTGACCTTGATGTTTTAAACAGAATTACAATGACCTTAATATAGAACGTGCAAGTGCAGTTACCCGTGTCATCCTTATTTCAGAAACGTGCAGTTAATAAGGCTTATTGTTTCTGATCCAGCAAGTGCTACTACAGAACGAGAAGGCCATGAATTATCAAACATCTCTCAACTATTTGCCATCTGAATTCACTTCATCAGTCTATACACTGTAAAGTTGATGCCACAAGTAAAAGGAAGAAAAAGCGCTTCTTTCGCAGTCGGTGACACCGCATCTGCGATTTCCCGAGCAACCTTATGAATATTTACTCGGGCTCAATGCCACGACGACACACGGGAATTTATTTCACGTTTCCCTCTCACGTTGCTATTTTTAAAGTAGGATTCCAGCAGTCATCCGTTAAGTCCTCTTTGAATTTAAGATAACTTTATGCATTGACAAATACATTGTTCTCGTAGAAATGTGGAACGCACTTCCCTGTGTACATTTTTCTCAGAGGAAACGACCCCAGAAATCTAATTTAGAATATCTGTACACAGCTTGAGACAGCTTTGTAAATATATTTATAGTTATTCTGACAATGCCCGTCTGATTTGGGGTTACAGTAAATAAAGAGTAGAATGAACAACCTGGTACAGCGTTATAGTGTACTGTACATTCAGCTTCTGTCGCAGTTTAACCTAGCTCTGTAATCTTAGATGGTAAATAATACACACAGTTAAGTATTTTAACCAAAGTACGATGTCATCACGAAGTACTTGATATATACAAATCAGCTCCAACAAAAGGTAAAGATCAGGTTACTAACTCTTTGAGTAGTTAGCATTTCTTGATAAATGAAGATGACAATCCGAGATATGTGAGGCACTTGTAAAAATCCAGAGGGTACTGTCTATCTACAGTGGCGTGGTCTGTGTAGACTGTAAAACTGCACTGAATGCTATTGCTTCGTTTTTTTTTTTTTTTTTAACTGCTTAACGTCTCCTATAACAACTAGGTCTTTAGAGACGGGAAAGGATGGGGGGGCAAGGAATGGGAAGGAATTCGGCCATGGCCTTTTGAAGGAAGCATCCCGGCATTCACCTGGAGTGATTTGGGGAAACCAAGGAAAACCCAAATAATTTGCCTTCGTGTGAGGAACTAATACGATCTATGTCTCTCGGAAGTTCTGTAAATCTTCAGTTGTAAGCTTTGCCGTATCTTTCACAATGCTTCCTCTAGCCTACTATACAACAGCATGGCGGTATATGTATCGCTGGTCTGAAAGAAGTGGAGGGGTTGAAAAACTGTTCATACTCACCGGGCTGATACGTCCTTGTGGATTCGAATATTTCCCTGAAGTGTAACACCCCTTAAAGGTGACGTTTTTCTTGCCTTCTAAGGAATATCACATCATATGAGTTTAACTATTCCACATGAACTGTGTTATTCAGTTTGTGAAAGGCACAATTGTTAATTTTAAGCAGAATAATATGCTATAGGAATCAAACAACTGTACAACGTTTTAACAAAATTCGATTCATAGGTGAAATAATTGATAGTATTCCTAGATAACACATCAAGTTTATTCAACAACATCCCTAGGCAATTTTCTGCTGTGTTCTCGTCATAGTACAACCGATATTGTTTTAGTCCCAGTAGAATGCATATTCTAAAAACCGCTGAGTAGTGGTTAGCAGAGTGAATTAAAATAATAATCATCCAAGGAGTGTAGTTGGTAAGACACCAACATCAGAAGCTCTAGGATACACGTGGGTCCTGGGGAAGTAATCTACCACTTGTTTACATACACTGGTGAGCCAAGACATATGACCCCTTGTTTAATCACGGGTTATTCCCCATTTGGAACGCAATGCGTAAGCGATTCGGCGTGAAATGAAGTCCTAAGTAGATTTACGGAGGTATCAGGAACCAGATTACTACCAATAGGTCAAGTAATTACCTTAAATACAAACTGTAAGTCGGTGGTTTGTGGGTGCAGAGCTGGCACGTCCAGATATGTTCTATCCGGCTGAGGTCGGGGAATTTGGTAGCCAAGACATCAACGTGAGTTCACTATCATGCTCCTCAAACCACTGTAGCTTGATTCTGGCCTTGCTACTCTGACAGTTATCCCGGATCGTGGAAGACATGAAGCATGAAGGGATGGATATAGTTCGCATTAATTTTCACGCAGTTCAAAACTATCATGGTGCCTTCGATTACAAGCACAGGTTCCATGGAACCCCAGGTGAACATCCCCCATAGCGTCATACTATCCCCACCAGCAGGTCAGTGACGTGGTGCGTGCTTCGAGCAGCTGTTAAGGGAGCGTGCATAAACCACGTAGCTCCATTTTGGCCTCTGTGGACCCCCCTCCCCCCCACGTAGCCCTACATGGCTTTTGTTTCCACCCCCCTCCCCCCACGTAGCATGTAGCTTTTTTCCATTTTCATTCCAGAAGCCATTTTGTACTGTTTTCTCTTGTCAGACTATTGTTAATTACATACGGAGATAATTAACTGGGCGAAATAAATATTCACATGAGTTGAGTTCCTCATTTTAACTGTGATGTTATGAAAGGAAAGCTACGTGGTCTGGCTCGGAAGCCCCCCCCCCTCCCCACGTAGCCCAGCGTAGCCTTCCAGCTAACCCCTCCCCCCCTAGACCGAGCCACGTAGTTTGTGCACGGTCCCCAACCTGGAAGACGGCGCAACCGGACACGACTATCAACCTGCCTAACAAGATACGTGATTCATCCGACCAGGCGACACGTTTCCACTGATCCACGGCCAAATTTAGATGACCTCATTCTCACTGCAAACATTGACGATGCCGTTGGGTTAACGTGGGAACACGTAGGGAGCTCCGTGTTCAACATTGTGTATTGAATGGTGTGATCCGAAACACTTGTATCTGCGCCAGCATTGTACTAAGCTGTCTGCTGCCACAGATTACTCCCTATCCTGCTTAACACACCCACGTTCTGTGATGAGGCATGGACGTCCATCACCTTGTTGCCTAATCATGGTTTCCTTGTAGTTCAACCAGTTTCCATAGATGCTCACTAAATTAGCACGCGAACAAATAACCAGCCTCGTTGTTTTCGAGGTGCTCTGGCCCTTGTTAACGTCACTATGTCATTGGATTTCCGCATTTGCCACACGTATCGTCACTAGAATGACGTCATTAAATCACGAGGTGGACAGTTGGAATGGTGTTTTAGCCATATGAATCAACATAGTAGCGCTCAGAGTTTTTCCAGATCAGCAGAGCTGCGAAACTACGGACGCTTGTTTATAATATACAAGAATATTTGCTGGTAATATATGGTTAACCGCATGAGGGATCTGTAGCCATGCTTTCTGGATAGTCTCCCATTAACTGTCGTGCAGTTACAAATCTGTACATTATATTCTAGATATAGTCAACCTGGATCATACCTACCGATATAGGTTACAAAACCTTGTGCTTGAATTGCGCAAAATGCTTTTCAAACCTGATGCTAACATACTTGGCCCCTTGACATGGAAAAATATAAACCTGGCATCCATCAACATCAAGGAATGATAAGTCCACAAATGGCTGCAAATAGTCTCCAAGCAGCTGAGTATAGCTTTAAGGAGTTTCGTGTATTTTATGAGAATTTAGAGGTAGAATTAAATAACGTAGTTTTTACTAGTTATTACGTAGGCACAATAGTCTTGTGACATGAGATAAATCAGGTAACATAAGATTTTGTAAGTATAAGCCACCATCAATATTAAAATCACCATGTTAACAATATCCAACACCAGCAGGGCCTTAAAACTATAATGGAAGCACAATTACGTCAGTGAAATGAAATCATGACTTTGTCGCGTGAATCTTGAGCCAACCAGATCATTTCCGTAACTTCAACAGAGTACATCACCGACTATAAAACCACTAATATCTTTGATCTATCTGCGCAAAATACTTCGCTAACGGAATGTTTACCCTAACTTCCTTGTTTCGCGACTAGAAGATGACTCCAACCCAGGTAGATTCTATCATTAAATAATTGATTCAGTTAGAGCTATTTATTCCTTTTGTCAAGTATCATTAACAGATTTCATTACTACTTGGTGTAAGTTACCTATCCGACAGGCTTTAATTACTCAAATAACTTCCTTAATCACTTTTAATAGCTCTAAGTAATCACTACATACATGAAACCGTAAGCAGCTATTTCCTTCGTATATCTTCGTTAAGGTATCACGCAAAAATTACCCAACTAATTTGGATGGGTTTATACAGTTTAAAAGCTTAGTACCTATACCCCGTTAACTCCTAACTGGCGGCTGAAGGTCATTTCCCCCCACCTCCGCTCCTCTCCTCATTACCCCCTCCTGTTCTTATCTCCCGAACTGACCGTTGAGTCGTGGTAGGGGTAAGGGCAGCGGGGAGAGGATAGTGAAGACTGACCTAGAGCCACTTCAGTCACGTGAATAGGCTATAACTTAAAAAGTGCGGTACACAACTGACGAAGCTATAAATAATAACCTGTGCGTAGCCTGGAAAAATAGGTTTCAGAGATCACACTACTTCAAACACTACATAACACAATTTTCTTAACCATAATATGTACTCACCAATAAAAACACTAGAACAAAGATAAACGACCCAGTCTTTCTATTCTATTTCTTATCTATTTTTGATTTTAGCACGTAAAATACACGGAGAATGTAAGTCAGACCTTTCAGTAAGTAGATAGGACCATGAAAACTTCTTATAGAAGGTTTTTAACCTACATGGTGATGTCCTGTTAAGTACCGGTTCAATTTTTCAGTCTGAATTGAGGACCCAACACACTCTCATCCGCTTGATCAATTCCTTGCTAACAATTGGGAACTTTGGACTCATGGGTTTCGTCGCAGTTAAATTCGACCATGGTTGTGTATCAACTAAAACAACACTCTTTGGTCTAAGATATCTTCTTCATGTCTTCTATGTTCCAATGCATATTATTGCGATCCAGGACAGCTGCTCCTGTTTTCAGAAAGGGCTCCCGAGTAGGTCTTCTGCTGGCACACGCTATCAATGCCAAATGAAGCTGCACGGACCGCAAACACAAGTCTCTACGGTATCTCTCATTGACTATGACATTCAGTTCGCAGAGATACTCTCAGTACCCCCTTGACCCAGCGGAGAGCAGATTCATAAATGTGGCATCAATTTCGAAATGGTATGCCCAAAGCGTGAGGCTCGAGCTAACATTTCGCGTTGAAGCTCCGTTCATTATCGTTGGGTGGTTGTTAAAACGTAAATAAACTTTTACACGGCACTGCCAGCATTGATTATCAGGCTCGATGCTCGTGTCACTTTTATATATACATCCTGGCATCCCATGACGTTTGGTATGTCATTTTACTACACTGAAGAGCCAAAGAAACTGGTATAGGCATGCGCATGCAAACAGAGAGAAATGTAAACACTCAAAGAACGGCGCTGCGATCGGCAATGTATGTATACAACAACTGGTGTCTGGTGCAGGCGTTAGATCGGTTACTGCTGCTAAAATGGCAGGTTATTACAATTTAAGTGAGTTTTAACGTAGTGTTATAGTCGGTGCACGAGAGATGGGACACAGCATCTCCGAAGTAGCGATAAGGTGGCGATTTTCCCGTACGATCATTTCACGAATGCACCATGAATATCGCGAATCCGGTAAAACATCAAATCTTCGACATCGCTGAGGCCGGAAAAAGATCCTGCAAGAACGGGAACAACGACTACTGAAGAGAATCGTTCAACGTAACAGAAATGCAACCCTTCCGCAAGTTGCTGCAGATTTCAATGCTGCGCCATCAACAAGTGTCAGCGAGCGAACCATTCAACGAAATATTATCGATATGGGCTTCCGGAGACGAAGACCCACTCCTGTACCCTTGCTGAGTGCACGACACAAAGCATTACGCCTCACCTGGGCCCGTCAACTCCGACATTGGACTGTTGATGGTTGGAAACATGTTGTCTGGTCTGACAAGTCTCGTTTACAATTGTATCGAGCGGATGGACGTATACGGGTATGGAGACAACCTCGTGAATTCATGGACCCTTCATGTCAGCAGGGGACTGTTCAAGCTGGTTGAGGCTCTGTAATGGTGTGCGGCGTGTGTGGTTGGACTGACCTGGGACCCCTAATACGTCTAGATACGACTCTGACAGGTGACACGTACGTACGCATCCTGGCTGTTCACCTGCATCTATTCATGTCCATTGTGTATTCCAGCAGGACAATGTGACACCCCACACGTCCAGAATTGCTACATAGTGACTCCAGGAACACTGTTCTGAGTTTAAACACCTTCACTGGTCACCAAACTCCCCAGACATGAACATTATTGAGCATATCTGGAATGCCTTTCAACTTGCCGTTCAGAAGAGATCTCCACTCCCTCGTACTCTTGCGGATTTATGGACAGCCCTGCAGGGTGCATGGTGTCGATTCCCTCTAGCACTACTTCAGACATTAGCAGAGTCCATGCCACGTCGTGATGCGGCACTTCTACGTGCTCGCGGGGGCCCTACACGATATTAGGCAGGTGAACCAGTTTCTTTGGCTCGTCAGTGTATGTTTTAGAGTGCTTACATTTTTCCCACCAAAATTTGAAACAATTCAAAAATGGCTCAGGAAATGGCGAAACTTTTATATTGTTGCGTAGCGCCTTGTATCGCGACGGAAAAAAAAACTCCTCACTAGTTTTTGAATTGATGCCCGCATAAGGCACTATGCTTAAATTTGCTTCATTAATACCATTTAACTAAATAACAAAAGATAACGCAGTCAATGACTGTGTTAACAGAGTTTGATGAGTAAAACATTCATCTTTGATGTAGTGTGATCTTTGGTATATATCTCTGGTGAGTTAATGAACAGATTAGCATTTATTGCTCCATCCAGTGTTCGCGTTGATTCAGAAGACATACCGCAATTGTTAAGTTGGATCCTAAGACATTCCACGGAAACGGTAGCTTACGTATTTATATCTACTCAGCTATTTTCAACAGGCAGGGGCGGGGGGAGGGGAGGGGATTAATCAAAAATCTTGAACCCTCGTGTTGGGGGAGTAAATGAGAAAGGAAATGGAGACAAAAATTAGACGTCGGTTAATGGTAAGCTTGCATTCACAATCTTAGGCTCTATGCAGGCTACACTTCTCTTCCGAAGGTAGTTTGTTTGCTAAATTTGATTTCACGAGAGAAATTGAAGTATATGTAAAGAGTCTTTATATCCATATTGTAGTAAGTAGCGTATAATGTCACTCCTTCCTTCATGTAAACTATATTTCGAAACAGCTTTAATTCTCGCGGTGGAATGGATATGAGAAACAATTGCTTTAAAAAGGGCCATAATTAGATTTTTGAGGAGAGATATCTGGAACATAGTGGAACGGTAGAGACGTGAAATATACTGGTTTAGACGTAGCGTGCATCACACACGCACGCAAAGCAAGTCCAGCGTAAAATTAACAACCCCGCCCTAATGCAAGCCATTAATTAAATTGTTAACTGAACAAATAGGTCAAATGAATAGTAAGTTAATAAGTATCAAAACCACTTGAAATGTCCTGAAACATAGTCGTTACGCAAAAAGCAATAAATCTTCCAGGTAATTAATTGAAACTTACAGGATTTATTCAGTTCACGGAAAGAACGTTTGACATCATTAAACTTTCAGTTGGAGAACAGATTTCAACCAATGGCCTGCAACTGATTATTTTAGTACTATACACATTACATATTAACGTTGTTATAATCGCTAAATATTTATTGAATTTCGTCTGGAATATAAAAATTATTAAGTGCAAAATTCATAATTCACAAAAGTCTAAGAGTGGATATAAGTTTCTTGCTGTTTAGTAATTGTTTATGACCTTGAATGTTTTTTTCAGTTAATGCTGCGCCAGTCGGGTTTTTATATTATGGATGGCAATAATAATTGTGAGACTTGTTGAGATTATGATGCATAACAATAAGATAAATAGAAATATCGCATTAAGTGTTGCTCTCAGAATTTCAATAAGAAAACGAGGGTATTTGCTTTTTAAAAGGCGTGAAGATTCATTCGTTAATTTCATGTCGGTTTTACAGCATACTGTTAGTGTAGTTAGACGTTCGTGTTTGATGCGTGGATGCCCCTTAGCTGATACACAAGACAAGTTAAGTAAATGCTGATAGAATTGCTAAGCAGTACAGGTTCCAGCTAACATAACAGAGCAGTGTTACCCTGCACTGTGCGTCTTACCACGCTCAAGGCTTACCATAGCAGTCTATTTCGTATACCATTTTATCTTAAGTTTATTTGCGCAGAAACTCACAGAGTTGTATTACACGAAACGGAATTTTTTGACGTTGTACTACATTTGTTCCCTTTTAATGCATGTAAGAGCAGCCTTGCGAATGTAAAACAGAACCTAATATCTTAACCAAACCAATCATGTTACTAACAGTGAAATACAAGGTAGTCACTTATCATTTCAAAACTGCGAATGATTTATAAGTTTAACACAACAATGAGTAATTCTAAATCAACTCCCCTGTTTGTAAAAAAATTATATTACTCTCTCAGTTCTCTCTAGTTACCTGATTGCAAGAGAAAAATACAAAATGGATTCTATTGCTGGCAGAGTGTGCTTTGCACCTACTTTCTACTTTGTCCATTTAAATCCAGAATAACATGATGGAAGAAAACATACAAATAAGCATCAGCAAGGTACCTTATTTCTCTCATCTTTCCCGTCATTGTGACCTCAATAGATTGGTCGACGAATTATCTCATCACAATCGTAAATGAAAATGGATTTTCGAATGTTTTCAAATAAATTCAAACGAATCCTCTGAATGGCATCTGGGACGGCGTGTCCCACACCTCGGATCATTCCACCAGGAATACACACTTAATAGATGTTGCATTTCTTCCCCGAAGAATCAGCTACTCCCGTAAAGGGCTCCATAAGACGCAGAACTGATGAATTGAATCAGTCCTCTACAATGCGTCAAACTGGTTGAACAGTGGTACAAACTCACCTTCCTGACGTCTAAGATTGTGCGACCCCGCACGCGGCTTCGAAGTCCCGAAAGTACACGCCAGTCACTGACAGTCGATTGTACCACAGAATTCATCCTCTCTGCCCTGGTTGCAGGTGTGATGGTTGATGGGCGAACCTATCTGTGACCTAGATACATCAGGGTCACCCATAACGTATCTGCTGCAGTCTTTGTGTCACTTTTGTTAACAAGACTGCAAGGCTGGGGCTCAGATCAGCCAAGTCAGCCTGCGTCTGTACAAATCATAGTCTCTACACATATTATATGTTTAAAAATAAGAACTCAATAAGTTCACTGATCTCGCGCACTAGCCTCAAAGCATGCAGATGAAGTCAGCTGAAAGGAGCTAACACAGAAAAAGAAAGAAAACCAGTAATCACACGTAAGATAGTTTGTATTCGCAGCATCAAACACTTTATGTGGCTAAATTTATGAACCAAAAGTAAATGGGAACAATCAATGGACTAGTGTACTATCAAATGCAGATAAATAACCGGGAGGAAAATCTAGAGCAACTTGCACTTGCTCTACCCAAACACTCAAATACAAATTGGTTAAATAAAAAACAAACTGTTATACGAAAGACAGTACAATATCCGAAGCCAGGATTCAACTGCTACTCCACTACAACTATCTCACGCATTGCGTTCACACAGAATACTAAGAAATTTAATAAAAGGAAACTAATTCCCATTAGATAATTATCAAACAAAAAGCAACCAACGATATCGACGACTACTCGAATCCAACTGTTATAAGCACCGGCAAAACACACAAAGTATTCAAAGATTAAATATTTATTGCTGTACTACAGATAAATACTAAGGAAAAGCCGAGTAACGATCACAATGAATACTCTAAACCAACTGTCGCATACATATGTATTGTGCATTGTATAAATCAACGGTTGTAAATCAGTTCTTGGATCCCATGCAGCGTTCTGGTTGTCCTCGTATGAGCACATGATTCATGTGCATACTGGATGAAGAATGTGAACTTAATCTGAATAAAGAATTAATGGATCTGTGTAATTTATGCATGTACTGTTTTCTGGTTTTCTTCCTAGTTACTAGGTCGAAGGAGGCCTGATAGCTAAGCACCGCCAGTGTTGTGGGATGAAGCGTGCGACAGGTGGCTTAGAGGGATTGCGTGCTGCTGCGAATACGGGCTCGCTCCTACCACAGTATCTTGCTCCATTTTAGGTGGATTATGACAGCTCTAACGTCACAAAGCTATGTACAGTACCATCATTCATCAAGTTCACAGCCTCATAACAACACATGGACCACCGTCAGAGTCGCTTCTGACTTGAAATCATATGTGTAGCACTGATACAAATACTGAATAAAAACACAAGGATACCACACAGATAGGTCACAATACTTTCGATGAATCATTTCAGTGTGTGACCTATAAAATCCAAGATTGTATTACGCGTTGAGAAGCCCGCATATTATACCTTATACTAAAACTTAACTTTATATACCGCGAATTAGTTTATATTAGTGGGCCCATGCAAAAATTCCTCACGTCACATAAAGGGTATATTTAAATGCAAATAATATGAAACAATTTTTGATTCCGCTGGAGCCTTGGGGACAAAATACGATGAAGCGTTAAAATTTAGTAGCGAAATTGAAGGATAAAAAAATATCCGGTTCATAACACAAACAAGGGGAACATTTTTGGGCAATATGAAAATTATAACGCAATCTCGTTGAAATTGTGATGTATAAATTACAAAACCCCTTTGTACACGATAATTGAGGTCAGAATTGTGATCATCCATAACTTATTGAGTAAGGCCAATCCTTCGAACTGAGAACAAACAATACAATGCGCAATTCTAAATTAACAATTCGTCAGAAGCGAAGAATTTGTTTTTAAAATGCCAACCCGTTTATCGATTTTGATTACGCATGAAGTGATATAAAGGATTTGTCACAAAAAATTTCTTGCTAGAAATAATATATAAGCTCTTCTGATAGCGAGATCAATGAAGAAAAGTGTGTATTTTTGGTCTGGAAGTTTACTTAACCTAGATGGACGTATGATTGACCCAATGCCTGGCCATTCAATCCAGTTGCAAGGTTCCTTTTGTAAAGGTCATGGCCTATTTGCTTCATGTTCCTTTCCCATAGTCCTATTCCACCTTTAATAAATTCATCTTCAACGAGCCACAACCCCCCCCCCCCCCCAAAAAAAAAATTAAGTTGCATTTATCAGTGTTTACATTCGCAAGAAGTGAAACTTTTTTGTGTATTTTTACTGAGTATTTTTTCACTATTGTTTTGCACTCCAGTGGACGAACGATACTATATTTATTCCATTTGTACAGTAAATGGGAACTTCGTCCAAGATATTCTCGTAAATAAATGAAAATTGTCAAAACCTTAAAGCATACTTCCCTGTTTATGGAGTATTGCATTGAGCCTTAGTCTGTATTTTGTCTTTAGAAATTTTATATTGTAGAAAAACTGGGGCAAATCTGACAACCGTTCTTACAGTCAACAGAATGCGAGTAACATTAGCAAAACAAATTTTTTATTTGGAACGTAGGTATTTACAGACAGTATGTTGTTGTTGATGATTATTTTTATTTTGTATTATTAATATTACTTTATATGACTATTATTATTATACTACTTCCGTTTTATTTGGTGAATTTACGTCATATATCCCTGTGATCTAATGTTTATGGCAATAGAAAAAGGAAATATGCGCTTCACATTTAATACGATCCACTTTTTAAAAGTGGATTTTGTTGTAGCTGCTTGCATCAAAGTACCGTTAGAACGTTGCCAAGCTTGCACGAAATGCTAACAAATTTTTCCCTACTATGTCAAAAGAAGTTTCACTTCGAAAGTTGTTTTACTACCTTCAACTTATTTCCGGTTCTTCAAGAGCGACGTTTTTATAACAGTTTAATATTTTTAACAAGGAACTGGTGGGAAATCTGTCGTAACATTTATAACTAAACGATCAAAGGTTTCATCTGATTTCTGAAAACAAATTGGTTGAAATCTGGATTCCCGGACGGGGATTCAAACCGGTTGGTATTTGAGTAGTCAAGAAGGACAGGCGTGAACAGTTTAGTTGAAATAAATTAAAGTATTATGTCTCAGATCTCATGAATCAATGGTTGTGAAATTGTCGTTGAGTTTAAATGTATTCACGCGAAATATCTTATCTATAAGACAAAGATCCAATTCGAAGATCAGCGCTACACCGAATGTTAAATATAGTAATGAAACCATACACCTACCAGGCAGTGATAATACATAATGTGGGCTCTATCTGAAAAGACAGGTGTGGAAGAAACCCTTCAATTTGTTAGAATGACATCACCAATCCACGGCTCTGCACATTCTCTCAGATCGCTACCAGCAGCTCTGTTTAATCTTAATCCGATGTGATGTAGTTTATTTAGTGTACGCAATTTTCTGTGCATAAAAGTATGTCGAATCCATTCGGAAAAGATCAGGAGTCGGGTAGGTCAAATGGCGTTCCCGCTCGAGGTACAGGGCGTTCGCCGGAAAACGCTACCCTCCCAGTCTGTTGCCGTCGGCAACTTGCTCGGTCAGTGGCGCCAGCAGCTCCCGCCACACGGCACCGTGAATCACCGCAGTGTTTAACACCTCCGCTGCCCCAACAGTGCAGTGACGCAGTATAATGGGACCCTTACATTGTTAAGAACGGTTTCTTTGCATTGTAGCTAGTTTGTGACTTCAGTCTCTTATTAATCAGTGTTGTGAATAAACGTTTCTTCGCGGTTTGGCTGGTTTGGGGCTTCATACTCTTACTAATCTGTACCGTGTTTGAGTGTGAGTAAAATTATGGTACGTTACAGTTTACAACAAAGAATATTTCTCTACGATACATATGTGAAGAAGAAGTCGTTTAAAAAGTGTCGCAGTAAATTTCGTCGCGAATTTCCTGGCGCTTTACTGCCAGCTAAATCAACAATTCTGCGTCTGGTTAAAAAAGTAAGAGAAACGGGTTCATTTTTTAACAAAAAGAGACTGTCGGTCAACCGTATTCTCACAGAGGAGAAAATTGACGATATCGCTTTTCGACTAGAACAGTCACCCAAAAAATCATTAAGTCAGTTAGGGCAGCGTGTGTCTCGAAAAATGTTCAGAAGATGTGAAATGTGCATTACACAAGAGGGTCAACACTTCCAGCATCTTTTATAAGGTAAGCTAATGAATTACGTCACATTTAAATGCTTAGCACATACAAGTTTATGAAGTTTATGAAGCGTAATTATTATGAAATATTCCGCGGCCTACGGTCGAACAATGCCGGAAGATGAGCGCTCGCTCGCCGGGAGCAGTTTCTTCCTTGTAGCGCTAACAGTGGGTTGCGTTTCCCGGCGAACGCCCTGTAGATGGCTCTTTAGCGAAGGTAGGCTGTGGATATCCCTCGGACAGTGGAGAGTAACTACGAGAACACAGCTGATACAAGGATCCGGTTTATTAGACTCAGGCTCACAATACACAATTACAGATAGCGGAGTGGTGTTGCCTCGAAGGTCAGGCATGAAGAGAGCTCAGTGAGCTTTGTGCTGCCTTTGATTAGCTCCTCGTAGGTGTCACTGCAGTCGCCGTGGCGCTGGCATCCTGCTCACTGCGTCTGTGGCGCCAACTAGTCGCGTAGCCCCATACTCCCGATCCGACAAGTATATATTTCGTTTGAAAAATTCCTGGAATTTCAGGAACTTAGGTCGAAATATGACATTGGGATGGACAGTAGCACTAATTGCATTGCTAAATTACCATCGCCAGTGGGAGTACTGAATGATTCTTCTTAACAGTTATCTGTTGTATGAACCCTTGAAACCTTCAGACTGTCATAGATCATCCAGACTAAAGTAGCTATTTCACATCTTTGTCATTAATACTTGTCAGAATTCCACCAACAACATCGTATAATCATGTTAGTCTCGATAGAGTCTTCTGATGTTTGCCAGTGGATGGTGCGTTATTCTGTCAGCACCATTTTCTTCTTATATTGTCCGTTCGGAATCCAGAACTGTACACGTGTTTTTGTAGCACCATACGACGGCAAGCCCTAGAACATTACATATCATTAGCACAGATCATACCAGATCCTGGACAACATGCGGTTATTGTAAATTCTGTTTTTATTTATACGAGTGCTGATCAAATATAAATGAGACTCTTGTTAATGTGTCACCAACATGTTAGTTTGAATGCGTTAGCACGCTAATTGGTATAGTTTGTTTCTAAATTAATTTGTTTATTTATTAAAACGATGATTGAAGAGATGGTTCATGTGCTTTTGTGTGACGCTTAGTTATTTTCTAATACAGGTGGCGTCAAACCAGCAGACTGAATGCAAACTTCGACAGAGATACACTTCACAAGTGGTATAAGTTCTTCTGTGGAATTCGAACAACAGTTTCTAACCTTACTCACGAACGTAACTCGCATTCGGGAGGACGCCGGTTTGAATCCCCGTCCGGGAATCCAGATTTGCATTTTCCATGGTTTCCCAAAATCACTCCAGGCGAATGCCGGGATGTTTCTTTCAAAAGGCCATGGCCGAGTATCTTCCCGTTCCTTGTCTCCAATCCCATTCCGCATCTAATGACCTCGACGTCGAAGATATGTAAAGCCATAAGTAGAAAAAATAAGAAAACGAACGTCACTCTAGAACGAGCATCACCGCAGACTACTTATTAGATCAAGACTTTTTTCGCGTTGACCCTTGAATAACTGAACAGCATAAGGAACTGTTGGTAAAACTGAAATAGGAATATCGGTCAAAATAGTCAAAATTTCGATTCACTGGATCACGCTTCTTGGCGACAACGTTTGGCGTCATGCAAGCGGAACTCGAGCTTTGTATGTCTGATCACTTTTAATATTGTTAAAATCATTTCTGTTCTACAGCAAAATATGCGTTGTTCTTTAAATTGTTAATATTTTGAATATCGAGTCAATGACTGGTCTGAAGGGGATAGCATATAGTTGCTCGGTCGAGACAGCAGCTAAGAAACAGAAAGTGCAGGATTAAAGAAATGGAAAGGCAGCCCAGTTTCGAGGATGTTCTGGAACATTGCAGGAACAAATGAAGCCTGTGCAAGGCAGCGGTACGAGAGGGGGCAATTGTAGTGGTTCGGAAATTCCTCAGAATTTCCGCCAGAAAGATCCGTCACTTGAGCAGCACGGAGAGATCGTTGAATAGTTAGTCATGTTCTAGTCCCATTCGAGCACAGTAATGAAATAGAGAGTTCCTTATCCACATAGGCCTGATGAGAAATAATCTGTATCGCTATGTAGAGTATGGTGATATAAAATTTCATAGTTTTAATAGGCGTCATTTTGTAATATTGCTCCTATTTTACTTTTCTTGTTTAGTGTTGCATGTTTCTCACTTGTGATGTCGACTTTTTGGTCCCAAACTGGGGCCTTCATCAAGGCTGCTGGAAATTATTGTATTCGTTTTCTGTACACTGGACGGATTGTTACAATTTTTCGGCAGAGATGTTGCTGTAGACAGCCCATCCAGAGTACCGGAAAGCGAATTCATTAACTTCAAGCATGAAAGTAAGTGAAGTTTTACAACAGTTGTTTATTTTGGCAGAAAGATTCAATAAAACAAATTATCATCCAGACTAGTTATTAATAATAGATATTACTACACAATCATCACCAATTCTAATGTGGTAACGTCCAACAATTTTCATGACGTGCAATAGAAGTGATGTTTAAACAATAATGGATATTATGTAGAGAAACAGTTTTGTATTTGGTTTCCTACAGCTTAATCAAACAAACAAAATTTTTAAGAAAATGTTCCGTTGGTATTTGAGCGGCCGTAGAATTTTTAAACTAATCCCAAATTAATTTTGGTGTTCGGTACATTTTCAAGGAATCGTAGTTACTGCAGAAGACGGAAATGTCGAAACAGTGGCCGCAGGAGTTAGCTGCGCGAATAATTGTAACTAGTTGCGCCCTCTGCATACAGGTTGCGGAGGTGTCAAATATGCTATAGTACGTGGCCGGCATAATGTTTATCGAGCGGCATAACTACTGCAGGCATGAAACAGCATTCTCCACACGTATCCTCCGCTACTACGAACGGCATAATGATGTATAATTTGCACCTTATTAAAGGATACAAAGTTCAGACTTATTAAGCGTAAAAGGGGCGTAAGATTTCACTAATTCCAATTAACTGAAACTTGAAAGCTACCAGCAAACGTATTACTAGATACGAGAACTCAGCTGAGAACATAGGAAGCCATAACTGAGGAACTGCATAAAAAATATAATGATGGGAATTCGGTATTATAAGCACGCGGCTTTCCTTGTAATTTTCAGCACCGCAATAGGACCTTTTACGGAGCAAATATTCTGCAGTTTATTTAAATCCGTTCCGATAAACAGAACTCTATCTACTGCTTCTCAAACTTGGTCTGCCGTGTGTTGCGCGAAGTCATTTTCAATGCGAGCAAGTTTTCCAGTTTTCAAAACCTTTGACTCGCAGCATTTCTGACGGAAGGTTTCTCGCAAAGGATGCTATTTTCATCACCACCACAGCCGGGAGTTTTCATTCCTACTTGTTTACGCAAGCTTTGAGGACAGAGATCTGAGAATATTAGACCTAAAAACTGGAAGCTGCTAATCTATATTAATCGTTTTCGGTCAAATTTTCGTAAAATATTTTTGATTAATAACTCCGAGTGGCAGCCTAATCCCTTTTATGAATTTATCACTTTGAAGCTGAATAATTTTTGTATTTCTTTAGCTGCAACCATTCTCATTTTATAAACAGAAAATACTGACAGAGAACCGCTGCCACAAAAAAAGGAGTAAAGTGCAAGTTTTATGCAGTATTCTATATTCATTTTGCCCGTAAAGAGAGACAAAAAATTACGTTTCACGTCAGCATATGTTCAGTAGATTCAGTGCAGAGTTCTGTTTGTGATGGCTGCTAATTTATATTAATATTATTAATGTGAAAGAAACTCTGTCTCTCTGTCTGTTTGTTACGCTTTCGAGACTAAATAGCTAAACTAATCTTGATGAAATTTGGCAAAGAAATACTATGTATCTTTAAGAAGGGCATAGGATCCTTTATTGGGGGTAAATAATATATTTTGTCGTGAAATTTTGAAAACGGAACGATGATAGACGGGTAGCGTGTGTAAGTCTGTGTAATGTTGTATCGGCCATTCAGCCTTTGTTTCTCTCGCAGTCAGTTTGTGTATGATCTGTTCATAAACTTAATGTATGGGCACAACATTTTTATTCAATGGTAGAATTACATAGTGATCGATTTCCCGTCATATTATATCAACTCGGTTTTTATTTTTTTTACACCTTTTAAGTAACTAAGAGCTGTCTATATATAATTCTAGCAATAAAATTCTAAGTCGACGCGTATGAGGTCGCGGGTAACAGCTAGTTATATTTATTGTTTTAGGGCAGATGGCGCACTGTTCCTATGAAACTGTGTTTTTTGAAGAAATTCACTTTTTTTGCCGAGTAAACAAAATTAAACAAGATTTCATAATTGCACGTTATCTAACCTATTTACCATTTTGAGAAGCGTGACTTGGCAGTCCTGTTCTTACGATAAGTTAAGGAAAGGCTGATCTCGAACAAGGCGTAATGTTCTAGCTTTTTGAAAACGCTCCTGATAATGTTTGATAGTGTGAAGTGATCAAGTTTTTAAACAAGTTTGATATAAAATGCTGGTACCGAAAAATAATTTATACTATACTAGTGATCCGACCCTGTTTCGCACAGGTATGGCTATCTATAATTTTCTAACGTCAGCAAGAATATATTATCCTCTAGAGATAAACGTACAAACATGATACATTTGACTTCTAGTTTCGCAGTATGCGACCAAATGTAATGTCTTCTTAAAAAAAACCGTTATCATCATGCGTGACCACTAGTCAAAAATGTACTTACATGCAATTTAGAAACAAAACATGGTTTATGAAAAACACAGTTTTATGAAACATGAAATAATCATACTAAGCAATGGAGGCAACGAAATAGTTTATTTTGATAATGATGACGTAATGGAATAAATTATACTATGTTTCATGTATACTTTTCACAGTTTAATTTACATTTTTAAGAAGCTTATTCCAAGATATCAGTTAGTAGATATATCTGGAGTTTTCTGTAGATCTTTTAATGCTCTACAATTATTATTGTCATTTTATTTTCATATCTTTAACGGTTTAGACAGCTTGCGCTAAAAAAAATCACTCTGGCACCTAACGTTTATGCCACTTTGTACGCTAAACTAATTATTGCTCAGTTCCCATAGTTAAGAGGGTAATTTTTAATACATATAAATCTTCCTCGAACACGTAATAGCGAAAACTGTATAAATTTCTTACGCCGGTTCACGAGATTAGCACTGAGCATGGTGGTGTAACGGTTAGCGTTCTCGCCTCGCATTCGGGAGGACGGCGGTTCGAATCCCCGTCCGGGCATCCAGATTTGGGTTTTACATGGTTTCCCCAAATCACTCCAGGCAAATGCCGGGATGTTTCCTTCAAAAAGGCCATGGCCGATTTCGTTCCCATTCCTTGCCCCCATCCTTGCCCCCCATCCTTGCCCCCCATCCTTGCCCCCCATCCTTTCCCGTCTCTAAATACCTCGATGTTAAAAAGAGACGTAAAGCAGTTAGCAAGAAGTTTGCAATACCAACTTTCTTGACCTGCCTGGATACGAATATTTATATAATCGAGGAAACGAAGCCGGAACTGCGATTTTAATAAAAGAGGGGATACATCACAAAAATATTAACACTATAGAAAATGGCGGATGAATATTGGTCACGATTAAAACAGTTACAACATGTAATATATACACTCCATCCGGAACGCGTAAAAGAAATGAAAGGTCCGGCTTTTTCAAAGAAGATATGATTTTCCTGCTACTGTCTCAATACCAATAGTTTGATTATAGGAAGCGCTTTCAATTGCGTGCGACGGCCGAAAGATCAATTTCCAAACTTCATCACTTGAAATGATTTAATGTTAATAGTAGTCCAAACACTTAAATTAAAAGCCACTTGGGAAATAAAAAATGAAACTGAAGAAACCTACAGATTGTTAATGTTATTATATTATTATTATTGATTTTCCCATATACAATATAGCCCAGCCATTATTTACTTTATTTTAACATGTATGTATATCTGTATTTATATCTTATGTTTTTACCGTATTCACTTTATAAACAATGAATGCAAGACAATTTGAATCAAGTTCCAATGTTTCTACTACTTTTACTGTTATTAAACAGGGTGGGTACCACCACCACTACTACATCTACTACTTCTTCTATTACTACTAATGTTACTTCTAAGATTACTATTACTACTAATGCCACTATTAATACTAATACTACTGTTACCACCACCAATTGTCACAGCCGCACTTCAGTTCCACTAAAGTTCATTTTTTCTTGTTGTTGTTGATTGCGCTCCAAGGGTAGAGTCCCCTGGAACCGGCAGCGAAGTCAGCCGCCCAGGCCATCAACAATTGACCTCCCGGAATACCAAGATGGACCTAGCTGCCTGTCAGAAGCCGGTTTCTCTGGAGCAAACTGAAGTTCCTCTGACGATTGATGTTGCTCATTGTCGTAGGATATCTTCCGTCAATCCGGTGTTGTGAAAGTCAAACTTCCAGCATCATTGTTCCCTCTGCAGTTGGTTCCGGAATTAGCGTCCATTCTTCCACAAGTTGTAATGTTGTTCTCTTTTTTTCTCCTTATGGCTTTACGCCTCGTCGACATCGAGACCATTAGAGGCGGGATGGGAATGGGCACAAGGAACGGGAAGGAATTCGGCCATGACTTTTGGAAGGAAGCATCCCGGCAATCGCCTGGAGTGATCTGAGGAAACCATGGAAATCCCAAATCTGGATGCCCGGACGGGGATACGAACCGGCGTCCTCCTGAATACGAGGCCAGAGCTTTAACCACCCACCCACCGCGCTCGGTTATGTCCTCTTCTTCTTCTATGTGTGGGCTTTGATTTCGCTCGGAATTTTTCATTTTTATAAATTTCTCCTTCCAAAATTTTGAGGCTAGATCAGCTGCCTCGTCCAACAAATGTCACAAACTTTCGTTGCGTAGTATATCGAATATTCTCCTCCCCTGCTCCGGCGTACTCTCTTCACCATGTTCACCCCTGCTTTAATCAACAATATTTCTATTTCGAAGGAAGCTATTGTATGTCCCATGACCAGTAATGTATTGTACGACTCCGGGAGAGGGTTGAAGGTACCTCTCCTCTACTGATGGAAACATATCATATGTCCTGCTACCTGTTTCACTGTTGTTCTTTTATTGTTGCCATTCTGCCAATAGGAGCTACTGAATGTGCATCTCAGATGTTGCATGGCTGCATATAATTTCTACTAAGTTATCTTGATTCCCTTTTCTGAACCAGTATATGTCACCCCGTTTCCTTACTTGAAGGTTCAGTGGCCAGACACCATTGCCAAGGTTTAATGAATTTGTCGCCACGGTTAGGTACGCTCCTGTCAACCTTAAAAGTATTCCTCGTTGGACATGTCTAACTCTCAGTTTTGGTTTTATTTTTCCTAGATGCTTTGCCCACACACGTCACCTACAGATACTTCACCGATAATACAGAAAGAAGAATTTATAGTATATAATTAAGAGAACAAATTAATTCCTATGTTACTAGTACAGAGGCATGGCCGGTAAGCTTTTCAGACCACAGCGCCTACATAATCCACATAAATATGAACAAACAAAAAATACATAGAGGAAGAGTTTACCGGAAATTTAATAATATTTTTCTAAAACATCACTTAGTGATATGTTCCAAGAAACATGGAATATGTGTAATAGACAAGTTCAGCGATATAGTGACAAATTATAATGGTTGATACAATGAGCAAAACCGAAATTGCACCGAATGCTAATAAATATGTCTGCCTAAAAGATGCTTACCGGAACACTTACAGATTAATTTAGGACATAGTAAAAATAAAAATAATAAAATCCAAACTTGCAGCTATAAAACGCTCTAAAATGGAGCAAATTATGATAAGATCGAAACCCAAATACACTGCACCAGAGGAAAAGACGTCAATGTATCGCTTTATGTGGGAAGAGAAAAGAGTCAAGACTGAAATTCTTAAATACATGAGAATTAGGGAAGAAATTTTGATAACAAACCAAAGAGAAATAATAAAGGAAGTTAACAAATATTTCCAGGACCTATAAGTCGAGGAAACCATTTATGAGGAGGACTCTGATGACCTATTCAGTGTGGTGCGCAATATAATCGACGCAAATGACAGTAAAATAACAGAATAAGAACAGGAAGTAATCATAAAAACAAGCCCAAGCAAGAAATCACCAGGCCCTGACGGCATTGCAGTAGAAGTATACCAACACTTCTAGCCAGCAATTCAACGACAACTAAACGGAAGTAGTCAATGATGTTCTTACAATACCTAAAGTACCCACACGCTTCACATAAGGATTGATACTTTTGATACCCAAAAATCGTAAACAAAAAAATCCTCCAGGGAATGAGACCTGCACCACTACTTAATTCCGACAGTAAATTATCTACTAGAATACTAGCCAAAAGAATGATCCCTATGTGGAATAAAATTATAGCGTAACACCAGGTTTGTGCAGTACGTGGCATAATTATTATGGGAACGTTATGCAAACACAGAGACATCATCGTGACCGCAGAAGTAATGCAGAGTTATTGTCTATCGGCTTTAATAAAGTCTTTGAAAGGGTTAGCGAAAAACACATACGAAAGACATTGGAGAGAATAGGATTTAGTAACAGTTTTGTCAAAATTATGCAGAAATTATTCCATGAAGCCGAATCAAAACCTCTAGTCAGTGACACAAGAACAAAAACGGTGTCAAATAAGAAGGTCAGAAGATAATATTAGTCATTATCAATTACGTTATTCTACATCGCTATGGAACACCTAATTTCATAATCAGCGTAATTTCCGGAATAAACTACGCAAACAGGAAAATCTCATGTAGAGCTTCCGTTGATGACATATGTATTATGGCCAAGAATGATGAAGAAATTAAAAATCATTAGGGAAATCATATTAAAATACAGTTGAGCAACAGAAGCCTATATTATCAACAACCACAATGGACACAACTAAGCGAAACCATGCAAGTCATAGGAGCAAAATTACACACATGCCCACAAAAAATGAGAGCAAAACATTGGAGAACAAAGCTAATTGCGATAAGAGGAGCAATAAAAGAACAATATATGAGAAATCTAAATATGTAATAGAAAGTGGATCTGGTAAATGAATACATAATTTCTTAACTACTATACTTAGGCAGCATATTCTCAAATTCAGCCCCAATCACCACGAGAATAATTCTGTGACTTTGAATATACATATTAATAAGGAACATTTTAAGATAAAATACGCCACAATGATTCTTCCGAAGATAAATGCAGGCCCAGGAATAAATGATGCACGGTTGAAGTGCAGAACAATGTTCTTCAGAACAATGCTGAATATCATAAACAAACCTTCCAAAAAGTATAACCAGGGTTCTTTCAAAATAATTACAACCCAGCAGCCAAACACCACCAGTTAATGTATGAGGAATCCACTACAGACTGAGTCACATCAAGAAATATCACTTATAAATCAGCTTAATATCAAAAAAAGACACCTTGTAGAGGAGATAAATGGTAAAACCAAAAAGAATCGTCAAGAAGAGAATTACAAGGATTTCAGTTGGCATCAAATTTGAAAAAAAAAAATCACAAACAAAATTTTATATTTTGCAGTTAAATCCACGTGGTTAATGATGCGATAATGACTAAAGAGAAACTATACTCAATATGACTCAAACAAGCAAATGCAGCCAGTGCAAACAAACTGATACCCTACCACACAGATTTGGGTGTGAAGGAACTAAGGAAATGTGGGAGCGGACTAAAGAAAAAGTAGCAATAATAAACAGTACCGCAAAAAAAGAGAAAAACTGAAGAACTATTAAGACTAGAGGGGAAATCATATCCCGACACGAAACATAGTTAAGAATCATGGGAATGCTCGTATAATAGACGACGTGTTCTAATAGCGACATTGTTGGGCTGTTTCCGGAAAAATAAAGCGAGGTATTATCAACACTGATTAAGAGACAAATGGCAGAGAAGCCAAACCGAAGAAGGTTAAGAATGGAGAGAGAAAAACGGCTGTTCATGGAGGAGGATGCCGATCGATACACAAAAAGAAATAAAAAAGTGACTCCGGCACTTGCTTTCAAAAGTGCGCTGCTCCGGTTTCGGGTGGGCGCAGGAATTCATAACAATTGTGTTTGATCACATAAGCAACACCAGGTCGTTCCGTGGTTCGGATTCGACGTTAACCTGCAGGTCCCAGAAGAAATGAACTGGCCATCCTACCTCTGCCCCTATAGCTTAGTATGGCTCGTTTGAGAACATCGAACCAACCATCGGATTGTGGAATACATTTTTTTAGATTACATATAAAATAAGTATGAAAAACATTGGAAGAGGTGAAAGAAATTTATGAACTATACTATTCTATGCCGATTTAGAGTTTTTTTTTTGCCTTACGCCACGTCGACAACGAGGTTATTGGAGACGGAGTGAATTGGGGACAAGGAACTGGAAGGAATTTTGCCATGACCTCTTGAAGTAATCATCCAGGCATTCACCTGGAGTGATTTCGGGAAACCATGGAAAACCGAAATCTGGATGGTTGGTCGGGGATTTGAACCCACATGCCAGGCCTTAGCGTTACCGCTTCCCAACGAGCTCGGTAGCTGAATATTAATGGCACACGATGGAATGATCTTAATTAATGATGATAGTTTAGAAGTCAAGAACAAAATGACTGTGAGTTACTCTGCTCCACGTGGACAAAGTCACGGGTAAAACAAGAACAATCTCAAAAGCAGGTTACCAGCCTCGTTAAAAAGGAAAAACAATTAGTTTTAAACACTCATATGGGAAGCCTAATACTGTATCTACGGAGAATAGCACTTCGTGGAAATGAAGCTAGGAATTTAGAATTACTGGAATGAAGGAAAACTAATCCATTCGGAACATGATGATTTGAAAAAATGTTCAAAATTTATTGGACAAATATAGTAGGGCTACGGATATAACATGTTTAGGAAATGATGGGTGAGGAATGAAGTTTTCGAAACGTTCCCGAGATAGAAAAGACAGAATGAAAGGTCAAATTTTAAAACATAATTTGTTAATTTTTTAGTGGAGGGGACGGTTGATTGGAAGAACTGTTGTTGAACAGGAAGATTAGAATATATGAAGCAAATAACTGAAGGACTGAATCAACCCAGTCAGAATTGATTTTTTTTTAAAAATAATTTAAATATACACACTTCTGTTTGCTGCACATACTTACGCATCCGTTTCACTTTTTCATAGAAAATTAATAGATTTCAATGCTAACATCTCAATATTTCTGTAGTAATGCTCGAGAAATGTTATGACAGCATCTATAAGAAAGTGATTTTCTGGGTCGGGAAGAGAGTACGTTTGCATTAAGTTGTGTTAAAAAGCTGTTTATTGCCTCCGACACGAAAGATCTAAATCCAGAAAAATCTCGATCGATACAATGGGTGCAAGCCGTATTGTGATCAGCATCCAACACGGAAATCTAAACCCAGCCTGCGGTGCTAAACGCGTGCATTAAAACCACGAAGGCATGATAGTAAAGCAAGTTAGATTGACAGGTGCATAATTAACGTTTAGGGATGCCGGATAATCCATCGCGGTACCGCGTCTCGGCGTTGCATGCAAGCCTGCGGGGGTACAGCTTACAATAAAACTCCATATTTGCGCCTGGAATATTGATGTCGAGCGGCAGAGGGCATAACGCTTCTACCCAGTGGAGCTTCAAACTTCCATGCTCTCCGTGTGGAAAGTTGTAAGGCGAACATCATTTCTCAAACATTGCTTTAACTACGTTTTCCCAATGGTAATCAATTTCCTATCCTCGTCTTCTTATACCAGACACATACATATAGATGGCTTTTTTTTGTCACAGTATAAAAAAATCGTTAAACAGCCAGCAAAGCAGTGTACGTCTGGGATTTACGTACAGTACATCGAGAATGAATGAGAAATTTGACACATAATTATTATTAATGATGCCTCTCAACTTTCCAGCATAATAGTATAGTACATTGCAACATTTGTTACTCGTCGTATAAATCACTGATCATGTAATTATTTCTAGCAGCAATGCAGCCGTGCATGTGTGAATCTCTCTAGAATATGTAACTATGTATGGCAAAAGAATGAAACCTAAAGCCAGCAATGCATACCCGTTACTTACCTTTGCACTAACCACTTATATATTATTTGAAACAAATAGTAAAATACACAGCTAGACAGATAGAAGTAAAAACGATCTTCGCAAGGATTAAATATAATTCGTTGTTTCTTGTTAAAAAAAAGGGGTCCTATATTCAGGATTCATATTGCATTCAGGAAAAAATTGAAATAATTTTTAGTTCACAACTCCTCCTACTCCATCGAAGAGTTTATTTCTATGGTAACTACAAAATAATTACCAGTAGTTTGTATAAATGTATTTGATTTAATTAATATACATGTTAATTTGCGACGGTGCATCTTCTGATCTATACATCTATTTTTTTATGTAATTGTTTATGTTTGAATTTACAAATTTCTGCATCTCATACAGCCAATATCTTATATTAGGATCTATGGAAAATGAATGTGTTGCATTAAAAACATACATTGACACTATAAGTTTATATTCACAATGCGCAACGATTCAAAATAATAAATGCTGAGGTTGTCTGACGTTTAATATATCTTTTTTTACTGCTGGAAACACTATCTGTTAGCACGTTTATCTGTGCATTTTTATCAAACATGTAAATTTCGTTCAGATATCGAAAATTCTTGTTATTAATTTCATTTGCCCTCTATGGAACAACAATATAAAATAAATTTATATTCTTCCTAATAAAAATTCAAGTTAAACAATTGTTGATGACTGTAAAAAAAAAGTCTTCTAGTTTTTAACAGTTTCGGAATATCCGGAAGCGTTTAATGCACTTTTGAACTGCGGCTACACAACTGATGTTTCTGGTTATATTGTTGCAGTTTTCCTTCGTCTTGGGTCGGAAATTAAATGGTCCTGTTCTTAATAGATTCCGAGAGGTCTTGAACAGTAAACACCATTACTGGAAATTTGGGGTTTATCTTATTTTAGTAAATGTTTTGCTTTCAAATTGGAACCTTTGTTGTGCTAGAATTGGGGATTAACTGTCACTTAAAAGATTATTTTTAGTTGACAACTTATAATACTATTTTAATTAAAAGAAAATTCGGAACGTTTTGTAAAAAAAATGTTTTCTTCATGGGCCATGGTTTGCAACAAAATGGTTTGCTTTAATTTTTGAAGGAAAGATAGAAGGAATAAATCACAGATGACGATTAATTAATACGAACAGACTTACGGATGACATGAAATGCAGCAGCTGTGCAGAGTTAAAACGGAAGGCAGAGTCTTGGCGCACATGTAAAATATCTACAAATCTATCCTAGGATTGATAGCTAAAAGAAGAAGATTTTCATAGCTTGTTAATGAGACTAATTAACCATCGTATAATGTATTTCCGCATCTAGATTCCTGATTTTTTTAAATATATTTTCGTAAAAGCTAAATTTGCAAGTCTTCGTGGTTTATAACTGGTAGTTTTTCAGTTCGGGTTTGTTACGAATGAATTCGGATTTACGTGGAGAAATATTTTTTAAGAAACATAGAAGCATTTTGGACCCTGCTACGGACGGATTTGGGTACTCCTCTTGTGATAACTTCAAATTTAAAATTCTTATGCAAACAGGAGCATTGATAATGTTCCTTTCAAGGAGTTCAGGTTTTTATATAGGAGAGTTCTGATATTATTTTATTTTCAATAACTTTATTCTGTTCGCTAATAAGGATTAAATTTGGGGGGGTTAAAAAAATCAGTCTGCATTTTAAAACTTTGGTGTCTTGCAATACTGTCTTGCGTTGAAATACTGTCTTGGAACTCAACCAAGTAAGGTATTAAATCCACAGTTTTATTTCTGAAGGTTAACAACCACTCCAATGCCTATCCGCAACGGTAAATCTAACGATTAATGAGATCACCAATTTTAATTTAAGTGCTGAATTATATATGCTCTGATACAAGGAATAGGGGTAGTAAAATCACAGAAGGAAACAGCCAACTTACCAGTTACTATTCATTAAGAGCGGTTATAAATATTTCTTGTGCTCCCTTGAAATCGTTAATTGTTCCGCATAAGGGCAGTAGCAACAAAAATAAAAAAGCATATATTACTTTTAAAGGTAACTTTTGACGAAAGCGATATAGGTTTCTATGAATAGCGTACTGCACAACTTTGTCCACCTATCAAAAAAAAAATGGTAGTAACCTCTTGGAACTTGGATCAACTGCTTAGTTATAACGCTATTTTTGCGTATTCCACCAAAATTTTAAGCAAACTTGGCCAAAAATTAAATTAAAATTTCCAAAGTATCGGGGTTTCACACGGATATCAGATGCGACCAGCACTTCAAAAATAATAAAAAAATGTCATGAAATGTAGGTTAATTCCTTTGTTGTAACGTTTTCTTAACGTTTCAGCTTCTCTTCGTTGTAAAAGAACCACACGAAATTTATAAATATAAAATTTATGACGGAGCTACTGTATATTTCAGCGACTTCCGCCATGATAGACGCAATCAGAGACAATGTTATAATCAAATACGGCATTTCCGAAATGGTCCCGGTTGAATTTCAACCTAACCACAACTTCTATGAGCAAAACTGTTTAGATTTAATGATCCCTGTACCCACCATTTTTGCAGTGGTTGTGGCATTTCGCCGTTGCGCAGCCGTCTCATATTTCGGCATTTTTAATTTGTGTCGACTTTTCCGTAAAATGTGAGTGGGAAACGTGAAGAATACAGTACATTATATCAAAGCAGTTAATCTAAATTTCAAGAGACTGATAACATTTTCTGAGGGGAGGATAAATTCGTGAAACTATCGATTGGTCTTCTGGGTTAGACTGTTTTATATATTTTTTTTAGGTAGATGGGCTTTTAATGTTTTGGGGTGAAGTAATTTTTTTGCCAGTCTGTCGGTATGTGAGTGACTTTGATGCACGTTTTCATGTTCATATGGCATTTGTGGACTCGGAATTTAGTCATGTTGTATAGTTGTTTAATCTGCTTCTTGAATTAGTGTTAGGGTGTTACCATTGTGTACTTTGATATCTACATCATCAGTTATCTTTAATTTTGTTTTTATTCTTTTCGGTTTAATGTTTGTGTTTCTGGGGCGAGAATGTAATTAGTTAATTTGTCTTATTTCATTTTCTCTAAATTCCATATTTAGGCATATGGTGAGTGGTGTATTCCATATTTAGGCCTCTGTTGAGTGATGTATTCCACATTTAGGTATATGTTGAGTGATGTATTCTTTGTTGTTATTTCTTCTGATTCTTGATATTCAGATTCCATGATGATATATTTGACAGAAGTGTCCTTTCTTGACGTGTTTGTGTTTTAATTTAGACTTTCCTGTAATAACAGTGTTTACTGTACATTCAATTTGGTGTGCAATAATGGGTTTAGGATGAAAATTTTCACAATGTATAGTATGTTTATTTGATTTTTCTATTGGTTTTATGTCTTTAATATGTCAATTTTGTGATTATTCTTTAATTTTGTTGCTTCTTTAATCGATGACATATGGACTGAAATCTTTCAATTACATTTCTTTGTGTGTGTGAATGATTCACCTTTGTGTCAAGTTCTAGGTGTGTGGTGTTAAGATTTTAATTAGTATTGTTTACTCTAAAGTGATCTTGTCTCACTGTTATGGCCTATACTCGGAGTACCATGAAGTATGCACCACGTGTCATGAACTAAAAAATTGCCAGACTGTTGGTGTCAATTCGTATTTGTTCAAATTGTGAGATTGATTAGAAACCAGATAGTATACTCTATAATGCCCTACACGATTTACCAGTTTGCCCCTAGGGAAAAAGAGGAAAAATGATTTTTGCATGTGAATCTTACCCAAGGGAGAATTTTAATTTTTGTTAATCTTAATTATAATTTAAGTAATTCTAGAATGAGCATTCCTGTAGAAAAATTGCAAGACATTTTTCTACTTAAATTGTATAATTCTGAAATACTTTTCATACCTCTCATCTTGTCCCACATTACTCTAAACACTAATATACGAAAATAATTATATTTTTCGTTCTAGTTTGCTTAGCATTCGAAGAGGAATACCAGATATTGATTATATGATGCCGTACTATCCATGAAGTTATAGAACAATTAGCAACATCTATTAACCCTCGTATTGAAAGCTAATTAAAGCTTCCAATTCTCCATTGTCAGTGGTTGTCTTAATATAGTGGCTTATCTTTCAGATGTTCTGACAGAGATAATTAACACAGGTGCATTATTCAAAACGAATGTGAAATTCGAGGCTCCACTGTGGATAGTAGAATTAAGCGCACCGGAGCAGAGTCTACATAATATCTGACAAGGAGCCCTTCCTTACACCTCTTCAGCCTCCTGCTGCCCCGGGCAGTTAGGCTGAACTTAATTAAATTTCTTACTGTTTTATGTAAATGTGACCTTCAGTTAGTACGGTTCACAAGTCATTCCTTCCCATTTACCTTTAATTTAGAATTGTTTAAACGTTCTATCAGCGACAATTTTGCTTAATGACATTTTTAAAACACTCGATAATTAAAATTTTGCCGGCTCCGGAATTGGAGGGGAAGCGTGCTTGCTTCTCATTGCAGAGGTCGCCGGTTCGGGTCCAGTCTAGGAAATGGGTGGTTTTAATTAAGAACTGTGTCTGTTCTGCCTTTACTAGAAAGAGAAAAGCAATACTACTGACATGAAATGTGAGCATTCAAAGAAACACAAATATACTGAGATGGGTGAATGACTAGCATGACTCTCTCCCACCCCCCTCTAAAAAGGAATTAAATTTTGGTAAATAGATTGGTTGAATCTGAACCTACTTTTGACGAAAACTGACTTCCCTTAAAAAAAAAAAAAAAAAAAAAAAAAAAAAAAAAAAAAAAAAAAACCGATGTCATTAGTGCAGAGTCAGTATTTGAATCAAACCGGAAGTCGCTTGTTTCATACAGATCAAATCCTAATGCATTACCTTAAAAAAGTATAACACTATTTTCTGATGTTAATGGAGACAAGTTTAAAACATTTTGCACTGGTGGAGGAACAATTGATCAAGAAAATAGTAAGTTTTGTGACGTCGATTTATTGCAAGACAAATTACCTTTGTTAGCCAACAAGGTATT
Organism: Vandiemenella viatica; assembly: GCA_031002005.1. Lineage (NCBI taxonomy): Eukaryota > Metazoa > Arthropoda > Insecta > Orthoptera > Morabidae > Vandiemenella > Vandiemenella viatica. The sequence continues at coordinate 232,622,359 of CM061921.1, read as the reverse complement.
ACTTTTAAAAGCAGCAGGAAATTTTAAATCTGCGTTCTTCTTCTTCTTCTTCCACCGATAGTTTCTTCAACTATTTCCTATGCCAAATTAAATGATCCATTATGTCTTAAAATTCCATCCCACCTTCCATTGGCTGAATCGGGAATCCAATCCGTCTTTCCGAATGCCAGCCATTGCGTTAGAAATAACATCAATTGCTAGGAAGAGCTGTGATGCTCATATATGTATTAAAGGTTTCATTCTCCAATAAATTTCCGGAACTTTATAAATATCTCTTATATGTAAACGATTCAAGGCGTAAGAACTAAATGAAAGTTGAAGTGATATAAGCACTCTCTTTATGTGGTAAGCATATGATAAGAAAAAAGTATTTCCCATTCAGGCCAAGGTTTAGCGGCTCTTTTTATCCTTTCAAAGAGCAGACTCGTGGGTTCTGCTTCTGTGTGAGAGTTTGATAGAAACTGTAAAGAGTTCCCATTCAGAAATATCACCGGTTCAAACGATCCTTTCCTTTTCTCCTGTCGTAAGAACAAGTCTTAGTAATTAATTACGCGTGGTCATCAACAGTACAATTATACTCTTGATCTGATTAAATCACAAGTTTTAAGAACGGAAGCTGACTGAAATGCGGCTACAAATGTTTCCAGAAATTTCCTTAGTCCTCTCGTATAGCATACTTATCCTGAGTCAAGTCACAGGCAGCACTGAAAGCGTACATACCAAATTAGCATAAATTCAAATTATTATTTATTAGTAATCTGGTGGCTCAGTGGATAAGCTGCTTGCATTCAACCTTCAAGGTACCTAGTTACAATTCCGCTGCAACCAGGAATTATTACGGGATTTGCTTTGTTCATATGATCTACGCCAGAACGCCCCGTGGTTAGGATTCTACGATAAACTGTAGGTTCCAGAGGAAAGTAACTGGCCATTCTACCTCTGACACATTGGCTTAGTATACCAACATCGAGATGATCCAACCAGCCTAAAGGTTGTGGACAAGTTTTAAATTAATACGAAATAAGTAACTTTTATCTTAATATTTTCCCATGTATTGTGAAAATTCTTTAATTTATGATATACTATTTTTTCCTTAATAATTCGATTATTTGGCACATCAAAAATTTACTGTTGACACGTTATCAGCCATATTTCAAACCTTTCTTCTATTTACATACAAGCTGTTGATTCAGATTTTGTTACTAAGCTGCCTTTTGACTCTTTTACAATTTTCTGATGGTTTTACGTTTATTTTATTTGAAATTTAATAGAACTGCGTTGTTCCATTCTCGAAACACTTCTGCTTCACTGATACCTTTGGCTGCGCGTTGGTTGCACGGGTACGTAAGTTGCGCATCATTTAATAACGTGGTCCACACGTCCACTTGTGCATAACCCACACCGATTTTTGTTGACTTTACGGTTCGTCGATGTAGAGGTCATTAGAACAGAGAGAGGATGAAGGACAGGGAACAGAAAGGAATTCGGCCATGGTCTTTTGAAGGAACCATCCCAGCCTTCGCCTGGAGTGATTTCGGAAAACCGTGGAATATCGAAAGCAGGATGTTTGGACGGGTATTTGAACCCACGTCCTCTCCAATGCCAGGCCGGCCGAAGCAGTCGTGCAAGATTTCAAGTTCAAATTTCGTTAGTCGCTAGCCACTTTTGGTCGTTAGAATAACCCGTTACTAAATGTCTGTGCCTGCACTGCAACCTATGTTTCAGTCATTAAATCGAAATGAAATTTTGATGAAGAGTTGTGGATCGTCGGCTTTGATTTTAATACTCGCTGCTTAGAATACCTTTTTTTGGATGTTTTCTTTAATAACGCCCCCTAAAAATTTTACAAGTTTGTGATTAATGTTTTGGTGACGTGAACATCAAAGATTCAAATCCGAGCATGATTCGCAGCAAATGTAATTCTTAATGATTGTTACGTTAAATATCTGCAGTTGTAACTACAAGCTAACTCGTTCTTGCAAGGATTAATGGAGCGGTTTGATAGCTGGATGACGGTCTTTATGATTGGGAATTCAAAGATCGCTGTTCCAATTTCGATTTCGGTTCAGGATTTTCAGTTCCATAAACTGTCCAAATCTGTTGGAGGTTACTTTGTCCATATGAATTTGTTACGACGCTTTCACATTAAACCATATTAGCGGTAATGGAAAGTATTAAATCTAGACGGAGTTGTGATAGTTGTATCAAAATTCGTTCTAAGTATCCCCGAATGAAGATTGTTAAATGATTAAAAACTGAAAGTTTCGCATGTTAAAATATGGGGGGATTACAGGGCTATTAACTATAGAAAATTTCTGGGTTAATTAGCGTGTAAGTGGTGAACAGAATGGTGTAACATGACAGTGTTTGTACACAAGTTCTTGGTGACCACGCATACCAAGGCGAAGATTGACGATCCAGTATAATCAAATGTCTGACTTTCAGGAAGGTCAGATAATTGGTATGTTTGAAATAGGTGCATCATGTCATGAAATCTCCTGAAGTATTAGCAGTAGCGCAGTGTCAGTATAGAGAGACTTGTTACACAGCGGACGCAAGAAGGCTCTAGTAGAGCAGGTACAGGTCCATACAGAAGGACAACAGCACGTGAAGACCGTCAAATTGTGTGGGTGGCTGTTGCTGGCAGACGGGTGACTACAGCCCCGAAATAAACATTGGTTACAGAGATAGTCATCTCACGGACAACTGTAAGCCGATTTTTTTTTTTTATTTATTGGTTTTTGGTCGTCAGACCATTTCACCAGCCCACATACAAAATTTTTCCTGTTACAGTTATTCCGACGTTTTCTCTTAGCTTAATTTACAATTTACATATATATAATATTTAACATGTTAATGATTTACACGAGGGATTTTACATGATACCGATTTGAGGTTTAACATAATTCAAATTGACATTTTACAGACAAGTTTATATGTACATATATATATACATACCTACACACATACATACATACACACACACACATATATACATACACCCATGAACATTCATATATATATATATTTATACACACACACATATATATATTGTGTCCATTTGCTTGTATTGTTTTCTTCAGATGTTAATCTGCCCATCTCTCAGAAAGTAACTGTAAGCCGATTGCAAGAAGCTGGGTTACACTCTAGAATCCCTGTGCAATGTGTTCCATTAACCTGATTTCACCACCAGCAAGGTCTGACCTGGTGTACTGTAAAACACGACTGGACACGTGAATGGTATACAGTTGTGTTTAGTGACGAGTCTCTGTTATGTCTGTGGCAAAGTGATAATGGACAACACGTACGCAGGAGCAATGAATGCAGGGCCCATCCTGTTATGGTTTGAGGGGCAATCAGTCCCTACAGAAGGACTGAGTTGGTAGTTGTTGAAGTCACAATGACAGATCACCAGTATATAGATAGGATTGTACACCCTGTTGTGATACCCTTCATGTCCACCATCCAACGTATCTTCAAACAGGATAATTCTCGTCCTCATACTGTGGCCATCACATCACAAGCCTTGGAAGGATCATGGATCGGACAGCACGCCCCGGATTTATCCCCAATAGATCTATTCTGTGATGACACGATTAGGTCACATTAAAACTCAGTGCAAACGGTACAACAACTGACTGCACAATACATGCAAGCATGGAGAGACATACCCCAAGAAGATATCCGAAAACGTATTGATTCCATGCCGCCAATGATACATGGATGTATAGCTTACGGCGGACACACTTGTTATTGACACATGTATCTGAAGGGAATAAACTTGGCCTGAGTCATTTCAATTTGTTATCTCTTCTGGATATAACCGTGGGGGTATCTACGAAGTTTCCTAAAATTCAATCAAATCTGTGTGGATGTAACACTTTCCATTTCCGCAGTGTATTTAGCCCCTTTATCCGGTAGAATTACAGCTTAGGCAACCACGGCAAAAGCTGATTACGTGGCCTGTTGTGATTCTCAGAATAGAAACGAATACTAGTTTTATCTAATGATTCCAGTTGCATTTTTTTAAAAAAAGTTTTTCATTTTTTTGTGCTATGTGTTGCACATGTTAGATAAATAATAAGTGCTCACGCACATAGTATGTTGACAAATATCTCCCCATATCACGAAACAAATTATAGGAAACCTGTTTATTACGACTTTAAACAACGAATTTTAAGTCCATACCGATCATATTGATCAGAAGAGGGAGATAACGTTTTCGGGTAGTATAGAAATATGTATTATTTTCAAGGCAAATTGGAGCATTAGAAGTGACGACTTGCTTCGGCGATCCTGACGCAGATTTTCCACGATTTCTCATATAGGGGCAAAATGTATGTGGTTTCCTAAAAGCTGCCGACACTGGTCTCTGTTTCCACCAGACTAAGCCGTCGAGTAAGTTCCGTGAAGATGGGAGTAATACGTTTCACTTCACGTCTTGGATTGGGTTCAGTGTCCTGGTCGGGACCCATCTATCCCGCAGTATTTCCAGACTCCTTTTATCTGTCGGTATATATTCCCTTACTTTTCTGCGTAACCTCTCCTCATTCATTCTATTTACGTATTTTGTCCATTTCACAATTGTTTTCATATGTCTTTTGTTTTACTATCATAATTTTTTAAATAACCCGTCTCTTCTAGTATACTCCTTCACAGACTTAAAAAAATTCACTTCCACAGCCTGTATTTTTTTTTTTTTTTTTTTTTGAAAACCCATAGTTCCCTGTCATTCTCTTTTAACTATTGTCCTTTTTTCGATACCTGTTTTTACTATTCACAGGCTTCTGAATATTCTTCAGTCTTCCAGTCAGTGTCTTTATCATATTCGTATCATACATAACTTCCCTTGTAGTTAAAACATTCAAACAACTACTTCTGTGCGTTTGAGATCTTCCTAAAAAACAAAACAAAAAAAAAACAAAACAAAAAAACAAACATTGTCATCATTTTACTATGTAATGATTCAAAATTCTAAAACTGGCATATTTTAGTATATTTAATTATTAATAGCTGTAAATAATTTTTCTTCTCAACGATCAAACTAGCGTCATCTGAATTTAAAAATTGAATATTGTTTGTTGATTCAGCTGCACTCTCTTTCTAAAGAAGTAATTATACAATAATTCATTTCCAGTCTCTTAATATAATAGAGGCGAAGAATTGCAGAGGAGGACAAACATTAAAATATCAGAAGCAGATAATGTAGCAAATAGTCTGTGGAGTCGGAAACATTTAGCCAAAATAGGAATTGGAGAATTGTATCAAACCATTGTATGTCTGTAGCAAAATAATGAAACAGTTATATACTGGTCATAATTTTTATAACATAACTGTTGAATTATTATGATGAGACTTAAACTGTGGAATCAACGTTATGTACTAAAATTTTGTATGCAGGTTGCAGTCAAATATGCTGTCCTAAGTAATTTTTAATCTCTAACAGCCTAATTAATTCAAAAGAGGATATATACTGCATAAGATTCCCTACGGATTTTAATTCCGTATCTTTAAAAACAGATATATAAACCATCTGCACAGTATTTTATTACGTTTGTCGTTACTTTCTCTCTTCATTATCATCGCGGATCACGTACTTTATCGCAGTGCAAATGCCGAACATCTGCCAACAGCGGATGCCTTTACGAGTGCGATAATCAAATGCACCGTAAATGTTGTGGAACGTGTTAGAGTGATGAGTGGTAGCCATAGCGCACTCAATCGAAGCCTTTCAGTGTTGCGGAATCTCATCGACGCTAATGCGCCTCGGCTGTCATTAAAAGCATTTTATCGACATCACGTAACGCCGAGGTGAGCGCGGTTACATGAATAAAAGATTTCTTATCGGTCCAAAGGTTCAGGAGGACCCGGTCTGAAATTATAGTAAGGTCATCCAGCTTTCGAGACTCAACGAGTTTAAAAAAATTAAGTTAACGTTGGCTATTTCCTTTAAATAGGTCCTGAACATTTTCTGTAACTATATATCGCAACAATTCAACGAATAAAATCGTCCGTTGGAGAGGCATCTTACTATGCCTGAAGATATCTTAGCTTTAACTTACATAGCTTGCATTGGTGAAGAAGAGTCTGACCCTTAGGGTCCTGACAAGGGGAATGTTTTCCGTGCGTTCATTCCAGATAGACTGCTTGGTAGCTCTCTAGTCGATCAACGACAGACGCAGGTTGGCGGTATTTCATGATACCGATAATTTTTATGGCTCCGATGCCAGACCAGTGCGTTACCACACACCCAGCACGCTCGCTCTACGATGCAAGACCAGTGCGTTACCACACACCTAGCACGCTCGCTCTCCGGTGCCAGACCAGTGCGTTACTACTCACCCAGCATGCTCGCTCTCCGATGCCAGGCCAGTGCGTTACCACACACCCAGCTCGCTCGCTCTCCGATGCCAGGCCAGTGCGTTACCACACTCCCAGCTCGCTCGGTCTCCGATGCAAGACCAGTGCGTTACCACACACCCAGCACACTCGCTCTCCGATGCCAGGCCAGTGCGTTACCACACACCCATTACGCTCGCTCTCCGATGCCAGGCCAGTGCGTTACCACACACCCAGCACGCTCGGTCTCCAAAGCAAGACCAGTGCGTTACCACCCACCTAACACGCTCGCTCTCCGGTGCCAGGCCAGTGCGTTACTACTCACCCAGCATGCTCGCTCTCCGATGCCAGGCCAGTGCGTTACCACACACCCAGCACGCTCTGTCTCCGATGCAAGACCAGTGCGTTACCACACACCCAGCACGCTCGCTCTCCGATGCCAGGCCAGTGCGTTACCACTCACCAGCATGCTCGCTCTCCGATGCCAGGCCAGTGCGTTACCACACACCCAGCACGCTCGTTCTCCGATGTCGAGATTTCGTGGTAGCTCCGATATTAAGTTTTCAATCCCGGAAGAGGACAGGACAGGACTATTTTGTAAAGTTACGGACGAGTCGAGACAGAACGAAATATACGAGCTGGATAGGTGTGAAGAATCAGTTTTCAGTTCGGGAGGATGGCAAAAAATGAAAATTAACCTTGTTTGGGTTAAGAGTTCTTACTTTATCATGCAAAGAAGCTCTTTATGAATGCTATGATTAACGTTCTGGCCTCGTATTCGGGAGGACGCGTGTTCGAATCCCCGTCCGGGCATCCAGATTTGAGTTTTCCATGGTTTCCCCAAATCACTCCAGGCGAATGCTGGGATGCTTCCTTCAAAAGGCAATGGCTGAATTCTTTCCCGTTCCTTGTCCACAGTCCCATCCCGCCTCTAATGACCTTAGCAGTCGACGAGGCGTAAATCCATAAGTAAAAAAAATAAAAAAAGATAGCTATGAGTATGGCTGGCAGTTCAGCGTGGGGGTAGTTTTTCAAGTCTGTAGCTGTAGCAGTCATTACTGATGAGATGTTTGGGGGTTTGTCGCTTCCCATCTGAATATTGACTATCAATTCCTCTGTTAGACATTCAACGCTATAATGTTTTGCTTAGAGTGACAGTACTCTTAATTAATCAGTATAACTTCGTATCCTGCTTCTCACAACTTTAATGCACTGAATGGATATATCATATTCCAAGTCATCCTTCTGGTTTATTCCGGCTCCAAGCATCTGGACCTGGAGCACATACACAGAGTGATATGAATAAGAAATACTCATGTAGTTATCCTTATGAGAAGCACTGTTTTTGGGTTACTCAAAGCTTCCTTAATCGTCGGTACTATCACGCGAGGAGGATTCAGGAACTACAGGAATAAAAGTTAGGACCTAACCGAAGACACAGTGGTGATGGAACCTCACACTCGTGGTGACCCTGCCAGGACCAGTTCCTAGCATTGTATTTAGATGTGAATGATTGTATCCTTATATTTTTCCCCTCTAATGTTTTGATACCAAGCGGGCTGGTGGCTAAGGCGTCTGACTGGAGCTCGAACGGTCGCCGGTTGAATACAACCTTCACTTATCGCACAGCTTGCTAACCAGAAAGCTTCCGTGATTCGTATTCCACGTTAAGCTACTTTTCCGGCGTACAACTGCAATGAAGTCTTCACGGGTATACTGCCGCATTATGTTGTGAAAACACGATATTTGGACGACTAGTTCCGCCGTCTTCTTCAGGCGTGTAAACATCTGCACTGGTCGGCTGACCCACAGATACTGAGATTGTTCGGGTGCCGCACTTCCTTATATACAATTCTGCGAATTGCTGCTGCATTGCTGTGACTGATGAGAATCCTTGGGAACTGTTGCCATTCAGTAGGTGCTGCTGGCGTAGCCATGATGGTCGAGAGTTCTTATCCCACCTTGTCGCCACTGAAGTGAACTACACTTAATGGTTCCTTGAGGTTTATTACTATGTACACAAAACACTGGTAAACAATAAACAATGTGGTACAGTTAGCGGATGACCGTCGAGAAATTTAGCCTGGTCTGATCCGGGGTAGAGAGAGACGGCTTCTACTTCTCGCGAACTTCCGGTGGTCTTCTGTAGTTGACGCTGGTTCCGCGGTCAGGCCGGAACTGCCGGTGGAGCGGTCGGCTACGCTTATATAGGCGGCCTGGCGCAGGAATTCCGTTGTGTGGTAGTACGGCGACCTCTGTAAGAAATAGTCCCACTTATCGTCTAGATGATTCTATTTGTTTTCCTGGTTTGTTTTGATGTCTCTGCGCCTGTTTGGAGTCGTATATGTATCCCGGCGTGCAGGCGCGTTGTGTGTGAGGTCTCCCTGGCAGGGGCCTTACTGGCAGACTGAACAATGTCCACATCCGGCTGCTGGCTGCCAGTGGGCGTTGCTATAGTTCTCGTTGCGGCCTGAACTAATATGGAGCCTCTATGGCGGCAGCTGAACAGAGGTACAACAAATCCATAGAAGGCTTCATATTAGTTCGGGCCGCAACGAGAACCAAAGCCACGCCCACTGGCAGCCAGTCGCCGGACGCGGACATGTATATAAGGAAGTGCGGCAAACGAGCAATCTCCACTTCAGTTCCGAGTTGGCATCCGCTGAGTCAAGATGTGCGATGAGGAAAGTGCTAGCCGCGCTGTCGCGCCAGGCGGGCCGAGTGCCCCAGCGCACTCGGCTTTGCCGGCGGCAGTAGCGGCCACGTTGACGACCGGCTAACGGAAACGGACTTGGCAACGGATATGAATAGGACGGCTACGCAAGATGGTACGACGATCTGGCAACCGAACTCGGATTCGAATATGGATACGACTGGGACCGTTCACACAACGCAATCGACAACCGGGGCCTGACTTGACTCCCGCGCAACTAAGCGGTGCACTCACCGCTCCTCGGTGGTAAAGCGAAGATGTCGAGGAGTGAGAAGAGAGCCAGCCACAGTAAACTCAGCATCCCTGTGTCGCAGCTCGCCACGACCAGCAAAGACAAAAAGGCGGGAAAGAAGAAAGTCATCGGTGCCTTCAGTTTCCCGGAACCATCCGCCACTTTCCTGTTTCGCTGTAAATCCACGAAAAAGAACAGAAAAACAAGTTCAGCTGGGGACCAAACAGACGGTGAAGGGTTCACGGAGGCGCGTCGCACCTGTAAGCCTCCGCCTACTCTAGACCCTGGCAGAATTGAACTCAGCAACCCATACGACGTGCTGATCGAGGAAGAACCAGAGCAGCATCATCAACAACAACAGCAGCAGCAGCAAATACAGCCACAGCAGAAGCTGCAGCAGCAACAACAGCAGCTACGGCAGCAACACAGCAGCCACAGCAGCAGCCGCAGCAGCAACAACAGCAGCCGCACAGCAGCAGCAGCAACAGCAGCAGAAGCAACGCAGCAGCCGCAGCAGCAACAGCAAATACAAAAAACAGCAGCAGCAACAACAACAGCAATCAAAGCATTTGATTCCTCCTATTGTGGTACAATTTCAAAACAGTTATAAGGAACTGTACAAATTATCAAAAGCACACGGGAAAATCAACTCTTCCAAGCCAAGTCCACCGGAGGCGACAAGATCAAGCTAAGCTTTAGTTCGACCGACCACTACCTTAAGGTGACCGCAGCGTTGCAGAGGAAGGGCATACCCTATTATACCTTCCCTTCTGCTGCTGAGAAGATACTGAAGGTCGTCCTCCGTCGGATGCCCTCAACCATACCAACTGATGACATTAAGGAAGAGCTCGAAGATCTCGGACTTGACATAAGCACAGTGGCCCAGCTGAAGAGACCTGGCACTTCAGACATTATGCCACTATTTTTAGTGGTCATGCCCGACAGGCCACAAAATTGAAAAATCTTTCAACTGGAGTACCTTATGTCACTGTGCATCTCAGTTGAAAAACTGAGATCCTCCAATGGCCCAGTCCAATGCTTCAATTGCCAGGCCCTAGGACATGTCGCCCGCCACTGCAACATGCCCTCAAAATGTGTAAAGTGTGCAGGAGCACATTTATCAAATGACTGCACTCTTAAGAAATGTGCCAATTGCGGTGGTCAGCATGTGGCCAGCTATAGAGGCTGCATGGCCTTCAAACGGGCAAGGGACAGGCAGCGCGGGGCCGCTGCAGAACAGGCTGCCAACGCGCAAAAGCAGCGTGAGGAAAAGAAAAGACAGGATTCCGGGAACACCCAACAACCGGCTGACAAACCCACCACAGAGCGGAACCAACCACGACGATGTGATAATAACGCAACCACCACGACATCTCAGAAGTCACCCAAGACATCTCAGAAGCCACCAAAGCGCCAAATCCCGCAGGAAAAGGCACAAGGTCCCAATAAGAAGAAGAAGAATACCAAACCGTCAAAGAAAACAACACCAATGACCTCCTACGCAGAGGCATCAACTAGCCAGTCGCAGGACCCTTTAGAACCACTGCCACAAGCGGAAGAAACTCAAGACTTGCCCACTCAAGCAAGGCAAATCCACCAACAGCACTGTCCACTCCCCACACAAAGCAACGAGGGAGGAGCAGCTATAGATCGTCTGTTCGACATTGTAGGGTCGCTTCTGACAATGTTAACGACACTACTGACAAAGTTCGATCAACTGGCCGCGGACATTAAATCCGCAATAACGACGGCTCACCGAGCTGACCGTCCACAGAATTCCCACGCCAGTCATGGACAGAGTTAATATAGATGGCATATCAATATGCATTTGGAATGCCAACGGCATTATCCAGCAACTCGGTGAGTTTCGGCAATTCATACGGGAAGAGAACGTAGACATATGTCTAGTAGCCGAAACTCACCTAAAACCTGGTCTCAGAGCAACGGTAGCCAACTACCTGTGCTACCGTCACGACAGACCCACTGCGGGAGGAGGAGTGGCCATATACATTAAAAGAGGCATCCCTCACCACACGGTACACACTCCACCACTGCAAATAATCGAAGCAACAGCAATCGAAATGGCAACCACATCGGGACCGGTCACCGTCGTCTCAGCATATAGACCTCCACGGAGAGTACCGATTGAAGATGACATCCGCCAGCTGCTCACCCTTAGGGGTAAGCTCATCATTGGAGGAGACTTCAATGCAAAACATCCTGCATGGAAGTCAAGAGTCAGCAATCCAGCGGGAAACCAGCTATACAGAATGAGTGCCAGGAACAATCTCCAGGTCTGGGGCCCGGACGAGCCGACCCACCACCCCTGGAGCGGCAACCGCCCTGATGTCCTTGACATAGTAATCACCCGAGGCATCGTTGGCTTCGTCTCCACCACCACCATGAACAGGCTCTCATCAGACCACTCTCCGGTCATGATGAATATCGACGTTGGATCATGGAGACGAATTGTTCCAAATGAAATTAATTATAACCGGACAAACTGGGAACTGTACCGTGAAGAAGTCTCAGAATCCCTCCAGCGTCTGCGCCCACTGGACGAGAGGCAAATTGAGGCGGCGATAAAACAAGTCTCATCTGTCATCCTTGACGCAGCGAATTCTGCAACGCCCCCTCCGGTGACAAGACAACAGTCACGCCAATTACCGCCACATCTGTTGGCTGAGATTAGACACAAGAACAGAGTGGCTAAGGAGTGGAGGCTTACGAGACAGCCCAACACCAGGCGCCTCCTAAATCGCCTGCAGCGTGAGCTGAAGGTCAGTCTCCAGGAACACCGCAACAGAGAGTGGGCCGCTCGCCTGGCGTCGCTGAACGTCACCGACGGTAATCTGTGGGTCGAGACCCGCCGGTTCACCAAGAGGCGAACAAGATTGCCCCCGCTACATGGCGAGAGGGGACTAGTGTTCAGCGATAAAGACAAGGCCAATGCCCTCGCCGATCACTTTGAGAAGCAGTTTCGGCCTGCGCAGGACGACGACGAGGAAGAATCTGCGGATATCCGCAGAAGACTGCGGCGCTTCCTCGCCGCTGATGACGACGGCTACCAGATCGACGAGATCCCTGCAGAAGAAGTTCGCCGAATCATCTCCAGATTAAACATCAAAAAGGCACCTGGAAATGATAACCTGGGAAATAGGCTGCTGAAAAACCTTCCAGCTCCAGCAGTAGAACGCATAACCGAGCTGTTCAACTGTATATTACGCACTCAGCACTACCCCCGATGTTGGAAGCAGGCAACGGTGATCGGAGTCCATAAGCCAGGGAAGAAAGGAACTTTCCCCCAAAACTACAGGCCCATAAGTCTCCTCCCGTCCCTAAGCAAGGTTTTTGAGAGGCTCCTTCTCAAGAGGATGGAAGAACATATCCGCAGAGAGAACATCATCCCGGAGTTCCAGTTCGGATTCCAGAGGGGTCACTCCGCCACCCAGCAGATCATGCGCATAGTTGAGCGCGCCACGACCGCATTCAACCATCGGAGCTACTGTCCGCTAGTCCTGAAAGATGTGGCACGAGCATTTGACTCAGTTTGGCACAGCGGACTACTTATAAGCTTTACAATCAGGGACTCCCCATCCCGCTTGTGAAGCTAATTAAGAGTTATATCACTGGAAGATCCTTCAGAGTGAGAGTTGGGAATGAACTATCTTCTCGCCGCCCAATCAATGCAGGTGTGCCACAAGGGTCAGTACTAGGGCCGGTACTGTACAACCTGTATACTGCCGATATCCCTGCTCCAGCAACGGTTCGCACAGCCCTATACGCGGACGACACGGCCTTCTTCACCGCGCATAGATGTAAAGCTGCTGCCATTCGGCGTCTACAAGGAGTACTTCAACAAACTGAAGCCTGGGCCAGGCGGTGGAGGATTAACATAAACTCGACCAAGACCCAAGCAATAATGCTGACGAGACGTCTGGGGAAACGTGATCGCCAGCGCAACCAGACACCAAAACTACGACTCCACGGAGAGGACATCGAGTGGTCAACCACTGTAAAATACCTGGGTGTGACGCTTGACTCCAGGCTCACATGGAAACGTCACATCGAGGAGACCCGACTCAAAGCCGCAACGAGGCTGAGGGAGCTGTACCCTATTCTAAATACGGACAGCGCACTGGCAGCCAATACCGGAGTGAGCGTATATTGCAGCCTGATAAGACCGGTAATTGAGTACGCGTGTCCCGTATGGGGCTACGCCTCCAGGTCCACGATAAAAAGGCTGCAGATTATGCAGAATCGTGCGCTTCGGCGAGCACTACACGTGCCTTCCCGGTTTCCCACAGCTGACCTGCACGAAGCCGCAGGTATTCCGATGCTCGAACAAAGAATCGCACAGATTACAAGATCTTTTTACCGAGCTTCTAGAGACTCAAACAATCCCCTAATTGCCAACTTAGGGCAATACTATACATTGTACGACAAGCACAAGAGACCGCTGTCAATACTGACATAAAACTAAAAATAGAACCGAGCAAACCAAAAGACACACCAAAAGTAATGCAACTGACCTTTTAACGTTTGAAGGAAGTGTCAACAGACAAACCCTTCGCAATAAACTGCTTAAAAAGATAAAGCAGAAAATGCTCAGGACGACGAGCAATCTCAGTGCCTGAGGGTCAGCCGACCAGTGCAGATGTCTCCACGCCTGAAGAAGACGGCGGAGCTAGTCGTCGAAATATCGTGTTTTCACAACACAATCCGGCGGTACACCCCTAAAGACTTCATTGAAGATTAGCTTTGTTTTTATTCTGAAACCACCGGCGTAGCATGCACAGGCTTTGAGGTAACAATGAAGGAATATAAAGTGGTTCTTCTTTGTTAAACGACGAGCTAGACTGAAAAAGAATAAAATATCTAGCAATATGAAAGTATAAACAAGCTGTAATTGCATATCTAGGATGTAGAAATATTTTACTGCATCTGGTATTGCAGTGTCTAGTAAAATTAGTCCGCCAGCAAAATATGGTCTACAACATTACACAGCACTAATGGACAAGAACTGATAGATCAAAGACAGCGTAGAATGTCAGAGAAATGGGTTCGAAATACTCCTTGTTGTTTTACCTAACAATACAAACGATGTTATACTTGAACACTTGTTGTGTTTTACAGCCAGTGAAGAAAAGGGGCTGAGATAATTTTTAGTATATCAAGTCAATTTACATAAATAAACTCGTTTTGAAATGATCTCTCGTTAAATGCATTTTTTTAGCGCTTAAGGTAACCATTGTATATGGAATAAACATTTACAGACATGTTTGCTCATATATGCCGGGGTCAGGTTTTAATAAATAAGCGCATTTAGAAATGTTACAAAACTACGGTTACGTTTGGTACTTATTAGACAGTCAACCGATATTGCAGATAAAATATCGAAACTGTGAGCATTGCATGGCGTATTGTTTCATTAATGACAGTAATTAATATCCACAAAAAATTTAATATGTATGAAGGCCAATATAACTTTATTGGAAGAATTCCACTTAATTAAGTTATGTGTTTGATGCATCAGTTTCAAATAATTGAGTGGCTGAAATTCGTTCTGGTAGTCAAGTAAAAAATAGCACACCTTTCCATTTGCTATAAACCTTGCTGTTTCATTACTTTCACCTCCTTGGAATTCATGGCCAACTATCCTTACGGTTGCATTATTTGCAACCTCAGATGTAATTTTGTTGTTCCTTTTTTTTTTCGCTTTCAAAAAAATTATGTCTGTCCATTGAGTGTACTATGGTGCCACCGTGCCGTACTATACTAATAACGTTTTCAAGCGGTTTTACATAATCATAGAGCGTGGAAGGTTTTATTGTCCCATGTTCCTGGCAAAAACTAATCATCTGCTTACATATATGTATGATTCACAACAAATACCGGTATAAAGCCTACATACTATGAAAGTAATGCAAGGAGATGACAATACCCAATGCTGTAGCTACATTGATCAATGTCAATCTAAATCTTGCTTTTACTACATTGTCACGGTCCATTACTGTATTTTTACCTATTAATCAACATTAATATTAAGTATATATTACTTAAGTAGTTTTAATTATTATTTTAATAATGAATATAGTAGGGGGATTGGTTGTTTGTAAAATCGAACTAATCTGTAAGAATGTAACGTAGTAGTTATGTCCATGACAGTTAATGAACCTAGATATTGAGGATACTGTTTTGACTGTAGTAGAAGAAGCTGCTCTCGCTATAGAATCTAAGGAAATAGGGAATCAAGACATAAACTTTCCCGTCCGACCATCCTGACTTCGGTCTTCCGAAAACACACGTGGTGAAAGCCGGGATGGTTTCTTCAAAATTCCGTGGCCGACTGCTTACCGATTCCTTGTTCCGAGTGCTTTCTCGACTCTAAAGACCTCTACAAAGTATAAAGCCATAACCAAAGTGAACTTAAAACAGAGCTCGCAACAACATGTCCCACGCAGCTTGAGGGCAGGTAGAGTGTATGACATGTTGTTACTACACAGGTCACATGCAGCGCACTCTGCTCTCTTTTTTTTTTTTTTTTTTTGTAACTGCTTTACGTCTCTTTTTAACATCGAGGTACTTAGAGACGGGAAAGGATGGGGGGCAAGGATGGGGTCAAGGAATGGGAAGGAATTCGGCCATGGCCTTTTTGAAGGAAGCATCCCGGCATTTGCCTGGAGTGACTCTGCTCTTTGCTGAAGAGGATTCTCAGCAGTTCGCAGTTGCCTTTCAGTATAAATATTGTGTGTATTTAGATTGCTTGACCGAGCGTGGTGGGTGGGTGGGTGGTTAACGTTCTGGCCTCACATTAGGGAGGACGTCGGTTCGAATCCCCGTCCGGGCATCCAGATTTGGGTTTTCCATGGTTTCCCTAAATCACTCCAGACGAATGCTTCCTTCAAAAAGGACATGGTCGAATTCCTTCCCATTCTTTGTCCCCAGTCCCATCCCACCTCTAATGACCTTAGACGTCTACGAGGCGTAAAGCCGTTAGTAAAAAAATAAAGTTGCGTACGTCTCTAGACAGTTTGTGCATACTTCGACCAAGTAAGCACAATGTAGTTTCCGACATAGTGTTATTAATACTTTTTCACAACTTAGTTAATTATGTTCGTTATAATTAAATCTGATGTTTGGATATCACTTTGAGTTTGAACAGATGTTCAGTGATTATACATTGTACTGTAACATGAGTGGCAGTGACAATTTATATATGAAATAATACGAGTTTACTAACAATAACGGCGCATGTGGGTCGGAAATCAGGGAAACGCTTGCATTTCTTCGGACAGAAAGGGACACCACGCTTTCACCCTCAGTGACAGCCAGCGAGGCTAGAACGGTGGATGGCAGTGGGCGGTTTAAATAATAACATCTAATAATTGACTGAAAACTGGTGTTATTAAATTAACGAAAGGAGACATCACGATCAGAACTGCTCAACGAGACTTTGGCTTTCGTTGCGTGTATTGGACTTCAGCTGTGCGTCGTTGGCATTTATGATCTCCGCCGGACGCCAGGAGAACATCCGAGACCGCGTGAAAACGTCTTGGCCTCCTGATGACTTGACAACGTACGTTTCCACGACTCGACGCCAGCTGTCTGCAATAATTTATTGCTGCCTTCCACCTCGACACTACTCCATCGCACGGTAAATGAACTACGATTTACTACCACAGTTATTTCAAGTGTTTCTTTCTATAACGACCTCCGAGATGCAACTGAGATAAATTACTTGTGGACTGATAATTTGCATTTTGATTAACTTTTTACTCGCGCATTCAGTTTAACCAATTTTGAAATCATTAATTCATGGGACTCGGTATGATAAATCTTGTTTTTATTATACTGCATAGCTGTGGGATTGATTTAATTAACATATAACTTTAGTATCCATGCATGCCTTTGAAAATGACAATTTGGTTATTAATAGTTTCTCAAATTTAAATCTATATGTGTGGAGATGACCACACAGGCAACAAACATAATAATAAAAAAATACTCACAGTAATTACCGACCGTATGATTAATTTATCTCGACCATAAGGGGTAACATTTCAACATGATATTCTCTGATAATTGGAAAGTTTCTGATCCATGGCTTAATTGACTACTGTGGTTAAGAACTCCTTTTTCTTCTATCTAGGATACGCGATGGATTTCTACGCTTACTATTATGTTGAGTCAATCATACCGTGTTTTTGACCATCATTTTGAGGCAAATCAGGAATGTTCATACATTTCCCCCTCCAGAAAGTCGGGACAGTCATTATAATATTTTACACACCAAATGGTTTCAAACCCTACAATGTACTTATTATCGCATTCCTCAATGAAAGTATAATAAAAACATGATGACTGCACTATTGAAATTATTTAACTGGTGAGATGGATGGTTACCTGGGTGTTGGATAAACTAACAGAAAAATTGAACTCAAGTAATAATCTGATTTTCATTTCGCCAGAATTTGATTTAATCAGTGACGGTTTTCAGCCACCAGAAGAAGCATTTCCGCATTTTCATAAGCCTCATTTACTTTAACTAAATGACCCGATCTGGTGCCTTATGGTATTTTGCTGTATGTACTAGTAAAAGGTTTATGAGTTGTAAATTTTAAAACACTGTAGTTCCTTGGGTAGGTGAAACGCTTAAAAATCGTGTGTAGAATGTACGATGTTCTGATTTTCCATCGTCTATCCATGTCAACAAATTTCCTCTTGAAGAGACTGCGTTAGGTACTACGAATATGCTCTTCTGTATGTGGAAGTTCTTTTGTAGAATCTGGATCCCTGATACTTTAAATAATTCATTTCAGAAGTTATGCCGGTCTTAGAAACAGAGCCTGGTGGAAAACTGGACTAATTATGGTATTATCTCTCACCACCACATTCTGAAGGACGTGGGTTCCATTCTCGGTCCGGACATGCAGATTTCTGTTTTACATGGTATCCTGAAATCAGGCTAATTTTGTGATAGTTACTTCTATAGTTCATGAACTATTTCCTCTCCGTTCATCTCCTACCTCCAATCTAAATAACATCGACCCAAGGGAGAAATTTTTTTCGAGTGAATTTACGAGTTCGTGGTTTTTCTCTTTGGCCAAGTACGACCAAGCATTTATAGCAACATGATTGTTCCCAAAGTTTAGTACTGCAAGCCTAAAATCTTGATGTATTGCGTCTGAGTTTTTACCTTATTGCAACGATTTATTTGATTACAGAAGTGACATACCGAGCAGTACAGGCTATTATTTGATTGTAATATTTACGACTTGTTAATGGTGACACACTGCACATCTAAGAATAACCAGTGCTACAGTCTTGGTTCACCATTAGAAACAATTTTTTTAATTAATCTAATTAAAGTATTATCTCTCACCACCACATTAGCTGTAAAAATAACAATGAAGCAACCGAAATCTTTATATCGAGGAGCTGCAGTAAATAAACGTAACAATAATATTTTGTGAATCGCCCGGTGGGACAATACGCGGGTACGCAGGCACTGTGAATGGGCCGCATTACGGAGCTTCTTGGAGACGCGCTCCCGCACAATGCACGTTAAGTCGCCGAGCCACAAACAAAGCATCCTATTTTCTAGCACAATAGAACGGTGTCGCGTAATGGGTACTAGACAATACCAGCTGTGCATGTACCCTGATGCAAAATAACTCACTGCTACAGTCAAGAAACATTGTCACACTTTAGGCAGAGGGGACCAGTTAAGATTAAACGCAAATGGTTTTATATCACAACATTACTTAACAGAGGCGAATATCGATGTTCGCTTGTTGTGCGCACTGATGCAATCAGATTGCCAGCTTGTTGGTTGGCTGGCTGCCTGCAGAGTTTAAGTGATTGTTTGGTAAAGTTTCCCAGTTGGAACTATCTGAAAACGACAACGACATGCTTGAGAAGGAACGGTTTTATAAGAGAGCACGGAAGAGAGCAGAAAGTGGTTTCCTATTTATAACTCTTGTCTGTTATCGAGTCACGCAACCAATACAGACACAACCTCACCGCTAACTTCATAAATTGCTAAACAAAGTAAACTTAAACCGGCATTTAAACGAGAACGCAGCCACTCGTCGCGATAAAAAAATTAACACGATATAACGAAGAGGATTACATATGGTGTTTATTAAACTGTAATAACTGATAAAACGTTATTTTTCTCAACTTCCGGTACTGAAAGAAATTTACATTAACTGGACTTAGTAAACGGTTCCAAATCATTTGATTGTATACAAAATGCCTGGGTTCTACTTCCCAAAACTATCAGTATTGCATCTGGAGTGAAGACTGACGCTTCTGCAGCTGGTGAGTCTTGAGCCAGATATTGAGGCAAAATCTGGTGTATCCCATAGTGATTTTAACAAGAGCAGAGCAGAATCTGGTTTAAAACACTTTCTTCGTTTACTACCACACAGAACAAGGAAAGATATGAAAACCACATACAAAAACAGTATACTAAGTGCGGAAGGCAGTGAAAACACGAAAGTATCAAAATATTAACAGTTTGTGTGATGGTTCTGGACTCTATCAAGATACGTACTAACCCTTTTTGCAGCAACTGTAGTGGTTGGAGTGCACGGCGTAATATTAATATCAGAGAGAGTGCATAATGTCCCACCAGAGGTCTTCCATTCAAGAATCGTATCGCACAGTCGCGTCGACAAGTAGCACCAGAAGGTATAAGCACCAAAGCAAAAGTAAAAGGGTGGCCTTCTCATGAGTTTCCAGCAAAGGCATTTACGTGCGTGAGTGAGATTTATCAATTCTTTGTGAAGGGGCGTATGTGTTCCCTCATTTAAATTTTTACAGTAGTATGGAACGTACGTGTGCGCGGCTGTTTAATCAATTTATCAAAGTGCGCATTATGAGAAGTTTGAAGGGAATAAGTTACTCAATCGCCGTTTTTTTTGCGAGGACTTTACTTTTTTTTATTTTACTTATGGCTTTACGCCTCGTCGACAGCTAAGGTCATTAAATGCGGGATGGGAATGGAGACAAGGAACAGGAAGGAATTTGGCCTTTGCCTTTTGAAGGAAGCATCTCGGCATTCGCCTGGAGTGATTTGGGGAAACCTTGAAATACCCAAATCTGGATGTCCGGACGGGGATTCGAACCCGGCGTCCTCCCGAATGCGAGGCCAGAACGTTAATCGTTCACCCACCACGCTCGGTTTGTGCATTAAAAGATACTTGGTGAACAAGTACCTCTGACTAATCGAGTGTTATTATTATTATTTTTATCCTTTATGACCTTTTGTGTGTTTCAGAGGAAGGCTGGAAGAAGCCTTAGACTTAAGGGAAATAACAGGTACATTATATTCGCTCTACGCTCACCAGGTAATGCATGAATGAGCCAACTTCTAGAAGACTTGTTTTGTGTACTTTCTGGTAGTTCCACAGATGTTTTTACAGAGAAGAAACATCGTCCAAATTAATTGCCGAATTCCGAGGATTCACTTATTACACTCCACTTTTACTGTAAATATATTAATATTCCTGGTCTGACACTATAGTGACTAAAGCACTAGTGTCACATTCCGAAAGTCTCCGCATCGAGTCCAGCCTATTTTAGCACTGTATTCCTATAGTAATGTCTATGTAATATAACGCAATATAATTGCTGGAAGAATGGCCTCAAATCCGGCTCTATGTTTCATACGAAATTATAGTAAATTTTCAAATAGAAAATCAAAGTTAGATTTCTGATTTAGCAGAGACAGTGAACACGTTTATCAAAAAGAAAAAATTAATGGCAGTAAGACAAGCGTTATGATTTTTTTTAAATTTGTAATATTCACGCTTATTGTCCGATTCAGCACAGCTACCTGTGTTAGTTGTTATACTATCAATCTGATACGGCAATTAAACATGCGTTCAAGGTGTCGCAATACTGGAAGTACGGAGTTCAAATTCTGCCCCAACAAATGTAGCAGTTGTAATGTAGGATGGTCCTGAGAATGTTCTAGTTAGGAACAGAAAACCGCAACACTTTTTCTCATAAATCACATAATTCAAATGTTGAATAATGTGTCCCTACCTGTAAACATGACGTTTACAACTCTCAGCCTTTTCAACAACAAAATTATTCGTACATCTCATCATAACTTGTTGTCTGATCAATGAATACCGGCCATAAACCTTTAAAGGAGATCGCTAAAAACATCTAGGGTTCCATGAACTGATCATCCAATTGCTTAAAAATGAGTTCAAAAGTTGGACTCTAAAGCCATCCCAATATTGTGACAATTTAATCCGGCTGGAAGATCAAGAGGTTTTCATCAATATACGATAGCGTGGGTACTTTCGGTACTACATCTTAAAGAGAGATGTTTTGTATTACTATTCTGTAAATTTAAGCCCCCTTTAGCAGACGTATAAACTCCTTTGAGCTACCTACATATACTGAAAAACACCATTTATAAAGCTGCTAACCTCGTTTATACTTTTTATTTGGAAAGTTTTGCACCGGGAGAGTGCTGTGCTCGATCACGAATTGTTTAGCGGTGGACAACTTTTCCTCTAACTCCATTTTTAAAGAGAGGAACTATTTAGTCTCTAAGTTGTTGTCTCTAAAGTACTCTACAGCATATTTTCTACTTCATCTGATGTTGACTGTCCAAGCACAACATTCAAAACTTGTTTCTCTGTATTTATTTTGAAATTGTTTGTAGTATACTATCAACTAGCTTACACTTTACTTGTGGCCAAGCACAAATTTTTGTTAGTTGTGGAATGGCTATGACATTTGAGATCCTGTCAATATCTGCTATTCTTATATCCTCAATTATGAACTAACTATTTACTTCAGGCCCACATTAATTATTGAGTGTCCGATGAGAGGTTTGTTGTACTGAGAAGTGCAAGTTATTTACAAAACTTCAAGTCGTCATTACAGAATCATACTATACATTAACAGAAGAAACATATTTCGCAGGTTGTTGTTTAATCGTCCTGATATAAATGTTGTAGTAAACAACTGATTTTTAAACAAATAAGGCAACAGTTACAATATTGTTGCAGTCCAGACCGGTTATCAGTAGCGATTGGTCACTGGTTTCTCAACTTCGGATCTGTCAGTATTTCTACCCAGTTAGGTAATTTGATGACTTTAACATTTGATAAGCTCTACTGCATATAGAAAAATTAAAATTATTTCTTATATGCTGGTGGAATTAGTTTTTGTCGTTTCTATTTGTATGTTTTCACACAGAAGAAAAAGTAACGATATTGTTTATGAGTGGGAAGTAAAATTTTGGCACTGGATAAGGAAAATGAAGAATAAGATACGAGTTTCCAATGGTATGGTGTTTTTAGATGTGAGTATAAAGAAACAAAAATTTGTTGAACATGAACATAATATTTGCAGAGGAATTTGTACCAAATTTCAACTAAAGCAAAACAGAATTCCTTAAATGAAACTGACATTACAATAATTGGCTGAATACGAAAACAGGAACTGAAACGGTAGTCATAGAAAGTGAATTCTTCTGACCATGAACTTAAATTACAACCAGTTGGAACAGCAGGAATGTTATGAATACCGTTCTAGCATTAAAAAAATGTATTTTTAAACAGAAAACCCTTCTAGTATCAGTCTGTTACGTAGTATTCGAAAATAAGTTTCTACAACTGCATTTCCGTAATTTAACACAATTTAAATGCAGATCGGAATTTGCGTTTGCCTGAAGGAAGGAAACTGAAATATTTGAAATGCGGTACTACGGAACATTGATGAAAATTAATCGGATCATCAAAGTATGATAGCAAAAATGAGATATAAAGATTTAAATTTGTAAAATAGTTTTACTACAAAAGGAATGTGGAATTCAGAAAATGAGAAGTAGATAGGTAAGGAAGAAGATTGTAGTAGGTATGTGAAAGTATTGGGCCTAGATATAAAGTTTGGAGGATTGTATTAAACCAGTAGAGAGACTGATAGCAAAAAATGTTTAAAGGGATATCATATTTAACTCACTTATAAAACATCCTCAGAGAGTTTTGTCGTAATTACAATTCGTTTTGCTTCCCGGTATGATGACCCACTTTTAGTTCCATAATTTTTCAGACTTTCCTAGGGTTGTATGAAATTTATCCTCAACATAAAACGAAACCTCATTACTACCCCACATACAGAGAACAGTTTCGAAAAGTCCAAATACGACTGTGAAAATTGTAGATGCGAAAGTTTATGGAAGCCAGTTTTTCTTGAGAACTCAATTCTCCTTTTCGCCTAACCGTACGCCATATAATAACTGTTATAGTCAATTATGCAGCAATTGTTACTCTGGAATTCTTTTATGACAGAAAAAATAAGAGGAAGTACACTTTGGTGTATGATGACGGGAGTGTATATACAATGCGTGGCCGTGCCTAATGACAGACATGGCGCCTATCGATCTGCAACCTGCAGCACGCACTCGCCCGCCTCAACGCGCAAAGCCAACGCGCGCACACAAATCACTTTTTGTTTTCAGCGTAGCGTGGTGTAGAAACACGATCGCCAGGGTAATGACCCTTGTAGTTTCCATTGTTGCTGCTCATTCACATCTTTACTATAAAGCTGGTTTATGAACAACTTTTGTGGCAAAATCAGTTTACTTCCTAAGCTATTCTTTCAGTTGCGGAACTGCTAAGAAGACATCGTAGGTCATATCTACTGCCATTCAAGATATACTGTTGAGAGAGCTGTCTGGTAAACAAAAGAAATGTAACTGAGCTACTTCCATGTAAAGTGAAGTTTCTGGAATCAACAGTAAGAAACAAAAAATACAATGAGAGAAAAAGTCAGAAATGTATATTATTTACTTATTTATTACTCTTTTTCCAAAGATCCCTGCTGAGGAAGGACCTCTGGCATGTGGAACATGTGAAGATTACTGTATATACGTACGATGAATAATAATTGTAGTGATAAAGTTTTAAATGTTATAAACAAACAAAAATTAAACATTAATATTTAGAACTGAATTTTTCAAAACCACACTAAATAAAATTAATTAGTTTGTACAAATTCTTGGATGGAGTAGAAGGAGTTGCGATTGAAATAATCTCAGTTTTTCTTTAAATAA
This sequence comes from Vandiemenella viatica, assembly GCA_031002005.1. Lineage (NCBI taxonomy): Eukaryota > Metazoa > Arthropoda > Insecta > Orthoptera > Morabidae > Vandiemenella > Vandiemenella viatica. The sequence goes on along the minus strand of CM061921.1, from coordinate 232,597,987 downwards.
TTTTTTATTATGTATTGAACAGATGACTGAGACTGTAATTGGTCTGTGTCTATTCCATCATCACCCTGAATGTACTGAATAATTTTCGCTGGAGTTTCCACAGTTTTGAAAGTTCATGGCTTGACGCAAATTCTGAGATATGCTTTAGGACACTATGTTACCTGGCATCACAGCAGAAATTTCAAATCTTTTCTGGATTTCAAACCTTCTTTATCTACAATCTTGAAAACTGTTGAACCGATTTCGACGAGGTTTTAACAGACTGAAATCCCAGATTTTGACCTAAAACCTGATTACTCTGCGGAGCAAGAAATTAAAATCTGTTATTAATATAAAATTCTTTCACATGTAATATATATATATCGTTATATCTTTTGTATTGTGTATGTATCTTATGTAAAACGAGGTCTCCACGGTGATTAGAATGTTAAGTTGGCAATATGTGATTTGATATTAACGGTTGGTAATGCGGCAATAGTTGTTAGAGGGTCGGCAAGCAAGCAAGCCGGCGAGAGGATATCGCCACGAGATGCGACTGCTGAAATGTATTTGCTATTTTTTGTGTTCTTGTGGATTTTAAAGAGTGTCTACCGGAAGGTTATGATTGTAAAAGTTTGAGAAAGAACTGACCACAAAATATACGCAGTGATTAATGTTGAAAGTGGATATATTTTTTTTATCATTTTCTTTTTAATGTCTTCCCATCAGTAATTGAAATTTCATGTTTTACCTATTAAATCTTTGCGTAACGTGGGCTATCGTGAAGATACCATGGCAATATGGTTTATTTAAAATCTACGACGGGCCCTTGCAGTAATATGCGGAGTAGCTTGTAAACGGCTCCGCAAATGTCTTCTGCGTTAAATGGCTCAGACAATACTGTCCATCTACGAAGACATCAAGGGTTTTACGTTACAATGTGTACAAATTCGTTGTAGAAAGCTTGATAAAGTATAAGAGAAGTGAACGTGGACTTGACAATGGAAGAAAGACTTAAAATTGCAACAAAAAGATATTTTGTAAACTGATGCAACGGTCTGTAATACTAATAATAGCATATACTGGGAAGATCAGTAGAACATCAGAGAGTACGATGGGTGGATCGGATGATTTACTGAACAGAGGAGAGAGACTGGAAGACTTAGAGAGGAAAAACTTATATAACCGCAGATAAATTGTCTGATAGTGTCCCAACCGGCGAAGATTTGAAAATAATATTATTATAATTACCAAGTACTTTCATAATTGAGGAACCACTGTTAAAAATTGCTATACCTTCCAGAATAGCACGGTAGTGTATCCATTATAAGCACTATAACGTACGTCATAATTTATTTCCAGTTTTACTACACTAGCTGGAATTAGTTCTCTGTAAATGTTTTATGTGTCAATAATTTCACCCTCAATATCCATTCAAACCTTCTTTATAAAGGCAGCGTAAAACTTGGTTCTTTACAACCTGATTTAATCAGATTGGGAAAACTTTTCTTCGATAATTAAATTTAACCGAGCCGATATCTGCGGGAAGCTGTATCACAATTTAAAATATTGTAAGGTGATTGATTATAATGTAATTTATATGTTTTAATTTAATAAACTAAAAGTTTTCCGATGGAAAGAAGAACATCCGTGCACTTTTCAATGAATGAAATCTTATAAGCAGGTTAATTTAGCTTTGAATGAACTACAGAAATACATTATTCAATGTTCCGGTTTGTGGTTGGTTATCAGTCGAAGTATCCAGTTTATATTTCAAAGCCTTTCACTGCTGCAAGTCTCTACTCAATTAATTTCGTTTAGAAATCAAGTTCTGAAACACAAATTTTTCTTTTTCACGGTTGCTGTCTTTCTTCGGATAACTATCCTAAAGCAGCTAGTATCACTATGGACGATACACGATAATGCACGAAGTTAATATAGATATCTTTCAGGGATAATTGTGAGACCTAAACATATATTGTTGCAATTTTATAAGGAAATGACTACTCACTCAGATGTTGCCTATTAGACTATGGTACACAACATAATACGTGATGAATTTGACTAGTGGTAGGATTTTAATCCACTCCGGTCAATTTTTCTTGCAGTCTGTATAGGAAGCCTTAAGGCACTGATCTCTCTTGGTAACTGTGACATTTCATTACCTTAACCTATTAGAAATATTGCTTTATTTTTGTCTAGCAACGCACATTGTTTCAGATTTCAAGTTAATCCGTTTCTTCATACGGCCAGAGCCTCAATTCAATAGGCGAAAATTTGCGGCAACTTCACACACTTAAGTCAGCGGAATTCTTTTAGCTTACTCAGCCGCAATATAGTATAATTTTTATAGGTATAAAAATAACTTGGGTGCAAGGTTTGGAATGGTGGTGTACACTCATCTCCTTGATCCGGTATTTTCATGGAAGTGAAAGAAACCCTCCAGTAAAAGCATAATTGTTTGCTTATAACTTTAACCCCGTCGATATTGAGGTCATTAGAGGCGGGAAAGGTCTGGGGGCAGGGTGGGAAAGGAATTCGGTTATTGCCTTTTGAAGGAACCATTCCGGCAGTCACCAGCATTGATTTCTGGAGACCATAGAAAACCGAAATCTGGATAGCCGGACAGGGACTCGAACCCGCCTCCTCCCGACTTTGAGGCAACCATAAAAGCAGTAATTTACTGTCTCCAACGGCTTCCTAACATCAAGGCTAAAAAGCATTTTATCTTCTTAGGAGATGAAACCGAGCAAGTAGAGAGAATTAACGGAACACTAAATAGTATTATTTAACCTAGAATATTAAACAAGGTACAAGTTTTCTTGTAAAAAACCTTACTCTCATTTTAATAATCGATCTGCGAAAAAAATTGCGCATCTACTGTATGAAGATAGGTAAATCAGTATGTCGGTTGACTTGTGTGACCACGATATGTCACAGGCCAGTTCAGAACCAGCTGATAAGGAGATGGTACTAAGTGCAAGGCTATCAGACTTTGATAAGTGTGTGATTGTGGGCTGCCTAGTCTGACGATTGTAGTGAACGTTAACAGGACCAAATCAACGGTCGCATTCGTCCTGCGTAAGTGGAAGATCGCTGGGAATTGTGGCAATGCTGCACGTTTTGGGTCACCTCAAATTTAAACCGACAGACATCAGAGAACTCTGAAACGTAAAATTATCAAAAATGGTCACAACCCGTGGCTAAATTGTGACAAGAATTTTATGCAGCACCAGGAGTATAGGTTTCCACTGGAACAGTGCGAACAGAGTTTGCATATTTCACGGAAGCCCCACATCACGACAACAGAAAAACTCAACGACTTCGGTGGTGTCTTGACTGTCGCAACTGGACACTGGAGCAGTGGAAATCTGTTCCGTTGAGTAATAAGAAGAGGTTTACATTATTCCGGCCCGATGGAAGAGCTTGCGTGTAGCGTCTAACCGGGTAATAGTTTCTGTCCAAGTTCCAGCTAGGAAATAAGGTGGGGCTTGAGTGATGGTGTATGGCTGTTTCACGGCCTTCAGCATTGAACCAAGTGTGTTTGTTCATCGTAACATGAAGAAAGGGGCCTATTGTAACATTATGGATAGTGAAATGGTCCCAGAATGGATCCGAGTCACTTCCAGGATGACAATGCCGGATACAATGTATCAAGGACTACTATGCAGTGATACACCGATGAAAATGTTAACCCACTGGACTGGCTTATCCAGAGCACCGACCTCAACCCTATGTAACATGTTTGGGACAAGCTGGATCGCCGGGTGAGGGCTCTTCAGGAGCGAACAAAATTAATTGCTCAATTCATGGAATTGTTGCAAGAAGAATGGTGACGAACCCCAGTGGATGTCCTGCCAACACTCGTAGAGAGCATGCCACAGAGGTTGGCTGCTTTTATAACCGAAATATGTGGCCCTATGAGATTCTAACACGGAGCCAAACATCGAGCAAATGCTGTGGCTCCCTATTTCTTTTTGGTAGGTAGAGTATGTATGTTATCTTTGTTATGTTGTATGTCTGCATATTTTTTACGATTATCATCTCTCAACTGCTTTGATGCAATCATAGATTTTTCCCTATCTCTTCTTCTCAAGACACTCGTAAAAATGTAGGTCCTTATTTTTTTCTTCTTATATTCTACTACTTTTCTTCCTCTACAGTTACAACTTTCCTACTGTTTCCCCGCATTAACAGATAAATCAGTCACGCATCTGTCAATATGTGACCCATCATCCTGTCTCTTCTTCACCCACCAGTGTACACTGGATAGAGGATATACAACGGGGCCGGGCACGATCCGGGGTCCTCGCGTACCGCTCGTCCTGACTGCAGTTTTTAGGCGGTTTTCCGTTGCCGAGGGGGCCCCCATGGCCGCCTCATAAACTATACATTTCGCAAACAAAAATATACTTATTACACACAGAACATAGTTACACAATTCACAGACAGATGATGCCACTTTACCTCCACTATTAATACGTGGTATGACCTGGCAGCAGGCATTAAATACTTGGCATGCGGCCGTAAAACCATAGCTCATAATTTAACCATACCATTATGAGCAAAACTCATCAAAGTCAGGGCTGTGTACTTTCTCTGTACAATAAAGTTTCATCAAGCCTCTGCAGCATCACGTGTCGTTCCTTCTTTTTGGTACCGCTCAAAACTCAATGTTTAAATTCCATAAAACTTTGTGCTCTCTACATACAGCCTTAGAAATTTTATTTCGAGTCGTAGTTTGAAATCAAAAAGATTTCTCTTGTTGGAGAAGGCGCTTATTGCTAATGCTATTCCGTTTTTGAAATCTTTTAAGGTTCCACCGATCATTATAAGTTTAGTTAAAATATAAAATACATTTTATTACTTTTTCTACATCTAATTCTATTTTTATTTTGATCTAGTCCTATTGTTATCACTTTGCCACAGTTGATAACTTTTATCTTTTTTATATTTAATTGAAATTCGTATCTCAGTATGTTTTTCGTACCATTGAGTAATTTCTCAATGTTCTCAACTTTTTTATGACTAATTTTCACGCCAACGTAATTGAATATGTTGTTTTTATCTTCCATACGCGTTTCACTTCTTTCTCTGTAGCATCTTCAGCGGTTATGACTGTTAATTAAATTTGTTCTGTGTTACAATTTTACATATCAAAATTATTATATATACAGGAATAAACTTTGCACATGAAAATTAAGTTATATACAGATATAAGCTAACTTACATTTTTACTTTCCTGTATTGGCGTGAAAATTAGTCATAAAAAATTGATCCTATCACAATTGAGGAAATGGCCCACAATATCCAGATGTTCTCACTTTTGTTTTTTAAAAAGAGAATATTGTCAGCAAAACGAGGCACACTGTATCTCCTTTATGCCTAAATACATCATTAAAATCTTTCTTTCATTTTCTTGGTTGCTTCCTCTATACAGAGAATAAATACAATACAGCCTTGCCTTTAACCTTTTCTAACTGATGTTTGACTTCCATGACGCTTGTTAATAATGTGGTTCAAATAAGTTAACTGAGTACTGAATTGTTCCTTGATCGAAACCAATAATAAATATATATATGTAACGAGTAATATTAACTGCCGAAAGTATTGGTTTTCGTTTCAAAGAGCGATCTGGATTTAGGCATTCCCTTTACTGTATCGTATGTGTGACTGGTGAGCTAGAAACGTGTCAGTATTTGGCTCTGTAGCCTTTGAATGAACGTTACTATTGATGCTCTCTCGCCCACTCCTCAGCTATATTTGGTTCCTGAATCACGAATACTCTGTCCCACGCCTAGGTAACTGTTCTTCACGCTCTTCCATGTACGTGTCTCCTGACTGTAATAAGTCTAAGTGGAAATCGATTTCACCAATGGAGACTTTTTCTTTATTGGATGGCGTTGTAGTACATATGATGGTCCGACGAAATAATATTGTTGAAGTCTAACGTATTTGATTTAACTAATTAACAGCTTAATGCTTTAACTAACACACCAGCAATAGAGAAACGACAAAAAATGTCCTAGATGTTACTAGAGGGCCCGAGCGAAACTTTCGCGAATGATATTTCATGAATAGCGAGGTTTGTAGTTGAAAGAAAGATGTACCCGCTCATTCGTAGCAATTGTTTATTTGTCATTTGAAATAGGCAGACGCAAACACTTACAACGTCTTACGAAATAATTAGAAATGATGACATGTTTCCTTTTTTTTTTGTAACAGTTTAACGTCCCTTTTTAACAACGTGGTCTTTAGAGACGGGAAAGGATGGGGGCAAGGAATGGGAAGGAATTCGGCCATGGCCTTTTGAAGGAAGCATCCCGGCATTCGCCTGGAGTGATTTGGGGAAACCATGGAAAACCCAAATCTGGATGCCCGGACGGGGATTCGAACCGCCGTCCTCCCGAATGCGAGGCCAGAACGCTATCCGTTACACCACCACGCTCGGTAACATGTTTCCCTAGCAGAAACAAAAATACCCGAAAAGGCACTAAGTATAGAAAACATACACACAGTTTATTTGCCGTGCTTCTATGTAGTGGTAGTGAGATAACTCTTTATCAAAGCCAGAGTGGCCTAGCAGCTTCAAACCGAGCGTGGTGGGTGAACGGTTAACGTTCTGGCCTCGCATTCGGGAGGACGCGGGTTCGAATCCCCGTCCGGGAATCCAGATTTGAATTTTCCATGGTTTCCACAAATCACTCCAGGTGAATGCCGGGATGCTTCCTTCAAACAGGCCATGGCCGAATTCCTTCCCGTTCCTTGCCCCAGTCCCATCCCGCCTCTAATGACCTCGCTGTCGACGAGGCGTAAAGCCCAAGCAAAAAAAAAAGCAGCTTCAATATGGAATTAGGCTATTTTGGGTTAATTTTCGAAAAATTCCTTTCTTAATTAATAATGTTACAAAAGCGGAGACCATAGTCTTTAAAACGTTACCTCCCTGATTGATTTTTTTCAAGTATGAAGGGAGAAAAATGCTGCATCACAAATAAACAGTTTTTAGAAATAATATAAACACAAAGGCCAATGTTTTCTTTATTTATTTAAAAAGAAAAACGAAAATAAATGAGACAATGTCAATAGTATATCCAGTGCATTTCACGAAATCACTCCAGGTGATTGCCGAGATGGTACCTGGAAAAAGCCTTGCTCAAACACCTTCCAGTTCCTTAACCTAAGCCCTTTCCAGCCTCTAATAAACTCACGTTAAGGAGGCGCGAAGCTATAAGAAGAAGAAAAAAATAATTTTAATAACTATTTTTATCTTAAACATAGGTTTAACTGCTTGTTTAATATAAGAAATTATAAAGGAGTAACTTGCGTTGTGTTTGAAAAGTCTAGTATGAAATTTCTACTTTAAAAGTGAAGGATGAAATCATAAGTCTAAGAGTAATGCAAATATTACTTCACATTCCATGCCGATGCGAATATTCTCTTTTCATGGAAACTGCATAACGTCTACGGAATCTATTTTTACTGTGACGGACGACAGTGGAGACGCCATCAATATCTAGAAGCACACAGACAGTCGTTATTTCAGTTCAGAAGACATCGCTACCACGTATTTTCTAAATATCCAACAACAGTATTTCTTCCTCTTATTGTTTACACTTGAAGCTTTTCTTTATAAAACTGAATTTTCTTATCTCTCAGTACTCTCATTTTTAGAAACATATGTCCCAAACATTCAAAAATTATTCAAATGAAGTTTTTATTATGATGCACGAATCTATCGGTATTCAAATTACCAATCTTGTAAAATTTATCTTTTATTCTGTTTATGGCTTTACGCTTTGTTGACGTCAAGGTAATTGCAGCTGAATAAGGACTAATGGAAGGAACTGGAAGAAATCCGGCCTTGGTCTTTTAAAATAACCATACTGGCATTCGCCTGAAGTGATTTGAGAAAACCATTGACGACCCAAATCTGGATGGCTGGGCGTGGATTCGAACCCGCGTCCTCCCGAATGGGAGGCCAGAACGTTACCGCAACCCACTACTCTCGGTTCTTGGAAACAGAATCAGTATTGGAAGTATTTCGATTAAACACGTCGAAAACAGAAACAGGCCCTTTTATTCAAGATTTTTTACGCTATAAACCTGCGATAATCTCGAAAGTTACTACTGTTAAACAGTGTTCCCATAATTATTAAAATTCAGGCACTTTCATCCTATAATCCTTTTTGTAGAATTAAAAATGCCTTAACGGGCTTAACCTGGATACGACGGATTTTAATATTGCGTCTGTTTCACTTCTTCGGATTCTAACTGAATTTTGCATTTGCATTGGGCAGTGTATGTATATCACAAGCAGAAACTTGTAGAGTTTTGTGTAGTATGAAAACGAGTAAGAGATTCCAGGCCAGAGGACGGTACTAACAGAGAGAAGGTTGAGGCAGGCCCGGCATATTACCCTGATTTCTTCCGTGTTTGCCCCGGTGGGAGGGCAAGGCAACTCTTAAAGTTCCTTTCTCGGTGGCGTAGTTCTAAGGGTACATTCCCCTCAACGAGGAACGGAACATATGGAGTACAGTTCTATGTTTTTCAATTACACAGTAATATTATGCTTAGATTATTTTCCAGACCAACGACTCTCTGTGTATAACATTACATGCAGTCAGAGGTTAAAAGAGAGAGAGAAACGCGCAAGAAGTGAAAGTATTCTTCTGTGTATTTTTGATGTTTCTTTCGCACTCGAGTGGACGAACGGTACTATTCCGTATTTAATATGATCCAAGTACCTCGTGAAGACTGAATCAATTGTAGTATTAGAATTCTTGGTTGAAATTTGTGGATTACTTTGCAAAGTTATCTCATAAACATTCAGCCAGCTTCTTGGTTTTGTCTAATGCAAAATTGACGTTAAAGTCACCACTAAAATCATAGGTATTTTACATTATGTTTATGAACAATAGCAGAGTGTACTACTAATGAATGATGTAAATAATCAATAATGTCATCTAAATTTTCATTAGGAGAAATGTGCAGTGCTACAATCCTGATGTTTTTCGTATTTTAAATCTGACATTGAACCATACACAAGTCGCCAACTGTTGATGCCAGTACACCATACGCATTGAGTTCTGTGCATGCGCAGTAAGCGCGTAACGTGTAACATAACGCGTAACGCTACGGTTACACTGGAAGCGAATTCGCGCAAACTATCCTTCGCGCGAAGTATCGCGAATTCGCCCGAATAAACAAACACATACAAACAAAGGCAGGTGGTTACAGTAAAAGCGAATTGGTCGCTTGAATTGCTTGTTGTCGCTAGAACTTCAAACTGGTTTGTTTCTGTCGCGATTCCTTGTAGGCTGAGGCAAGTGCTGTAGACACCGTATTGTTGTAAAAGGTTTTATTTCACGTGAATCCGTCGCTGACTATTTCAGTTATATTTAAATGTTATTATGGAATGAAAAACTGATATGCTTGGTATTTAAGAGAAGAATATTGTGGATTTTATGATTTTGAAACACATTGCCTAAATTTACACTGCCTTGTGATTCCTCCCTCTATTGCAGGTTTTCTCATCTACACATACACCCATAAAATTTCCCAGGCAACGACGAATCCCCTCAAAAACAGCGTTTTTATTTTTTTAAATAAATAAGGATTTTATTTTTACAAATGTAGTACAGTCACATGTTATTACTGAATGTGATTGATAGGCTTGTTTTTTCAGCATATTGAGTCGACTTTAGGAACATTTTGCACATGTTCATTCTCAACTCACCATTGTTCGTGTTGCACTTTTGAGACAGCCAGTCAACCACCATAACGTAAAACATGTCGCGAACTCCCTACAATATCCCACTTTGAGAAATCCTGCTCTACTTTATTCAATATATATGAGTACGCGTCAAACCATAATATTCATAAAACTTCATAGTTCGGTTCTTTAATTCTTCAAAAATTTGAAAATATTCATTCAAATGGTAATTGAAAAATATATCACTAACCAACGATTGCCTCTTTCTCTTTTCAAATGGAAAGAGTTTCATCAATGGGTTTTCAACTAAATAAAATTCTTCTTCAATATCCATATTCTTAAATTTTCACCAGTTGAGTCTGATATCCTAGACTACTAAATACAATCGCTTTGAATCGCGTGAAAAGTGAAATAAACCACTTCTTCGGAGACTTCGTTCGCGCGAATATGTTTGCACTGTAACCATTTCTTCGTCGCACGAATTCGCTTGCAGTGTAACCGTAACCTAACCCGGTAATCCCACCGGGTATTGGGGACCATTAGCTTAAAGCGCAATCCGAACCATAAAGGCGTTCTGGCGTATTTACACAGCAGGCTTAGCCAGAGGTGAGGGACTTGAAAATCCCAGACGAGACCATGAATCGAACCGGAGACTTTTCGATCTCCTGTCCGACGCCATAACCTCAGAGTCACCAGACCGCTACATTTAGATTGCTAACCGATGCGGAAGGTAATGCTTTGGTTGGGTTATGATAAAGAACACTTTTTCGTCTTCTATGATGAAGACATCGTTTTTCCGTATGTTCTTATCTTATTCACATTTAAGTTCAACCCCACTTTTCCAAAATTATTTTTCCACGTATTGTAAATACAAAACACGAGTCACTTAGTACGTTGCATAACTGTTCACTCAACGGACAGCTGTTATTTTCTATTCGAACACCATCAACGGCTTTAGAAACACAGTATCTGACACTTAAAAACAAGAACCATAGTCCTAAATTCGGTGAAAATCAGTAAAACTGCTGATCATTGTTTCATCTTACCCTACAAAATGAATTTCACATTCAAATGAAAGAAAATATTAGTTTACAATTTATAATATTCTATAAAACATTCATTTACATTTTCCATATAATAAAGATCTACTCATGTGTTATTAAAGAAATTGTGTGCCAATGTTCGGTCAACTGATGCGTGAATCTGAAGAGGAGCAGTTTGTTATGACATAAAACACTTGTGATCGTCGTTAATAAAGATGTAGTCATTGATCAGCTTAGGCTTTGAACAGCTTCCTCTTTCATGCTGAGCGCTGCCTTCCCCTCGAGTGTGCATATTTAATTTGCAAACACTTGTCTCTTTAGGTATGGCGGCGCGATGCGAACTTGTTTCCGACACTTCCACATTATAAATTCGACCTTCAGGCGTAAAAGTCACGCGAGAAAAACAATTCATAAAAAGAAAGGAAGTTTACTAAAAGACTGCTTTTGTTATATACCATTTTTCGTTTATCTCAATCCAGTTCGAGTGAAATTTGCAGTACCCAGAAGAAATATTGAAGGCAGAAACATTGATTATCAGCAGTACTTTAATAATAAAAATTTCAGAAACACTTCTATGAACCTCTCAGGTCATATGCACTAGTTTCTTGTTGACAACTCCTTTCAAGTTATCTATATATGTAAATATGAATGTATGTATGTTTGTTTGTTTGTTCTTCATGCAAATCCACAGTTTTCATCCACCTCGATGAAACTTCGCACACTTATCATTTGAAACAAGGAGAAAAATACTGTCTACATTTGGTTGAAAAATTATCTGTATAAATAATACATGTTGGCTTCTAATTTTTAAAAATTACTGAATGGCGATAGACAGACGCGTTGGATGTGGAGGTCTCTGTATTGTTTTTCCCTGTAGCGGTCAGGTATATCAGTGGTTAAAGCGCTTGATTACTGATGTTTGGTTTGTGGTCTCCAGTTCAAATCTCCTTGGAAGATAAGATTTTTAAAAATTGTTTTTGATTGTAAGAGTCACGCCTGGGCCATCGGTTATTCGGAATGAATGTTAAACTGTAGATATCACAAAGTTAGGGGTGCAATGCGAGTCAAATGCTGTAGGTGTACACTTGTTTACGTTATATTGATCCCTCAGGGGTGATTCGCAGTCAGTGTGTGTGTGTGTGTGATCTGCAGTAATAATATTATAAATGCGGAAGTAAGTCTCTGTCTTTTGTTACGTTTTTGACGACTAAATGCCTATATTGACGGAATTTGACAAGAAAATCTGTAGGGAGGGCACAGGACATTTTTTTTCGGTATGATTAACTGTTGTAGTCACGAAATTTTGAGAACTTATCGAATGGTGACAGAGAGGCGGATGTGTGTGTTAGTCTGTAATGTTACGTCGCTTGCTCAAGCTACACTTCTAGCGCATTATGTTAGTGTATAATTTGTTAATAAATTTCGTTTAGAGAAAAAACGTATTATTTAGTATAGATGTAGATTTCTCTGTCCTAATACTTTGTGTCTGTTTAAATGTATCTGGTACCAGTTTATTTTTCCTTCTTTTTTGGCATGCCTTGCGGGCGTAAACTGGTCTTAGTTGTAGCTCTAGCAGAGCACGAGCAGCTAAAGTTATTAGAACCCCAGAATCGGATGCTCATGCTGAAGAAAGAATAAAAGACCAAGCTGAAATAAAGCTGCTCTTAGTTAACACCCCCCCCCCCTCACATCCCCTCACCTTCGTTTGATTTTCTGTTTTTAAATATGTTGGAAATTGATTCTCTTCAAGAGACAAGTGATTCAATTCTGGAAAAGAAATTCTTAATCCACGCGTACGAAGTCGCTAGTGTCAGCTAGTATAAGAATATGAAAGAGAGATTTATTTTCATTAACATACAGCAAAACAAATATAAAACTGCTTTTCTACGTAGCCTCCACTGTTGTCTAGACATTTTCTTGTATTTCACTGGCCATTTTGAAATAACTTCTTGATTTTTTTTTTGATTTTTTTTGGTGGTATATGTAGCCAATTGAGGGCGGCCACGAAGCTCAAGCGGTAGAGCGGCCCGGAAGGCCGCAGCTCGACTCCAGATGTAGCCGATGATTTTTTTTCTCGAAGTTGAACGTCCGGAATGGTTCCTCAGGCTAACTCAATGAGTACCGTGATAGGAGCCTGACACATGCGGCTATAGGCAGGAACCATAGGAACCCCACAACCTTTACCTAATGCAACCAGTTGAATACGATGTCTTGTAACTTCTAAGATTCATTCCCACGATCTCTTGTAACGAAAGTGAGATGGGACGGGACCTCATTAGCCGAAGTCTGGCGACGACCGCGGGCCGCAGGTTAGTCCTAGCTTACCTCGCCGCCACCTCCGCACCACGTTGCCTAGTGTCGTTTGGCACAGAGCACTTTACAGCAACAGAAGGGGTGCGCACCGCTGCTGTAAACCGATGGCAATAGCGCACCGCTACACGCGCCTGTGATGTTTACCAACTCAGAGTGGGTAGCTGTGTCTCGTCTCCGCTAGCAGAGGCGGACCTGTTCCCATGGCGTGTGGTTGAGTATTCGTCCCGTCCCGTACCGTCTCGCCTTCGTTACAAGGGATCGTGGGAACGCGCCTTTACATGGATAGGTGACGACCTCCTGCAAACCGATTTCATTCAGCTTTAGAAACACCTTACACCGAGTTCCGTAAAGGGATTTAGGTCAACACTTCTTAGCTTTCGAAAAAATCGAGGTCGAATGTCTTGTCGTCACATCACTTTCGGACAAGGGTGATTCGAAAGGTAATAAAAAATTATCAAGTTTCGTAACTATACAGAAGGAACAGAAGCTAATGGGAATAGAAAGAGCAGAAAAGATTAATTTCGCCGAGGAATAAGGATCAGTGAATAGTCTGGTGGTAGTTATTCGGGTCTTCGTAAAGTATATTTTCGTTTCTCTTACACTCATCCTCCAGTTTCGCCTTTGCGGTAAAAACCGGATTCACGTGGTTGGTCACAGAAATATACTGTATTTACAAGAACATCCCTTACTCCAAACATCTGCTTGTAAATAAATATACACTATTTCGTTGCAGATATGGTCGATACGGACAGATTCTAACCCGAGACCTTTAAACTACCGGACCCGACTCGTTACCATCAGACCAGACCAGGGAGTAAATTGCGAGAGACTTAACGTTACTGGAATATAACTTTCGGTCGAAAATCATCTTTCCTCTCTCGATGGGGATTTTCACCTTTGGCACAGCTTGTTGTGTGATGTGAAGTAAGCCGGAACGCTTCCACGGTTTGGATTTCTCGTTGAACCGTTGGTCCCCTGTACCCAGTAGGACTACAGTGTTAGGCCAGTGCAGACACGCGTGGCGCATTTAAAAGCTCGTATTTCTTGGTGGCCGAACCCTTCGGGGATTTCCCAGCCAAGAATGCCAAACTCATTTTAATTTTTTATTCATTTTTGTTATTAGCCTTCGATTCTCACCAACCCAAAAGTGATACGGAGGCATGACTTATGACCCAAGGAGTATTGCCCTGAATCCTTTTACAAAACTCGTTTTTGGGTGCTTTTCAGCTGATTTACCGAGCGTGGTGGGTAACCAGTAACACTCGGGCCTCGCATTCGGGCGGACGCGGGTTCGAATCCCCACCCGACCATCCAGATTTCAGCTTTCCACGGTTTTCCGAAATGTTTTCAGGTGAATGCCGGGATGGTTCCTTCAAAATGCAATTGCTGAATTGCCTCCCGTTCCTTGTTCCCAAGTCATTTGTCGTTTGTAATGACCTCGAGGTCGACGAGACGTATAACCTGAAGCGTACTACTTGTACTCCCTTTTTTATGAATTAAATTACCTTTTAATTTAATTTTTTTATCAACAAAAATATTATTATTGAATAAAAGTTCTGAGAAAGAGAATTGGGATGTTACTTTACATGTTGGCAACACCGTTTCACGTGCGTTTGACATCAACATTTATTACAAATTTACTTTCAATTACAATTAAACAATCAACTTGGAACTCAATATGTTCATTATCTATCAGTTCTCAAGGGTTTTGTTATAAGACCGATCACTATGCTCAGCGGGGTGATGAGAGTCTCTAGGGTGACACAGGATTTATCAATACGACAACTCTTTTCGGTGATTATCAACATCTTTGTGCAGTTACTATTTTGCAGAAGGCGCCAAGTTGGCTTCCAGTAGTATTCCCAGGAGATGATCCATCTGCTGGCCGTCGGACTGCGTCATCCACTCCGATGACTACATGTAACACAGAGCACCACCACCAACCGTGCTAACGTTAGTCGCCGCACATCATTGGCTGGCGAAGCACAAAGCCACACAGCTGGCAATCTACTATACTCTCTACCATCACCCTTCGGCTACCTGCCCCAAGGTCACATACCACAGCCTTTTGTTTGCACTGTTCACCTGGCGAGATAGGAGCCCAGCATATGTCAAATATTTTCATGTAGTGCAGTGGCACACTACAAACCATAAGCAAAACACGGAAGAAACTGATTGAAACTGGTTGGCCTAAGGTTGGAGACCTATCCTCGTTAGTCTTTGCACACTTTATTTCCACTAAAAAAAAATTTCCGTGGCCCATGAAACGGATAGTCACATGGCGACAATTCTGTACTACAGGGGTGATCATCCAATTCTCCCAAATGCAATTCTTCCAATACCACTTACGTTGCCGTACAGTATTGCTGTAACCGTAATCGTATATAAACCGAAGCTGCGGTTAGAATCGTGCGTCTTTTTTTACCATTAGCCTTCTCTAAACTTGCCCACGAGTATACAGTACAATACAATGTTGAAATTTCGTCGCAAAATCAAAACGAAAGTACTCAGCACGTTTAGCATCTAAAAAGACGATCACGGGAACCTTGCCAGCAAATAACGGGTTTTCGCTTACTCCGCAGTTGGTTCCCGTGTTCCACGTCGATCCATACACAAACTGTTTTAGTAGTATAGCCGTGTAACCATGATCCATCAAATGTGAGAATGCACATTAAAACCGTTTGCTTCTCTGTTTACAAAGTGCTATTAAAGCTTCCGAGAAATTTCAGTCCTTACAGCCTTCATCATTTTTTCAAGCTCCTTGAACTATGTTTGCCGAAGAGTAAGTCCTTTTTAATGTTTTTCTGTGCAGATCCGCAACTCTGTCTTGTTTGCTGTTTGTTTCGCGAAAAATTATCTATGAAGATAATCCTGAACGTACTAGTTCTGGGATAGCGGACGTAACTGATATTAGAAAATATTGTTTTTCCTTCCCAGAAAAAAAATTAGGCCACTTACACACTTGAGATTTGTAAAGCGTATCAGTTCCATATTGTGCTCGTAATGTACGCAAAATTTCTGCTGGCGCTACGTCTTCAAGCATCACGGATGAATCTCCTGTTCAGTCATGTGATAATACGTAAATAAACTCCCGAAGAGAGAACTGTGTAGCATTTACAGTGCCAACGCAATCATACTAACCATGCGCTGTTGCTATACCACCGATCTTTAAATTATACTGGGCCTCTTTCTTTTTTATTTTGCTTCGAATTTTACGGATTTACCGCTGGTCGAGATCGAGCTGATTAGAGCCAATAGGATGAGGGGCAAGGAACTGGAAGGAAGGAATTCAGCCATGGCCTTTTGAAGGAACCATCCGTCAATTCGTCTGAAGCGATTTCGGGAATACTATTGCTTCATTTTTCAAAGATTATTTGAGAGAGACATAAATTTGTATACAAAACATACTGGATTTGCACATGCCTCCTATTTGCTGGAGGTATCTTCCATGATTCCCTTTAGAACAGTGAAATGTTTCATCTGCACCAAACACTGCATGGTAAAAAAAGTGAAGCACCCAGAAAAGGGAGGGGGAAACGAAGTGAAACATAACGGATAGAGAGGGTGTGTGATATTATTTCAGGGATTAGAAAATCGAGCGAAATTTACAAAGAACTTGGCAGAATGAGCTCACTTATCAGCAAGACGTTGAACCCCCTCTTGCTTGGATGCATGCATTGATTCGGTTGGGAAGTGGGTGTCAAAAAGCGGTTTTATCCTCTCCTGAGGTAAGCTGGCCCACATCTGTTGTAACTGGCCCTTGGTATCCTGGGAATCAGTTGGACCCACTCAAGTTCTATCGGGGACAGATCTGGGGATCTTGCTGGCCACGGGAGTACCTCGACATCACGCCGACAGTTTATAAACACGTGATGTGTGTGTCCTGTAGAAACATCACTCGTTTAGACGTCCGCTGAGTGGATATTATTCTCTACGTTGACGAGACGTTTAAAAAAAACTTTACAACCCACGCAAAAAATTGACGCTTATCAGGTAAACAATACTCACGCTGTTCACAAATAATGACACTCACTGAATTCGTCCATCCTCCTTAGCTACATGGTCGGCTCACTAGAGAAAACAAAAATTTTTGGTTCTGCAATTACTTCGTTTATCATTCGACACGAATCTCTCTCTTGAGTGGCGAAAATAAGTCATTCTTCCCAACGACAATTTAAAAAGTTTCTATGTAAAGTCGTTACTTTAGGGTATTCACATTAACAGAACACAACCTCTTTCTAACGAACCAACAGAGAATTGCTTTTGTATATTTACACTACTTAACGTCAACTGAGAGAAGTAATGTACAGTGGATACCAACAAAGTCTCTAGCATGACAAATATGAAGTTATAAAAACAGAAGTAAAAGTTCGTATTTGAAACACCCATGTTGCTCCAACCATTTAACCTCTTCTATCCAGGTTGCCGCTGAAATGACTTTCCCCGATGCAGTTAGAAATTCAATTCTGTGTCATTTCTTGTTTTAACATACGCTGTAGCACCTGCTTTCACATTTTTTTGCTACATACCAAGTCCCTCTTTCATTGTTTTAGTACAAAAAACGTCGAGTATGTAATCAAACTAAGTCGACCGAAGCAGTTGTTAGCTACACACAGTGACGTGTTCCTAGAACTACCTCTGATATTGCATTTTACTCTTCGTATTTAAACACTGAATAAAGCAGCTACACGATTCCGTGAATCTGAAGTGTACTGAAATGTCACAAGGTAAAAAAGTTGTTAGTATTTTTCTCCAAACAATCGAGACGTACTTCATTTCTGATTTGCAAAGAGAACCACAACGCTTAAAAAGTGATTCCCTTTAGGCAAATATTGCATCCGAAAAAAATTGCGTGATTGTTGTGAGAACACACTCCGGCGTATTTCATCGCATCTGCCAGAAAAGAAAACACAGGAAACTGGGACTGACTCAATTCCAGAGAGTGCAGCCACTCCGTGAGAGAGGTGATATGACATGTGTTACTGCCCGACGACCAGCACAAATGACTCAAGTATCGTACAAATACGTTAATGCGACACAAAGCAATAACGGAACTGAACGAAAAATTTTAATATTGCACAGGGGTTCAAGGAGTAATGATTATTATATTGGCATTTGCTGATGATATTGCCTTGTTAGCTGAAAACAGAAAGACAACTGAAAAATTATTGAGTGGCATCAAGAAAATTCTGAGAGAAGAATTAAACTAAACTTAGTGTCACGTGCGAAAATGTCGTGAATCATATACGATGAACAGTGAGGTTGGTGATTTGTAGTAGGGTTGTAACGGAAGTCATCTGGCGCATGCGGATGCTAATGCGGATGTTCAATGCTTGACATCAACGGATGCGAATGTTTTGCGGATATTTAATAAACTAAAAATCAAAATAAGTATAATTTTATGCCAAATTTTTCAGAAGTATCGTCTATTTCTATATAATATTTATTTTTTGCTTCATCTTTCAACAACAAAAAACATGGGATGATTTAACAAGTGAATTAAATTATTTACATAACGACGCACGCGTCTAAAAATCTTTGTCATGTGAACTTTGCGGAGTTCGCAGCTCGACTAATTCAAGCGTCAAGCTCAATGCCACGCCACCACACATCTCCGTGCCCGCCACCTGCCTTTCCACCACTCTAGCGGCCCATTCACAGTCCTACTTGTAGGACCTATGTTCATCTGATTTTTGATAAAGAATCTTGATGGGCCGTGAAAAGGGTTCGAGAACTACATGCAGGACGTGTTAGAAGTTGGGATTTTTTTTTATTTTATTTTTTTTTAGCTCTGCCAAGTCTTGTGAGGTTTGATGGCCAGTGCCTCCCGACCTGTGCTTGGGGGCCCCCTGAGCTTCGGGGCCCCGGTGCATGCCACCAGCTAGCCCTCCGATAGCCAAGCCTCTGGTGGTGCTAACTTGTTGGCACAGTGAAAGTTTTTGTTTTCAGTCAGTTTTATTGCAATGCAGTTTTGAAGCAGTATATTGCAGGATTGCTTGGAACATTTTGTTGGACTCTTGTTACTAGCGTGAATGGGTGAGCGCATCCTATTGTAGTTCTACACGGATGTCCTGTAAATTTAACAGTGAAGAAGACGTCGTTACTTAGGTAATAACACTATTTAATAATTCATTATTATTTTTATTGCAAGATCGTCAGAAAAAAACTACCACATTGTTGTTAGCTGAGAGACGATGGGCAGAATCTCGTATAAAGAGAAAAGAATAATATATACTGCGAAGTAAACAAAACATCCGCAATAAATATTGGATCATTTGTAATAACTGTTTATTTGTCACTTGAAGTAGGTATGTAGTAAAATACAACTTCTGCGAAACAATTAGAAAACACTTCTGACACGTTAAACCTACAAACGACACAAACTCCAGGTAATTTACATCAAAAACCAAAATGTAATTTAAATGAGATTTTACATGTAATGGCTTACTTCCACGCTGGCCGTAAAGGTGAAGCCAACGTCGACAAAAACTCTGAACTATCTCATTTTGTTGCAATTGTTTATTTGTCGACAGAAACACAATAAAAAATATCGGAAAAGCTCCTTATTCTAGAAACATACACAGTTTATCAACACCTCTGTGACATTTGATGCTGCTATCTAGTGGTAATGCGACGCCAGCGAAGCCTAGCAGCTTGATTCCGAACTACTGCACACGCGTGACCATGATTGTTCATAATTTTCCCATTTACGGGTTGAATTTTGAAAAGTTTCTTTCTTAATTAGTGATGTTACCAAAGCTGAGAACGTAATCTTTCAAATGATACGTCATTTATCGATTTTGGTTAAGCATGACACGACAAAAAGCCATTTATAACTAATTCATATGGTGTAAACAAATCTGAGAGAAATGTCGTTAAATGTAACAAAACCTATGTCAATAACGGTGGAATAAATACAAAAATTGGATAATGTGCAGAAGAAGAAAGATAACACTGTAATTCATGAAGTAAAATTACAACAAAAAGACGGTTTAAGAACTATGTTCAAAACAATAGCACTAGCCTTCTACAAACAGAAAAATGTATTAATTTAAATGATTGACATAAAACTCAGAAAGGACTTTCTAAAACTACGGGGGAGAACAGCACTTGCAATACCAGGAAGACATAGAATTGAAGCTTTCAAACGTGGTGTTCCAGAAGGATGTTGAAAAACAAGTGGACTGTTAAAGAACGGAGTGAACATGTTCTGGAAATGATGGATGAGGAGAAAACATTGTGGAAGAGTTTCTCGGAAGAAGAGGATAGTTGGTCGATTTTTAAGATAAGGAGGTTTGTTTAATCTGATAATAGATCGAGAAGTTGAAGGAAAGAAATACAGAGAAAGTAAAAGATTGGAATATATGAAGCAGATAATTGAAGACGTAGGTTGCAATGAGTATGCTGAGATGAAGGGACTAGCTCAGGAATACAGATGGACTATTATGTCTTAACAGTCAAGACACTGACGACATAAAAAAAAAAAAATATTGGTAACAGAATTTATTTTAGTGAGTGTAATAAACACAAGCGAAATCTTTCGGTAGCTCATTATATTTTTAAAGGACAACGGGAAACTCTTAATGGAAATTGAACGTAACAGGACTTGCTGCTGAAAAAAGATTTATGTTGACCAAGCTTGGTGTAGAAGGGGCGTGACATTCGGGAGGACGGGGGTTCAAAACTCCGTCAGGCCATCCAGATTTCGGTTTTCAGTGCTTTCGCCATATCACTCCACGAATGTCGAGATGGTTCCATCAAAAGGCCATAGCCGGATTCCTTCCTATTCCTTGCCCTCATTCCTTTTGACCCTCTAATGAACTCGATGTCGACGAGGCGTAAAGCCATAAACAATAAAGTCATAATATTATTTATGCCCTAAAACCAACAAACTTACTCCTATGTTGACTGCACTGCGATATATTGGACGACATATTATACTAACCCACTCTAACCGTTCAGTAACAAGCACACAGTATTATCTGTTTGACAGGTAAGAATGGATCACGGCACTATTATCGTATTTCCTACAAATATCATCGTCATACATATGCAAGGATTAGGCGACTGTAGCTTGATCAGGATCCAGTTTATGAATACGGTATCTTTTTATGGGCATTCCACGAGATTTCTTTCATTTTTGTCGTTTGGTTTGTTATCCATTCTGCAAACACGTGGTGCCACTAGATTTTTTCTTCTTCGAATTAGTCAGTTAATTTGAAATTCTGCGATTCTCCGTGAATATTCTCATTTTTATCTAACAAAATTTATCCTGCTAAAACTTCTAAGAATTTCATCTTTGCCAACTCAGCTGGTCTTGTAAGAGATTTCATGTCTTACACTCTGAGCAGTACAACAGTATTTTCACAGGCGGTAATTTATAGAATTTAAGACATGTTTCTTTTTATCCTTTCTTCGTAATTGCTGTTTTAATTCTACAAATAATCTGCTGGAAGAGTTTTAATATATTAATTGTATCATTTGTTATATCATATCTAGCCATACTCCTAAATGATTGAAGTTCATTACTTGCTCCACAGATTTATTATTAATTATTATTTTTGTTGTGATTGTTTCTTTCCTATAGAAGGCCATGAGGTTTCTATTTTATATACGAGGAGCGTCCAGAAAGTAAGTTCCGTTTGGTAATAAAATGAAATTGTACACAGATACAGAAGAAATTTATATTGCACAAAATTCTACAACTCTCAAACTACTTTTCCACATAACTGCCGAAATTTTGCAGGCATTTGTCATAGCGTGGCACCAGGTTTTGTATACCTTCTTCATAGAAATCTGCCACCTGTGTCTTCAACCAGTTGGAAACAGTTTCTTTCAGCTCGTCGTCATTGGTGAAGTGATGACCGCCAAGGAAAGACTTGAGATGTAAGAACAGATGAAAGTCTTGCCAGTTCATCTGTAACCAAAGGTGGACGCCCACTTCGTTCTTCATCGTGCACATCACTACGCCCGCCATTGAACTGTCGGACCCATCTTCTCACCATCGAATCACTCATCGCATTTGGTCCGTAAACATCGCAAATTTGCCGATAAATTTCACTTGGTTTCACTTTCCTCGCATTCAGAAACCGAATCACAGACCTGATTTCACAGGCGGCGGGATTTTCAATCAACGCCGACATTTCAAACAAGCACAACAAAGCGTACGTAACTGACAGCGATCTCCAAATGGCGGACGTTCTTCCCTTTTGATACACATCGTCTAAAGCACATGTGCAGAACTGCAATCGCAGCGCTGCAGCGGAGATAAATTGAAACGGAACTTACTTTCTGGACGCGCCTCGTATATTTCCAAACTGTATGTATATGTTATTAAGTTTAAACTGTACTTGGCTCTCTGTAAGCTGTCTTCGTCTGTAGTTAAAATTGCTTGGTCATTAGAATAAAGACTGAGGTTCAAATAGTATTTTAACTTTCCTATTATTAATTAAATTATATATGAGGGTGAAAGAGGCCACAAGTTTCTTACTTCCTTTTTGTTGCTACTTTCGATTCTGATCGATGTTACTAAACAAAGGATTTTTATAGCTCTTAATATGTGTTTTAGAAAATCTTTCTCTACCATGAAGTCAGAGATTATGTCATCATAATTACAAAGGTAAACATGAAAATATTAGAAGTTGTGAGAGTTACGACTGCTTATGGAGGAAATTTTGTCAAACCTAAATGTATGTTGTAATGTAACGTGTGGATTGTGTGCGAGTATAGAATTTCACAGGTGGGATGTAGCCTGTAGGATGGTCAACCCTGGCATTCCTCTTGCACAAAGGGCACGCGTCACTTTTCACTGCAGGGGTACATTTCTCGCCGCGTATGGGCACTGACCAACAATTTGAGTATATATGAGGGTATATAAACGTTCCCACTTAATCAGTTTGTACGTGCGTTGGCCATTCTCTATGTGATCAACCCCCCAAGCACGCTCGCTCAAAGAGACATTGGTTCTATCACTTGTTAACGTCGAGTGTGCTTCGTGCGAAAGCGTGAATGAACAAGTTCGGAATGGTTCTACTCGACGCCTGACCATCAAGCTTCGAGGCTTCTGGATGACGACTGCCTATGTCTACATACGTCCTATGCAGTCTGCATCGCCACCCGTAATAAACTGAACAATTACCACTGCCCCATCAACGACACCTGAGGAAATGCCTTCTACTGAGCCAAATTAGTTGCTATTGGTTCATTTATATTTGCATATTCAGATTTTTTATTTGATGTGTTTCGGTTATATTAAAATCAGCTATAAAACGGTTAAGGGAACTGAAATAACAGTTTGTTTTTAGTATATGGTAGTTGTGGGATTTATTCAACTAAACGTGACGATTATATCTTTTTTTTTTTGTACATGGTAATTTTGTTTCAATTTTTGGCTTATCAAATTCATATTTAATTGTGTGGGATAGCCATTGGCGCCCAACTCAAAACGATTAATTATTCAAAGAAAATTAAAATTATTCTTGAGTATAATAAAATTTCATCCCGCATGAAGCGATATACTACACTATATACGGAGTAAAGATTTTTTACTTGACCGCAAATTGAACTCTAGACGTACAAAATAATGATAAAAACGATTTTTTTAATCTTAATTCTAGCGTAATTATCTGAAATATGGCGCTCAGTGTGTTATGAAAGTATATTGCAAAATAACTTAATGTAAATTGTCTCATACGAGTTTTTGAATAAACTATACGTAAATTACAAAATTTAGTTTCAGGCACCTCGTATATTTGAATTATAAACTCAGAAAAAAAATCGCAGCACTGTTTGAATGATTTTTATAATAACTAAAAAACTCAGAAGAAGAACATGTTATGTCTAACTTTATCTCCTGAATTCGTCCTTGTATGGAATCGCATGTATTTTATTTTTTCTTAATGATTCGTTTAGATTTTAGCTTTCTGCTCCGTCCACAGTTAAGGTAGCGCGATGAAATAAACCTAAATTATATATATAAACTTTTAGACTGTGCCAACCCTATCAAAAGCTTTCCCGATGTTTTTTTTCATAGTGCCGAAACAAATTAACATCAAGAGTCTCTTTACAGATTTATAATGTATGCCCTATAGATGATGTTGTAACGGTAAACTTTCTGAACAACAGTTTTTACCTAGCTTATTAAAATTCAGATATCGAGTATTACGGAGGCTGCTACTGTATGCTTACGATATCTCTACGATTTCAGCTCTACAATCTATCTTCCCGAAGATTACGAGGAATTTTGAACATACTGACTGCACTTGCATGTTGGAATAAAGCAGCATTCTGTACAGAACAAAACACGGTAGGTAATGCAACGAAATCGCCTGAAAAATCTGCAACTGTTAGACGGCGGAGTGTTCACAGTTTTGAAACCCACTGTACTTTCTCGCTGTCTGCGGTACGAGGTCACCGCACAGTACGTTTCAAAAGTTGTGTACTTCACAAAATATTAATTTTCTCAGAGAGCACTGCACGCAGACAGAAGAGGCAAACACATTCCACCTCGTAACATTCATACTGGTGTGACGGAGAAAAAAAATCCTAATCATTACTGTAGTCACGATGCATAGAATGAAGCTAACATGGAAATAACTTCCTTTACGGATACAAAAAAAAAACGTATCCTTCGCGTATTTAGTGAGCAATATCAGGAAAATTAAATTCTCAGAGAGAAAAAAATTGAGAGACAAATACAGAGCTAGGTGCGTGAATAGTACGCTCTGGCCTCGCATTCAGGTGAACATGGGTTCGAATCCCCGTCCGACCATTTCGGTTTTCCATGGTTTCTCCAAAACATTCCAGGGTAATTCCGGAATAGTTCCTGAATTCCTTACCATTCCTTGTCCCATAGCCTTACCCACCTCGAACAACCGACCACTTAGTGATCAGTGACACTGAATACCAGATAAAAGTATCCTGGAACCAATATGTAAAAGAAGCGGGGCGTCGGAAAAAGGGAGAACTGAGATTGACGTCACAGGGAAAGGGATGAAATTCGGGAATGGCCTTTTGAAACCATGCAAAACTGACATCTGGATGACCGAATGGGGATTCGAACCCGCGGTCTCCCGAATGCGAAGCCACAGTGTTATCGCTTACCCACAACGCTCGGTAAAGTGACATTTTGATGCGGCTAGAAGCAATAGTGTTTTATTATACCACGAGGCCCGTTCGAAAACTTTATAAATGATATACGATGAACAGCGAGAGTATTGCTTAGTTATAGGATACCGAGCGTGGTGGTGTAACGGTTAGCGTTCTGTCCTCGCATTCGGGAGGGCGGCGGTTCGAATCCCGGTCGGGGCATCCAGATTTGGGTTTTCCATGGTTTCCCAAATCACTCCAGGCAAATGCCGGGATGCTTCTTCAAATGGCCATGGCCGAATTCCTTCCCATTCCTTGCTCCCCATCCTTTGCCGTCTCTAAATACGTCGCTGTTACGAGACGTTAAGCAGTTAAAAGTTATAGGATGAAGGAAGAACCGGATAACCGAGCGTGGTGGTGAGCGGTTAATATTCTGGCCTCGCATTCTGGAGGAAGCCGGTTCGAATCCCCGTCCGGGCATCCAGAGAGTTCCTTCAAAAGGACATGGCCGAATTCCTTCCCGTTCCTTGCCACCAATCCTCTCCCGCCTCTAATGACCTCGATGACGACGAGGCGTAAAGACATAAGTAAAAAAAAAAAAAGGCCCGGATCATTTGTAGCAATTGGTTATTTGGCAACTGAATCAGGTACGTCAATTAGAAATGATGAAATGTTTCCATAACACAAACAAAAATATCCGAAAAGCCCTTACTCATGAAAACACATAGATTTTATCAATTTTGTGTGGCTGCTATCTAGTGCTAAAGTGTTAACTCCTTATCGACGCCAGAGAATACCAGCAGCTTGAATTTGAAATATATCATACCTGTGACCTGGATTATTCATAATTTTGCTATTTACTGCTTGAATACCGGAATATTCCTTTCTTAATTAGAGATATTACTTAAACGGAGACCTAAATCTTTAATACGATACGTCATTTATCGATTTTGGTTATGTATGAAGGGAGAAAGACGGCTTGTCACAAAAACACCTTTTAGAAATAATTTATACATATATGTAATATAAAGCTGTGAAACTCTAAGATCTTATCATGTGTATTACGTTAGGGCGCTCAGTATTCTGGATTCCATGTAAAACTGTAAGTTTATTTACCCTGTTGGATTATACCGAAAAGTTAAACCACGACAAATTCAACCTGTGTCACTTAGCGGACGCACAATCTTGTAATGCCATAAGCACTTCATATGACATACAGGGCGATTACAATTAAAGTTTAAGTTTCAAAACTCTCTAAAAAACAAACAACTGATTAGAATGACGTCAAAATTGAACGACGTATTATTGAAGAAGGGGGAAAGAAAATGAATGCAAGATGGCGCTCCTCCGCACATTGCAAATCGAGTGAAGCAGTTGTTGAGGCGGCATTTCGGAAATGCTAGAATTATCAGTCATCATTTCCCTTCAGCCTGGCAGGCCCGATCACCTAATCTTAATCCGTGTGATTTCTGGCTGTTGGGTTATCTGAAAGATGTTGTGTTCAATACTCTGATTGCCATTGTAGCTGAATTGAAGACAAGAATTACGCAACACATTCTGATGTTGACCCCGGTGACAATTGGATCAGTTGTGGAACATGCTGTTTTCCGATTTAATCTTGTTACACACAACAGTGGCCAGCATATTGAACATGTTTTGCCAAGTCTCGCGAAACTTAAAAACCGATTGGATGGATGCTTTTTATGCGGTTTTTTGCCTCAGGACAATTAAAAACCGATTGGATGGATGCTTTTTTAGTTCATGTTCTTTCCCCCTTCTTCAATAATACGCCGTCCAATTTTGACGTCATTCTAATCAGTGGTTCGTTTCTTAGAGCATTTTGAAACTTAAACTTTAATTATAATCACCCTGTATATAATGTAAAAGAATTTTCTTGACTCACTATCTAAAAGCAATCTGTAATTTGAAACAATAATACGAGTTCCAGGATATCCTGTTTCCATACGCCGTCCAATTTTGACGTCATTCTAATCAGTGGTTCGTTTTTTAGAGCGTTTTGAAACTTAAACTTTAATTACAATCACCCTGTATATAATGGAAAAGAATTTTCTTGACTCACTATCTAAAAGCAATCTGTAATTTGAAACAATAATACGAGATCTAGGATATCGTGTTTCTTGTTTAATCTGGAACTATTAAAAGCGATAAGGTTAATGGCTAAACAGATGACCTGATTACGGTTTTCTGTAATCATCAAGACGATTGCTGTAATCATTTTACGAACATAAGAAAGAAACATCATTCCAAATAGTATTTACAAGGGTGCGGGAGAGATATCTACACTCCCTATCTTGTCGTTACGTGTATTGTCAGACTAGATCTTTCCTGTCGGAAAACTGTTAAATACCAGCGAAAATAACGTGAAAACATAAAATATTTTCAGTACGAATGTTTTCTTAAGCAGCATCGACGAGACACAACAGAAAATTCCCGAAGTCTAACCTTAACAGTCACATTAAATAAACAATATGGCAAAACACAACGCAGTGCCAATACAAATATGAGTTATTTATTATCCTATACATTAACGTAGTTATATAGAAGAGGATGGTTGATAATCAAATGCAGAGATTGTACTCAATAAAAACGCAATAACAACACAAAGGAAGCAGACCCCTACTCCCCACTGCTATTGTACGTAATCTACTGCAAGATGACTCCAAGTCACTTCAAACTCAATAGGAATTCTTCAAATTTTTCATCGCAAAATCGGAAGGTCAAATATAAGTCAAGTAATGATTTTAGTCAGAACAGGTCACGCCATCATGTTCTTTGAGCTTAAAACCTCATTTTTGCCACTTTTACATTCTGCGCAACGCTTTTTGGCTTGAACCAGCCTGAAGAGGTCCAAAAAACATCAAAGGCGATGAAGAGATCAGGTCAGGTAACTGCGACACTAACAGCACAGTACTTGGACCTGCGTGCCAATCGAAACATCCAGATACTGCTGAAAGAAAAATAGCTGCTGGTCTTCGCAGAAATTAACTATGGTTTCTGGTCCTATGTTACTGAGCTATTATGTATGGATTTGATTTAGAGAACGTAGAACGAAAAACAATTACTTTTCTGATATAGGCATCGCTTTTGTAATTAAATTATTATTCTATAGTAGCAATTGTTTATTCACCAACTCATCTGATCAGAGGTGGCCAACTGGCGGCCCACCTTAAACATTTTATAATTGAAAAAGTAGTGAAAACCAATGTTTTTTTAAAAAAAATACATTATTTTTGCATCCATATATTCAAAAATTAACTGTCGAAATTGTGAGAAAAAAATTAACTTTGAGTTTAAAATAATTATCTTTCGAATACGTTACAGATATTGGCCGTTCTATTTATGAGTTTACAGTTATAAGTTCGCAGAATAATTAAATTATATTCACTACAGCAAAATGTCTATAGTGGGTCTAAATCTAGTATGGGGATATATAATTTTATATGCGGCCCGCGGAGTTATGATGCATTTCCAAAGTGGCCCCTGAGATCATTTGGGTTGGCCACCCCTTGACTAATAAATGGTTTGTCATCACATGATAATACCGCATTGTCCTATAGTGGTTGGTTAGTACGTTCCGCATCGGAAAGCTGTCACTGGTAAATGAGAAACATTTTCTTGTTTTAAGTACTTGGCTTGTTGACAGCTGTGATAATAATATTGACAAGGAACGAGACGAAATTCAGCTACTACCTTCATGAATGACTCATCTAGTTATTAGCTTCAGGGTAATTTGAGAAACTATCGAAAACCGAAATTTGGCAGGCCAAATGTGGAACCGAACTTTGATACTGCGAACGTCAGTACCAAGCGTTGCCGCTCACCCAACAGGATTTGTTTACAAACATTCTGATTGGCCGAGTGCATCCAAAACCTTCGGTAATTTAGGTCTCTCTTCCTATATCCGCTAGTAAGTACAACCTTCTGTTACCGTCGATTAGTTTTCTGGATATTTATGGTTTTACAGTTTGTCGGTGTCAAGATCATCGTACCCAGGAGGGACGGAAAGAAATTGGCTATTACCTTTTGAAGGAACCATCCTGGAGTAATGTGCAGAAAACATGGTAAACCAAATTCACGATGGGGTCGAACCCATGTCCTCTGGAATGCCAGGCCCGAGCCTTATCAACGTGCAAACCGGGTTTGCTTTCAGTTGGTAGTCACGTCCCACTATATTTTTTTTTCTTTTTTTCATTTTCTCCTTGAGATATTAATAGGTCGATTTTATAATATTCTGAGTAGGCCGGTTGATTGAGGAATGCAGTTTTGAAGTCAATTTTCTGTGGAATCGTTGTGTTGAAGAGTAATCTATCGTGTTTTGCCGACATGCGAATCTATACTAACTACATCTATCGATTCCCATCGAGAACCATCGTCTAATGTATCAGATGCAATAAGAATTGCAACACAGTAGCCCCATCATCACTCGTCGACGTTGACGTGATTAGTTCCGGAATATGATGGGCAACAAGGAACAGGAAATAATTCCAACGGGACATTTTGAAGGAACCATCCTGGCATTCGCCGAGAGTGATTTCGGCAAACCATGGTAAAACAAAAATCTGTTTTGCCGGACGGGGATTTGAACCGGCATCTTCCCGATTGCAAAGACCGAGCGTCACCTCTCACCCACGAAGATTGGTCACACACAGACAATTCGTGGAAACGAAACAATAGTGAACAATGGTGATAATATTCAGTGTGAACAAAACCACGCCACCAACAGTTAAAACGAAAATATGTATTGGGTAAAAATGTGGTGGGTGAACGGTTAGCACTCTGGCCTCGCATTCGGGAGGATGTGTGTTCGAATCACCTTCTGGGCACCAAGATTTGGGTTTTCCATGGTTTCCCCAAATCATTCCAGGCGGGATGCTTCCTTCAAAAAGGCCATGGCCGAATTCCTTCCCGTTCCTTGTCCCTAGTCGCCTCTAATGATCTTAGCCGTCGATGAGGCGTAAAACAATAAGTAAATAATAATAATAATAAAAAATATCGTAACTGGTCATAGGGTTCTGCATCTGTTTGAATTTTGTATTTTGACCATTTCAAGAAACGATTATACACATATAGTCGACATTTAGACTAAGCAGCTCTCATTGTAAGTTTCGCGGGCGGGTTTGAACCTTTTACTTAATTCTTGGACGATCGTCTGACAGTCACGATTGAACTGGCATGTGCGATTCACACCTCCACTTCAATTTGCTGAACAGTCATTCGAACAGCCTGTGATACTCGATTCTGTTGATCTGCTCTCCCATCACTATGTTAGGGTCGCACCTTCGACCCTGCTGCCTGTTCCCCCAACATGCAAACCTGATTATCACAGTATGCTTCCACGTAGGAAAGAAAAAATACTAGAATTTTAAAATAAAGCTGTATGAGTACTATCAAAGCTTTCTGTGAGGACTTGCAACAATGGCTGAATATACTTCATACAAAACACCGCAAATTTAATAGGAATTTTTTTTTTTGCTTATGGTTTTACGCCTCGTCGACATCAAGGTCATTACAGGCGAGAGAGGATTGGGGGCAAGGAACGAAAAGGAACTCAGCCATGGCATCTTAAAGGAACCATCCCGGCATTCGCCTGGAGTGACTTGGGCAAACTATTGAAAACTCAAATCTGGATGCCCGGACGGGGATTCCAACTCGCGTCCTCCCGAATACGAGGCCAGGACGTTACCGCTCACCCACCACGCTCGTTAATAGTTTATGCAGCAAGTTTCAGATAAATTTGCTGAGAAAATATGTACATCAGAGGTAAAGTTTTTCATGTAATGTAAGGAATTCTCGAAATACTGCTTCTTCTAATCAGTTTGACGATAAGTGAAGTAAAGCCATGTCGGCGACAGAAGTTGCTCCTCATTACGCCATCCTTAATGAAGGATCTAAAGTTTTAAGACAGAATCAGAAGCAAGCAGTGTTCAAGATGTGTTCACTTACAGCAAGCTTTGCCACAGCTGTAGGTTCGTGGAAGAGTCCGTAAAAATTCCAAACCAGAATTCCAATAATAAGGGTACAAGATTCGTTGAGGTGCGGAGGTATATGTCAAGTGTAAGAGTCGTGCTATAAAACTTACACTGGCGAGTATAAATGAGGCAGGTGTTCTACATTTACCGAGGAAATTGTAGGACACCGCCTAAATCCGGAGTGAGAGTGGTGGACACGCAACAGAGTACGGAATTTGAACTGAAGCCAATGTACTGGCCCCCGCCCAGAATGTTGGCAACTTAACGGCGGAACTTCTGGCTGCTACTGGAACAGTCGGGCAGAACCAACCCAAGAATACGTCTGAATGCTGTATAGGACAACTGACCATTCCTCCAAAATTTGGATTTTTTTTTTAAATTAAAAATGCAGTAATGACCACTAATTTCTACTACAGCATATAGGCATGTTCTACTGTAGGGACAAAAATGGAGGTCATT
This sequence comes from Vandiemenella viatica, assembly GCA_031002005.1. Classification (NCBI taxonomy): domain Eukaryota; kingdom Metazoa; phylum Arthropoda; class Insecta; order Orthoptera; family Morabidae; genus Vandiemenella; species Vandiemenella viatica. The sequence goes on along the minus strand of CM061921.1, from coordinate 232,566,404 downwards.
GTCTAAAATAGTGGTTCCCAAATGGTGGTCCGCGGAACCCTGGGGTTCCGTGGAAGGGTCACAAGGGTTCCGTCCGAAAAATAAATAAAATGTTCTTTGAAAAGAGTCATAACCGCGCCCTGAGAAGGCTATCATGGTTATGCTTCCGTTTGAGACGACTTACCAATGCAAGACTGGTTTTTCAGCTCACGCTTATAAAAATTGGGATCCGCCAAAAGATGTATGATCAATTAGGGTTCCGTGGCCAAAAAAAAAATTGGGAACCGCTGGTCTAAAACATAAGAACTTGCAACTCCCAGAATAAGAAGCTGTGCCATTAAATAAATTCTTATCTAAGAGCGGTCCCTAGTTTGTATCCCGGGCTCGATTTGGATCTTCAAGCCTCATAACCCGACCTTTACCTTTAGGAAAGCTTTCTTTGTGTATTTGAAGAACGCAAATACGCTTCCGTGGTTTGGATTCATCTTTAAGCAGTAGATTTCCTACATCCGGTAGAAGTATCTTGTAAGAATATACTGTTGCGATAGTGTGGGATTGCTTATCCGACAAGAAACTCTATCACCAGATCATGAACGCCATACAAAATTATTATTTATTGTCCCGTCTCAATTACGTGATAGCTGGATAGCTGTTTTGTATGACAAGGGTGATTCAAGACAAAAAATAAGATATGGATAAAAGTTTTCATAAGCATGAAGAAATTCTTTGACCTCTGCTTAAGTCAGAACCAACATGATCAGATTTTTATTATTATTATTTTTTTTAAATTATGGCTTTACGCCTCGTCGACGGCTAAGGCCATAAGAGGCGGGATAGGACTGGGGACAAGGAACGGGAAGGAATTTAGCCATGGCCATTTGAAGGAAGCATCCCGGCATTCGCCTGGAGTGATTTGGGGAAACCATAGAAAACCCAAATCTGGATGCCCGAACGGGGATTCGAACCCGCGTCCTCCCGAATGTGAGGCCACAACGTTAACCGTTCACCCACCACACTCAGTATGATCAGGTGCTGAAATTTCAATGTTCCTCCTTAATAATGCGGAAGCGGAGGTCTATCATCGAAAAGTTAACTGATGCTTTTGAAATATACTGTATTTATATCGTCATATGTTGCGTTTATCTTGAACGCAAAAAATCTCAGGCGAGGAGATTTTTAATCGAATGCAGAGGAAATGGGCTAATGCTTACAGATAAAAAAAGACGAAAGATGAAATATTATGAGAAGCAAAGGAAACCAGTTGTAGCGCCTCATCAGCGAAATGAAACGATCCGTTGGGAGATCAAACAACTCATGGCTGGCAGACATTCACAAGTGATTCAACTGAACATCGGTAGATATTTTCTGTTCTGCTACTTCATATAAACATTGCCACCCTCCATCAGAAATGCTGTCTTGAGAAGTAAGATTTATTATTATTATTATTATTTACTTATTGCTTTACGCCTCATCGACGACTAAGGTCATTGGAGGCGGGATGGGACTGGAGACAAGGAACAGGAAGGAAATTCGGCCATGGTATTTATGAAAGAAGCATCCCGGCAATCGCCTGGAGTGATTTGGGGAAACCATGGAAATCCCAAAGAGAGGTAAGAAAGATATGAAATCGTAGCAATAAGACTAATCAGTACACACAGTCCGTGAAAATAGGACGTGTGGTTTATATTTTAACTGAATTAAATATGTCATAACAGAAAATAAATTAGCGCAAAATGCTCGTATGAAATGGATTCCGTAATACTACTGTGTAAGGCTATAAGTGAGAATTGGTTATAAGTCAAACTTTCTAAAAGACGTGAATGTTTCAAGGACTAGAACAAATCTGGTATTTCCTGGATATAGGGATACGACTGCACTATCCCTCTAAATACGTCCCAGAGAGCGATTAAGTTAATGACCACTGTATGGGGGCCTCATTCTAGTTTTCACTGTATGAGGGACTGCGGTACCTGCTGATAACAATTGATAGGATTGGCTATAATATATTTATATCTGATATAAGTTAATCGACCGTAGAATGATCTTTGACGTTTTACTGATCCTATGGTTGTGAAACGCTGATTTGCACCACAGAAGATGTTAAAATCCAATTCAGGAAGATAATTTTTTTAATTTATTTTTTGGTATGCCTCAACTACTGGCGCGAAAAAGAAGAAAGGCAATTTAATCACGATTTTTTTTTTATCAGGGGTTAACCTCCAGTCGACAACTGCGATCATTAAGGATGAAGTGATCCAATGGTAAGTAGTTGACGTATGTCCAATAATCGTATAAGTTGTTAGCATATGCTTCATTTTGTTTACCGAGCTTTTTCTGGAAAGAGAAGTATGAACTTTCCTAACATTTGCTTGCATCACTTCTGAAAACACCGATTTTATACGATCAACAAAGAAAAGAACTGCTGTAAGCGAAGTAAATAAGTCTTTTCTGGTTTGTTTTGGATATTTACCGTTTAACAACAATGATTACAGTAGAAACATAACGGGATTATAGGTAAGGAATGGGAAGGAAATAGGCCATAGCTTTTATGAAGGAATTGTCTGGAATGATATCGGGAAATCATGGAAAACCGAAATCTGGATAACCGAACGGGAATCGAATCAGAGCTCTCCTGAATGGCAAGCTCACCTACAAGGCTTCGTGATGAAGTTCAATTTACAGAATTGTTGTGTTGATAAAATTGCTTTTTGGTTTACTTTACAGAAAACGGGTACTAACACGATACTAAAAATTATTGATGAGCGCTCGAGGAGAAGAATTAATGAACTTTTTATTTTCAAATTCAGTGTTAGTTCTTATGAAATATTATTGATGAAACTAATGCACTTGCTTGTTAGAATTCGCAATTGTTTCATATTTGAATTACTACTAAATTTTGGAATACTGTTGTGTATTAGTAGGCATCAAGCGTAACATAATTAATTACTGTCAGTTGTACGTCTATGGTATTGTGTTTATCATCATAACCTGATTCAAAACGACTATTTGTTTATGCGATGAAAAAATGCGAATGTGAAACAATCAATCGCCTTGAATACAAAGATAAACGTAACTCGGAGCTGTTGCTGGCAGCTAAATTGGGAAGAACAATAGTACGCAATTTCGAAACCGCTCAAATTAGCATCACAAGTATTTTTAATAAACATTTTCGCTCTGTGCCTATGTAGCCAATAGAAATGCTGTGATTAGTATTTACAAAACGTGTAATTGCGTTTTACGCGTTAACAAAGGCTGCTGTACGATGTTACTTAATATTGGCAATTGTGTGCTGCATTGCTTTCGAAAGGTCATCCAGCAAACTGGTTTGTGACTTATTTCCGTCAGTTATATACAGTGAATGAATTAAAAATACCAATAGTATTACTAAATATTTAAAAAATGACGTTAATCGCACTGCCTGTCTTTTGAAATTTGAATATAGCGTTTTATTTTTAAAAAAGTTGAATTTTCACAATAGTATAAAGTTTTTTGTTTTATATTGTTAAGCCAGGGAAAGCAGGTACTTTAGAAGATTCGATTTTATTGAAGTAACTCAGTTACCTAAACATTGTTAGTACTGTACACGGTGAATTGTGTAAAAGATCTGATGTTACATCAAATAAATTCCGCTGTAAGATATTTTTAAATTAAGACATAACCTATAAACATTGCTTTACTCTACAACTATCCGTTAATACGCTTGTAACTCGACAGGCGCTGTGCCACATCATTTTTTTTTCTTTTAAATTAGTAGGTAAATTACCCATTGGAGACTTAGTTCACGATATACAATGAATAGAGAGTTTGTAGTTTATAGTAGGATAAAACTCGAGGTCGAGGTCGTTAGAGGTGGCGAAGGACTTCATCCAAGGAACAGGAAGGAATTCGGTCATGACCCTTTGAAGGAAACAAATTCACATTTAACAGGAGTGATTTCGCGAAACCTACGTTGATGGCCCGGACTGGTCCTGCCGATGTAGTCCGGTTCAGGCCTACTATTCCGAAAGATACCAAAGTGGCCCACCGGTTATGACGTCACCATCAGACGTACGAATCAAGGTCGGGTCACGCTAGACCGAACCGTGCCCGCACCGTCACCGTCATCGCACCGACACTCGGTCGAGTGTCGGCTAGTCCCCCTCGCTTCCACACTGGTCCGTAGCACGGCCGTGTGACGAACGGGTTCCTACTCGGCCTTCAGTCTCCTTTAACGTATACACTTGGCTGTTTCATGGAATTAATGTTAAAAAAGTACCTTAAAAGTGATTTTGGGATCGTAGCTGCGGCTACCACCCGTACTTTATTATAGAGTATTGTACTTCATAATCTACGAAAGTAATAAAGTACGTTAAAATACTTTTTTGTCTGACTCCTGTTATCTCCTAACTGTTTGATCTCTTATGTACAAAAAGAGTATTCAAAAGCAGTTTTAAAAAATGATCGTCACACTCTATTGGATTGAAAGATTCTCGTGTATATCTACATAGTCACGATTAAATGTCAAGCGTCAGTCACTTCACATTTAACGAGTTTGTTTTGGTTGAGGTTCCTTTCGAATCACTCAATATATTTTTTACAAAAAAAGGATAAGATTATTATACATTTTTATTTAAATGCAGACCGCAAAGATTCTGTAAAATAATAATAATTTCGTGTGCTCTATAAATCCCAATCGCAGAGTTATCAGGGGCGCAGTGCACCTCTGTCGTTGTCACCAAATTTGAAAAGGAAAACTACAGATTAACGTGAAATTCGAACCACGGAGCGTTCTAGCATCTTAGCATTAACAAATAAAAGCATTGCCAGACGTGAATGTCAATTTTAGGGCCAGTAAAAATTACAGCTGAGACAGGGATTTGAACCAGTGACTTTCTGTTCGCCAATCGTACGCCGTAACCATCTGAGTCAAGAGACTAATATGGATGTAATCAGAAATTAATATTCAAACATAATAAAATAAACGTACTTTTATTCTATTTAATTTATTTTTGTCATCCCAAAACAAAAATGTACTTTTATATGATTGAATACATATTTTTCAGTACTCTAGATTCAGATGCTTGCGGCGTGTGATTCGGGTACGGAAGCTCCACGGTTCAAAATCCGGATCTCGGATGCAATTTTTACAGGCCTTAAAATCGACTTTCACCTCTGGCAAAGCTTTGATTTGTTAATGCGAACATGCAATGACTCTACCCACATTTTACGAACATCTGATGAATCTAAAGTGAAGCTGAAAAAAAAAAGACACTTTTCTAAAGCAATCAGTAGCGCTAAAACAACATTTATTCGTAAAGGACCGGAAATTTCCGTAGTCTTTCTATACGCTTCTTCATATCGACCAGCACGACACCGGCCCGCACCGTCAAAAAATAAACCAAACTAACCACGGCCAACACAAGGCCGAGTGTCGGGTGACACGCGGTGTTGTTTGAACTCACTTCACTCGAGTGAGCGACAACAATAAGAAAAGTATCGGTGCGGTGATGGTGCGGGCTCGGCTCGGTCTAGTGTGGCCCGACCTTCAGCCTCACTCCATACGCCCTGCGGTGAGGTCTCCTGCTCGGTCAGATCATTCCTGATGATAAAATTTCTTCAAAAATGTGACGTGATGCCGCAACGAAATTAGCCAACGGGGCAGGTTGTCTTTGAAATGCTAAGTACATTCTTGCCACCATGTAATCACTTTACTTTCACTGGAGCAAGGGGGATGACTTGGTTAAAACAAGGATCGATTTTAAATATTATGTACTAGGAGTTCCCGTTGAGGAAACAGCTACACAGCTAAAAGAACCTCGTATATATATAAAAAAAATTTATGTGTGAAGTTCTCAAGTGACAAAGTTACCCGCTTCGTTGAAAAGATCAACCGTACGAAACTTGGTCGAAATAGATGGAATAGTAACAACCAACATCCTCACTTTGAGTTTTATATACTGTATGTAGCAGTGACAGAGGATCGCCATTCTTTCGACAAGAACTGGTTATTTCGCACTATTAATAGTTACACATCTGTAATATAATTTTTAAGTATTACTTAAGCATCATATCCAAAGAAGATGAAACAATGACGTGCTGTCAAGGAGTCGCCAAAAATAAGTTATTCCCAGCTTCTTGGAGAATCAACCACACAGTGTCTCTGTCAAATCAGATGTTTTGGTCTTGATGCAGGCAGCATCTTCGTGTACTTCCATGACCTCTAACTTCTCGTTTATCTCTTTTTTTTGTTTTGTTTTTGGGCTTTACGTCTTTTCGACAAAGAGGTCATTAGAAGTGGGAGAGCATTCACGTAAAGGAACAGGAAGGAACGTGGCCATGACCTTTTGTAGGAATCAACCAGGCATATACCCGGTGTGATTTACAGAGGTTTGAATCCGCGTCCTCCCGAATGCTAGGTCCAGAGTAAACACTCACCCACCGTGTATCTCATGTTGATACTTAAACGCGTAGTAGGGAGCCTACTTTCAAAAATTAACTTGGCTTCACGTCTCGTCGACGTCGAGGTCATTAGAGGCGGGATGGGAATGGGGACAAGGAATGGGAAGGAATTCGGCCATGCCCTTTTGAAGGAAGCATCCCGGCATTCCCGTGGAGTGATTTGGGGAAACCATGGAAAATCCAAATCTGGATGCCCGGACGGGGATTCGAACCTACGTCCTCCCGAATGCGAAGCCAGGACGTTAACCATTCACCCACGACGCTCGGTCCCAAAATTATTAAGGTCTACGGATTAATTACCAATATGGGCCAGAATTTTTATAAGCTTCCCTTCCTACCTTCACGTCAGTCACCTTTTTTATGTGAAAGGTGCAGTGTTCGCTCGGGGGTTCTGACTGAAGGTTAAACTGTAGGTCCCGGACGACAAGAACTGGCTGACCTACCTCTGAAACACTGACTTAGTTCGCCTGCTTCTAAACGGCAACATTCGGATAGTGGACTAAGCTATCTTCACACCGAAATGGCGTCTCGACGTCATGTTCCGCTGGCCATGCTCCTCAACTCACCATCCCCTCCCTTCCTACTTCTCTGACCGCTGTGCCTACGTAAGAGGGTGGTAAATTTTCCCTTTCCATGTAGGAGCAAGGGCATTTAAGTGGCGATAGAGCAGACTAACCTTGAGCCATCTGAATGGGAAATAATTTGAAAGAAGAATAGGACTATGGGGTCGTTCTAATTGTTTAACCTCCAACCAAAAAAAATAATCAATTTAATTAAATAATTCTTCTCGGGAACTAACCGAGTAAACACGGTGTTTTGATAAAATATTTCAGTGATAAAAATTCCTGTCGCCATCTTCAGACCTGAAAAAGGTGACATATTGTAATCGTATGCTTCCGCGGCCAGAGTCAGTGGATTCTTGGCTATCCGGGTAGCGCCGCGTCATGTTTCTTGAAACCGACGTTTCGACCCTCATTCTGGGGTCTTCTTCAGAATGAGGGTCGAAACGTCGGTTTCAAGAAACATGACGCGGCGCCACCCGGATAGCCAAGAATCAGGTGACATATTGTTTGGTTGGATCAGCAGTTATGGCGTCTGAGTGAATATCGTAAGGTCCCGGATCGAATCCCTGTCTCGGCGAGAATTTTCATAGGATCTTAAGTCAACCTTCACGTCTAGCGCAGCTTGCTGTGTAATGTGAAGTACGCCAGAGCGCTTCCGTGGTTCTGATTCCACATTACTCCTGTACGCGGTAGGATTGCCAGCTGGCTACTACAGGGTCGGAATGCACAGCCAATAGAAACCCTGCCACCAGGTCATTACAACACGGAATTATTATATTATATCGCAGAAATAATGTGTCAAAACACCATGTTTAGCAGGTTAATCTGCCGAGAAGAATATATTCATAACTAATGCAAAGTAGGATTTCCCTCCTTTATACAAAAGTAATTAGCATCATATGGATTTTAGCCCCGCCTATTCCGGCTGTGGTTATTTTCTCTACAATATTCGTTTCCATCGCAACAGCCTTTGTATTCCCACTTATAATGAATGCGGACCTCTTAAGCTTAACTTATTATCTTAGCGTATAGAGAGCTTATATAAATAACTTAGCTAATATTCTCGTCGGATTAGAGCTTCGTTTAACCGAAGTTAAAGCACAGTAATTTTAATTCTGTGTCGGCCAGAAATACGAAAAATATAGTGTATCCCCGTTGCCTCGGTTATTCATTCAATGATACTAACCTGTCGTAGATTTTCCTGCAGGCCAGAGTTCTTTGCATTTTATACCGCAAACAGTTGATTCTGGGATACCTGAATATTTATGTTGTGTAGTTTGCCTTTCTCTTGTATGTTTTTACTGCTTTTTTTTTTCTTATTGTTTTAAGCTCTGTAAATCTGAATTTGAAAACACCATCTGCTGTATTAGGTATAGTGGTACGTATTTATTCTTTTTCGTTTTACCGAGATATAGGTGTTACAAGAAGAAATGAAAATCGATTTTCTTCTTCGTATCTCCAGTAATTTCTTCCGATAAACGGTTAGGAGTCTCAAATTAGTTGTTTAGTATTATTTGGGGAATGGATTAAATGGTGTATGTATGTGTATAGTTGTGAGCTACTGACTGTGGACTGGATGATCGGGATTCGATTCCAGATGAAATGAAGTACTGACCATCTCGCCAGCTCCATTCAGAATGCTGGTAATATGACCGCTAAGAAACCACGCGTACTCATATCATGAAATCAAAACTCGTAAAATTCTTGGCTGCAGTTGGATTTGAACACGGGATCAAAGTAAACGCTCTAACCATTTCTCAGCCTGCTGTCAGGTGAGTACCGGAGAGGAAAGTCCTTGTGAGTAAGCGGTCATATCTTGGAACTAACCATTGCAGCTATCCTCCAGATCCGACGTTTGGTAAAGAAAAACGATGCACTACTTCGGCAAACCATCCTTTGCAACCTAATCCTTGCCTCGATGGCCCGCTAAAGCAGGATAACTTACTAAAAAGTTTCACAGGTTTCGAAGCACCTACACCTCCTTAATATACAGCGTTTATGTTTTTAATCTGATCTCATACGTTTGCTCTAACTGCAGATTATAGTTTCCCATCATTACAGGTATTTGTCTGTTACTTATCATAATTTATCTACATTACACGAAACCAACAGTTTATTGTTACAAGCTCATCCTGTAATTATGTACTGTTAGTAATAAGTACCTAACCTGATGGGTGAACGGTAAAGCTCATGCCTTGCATTCGGGAGAGCTCTGGATCATTTTGCCGTCCGACCATTCAGATTTCGATATCCATGGTTTCCCCAAATCAGAATTTTTTCTTTTCCTTCGTAGTTTACTCCTCGTTGACATTGAGGTCATTAGAGGCTGGAGAAGACTGGGGACAAGAGGTAGGAAGAAATTCGACCATGGCCTTTTGAAGGAACCATCCCGGTATTTACCTGGTGTGATTTCGGGAAACCAAGGAAAACAGAAATATGGATGGACCGGTAGGGATGTGAACCCACGCCCTCCCGAATGCCAGTCCTGAGCTTTACGTCTCACTCAAGGCGTATGGTCCAGCGTTTTGCATTGTATCGCAGCTCACCTATAATTCTTAATTATCTATTCAGCCCCAAAATGACAATCTTCGAAGCTGAATTTCAGCCAGGACAATAAGAAACAAAAGTCAAGTAAACCGATGTTCGGAATGAACGGAGGTTGAGGTAGCGTTGTTATGGTTTGTTTTACCGGAAAGTCTTTCAGTAGGAGTGAACTCCAATATCTGTCCACTTCTTTTTAGATGAAAATGGTGGCCTTCTAAAAATACTGATCTACACAATAAATGGTATCTCTTATATCAGTTTGAACACGGAATGAGAATTGGCCGCAAATTTTTGCATGACCACTTCAGAAAGTAATTTCCTGTAGAAAAGTATAGACAAGGACTGGGCTGCCATCCTGAAGAGTAGAGGCTATAATTGCACTTGGGCCTGACATTGTGGAGGACGCGAGTTCAAATCCCCGTCCGAGATTGGATTTTCCGTGGTTTCCCGAAATCACTCCAGGCGAAAGCCGGGAGGGTTTCTCCAAACGTCCATGGTCGAATACCTTCCTGTTCCTTGCCACTCATCCTCTTCCATTCTAATATTATCGATGTAGATGATGCGTTAAGCCCGAAGCAAAAAAAAAGAAAAGAAACTAACGACAAAATAATTCTTGTGGTAGTCGAGAAAATTTGTGGATGAGATGCACTTCTCGGAATTTTATTGCAATTGGTGTATGGCAAAAAAGTGAACGGTTTTTTTCTAAACCTAAACGTTTGTCATCATAAACCCAATAAAGTTCCTTACAATCTCACAGCAAGTTAAAAGGAGTATTTAACAAATGCCTGGGTAAAACTTTTTTTTTCTGGTGTCATCTTTAATGTTGTTACAATTACAAATAAGTAGATGACAGTAAAACAGTGCAAAATGAAAGTATGATCTCATTTTGTTTTCATTAACTTTGCTCCTTCTGTCTTTCATGCTGCTCTACTATTGATTGAGCTGTTCTCAGTTTAAAATATTTGTATTTCCAGTAAAGTAATGAAGGATCATACACATTGCACGAATAGTCTGGATCTGACACCTTAGGTTCTTCTAACTTTATGCTGTAAGCTGAATCTTAACGTTAGCCTTCCTCTCAACAGAGATTTTAGTGCCACTGGATGTTTTGTGTTAAAATATTCAGTTAATGGCCATAATAGATAAGACCTTTATATTAACTTTGCTTCTGAGAGTTTAATACGAGGCGCGTTCAAAAAGTAAAAACCGATTGCGCATAGGGTACGCGCAGGTCACGCCATTGTAATGAGGTCACCTTCAGTTGGTTACTGAACGTCTGGCGTAACTATTGTGTGAGTTATATTGCTCTACAAATGTGTCTCGCTATTCTATGCTATCGAAAATCTCGCCGGCGGTCAAGGGCAGTCGATGGTAAAAAAATTTCGTGCGTCGGAGCTTTGTAAATAAATTGTAAATGTCATGAATGAGGAAAGCGTGAGGAAATGGTCTTGATCACATTGTCACTGGTGACGAAACCTGGATTCCCCATACCACACCTGCAAGCAAGCAGCTAGCTTTACAGTGGTGGCACATTAGTTGCCGTTGTACAGGGGTGGTTGAATGTATTGGTGAATGGGTTGGCTATGAATTTATTTAATGAAGGAAAACAAAGGCTGGTGTCACTACACGACAAGTGTCAAAGTAAAAATTGAGACCACTTAGAAATATTGCGTAATGTATGTATTAACATTTAGCAATACAGATTTTGCACACGATAAAATAGGGCCGAATTTTCTGCGTAGCTTTCAGAGGATACGTCACAATGAAATTAATTTAATACAAAATGCAACATTATCTTTTCTTCTCTTGTAAATTTAATTAATGTTTTGGAAATTTTATATATATATTTTTTTTTATTTTCAACTCGCGTGTATCTGCCTCGGTGTTTTCAAACACGTGTTTCAACGTTGTTGGTTCCTGTTGTAGTCTGCAACTGTTAGGCTGGGTCAGTAAAGTCAATATTTTCCGTAATTATACATCTAATTAATTCTCCCCAGCGATGCTTGGGGATAATTTGAATAACCGATACTCATTTCTTATTAATATTCTCATGGAATATTCTACGTCTCTCTTAATTAGTGAAAGATCCTAACCCTGGTTCCCTATTCAACTACCTGGGACATTACAGAAGAAAGTGGCGTTTCGCGAACCGTCATTCCTGTTGTGACATTGCATCGTTTGTATCAATTCGTAGCACTGAAATATGCCTGTCACAACTCTATTCTAGCTACGGGAGGCTGTTCAGTGTCACCGTACTATATTTCTGTGAACCACGGATGGTGATGCCATGTTACAACATGAAAATACCTGTCCACAGATGGAACGTGTCTGAATGATCTCTATGTTCGATGTTGAGGTATTCCCATGGCCAGCAAGATTCCCAGATCTGTCCCCGATAGAGAATGTGTGGGACCACCTAACACATCAACTCAGTCCCTGCGCCAGTATCCAGAGTAACAAGGACAATTTACAATAGATGTGAACCATCTTCCCTGAGGAAAGTATAGAACAGATTTATGACACAATACCTTAAAAAAATAATGTATAATAACGTTTCGAGTGACCATAAGGTATAACGCTGTCATATCTGACCATAACTATGAATAGATTTCCAAAGAATTATTCCGGACTAGGCTATGTAAACTTGTAAGTGCAGTAGTTGAAACTAACGAAGAAAAGTTTGTTAAAGGTGCCAAATAAAAAGCAAAAGTGAAACACAGGAATGAAGAGTTTTGCCATGAATTGGAGCCGAGCGTGATGGTTGGGCGTTAACGCTCTGACCTCGCATTAGGGAGGTCGCGGGTTCGAATCCCCGTTCGGCCATCCGGATTTGAGTTTTCCACGGTTTCCCGGAACTGGTCCAGGCGAATGCCGGAATGGTTCCTTCAAAAGACCATGGCAAAATTCTTCCGGTTCCTCTCTCCAAGTCCTTTATCGCTTACAATGACCTCGACGTCAACGAGTCGTAAATCCAGAAGGAAAAAACTAAAGACCTGGTAGTAGTTCGCTAAACACTCGGTAATGAAATTTACTTAGGATAGTTTCATGTGGTCAGTAATACCTGCAATGATATTTAACTTTTGTCACTCTCCCGGTTTCCTTGAGTATCATATTAAACACACGTTGCTATAGTTAGCTTCGTTATTTCGATTAGAATTATAAATAACCGAGACTTCAATCTCAAATACGGCCATAACTTGACTAAACAGAAGACTTCTAGTCCTTATTCGATGCTGCTTGAGCTGACTGAATATTTTGTTACATACATTCAAGAACGAAGCTGGAAGTACGAGCTTGAATTGTCTGAAAATAATAATTAGATAGTAGTATTGCTTCATTGTTCTGCTGAAATTAAGAAAAATTACCCCATCTTACAATTTGTATATATTAACGCGTAGCGTATTTCACATTTTTTTTTAACTTTACGCCTCGTCGACGGCTAAGGTTATAAGGGGCGGGATAGACTGGGGACAAGGAACGGGAAGGAATTCGGCTATGGCCTCTTTGAAGGAAGCATCCCGACATTCACCTGGAGTGATTTGGGGAAACCATGGAAAACCCAAATCTGGATGCCCGGACGGGGATTCGAACCCGCGTCCTCCCGAATGCGAGGCCAGATCGTTAACCGTTCACCCACCACGCTCGGTCACAAATATTTGAGGTAAAATCCTGGAAGTACTATATCAGATGTTTTCAGCACATTTCATCATAAAATATGTGGATGTATTCTCTCTCTCTATTAATTTAAAAAAATATAAAAAATAAATAAAAAAATAAATAAACTACTTGGCCATTATCGAATTGGAGAAAGCTAATGTAACCACTGCACAATTTTTACAAAATACAAAATTAAAATTTACTCGTGTCAGCTTGTAATTGAGGAACTGAAGTAAGATCAGTGCGGAGCAGAACACACCCAAACCGTTGAGCTTTGCACTATCTGATATTTTGTTCATGCTAATCGCAGCATTCATTGTTTCAGCCAAATAGCGAAAGGCTTTTGTACAGTCAAAAAAGAAGGGGAACACTCTCAACGTTTCCGTTGTTCAGTGGACTAAGCGCATATTGTCTTTTGTCACGGATATTTCGGGACTTTATGTCGGCTTTATAATGGAAAGCGTATTTGTGTAGCTGTGGGAGGTACAGTCCGCTCATATTTACTTTGCAAGGTAGTTCATTTTTCTCAAACAATCTTCTGTGAAGTTTTGTACAACATTGTACGTTTTAGACTGGCGCAAAAGATTTTTTTAAGAATTAACTGTACGCCCTCTGTTTGGATTTCCTGTTTCAGGGTCGACGGTTAGAGCCCAACCTAGTGATTTTCGTGTCGATTTTGTATTCTCCACCCATTTTAAATTACTAGTTACGGTGTGAAAGATTAATATACACTTAAGATAAACAATAAGAAACACAGAGATGACTGAATTAAGAGGTCAAATGTTATTTTAAAGAAAGATAAATAATCGACTTATAGAACAATATATTGTAATAAATACTACCCAAAAAAATACTGAAAGCTTTAATAAATGACACAACAATAATGTTTGGAATTAATTAAGATCATAGGCACAGAAGGGTTCTAGCGAATATTGATCAATATTATTTGAAACGCGCTTAATTGCAGTCTAATATTATTAACATAGTATAGACGGCCAGCTAACATAAAAGTACTGAGAAACATCACTGTCATAAATACTGCCAGACAAATTAATTGAAGCACCGAGAAGCGGAGGAGGAAATTAAATGTAACTTCACGTGTTGAGAGGGTATGTGATGCTACTTCAGTGATTACAAAATCGAGTCAAATTTACAAATTACTAGGTAATATCAGCCCACAGTATGTTCCACCTCTACTCGCCCAGATGCGTGCACTGGTTCGGTTTGAAATAGTTTCATAAAGCCGTTATATCATCTCCTGAGACAAGCTGGCCCAAAAGTGGTCCTTAATATCCTGGATTCTGGCACTGGGACAAATTTGACGTCCGAGATGGTACCACCAATGTTCTCTCGGCGTAAGATTTGGTGATCTTGCTAGGCACGAGAGTACCTCAAGATCATGCAGACAGTTCATAGACAAAGTGCCGTGTATGGATGAGCATTGTCCGTTGAAAATTGGCAACTCGATACTGTTGCATGAGAGATTGCACATGTGGAAGCAGTAAGTCAGTGATATATCGTTGTATCGTCAGAGTTCCCTCAATCACTACCTGCTGAGACCTAAAATCATACCCGGTGGGTCTTCACACGATGACGCCAGGAGTAACACGTCTGTGCCTCTCAGAAACATTGGAAAAATGGTCATCCGAGTTAGTGCAGAACCGCAATTCACGCCCCGTATATACCCTATCAGGCCTGGCACAACCCTAGACACGAAAAACACTAAAGCATCCTGCACGTCACAGAGAGTTGCAACTCCAATCATTTACATACCCACCGATGGTGAGTATGAGTAAGAAGTTACACGGACATCCGGCCGTGTCTTTTGGCTGCTTCAATCTAGGCTTTCTTTTTTTTTTTTTTTTTTACGTATGGTTTTACGCCTCGTCGACGGCTACTGACATTAGAGGCTGGATGGGACTGGGGACAAGGGATGGGAAGGAATTCGGTTAGGGCTTTTTGAAGGAAGAATCCCGACATTCGCCTTGAGTGATCTGGGGAAACCATGGAAAACCCAAATCTGGATGCCCGGACGGGGATTCGAACGCGCGTTCTCCCGTATGCGAGGCCAGAACGTTAACCGTTCACCCACCACGCTCGGTAGGCTGTTGGTAGAGGAAAAGAGCTCTATGGATAACCCTGAGTGTATTAAATGGAACGATAATGACTTTTCCGGGCAACAGTGGCTACAGCAGTAAGGGGACCTTCAGGACAGAGATGGATCGATCAGATAACAAGGTACGAGGAGCCTAGCAGCTGAAAAGACCAGCTGTAGACAGAATGTTGCTTCTGCTAACAAACTTCTCAGTTGGCCACAGAAAAGTGTTAAAAATATTGGAATCCTCAAAAATAGCATATTTCAACCTTTAGGGTATTTGCTTCAGAGAAAGAAGTCGTGAAGATAGGAAACAAAAGTAACGTGGGGAGTGCCAAGTAATCACCAAAAAATACATGAAGAATACACTACAATTAGGCTACATTTAAGAAGGAATCAGCAGCAGACTTATAAATATTACTATTTCACCTACTGCTATTAGAACGAGTGATATAGGTAATGTGGTCCAGTTTTTTTCTCTCAAAACATCAATGCATGATATTCAAAACGGAGCCAATTGATTGAGCATTATTAACTGACCCCATATATCCGTTCACGGTGATATTTATGGCTTCTTAAACACATCGCACGCAATTAGTATGTCTGAAGCAATTTGAAGTTATCACAGAACTGCCACAGTTCTTTGGAGCAGACAGAAAGAAGTTATCAAATTATAAGATATCTGCAGTGCAAATGCCAAAGGAAACAGTTTATTTCAATAACGTTTCAAATAATGTAATTTATTACCGAAAATAAACTTTCTATAATATTTGGGAGTAATTTATAGAGAAGCGCAGGGGATAGAGGAATTTAAGGAAACAGAAATTCATTTACTTTTAGTATTGGAGTTTGAAGGAAACAGAAAAAATAATGAGCGCTGTTAATGTGCACCATAATCTAGTTTTCAAGCGATCCACTACAACAGTTATTCAGGCGTCATTCATCACAAGGATATGAAACCGAAAGGAATTTTCTTAAATAAGAGGGTGTGCGAATGCTACGCTGTCCCCTTACTGGAAGCAGATTTAATATGCAACGGATCAAATTTGTGTAAACGAACTGTATTCTTGATATTCATGTTGTGAGTTTGGATTTAAATCAGATGAATGTTAATTTAAGATATAGAACATATTCCAATAATTTTTCTACAACATCGTACTTACAAGGTTACGAACGAGTAACTGTTTTAAAAAATTACAATCATTAGTTGAAGTCAGTCACTTTTATATTTTAAGAGAATGTTTTAAAAGAAAATCAAAACCGTACATTTTGTTTAGTTGTTGGTCTCTACATTTTTGATGCTGCTGATGTTAATTCATTCCTTATGAATAAGCTCTATGTCCTTATTTCTGCTTACAGGTAAGTATAATTCTGGAATTGATAAGTGGTTCGTGAAGTTGACAGTTCATTGAAATCTGAGGTCTCAATCGATATTTAGAATAATAAGATTCTACTGCCCTAAACACAGTGCACTAGTGTAAGCGAATTTGTTATATATTCTCTCATATAAAACGTTGTAAGACAGTTTGGTTGCAGGTGTGTTCTTCGTTTTACAATCTGCGGGTAGTTAAGAAGCTCGTAAATAATCCAGTATATCTGGAAGTGATTGTATCGAGTGTCTAACTGATAGACAAATAAACTTTTGTGCCTCTGTTTAAGGCTGTGCCGTTCTATCTTCTACACAAAGTAAGAATGCGTTAACCCGTTACAGATTGTCGTCGTTTCACTGACCTCTGTGTCGTTCCAGTACATGTGGAGCATGTAGTTGCGCAGTACAGTGGGGCTCTCGTTGATGTGGTCGACAGCCAGCATGACAGAGGGCATGACTCCCCGGCCCACGCGGCTTTCTGGCACGTGCCGGCCGTACGGGAAGAAGCCGGCGATGTAGACGTCCCGACGCCGGCTGGCGCCCAGGCTGGGACGCTGAGCCGCCGCCAGCGCCAGCAACAGCAGCAGCGCCACTCGCGAGCCCATCACCCGGCGCGCCACCGCCGCGCCATCTGAACACCACCGACCTGTCCAACGTAACAGGAAGAGTCAGTGTAACAGCTGCAGCAGTAGTGCCAGCGCGAGCCTATCACCTGGCGCCAGCAACAGCACCAGCGCCCATCACCCGGCGCGCCACCGCTGCGCCATCTGAACACCACCGACCTGTCCAACGTAACAGGAAGTGTCAGTGTAACAGCAGCAGCAGTAGTGCCAGCGCTAGCCTATCACCTGGCGCCAGCAACAGCAGCAGCGCCCATCACCCGGCGCACCACCGCCGCGCCATCCGAACACCACCGACCTGTCCAATGTAACAGGAAGAGTCACTGCAACAGCAGCAGCAGTAGTGCCAGCGCTAGCCTATCACCTGGCACCAGCAACAGCAGCGGTGTCGCTCGAGAACCTATCGTCTGGCGCCAGCAACGGTAACAATGCCATTCGTGAACCCATCACCGTCTCGCCATCCGAATACCACCAAACCCCAACACAATGGAATCAAAGTGGCTGCTATGACTGCTTTCCGAAACTTAGGTAATTACCATCCGGTGTGACCCAGCGCCACAGTAGCTCTCCGGGGAAATTTTGACTAATGTTTCCTTATTAGGTATTCCTACTCTTATTGTAAATGTGGGTGACCTTGATGAATGTTTGTTTAATGCTAGTTTTCTATCTAAAAATAATAGGAGTGAGAAAGTTAAACCATGTATTTACAAATTGAGTGATATCCAAAAGAAACTGTAGCAGAATGACCAAGTGAGTCACTCTAGACAATTGTAATTAATAAAACCCTAGCACTGGATAAATAATATTAGAAATATTTGTTTGTATGAAGTTTCGAGACCATAGATAGCCGAATGTGCGTGCAGAGGGTTAGTAGTTCCTTAAAGGGATGCTTCCCGAGTTTACAATAGTCACGCACTTGTTTCGCAGAAGTGGCAGTATAATCTCTATGGTGATACCGGTCGAGGGAATAACAACACCACATCCTTGATTGGGGCTTTGACTCTCAACCAGCTACGGAAATTTCCAAACGGGTGGCCGCCGAAGTTTCACAATGTGTAGCGGTTCTGTCCGAAAGTCGAGAAAGAACTCTGTCCAGTAAAATTGTCTGTTGAAATAGGGGATTTCTTAACGAGCCAATCAACGGTGTAAAAATATTAATATTATCTAAAACTATGTGAATATTTTTGGATGTCGCCAAAATCTACGGTGAGCTTGAGAGAGGCGTTGTCAGATCCAAAGTGTTGGGGGGAAGGACGCAGAAGCTGGATGACGAAGAAAAATTAAAGGACTTACGCGCTCCACCTTCGTTGATTGGAGTTGCAATTATTTTAAGGACTCCATCGTGGAGTGGATACGCAATAGCACGTGCGTGGGGCGTATAGTTCGATCTGACTGAGTGTTTGTAGATGTCCTCAAGTGACTGGTAGCTTGAGTCTGGTATCAGCAAATGATACATCATTACCGCCGTCTCTGTTGCAGTCATTACATCTCATGGTAATTCGTTTCTACGAACAAACAGTGTGTGCATCTTTAATTCACTGAGCAACTGCCCTCTAAAGGCCTTGTCAGGGAAACCTGTGCTATTAAGAGGTTCTCCTCCTACAAATTAACTGCGCTTTATTGTATTTAAGCCGAGAGCATTAATAGTGTTGAAAGACGAACTATTTTTTGGATAGATTGAATAACACAATTTTGTGTATGAATGCTTAGAAGCACCATGGCACCCATGTAAGTAAGGCTTTTTAACTTGTTTAACGTAGCATAATTTCGCAAAGATCGTTTTCTGATTGGATGGGTTAAATTAAATCGATCAAATTGAGGAATTGTTCTAATCAGCTGCAATATTTTCAGTATGTTTATTTTCTGTATATGTATTGTGTTCTGTTAGATATTTTCAGTTGTGGATCATTGTAAGACGAGGCAGTGCTTCATTGAACTTTGAACATTTCTTGTATTCATATTAGCTGTAAATGTGACTCCGCCTTAATCCTTACGAGTATCTAATTAACGGCAGCTTATAACAGTTTCATTGTTACAACGGTAGTTTTACCTTGTTTTCTTGAGGCATTGATAATATTTCCATATCCACTATAAATATTAAATTCAAGTATGAGAATTGAAATATTAATTAATTTCATGATCAGTGAATGTAGTGAGGGGAAGCTAGGTAATATATTCAAAATGCGCAAGTAGGGATAGTTAAATAACCCTAAGCCACTCCCCACTACAAAACCGAATCAACTGTCGGCTGATGGTGCCCGTGCTACAGACCTATCGCTGTCAAACAGTGTCGTTATTCAAGATATGGTGGCTTAAAATTGTACTCCACAAATTCCCCTACCCTGCCGGACAAATATCCGATAGCGAAGATTTCTTTCATCATCGATGCTCGAACCAGCTAAGCTCGTGTAGAAGGCCAGGAACACGTATTGCCCGTTAGAAACCATTGTCTCGAGAGTGGTGTCAAACACAACAGGGAGTTTCAATAACGATGCTGCCATAGTGGTATAACTGAAAAAGTCCAATCAGTGGAGGAAAAACAAACAAACAAACAAAAAACACGACTGAATATCAAAACTTGGGCAATACTTATCGTCATCATCTGGAAAATTACTTAAACATGGCCATTTGTGCAGTGTTAGCAGGTTGGCAATTTATACGATCGTTTAGACTATGTTTGCTTATTGGTAGAACTTGAAATGTGAGAATAATACAGACAAACCCTATACAATGGCATCCAAACATATGGAAATACATTACAGTATTAAAATCTGTTTTCTCACCGATGTCTGCTTCATCTCTGTCGTGTATTTTCGGGTAAAGCATCGAAAGTTGTTTTTTTTTTTGTGTCATAACAACGGTTAATCGAGAGGTACTAAGTTTTCTAACAAGTGCTGAAGATATTGAAGAAGAACTTTGAAAGCCCAGGCATACCTCTTAAGATGTACGATACTGTCAGGATCGTAATGGATATATAGGATTTAAAGGAAATTAGAATATTTATTGGAATTCATTTCAGTAGCGAGCAGGCCAGTCTTCGCACGCGCCGAGCTGAGCGCAGTATTGTTTATTAGGAATGTGCTGAGACGCTGACTCGATCGATATTACTAGTTGGAACTGACTCTCTGACGTCAATAAAGTTTACCTTCGAGGTAGCAACAAATTATTAGCTCTCACTCTGCGGGCAGTCATCGACGAGTAAATAGCTCATTTTCCGCGGGTAGCTTTCATCAGCCAGTATGGGTTTCTAACAGTAAAACCGACTCTCTTCGCTCAAGTCTGTTAACCATGTAGGCCCTGCAAGATCATGTGGGCGGCATACCACCAGCCACTTAGCTTGCCATCCAATCATACAATAAGTCTACGAGTTGTTACTCAATCAGATGCAATTAGCATCTCATATAGGCGCTGTCGGGAGGATCCTCGCAGTCATGTTATCTGCTGTATGTTCACGGCTTTCAATGACATTAAATGGGACCTCATAACCGCTAGATGCCTGTTATCATTCATAATAGGATAGAAACTCAGCTGGTCATCTAACACGTACCAGCCTTCCCCTATCCTGGTTGCCGAACCTACTATTCGGCTGGTGTCATATTATTCCTGACAAATTACATCTTACTAATTAGCCCACAAGACGCAAGAGCTCAAGACCATCAAGATAGAAGATACTTCTGCAGCTGCAAGAACGGCACGAGGTTAGTTAAACTCTCCTCTGGAGTCCCACCACAGTTAAAGTCCATAACGAACCCAAATCTATCCCTCGGCTACCCTGTCAGTCCTGTCAGTCAGATAGGGCTCTTACAATACATCGAAAATCTGAATATAACGGAAATGAACGTTTGGCAGCAATCTACAGGAAACCAAAAACCCTACTCCTATCATAGTTATAGGAATTTGCGGCGATTAACAACAAAAAATATCAAGAAAAAATATGGATCTAACTGATTTGACATAGTTATATTCAAAGTATGTCGTAAACTATAAAACATAAAAAAAGTTGGCAGTGATTGAGGATTGCCAACAGAAGTGAAAACTAAACTGTCAGTATTACACGTCATACTTATATTTACAGATATACTAAATGATGATAATAATTCAGAGTGGTTTTAATGAACTGGTGACAGGGTTTCTAGTGGCTGCGCATTCCACCCCTGTCTTAGCCGCCTTAACCTAACCCGGTAGTCATATCAGATATAGAGGACCTACAATTTTACCTGGAACCCGAACCACGGACGTGTTTCTGGTGTACTTCATATAACACAGCAAGCTGTGCCAGAGCTGAAAGTTGTGATAAGGGGCTATGAAAACCTACTGGGAGATAGGGACTCGAACCAGTGATACTTTCGTTCCACAGACGCTTTAACCACTGAGCCACCAGACCGCTTCAGAAATAATGTTGACATTAGCATGTCACTGACGAGAACTCATAACATTTTACCCATCCACAAATCATCCAACGCGCCTAAAGAAGTTTTCATTTGCCGGCCTCGGTAGCGTAGGGGCTAGAGTGCTAGCTCCGCGTGCCGAAGGCCGCCGGTTCGAATCCGGCCACGGGCATGGATGTTAAGTGTTGTGTGTCTGTGTGAATGTCCTGTCCGTCCTGTGGCGTCCATACATTGGAAAAATACACATTGAGCTGGCTGTATGGCCTCCGTTGCCGAATGCCATTAAAAAAAAAAAAAAAAAAAGTTTTCATTTAAAAATCTAACTTACTCCACAACCCAAAGGTTAGTCCAATCTTTCCGAAGGAGATGTACAAAGGTATTGTGTCAGAGGTAGGAAGGTCAATTCCTTTCCTCAGGGGCCTACAATTTAACGTAGAATCAGAACTACGGAAGATCTCGGCGTAGCTCATATAATCAAATGCAACTCCTAAAAGTTTCTGCTGATTATGGGATTTGAAGCCGCGGCCGGAGAGAAAAACTTAACCGCTGAGCTACCAGATCGCCTGGTTTTGTAGTGTGTGCTAAGTACTATTAAAATAAGATTTAAAACTGTGAGTTTGTATGAACAACGTTGACAGTAAGTAAGGAGAGGGTTTTGGTTTTTGTAAATCAAACGTAAACACTGTTTTCTATTTCATTTAAAGTATACATATGCGAAGTTCTATCAAAATCGGATAAAACTGTGTGTTCCTAAAAGTGCCTCCAACGCGCATATAATACCCACAACACGTCATTGCATGTCGCTGACTTGAATCGATAGGTTTATCTCCGGCCTCCAGCCCGTTTATAGAAGTTTTAAATTCAAAAATCGCCCAACGTGCCTAAAGAAGTTTCTGCTTAAAAAACTAAGCATCTTACTTACTCCACAACCCGATTGTTTATCCAATCTTCTCGAAGGAGATGGATGAACAGTACCGAGCTATTTTGTCGCAGGAAGGAAAGCCAATTTCTTTCCTCAGCGGACTACAATTTAACATGGAATCAGGACCACGGAATACCCCGGCAATAGCTCATATAATCAAATACAACTACTGAAAATTCCTGCCTACCACGTGATCTGAACCAATGACCAGAAAGAGAATCTTACGGAAATAAGCGTCTTAACCGCTGAGCTACCAGAACGCCTAGTTATCCCGCACACTTGTGCTAAGTACAATCAAAATCGGACGAAAATGTGTGTTTATATGAAGAACATTGTGATAGGAAAAAAAATATCAATCATCTTTAGATATTAGATACGAACATAAACTATACTTTCATGGCTGTCCAAGCGTAACACGTCATACTTATAGCTACAGATATACTGTTAACATTAGCATGTTGGCGATACGAACTTATAAGATTTTACTCATCCATAAAGCGTCCAATGCACATATCATACGCGCAACATGTCATACCGTGACGGTGACGGAAGGACAAACTCGTATGTTGCTTCGATAAGGCAAACGATGCGTGTATGTTTGATCACTTGGCGAAAAATTTTGAAACATACACGTTAAATACAATTGATGAGGAACTTTGGTTTAATTTAAAAGAAATAATATGAATCGGTTTAAATAAATTTGTTCCTAAGAAGTTTAATAAGGTTAGTAAGAACCTTCTGTGGTTCAATCGGGAAGTGAAACATTTCCTCGGGAGTCAAAGGCGAAGAAATCGGGGGTCTCGTCCATTCGCCCTAAATTAGTCTAATTGCGGGCGGAAGTGCGTAAGGCAATGCGTGATCCGTTTAAAGAATTCCAAGTCAGGAATTTATCCGAAGATCTGATTACTAATCCAAATAAGTTCTGGTCATATGTCAAATTAATAAGAGGCTCTCGTAAGGTTATGCCGTCACTGACTAAGGAAAATGGGGAATTATCAGAAATTAGTATTGAGTAAGCAAAAATCTTTAATAATACATTTTTAAAAAAGCTTTCACAACAGAAAACGTACAGGAGATTCAAATATTTAACAATCGTGCCAACAAAACTATAAAAGATCTTGTTCTTGATGTCAAGGGAATAACTAAACTGCTTATGAATGTGAAAACCAATAAAGGCCCCGGACCGGACGGTATTCCTACAATATTCTATTCCAGGTACGCAAAGGAAATTGCACTGTATTTGATGAAATTATTTACCGCCTCCTTGGATCAAGGAAAAATACTAGCGGAATGGAAGACCGCCATTGTAAGTCCAGTATTTAAAAATTGGAATGTTAATAATCCTCAAAATCATAGGACCATCTCGTTGATCTCAATATTTTGCAGGGTTTTAAAACTCATCATGTATTCAAATATCATGCAGTATTTGGGTGACGGGGAGCTTTGAAACCAAATTCATGGATTTAGAAAAGGCAGATGCTGCGAAGCACAACTTTCACTTTTAATTCACAACTTGTGCCGTACTATAGATGAGCAATCCCAAGTTGACTTAGTTCTAATGGAATTTAAAAACGCTTTCGACACTGTGCCTCACACAAGGTTACTTAGGAAACTTCGGGTTAGGGCATATTTAGACAAATATGCGAATAGGTTGGAGACTTTCTGAAGGGCACAACACAGTTTGTAGTTCTCGACGGTATGCGTTCATCACTGACCGAAGTGAGGTCCGGGGTTCCCCAGGGAAGTGTGATAGGGCCTCTGTTGTTTCTCATATGATTTTTACGACGTAATAAGGGGGAAGAAAAGACCATTTGCCAATGATGCCATTATTTATTATGAAATCAAAAACCAGGACCACTGTGCTTTGTTACAAGACGATATTATGAAAATAATTGCTTGGTGTAAAGACTGGAAGTTGGAGTTAAATACTAAAAAGTGGAGAGTCATGTGTGTAAGTAAAAAGTTGAAACCATTTAGCTCTGAATATACAATTAATGGCACTATCCCTAGAACGGTAGAGTCCGCTATATACTTAGGGGTAACAATTTGTAATAATTTGTCGTGGAATTAGCATATTGAGAAAGTAATTCGGAAAGCAAATCGTATGATCCGATTTACAGGTCGTAATTTAAAACAGTGCACACTAAAAGTTAAATCGATTGCATATAAATCACTAGTGCGTCTTCACTTAGAATATTGTTGTTCTGTATAGGGTCCCCATCAAAAGGGTTTAATGGAGGCATTAAAGAAGGTCCAAAGAAGAGCAGCCCGATTCGTGACAGGTATATACAGACGGAGGGAAAGCGTAAGTGCGATGTTGAAGGAGTTAGTTTGGGAAGACCTGGAACACTGAAGGCGACAGAAGCTAATTGAAAAAAATTACGACTGACATATTTCGGAATGACAGCAAACAAATATTACTGCCAGCAACATTCATATCTAGAAATGATCGCGAAAATAAGATAAGAGAAATCAGTTCCAGAACTGATTCATTTCTGTACTCATTTTTTCCACCAGCGATTATGGAATGGAATAGGAAGGATATACCGGGCGAGTAAACTTAAAATCCGACAGGAGTACTTCTGGATAAATCACTTCGGCCATCCTGACCTGGGTTTTCCATGGTTTTCCCAGATCGCTTTAGGCGAATTCGGGGATGGGTCCTCTAAATAGCCCGTGGGTGCCTCCTGCTGTATCCCGGGTATCCCTTCCAAACTATTACACTTTCGGATAGGTCCAATGCACCCTCCAACACATACTTTTAGTGAATCACGGTGTTATAATAATAATAATAAGTTGCGAAATCACCTAACGTGCTTATAGAAGTTTTCACTTCAAAAATGCTATCTTGTGTGTATGAAAGAGAATATATATATATATCCTTGCGGACGTTTTGAGCCATATACGAGGAAAATATTCGTGAGAAATATTCCTTTGTTTATTACAAACAGAGATGTTCTAGAATGTTGCAATGTCAACAGATGTGGATGGGAATTTACTCTGAAAATGAAAATTAGTTTTTTTTTTTAACAAATCTGTTTCTTTGCTCACATTGAATAGAAGTATTGAAATAATCCTCAGCATTTCTATCTCTCTCTCCTTTTTTACCGTTAGTAATATGCTTTGTTAAAAGCCTTCTACCCACTTCCATGTTGGCTATATAGCAGACACAACAGGAAAATAGCTTTCTTCAAGCACAGCTAGTAGCATTTAGATGTAATTACACAAAATTGTCAAGAACAGACATTTTGATTAAAATAACTTCCAAATGCCTGACCCAACAGAAAAGTGCATCAAGCTCTTTTCTCTGATGTTCAAAGCGTGTCGCTGTTTAAAACATGAATGAATTTTTGCATCCGTTGTGCATCAGATAAAGTAAATCCAATTTACTGCTGCAGCCGCTAGTAGAAAGATGAAACTTGGTTTATGGCGTTGCTTTAGTTACAAAATTGTTTTTCCGCATTATTAAAAGAAAACTAGTTTTAACAAACTATTAATACTTGAGATATTCACAAAAGCGCTGTTGAGCTTCATGAAATGTACTGTACCCCTTTACGGCAAATCATTAATTAAAGCAATAGAGCCGCATTTGAAATTTCAGAGAAGCTTCCCTACTTCTTCCTATATTTTTCTAAATCAGTAAGCGCCATGGGTAAAGTAACAGTAACATAATTATTTGCTGTCTCCTCAAAATCGTCCATGATTGTTTGTGTGTTTGTCACTGTGCGATCATCATATTGCGGTATGATGGAAAGAAAGATTGGATGTAAAGGGGCGTGGTACAAGAAGATATCAAAATGCTGCACGCCAAATTCATTTATTTTCATGCTGAAGAGAAAGTTTTTAATGGAATGAGCCTTTTTAATTTTAATTTTAAAAATATTCTAATATTCCACATTTTAATCTCTAAATGATTTCCCCACAACTTTAGCTGAATCGTTCAAACAATAGCTCTTACAAATAACCTTGAGCATGGTGGATGAGCGGTAACGCTCTGGCCTCGCATTTGGTTGTTGTTGTTTTTTTGGTTTTAGGGTGTGTAATTAGTGCCCATCGCATCTGGTAGGACGCGGGTTCGAATCCTCGTCCGACCATCCAAAATTAGGGTTTTCTATTGTTCGCGAATCACTCCAGGCGAATTCACGGATGGTTCGTTCGAAATGTCACTGCCGAATTCTTAGCCGTTTCTTTCCCCAAGTCCTTTACCACCTGTGATGACCTCCACATCAACATGGCATAAAGCCACAAAAAAAAAGGTCGCAAGTACTTGTCCCACTAATACCTGCAATAATGGTCAAGTCCGTTACACAAACATATTATACACATGTATTTAGCGTTAATAATCTTTGTTATACCTGGTTGATCTAAAAATCCGTCTGCACAGATGATCTCTCGCATCAGAGGAATGAAAAGAGTCTGCGAACAACTAATTGCAAAGAAAAACAATCGTGAAGGACGGCTTTTATTCAAATAATCTTGAAAATTGGTTACTTTCGATTGTCGTTTAAGGGTGTTGTAGCAAGCAGGAAATGGTAGAATGGATGTAGAAATATGTTAGTAAATCAGGAGTAGCATGCATGTTGGATGACCCGTAACGTCCTTCTAATTTCTGTACCACACATACATATTTCACAAACAGAATTACGCAACAAACTTCACTCAGTTAGCAAACAGATGTCACCACTCACTTCGCTCCGTCAGAAAAGAAAGGACGCCAGTTTTCAATTATTTATCGGTCACAGCATAATTTTTCTTTGCTCTGGAATGAAGCTCGATAAAATGAAAAGCGTTGGCCGATTACAAAATATGCATACACGAGGTTATTTTAATATGCAGCTGGGTGGTAAAATATGCATGGCACCAGTATGGATCATGGGCCAAATACATATTTTACCAGTGAAACGATACACCTCTGTGACCTTATAATAACAGGTCCCGTCGGTGGATAGTTGAATTATTATCCTACTGGAAAACATGGGCATACAATATAGACACCAGATTGCTGGTAGCGTAATGGGCTTTGAGAAGCTTAAATAAACATCAGATTAGTCGTTCCAAATTTAGTAATGTTAAACAGTACTCTGCTCACATGGCACGAAATCCCGAAGCACTTAGAATCTTATCTGCTGTTGTAATTCAGGTTAACTGATTTCTTAGTACACACAGGCTTATAGGATAATATAGTTTTTTGTTGAAATGCATTAACAAGTTACCTCAATCTGAAGGTACTGTACATTCTAGAATAATACTAGTAAACACCTCTAATTCCCATACCGTACTTCTACAGCCTCTCATAAAACACTAACTAGGGTGCAAAAAGGTTTCATTTTTTAAGCGACTAATATATGAATACTTACCTCAAAACTAAAATAAGAAAAATAATTTGAACAGTCACTGTTTAAGTCAACCCCTCTGTCAGAATTAACTAACCATTTTAAATCCTCTCGCGGTAAAGTGAACTATGCAATATGTTCGTAAAATGATCGCTCGCAGTATACATGTAATGATGTTCCTAATAGTATGCTCATCCAAACAACACAAATTAAAAAAAAAATCTAAAAACTATTGCACCTTATATTGCATTGTGGAAGATCCATTTTGTAAGCTTTTACACCTTTCAAAGCTATAACGTTATGAAGGGGTAATTCTCTCTTCTCTCACTTTTTTTTTTTTTTTTTTTTAAAGCTATGTTATTCTTTTTGTCAGTTGCCTAATTTTCAATTTCCGCCTTGAATTTTCTTCAGGATATCGTCTGTTTGCTGAAACTGCTGTAAAAGACTTACGTTAAATCCTTTGAAATTTGTTGAAAAACTTGAATTGACTGTTTTGGAGCAGCATGCACTCTCTGCTGATAAACAAAACAATCAACACAAGTTTGCCTACCAATAACGAAGGATATAACATCACCTTTTTGTAGCAGTTTCAGTAAACGATGTCCTGAAGAAGAGCCCAGATGAGGACTCAAACGTCGGCAGGTAATAAAAAGAGTGACACAGCTGAAAAAGGAGCGGTTTGGTGGCTCAGTGGTTAAAGCGTCTGACCGACTTGGGTTTTCAAAGGCATTTAACCCGAACTTCTCCTTTGGAACAGTTTGCTGTGTAATGTGAATTTCAGCAGAATGCTTCCGTGGTTCGGGTTCCACGTTAAACTGTAGGTCTCCCATCGCTGCTAGGATTACCGTGTTAGGTTAGGGGAGCATGCGTCCAAAATCGAGTCTGTCAAGCGGCGGCCCAACTCTTTGGGAATATTCCTAGCAATAATGCTATACGCATTTACTATTTACAGCTGAAAAATCCCTCAGTCAATCGCGTAGGAATATCTGTTATAATTCTGGTCGAGAATTTTAGGGACTAGTTACATCTGCATGGAATCTACATCTACATCTACATCCATACTCTGCAAATCACAAAAATTGTGGGTGGCAGAGGGTGCTAAGCACCAATCCTAAACCAGCCCATTCCAATCCCGAATAGTGCGAGGAAAGAAGGAATACATATAAGTATCAGTACGGCATCTTATTTCTCTAATCTTATCCCTCCGGTCATTGCGACCTAAATAGGTTGGCGGAAGAAGTATTTCATTGCACTCGAAATTTAATTTTTTTCGCATATTCTCCAATAAATTCGAACGCAAGCTACGTCGTCTGTCTTTCAAACTATCCCAGCCCAATCTATGTATCAATTCTGTGATGCTTTCATAAGGGCTGTAACAACAAGTCACGAATCTAGCGGCTCTCCTCTGCACCCTCTCAACTGAGTCAATCAGAACCTTGCGATACGGGTCCCAAACCCCACAACAGTAATCCAGATGCGGACGCACTAGTGTTTTATGCGCTATCTCCTTTGTTTGAGCATTACAATTCCTCAAAATACGACCTATGAATCGTAATTTAGAATTAGCCTTGCCTACGACGGAAGTTATGTGCATGTCCCATTTCATGTTGCTTTGTACTATCACCCCAAGATACTTCACGGAATCAACCATGTCAACAGGTGAATTGTTTATTTTGTAATCGTGAACAAACTGATTCTTCTTGTTACTTATCCTCATTGCCTTGCACTTTTTGCAATTAAGTGTAAGCTGCCATTTACGGCACCAATCGAAAATAGCATCCAAATCACGCTGAATTTCTAAGCAATTTCCCTATAGATAACCGCATCGTCGGCAAACAATCGCAACCAGCATTTGACGTTGTCACCTAGATCGTTTATAAATATTAAGTAAAGAAGTGGACCTATTACACTTCCTTGAGGAACGCCCGAAGTAACATTTATCTTAGAAGAGGCTTCCCCGTCAACAACGACATACTGTGATCGACCAGTTAGAAAATTACGTATCCACTCGCAAATCTGAGCCGAAATACCGTAAGCTCGAATCTTCGCTAAAAGTCGGTTGTGTGGCACAGAATCAATAGCTTTCTGAAAATCCAAAAAAAAACGCATCAACTTGCGAAACTGCATCGATAACTTTCGTTATGTCGTGGGAATGTTTATTTCTGGCACTTCGCAGAAATTCTGCACATAATTATTCTTTTTTTTATTTTTTAAAACTATCCTGCTTGATATAACTTTACACCAGGCATGTCGGAATGTTTTTGTCTTTCATGAATATACGTAATGTGGAAAAAATATAGTGCATACTTCATTTTAAATAACATATACAGAATTTAGTGAATAGGTGCATTTATCGGTGTTACTCTGTTGATATATTCCTGATACAGACCCAACGGTAAAGACTGTGAACCGGGATTAGGAAGAACATGCGTTCTCAGGCGCACGTTTTCCCATCTACAACTTTTTCTGAGGTTATTTCAGATGAAAGCCAGTTCTGATTACCAGAACGATAGCCTTCCTACCATTTTTAACCGTCTAGTTATTTATTGCCGGGTTTGATTACCTTGATATTGACCAGTGAAAGACCCATAAACTATAAATAAATTTTCAGATTTAATATCACGAAAGTAAGTTAGATGTTGGGTTATGGATTGAAACTGTAGTGATGTGTGTAATATAAAGATCTGTTCAATTTGAAATCTTTCCAACAGAAACTGCACAACTTGTCCTTCCACGTTATTTCATTATGAACTGCAGGTTGATTAATCACTTGCTTAAGTGTTATACATACCTACCTTACCGTTAACGATTCAGATACATGACCTATCCAATGATTCTAGTACGATTCACAACCTGCGCCTCAAAAACTACACATTTCACAAACAAAAAAATACACTTATCAAACAGAACACACAAAGTTACTCATTCCGAAGACAGATGGCAACACAAGACTTTCCTCCAATATACTAGATACGCCGGGCCAAACATGCCAGTTTAGACTTCAGCCAGAAACTCACTTCCTCCCACCCCTCATGATTCACACTGGCAACCAGTGTAAACAGGTGGCCAGTGTCCACGTGGTCCTTGGAGGCCGGATCGAGGGAAAAAAATGTATGGAGGTGAGATTGGATGGAACGCTATTTCCTACTTCCGCTAATTAAAAGAAACAGATCTTATTTTAAAGAACGAAGTCATTGTTAAATCATCTCTTATCCTCTAAGATCAAGAAGGGAAACCAAAATACTGACGGCCGGATCGGAAATCGAACAGTTGATATGGGAAGAACCATGCCTTGAAGTGATCATACACTTCGCCGCTGCGAGTAAGGTGATCCTCACCCATGCACGCACTCATGATTAATTCACGAAGCAGTGAATTAAAATTTTGGCCGGACGGCTCTCGTACTGCTGCAGTATTCACAACCAGATGTAGGAAAAAGTTCTGCTAAGTACCACAGAATCCCTACATATTGCATGCGGCCATTATTTAGTTTGCACGTAACTATAATTTATTTGCATTAAAGTTACACCATGCTAGAAGAGACGAGGCACGAGTGGCCAAGGTTCACATTCCTACACAGTTCTGTCTGTGATCGTAATGAAGACCTTTAAGCTAATTTTTTACCTATACAGGGTGATTCAAAATAATGAGGACAAAATGACGAGGTAGATCAGTCATACAATTAGAATAAAAAATCGAATTGGAACAGAGGGTCGCAACTGCGATCCGGAGCCACTACAGGGCGTCTAAAATAATACTGACACGACACAAAGAGAAGAAACAAAACCATTTCAGACCATTTTATTGATAATTACTCACTCACATACAACTAATGCAAGCCAAATGTTGAGCCTACTGCAGATGCTCAAAGTTTTTGGCACATGCATCGAGACAAGCCAAGCATCTCCGTTGTATGGAACGGCGCACCTTCTCAAAGATACCAGGTGTATCTTGAACACATCCGGCTGCCGCAACGATTCTTCCTACCAAGTCTTCCGGCGTTTCAACAGGTGTTTTACAAGTCCTTTTAAAAATTCACCCCCCAAAAAAATCCAAGGGAGACAGGTCTGGTGATCGTGGTGGCTCGTGTTTGTATCGCAACGCCTTCTCGTGGCTCTAGCGCCCTCTACAGGCGTTTGTGACCCTCTGCTCCTATACGATTTTTAATCCTTATTGTATGACAGATCTATAATGTCACTTTGTCGACGTTATTTTGAATCACCCTGTATATCAGTTAATGGTTTCCCACTACGTTTTAGAATAATCACGCCCCACTTACAGAATAACACAAAAGCATTCACACATAGATGGTGCATTGACATGCATCCAGTCCGTGGGCATGCCATGTCAAGAAACACGATAAGGCGCAGTAAAACAAAGAAATAAATTCACAGAAAAACCTCTTGTAGAATATTTTACAGTAACTCGATTTCGATGTCCAGATTAATTAGTGGCGCTGCTTTAATGATGATGGAAACAAGCGCTTGGGAGAAGCAGTGTTTGAAAGTTTTGTTTCTGTCACTATATTTAAAAGTAGACACACTTGAAGATATAGGAATAAAACTTATTATTGTTGTTGTGTGTGAGTTTTTCTTTTTTCGTAACTATTTGGAAGGTGAGATTCAAAATTATGACGGGCATAAAATATTGTAACTATAAATTTGTAAGTGCCTGCATCTGTTTGTCTCTTCAAGCCGGAATCACGAAAAACTACCAAACCAGTTCGGATGGTGTTTTCGCTTTATGAAAGCTTATGGTTTGGCTTAACATCTGCGGTATATCTCATGAGTTTAACGGAACGGAACAAGAAATGATAATTCGTTCGTACCGAGAACACACAGGCACCACACATCAAACTGATTCAGATGAACATTGCACTACGAGATCACGCTATAAAACAGATAACTAACACACACTTTCTAATTATTATTATTTTTTTTTTGGCTATGTAACTTTGTTCATTTATTTATTCAGTTTTCTGAAATATAATACGTTAGGGTAGACTGAAAATGTAACGACACCCATTACATCATCGATTAAGCACTTCTTATAAGTGTAACGAAATTGTCAATTTAATTTATGGTACAGGTTTCCAAAGAGTATATGTACAACGTTTTGTGCTTTGTTATTTTTTGAATGGAAAAAACAAAAGGAAAATGCATTATTACTCATACCAAGGTAAGCTTGGGCGAAGCATTTGGAAATGCTATTATTTCCAGCTCAAAGGGACGCTAGCAATGTAGTGGAATCCACGAGGAAGTAAAACGTTATCAGTGGCAATAAACGTTTAAGTATTGTGTGTACTGTAAATTATTATTGAGCTATACTGAGAGTATTAATAAGTTTACACCATTGGGTTGAGATATACGAATTCGGACAACTGTGATATTTTGGCGCAATTAGTTCTTCCTAGAGCAAGCTGAATTAATAAAACATTCATCTTCCTGCCCGACGTTGCCCCACCTCAGAAACGTCCTCATACACGGCAAGTTGTGGTTGTGCAATTTGAATGCAGGCTTACTTTCCAATAGCTTTATATGTGGATCCACTGGTGGAATTAGGAAGCTTCCATAAACTACGTGACTCCAATTTGACATCCCCCCTCCTCGGTGTGGAATGTAGTTTTTTCCCCTATTAATACCAGAAGACATTTTGTGATGTCTGCTCTTACCAGATTATAGTTAAAATTATTGCGTAACTAATGGAAACGATCGATATCCGACTGTTCAGCATACTGCTCGGAAGATGATCTATTGAGGCCTCAGACAATGCACTGGATGTGGCCAAGTTTTGGTCTAGTACAATACGGTGTTTCTAATTGTGGAAAAATATGTTTCTGACACTAATTAAATAAAAAAATAACGACAAATATTTTCTTTATACAGGGTGATTATAATTAAGATTAAGTTTCAAAAGGCTCTAAAAAACGAACCACTGATTAGAATGACGTCAAAATTGAACTGCGTATTATTGAAGAAGGGGGAAGAACATGAACCAAAAACGCATCCATACAATCGGTTTTTAAGTTTCGCGACACTGGCGCAAAACGTGTTCAAAATGCTGTCCACTGTTTTGTGCAACAAGATTAAATCGGGAAACAGCATGTTCCACAACCGATCGAAGTGTCACCGGTGTCAAGTTCAGAATGTGTTGCACAATGCGTGTGTTCAATTCAGCTACGTTGGCAGTCGGAGTACTGAACACAACATCTTTCAGATAACCCCACAGCCAGAAATCACACGGATTAAGATCAGGTGATCGGGCCTGCCAGGCTGAAGGGAAATGACGACTGATAATTCTAGCATTTGTGAAATGCCGCCTCAACAACTGCTTCACTCGATTTGCAATGTGCGGAGGAGCGCCATCTTGCATTCATGTTCTTTCCTCCTTCTTCAATAATACGGCGTTCAATTTTGAAGTCATTCTAATCAGTGGTTTGTTTTTAGAGCGTTTGAAACTTAAACTTTAATTATAATCACCCTGTATACTTTTTTTATAATTTTAAATATTCTTAGTCAAATAGTGACACTGACCACTCCCGCAAACGATAAGTTATTGGGGAAACCCATTTTTCAGGTACAGCCAGAGCTTCTTTTCTTCTTTGGGTGTTACTAAAAAACATTCTCATCTATATCGTTGTTTATTTGTTTTTTTTTAAAAATAGAACAAACCCGTCGCGTAAAAAAAAAAAAAAAAAAAAAAAACGACGAAGAAGGGCATTGCAGTTTCTGTCACCTTTCTTTCCACATTACCAGGGAATGATTCTCTGCTCTGCTTAAAAGATTTCCATAAACCACTGACGCCATCTTGAATACGGAAAACTCGCCGGAAAAACAATTCTGATAAGCCTTGTAAAGAGTATTGTAAAATTGAAATAACAGTTCACTCTAATTAAACAATCACTGAAATTCACTTGTTATAACAAAATTAGAATTAGTATATGAACGCGCCACCCGAAAATTATGACTTCAAGTCACACGCTCTCGCACCAGTGTCAGTGTGTAGCGTATCCAAAAAACAAAGATAATTAAATTACGGAAATAAATATCCAGACGTTGTTGTGTATTGTGTCTCCTGCTTTAATAACAGATAAAATGCATGAAAAGCTACGTAGCTCGTCTTGAACACCCCCCACCCTCTCTCCCACTCCACATAGCTCAGCGTAACTTTTTTACCAATCCCTTCCACTTTTAAAAACATAAATTATGGGCCCTCCTTTAGCAGTTCTATTTTTGCTGTTTCACCTCACCTTCATTTCCTCACGCCACTGAGTAGGGATTTGACGATTGGTTGTTTAATTCTGTGGCTGGTAGTGTGCCAGATAAGCCCATCACAGTCCCAGAAAATGAAGAGAATCACCTTATCTGCTGACCTTTGCATTCTTACCTATTTCAGGAGTGGTATGTGGTTGAGTCCACAATCTATTTTGTGTATATTTTATTTGCACTCATTCTGATGAGATGTTAATTAGTTTTAATGTCTAACGCCGCTTTTAACATTATTTCCTTCGATATCCTCTGCATCTGAGTGGAGAATTCTATGCTTGTGTTTTTTCAATTCTCCATCACGTCTCAATAGACATGCTAAATTGTTTCACAAAAATGAGGAAAAGAAATGAACTGGAAAATACGAGACAATATTTCAGCTACATACTTCGTATAAATTTCATACACAGTCCAACACGATACTAATCTAACGAAACATCTTACAGCAAGGAGACAATTACTCTGATGGCTACTTGTAACCACTCCTGCCAGCAAAATAAACCAAACAGTATGAACGATGATCGCTCATTGTTGATGCGTCTGAAATCCGATAATTAATCGACGGGTGTTAGACACTGCGTGACGCTGGAAAAATATAACCACCTCCAAATATAAAACGAATTCCTCATCACTGGCATAATTTTAATGCTACACACAGGTGGACACATTTAGTTCTTTTCTGTACTGAAATTTGTTTTAATTTTTGGTTTCTCATGTTGACGGATTTAATAGCTCTGGAAAGCGTCAAAATCATGTGTTTCATATTTATTCTCTTTGATGTAAAATTATCATTTGTTGCAATAATTTAAGTATTGTTATAATACGAACTATAACATCAATTGGGCTCAACAATTAGTTGCAGCAAAACAGGAAATGTGTAGATGCTGGGTTTTTGCCTTCAACTACAATCAGGTAGATTCGCTGTTTTCACGGACGGTTAGAAATAATATAACACACTATAGTCCGTTCAGTACCCGCCAGTGTGGCACCGCACACAGGATCTGGGTGGTACAACGGGGCCGAGCACGAGCCCAGGTCGTCCTGACTGCGGATTTTAGGCGAATTTCCGCAGCCATCAAGGCGAATGCCGGGACGGTACCGAATGTCCACATCACAAATTACACATTTCCCAAACAAAAAATACACTTATCATCTACAGATGGCAACATTCCAGTTCCACAATTAGTAGGTATTACGATCTGCCAGTAGGCATAAAGTGCATGGCATCAGCAAGGGCATGCGTCCATGAAACAGAAGCTCCAACCATGCAGAGGATAAGTAAAATTCATCAGATGCTGCCGACCTAGAATATTGCGAAAAGGTGGTGAAAAAGAAGAAGATAGACCGTTCAGTTACCAGCGGCGGTTCAAGGTCACTCTGCTTTATCAGAGTTCTGCTGCCCTTACTCCTATGTGCGCAGGGAAGAAAGCGCCCCCTGACAGCACTGCAATGAGAAATGTCGCTTGTATAACTGGACACTGCGGTTAGCTTGGGTGGTTGGTATAGGTATGGGGATTTGAAGTGAGGAGTAGGTCCGGGGTTCAGAGGGAACGCCCTATATTAGGTTACTCATAGCTTTTCCCACCGGCTTCTAATTTTTTTGTGACCTCTGTTGCGTCTGATGATCAAATAGGTAGGGTGCACCAAATAACGTTTGAATAACCTTTGCTTTAGTCATTTCAAATTGAAATTCAGTACGCTTATAATAAGACTCGTCTAATGTTTATTCGACAACAAGCAGTTATGTATCAGGCAACCCGCTATACGGATATTTCAGCGGGTGAAATCCAGTGAACTGTGCGAAATTTGGTCAAAATATATACTGCTAACAGAAATATTTCCAGTGCCCAAGCGTCGCCGTGAATTGTAGAATGAGCAGTGTTATGGGGTTTGTTTAGTTCTTATGTTTTAATTATAACAGTCAAGCACGTGCCGCGTAACTAAGTCGATATATTAACTGGCTGATAGACTACAGTGGTTCGAACTCCGATGAAAATGTAGATTTTTCTTCCAAGGTGGACGTCAGCCTACTGTCCAGTGAGTACCAAGAGGAAAACTCCTCTGGAAGTGATAATCGCCTGGAGCGTGTTGGAAGCCACGTCACCTTCTCTCAAGTGACTGAGGTAAGCTATGCGATTACAGTGCTCTATACCTGTGTAAAACGCCTAATAAGCCCATTAAACATTAAAGCTTTTACTTTCAGTCACCAAACAAGATACCAGTTACTGTGGCGGAAATATTCCTGCAACAATTATCTGAATGTTCAGCGCATTAATGAATTCGTTTCTTCAAACACCCATCAGTGCTATCTTCCATACACTCATGCAATCAGAGGACAGAACAGACATTTTTACAGTATCACTCCTGTTATCATTCAAGTAGATATATGAAGTAAAATAAATACAATAGCTACATCATGGGATGGCATTATGGATCTCCAAATGTACTGCTTTCTGTTGTGTATATGAAGAAGGAAGAAAGGGGAAGATGGAAAGTGGTGATTGCTCATTCAGGCCCACTGCCAAGGAAGATTTAACACACTCTTTTAGTACATGGTCTACAGATTAGGAAGTCTGTGCCACCATCTCTCCAACCCTCAAGGCCAAGTCTTTTTTTTTTTTTTTTTTTTTTTTTTTTTTTTTGCTGTCGCCAGTCTTTCGACTGGTTTGATGCAATCCTCCATCCTTTCCTATCCTGTGCTAACCTCTTCACTTCTACATACCCCTTACAGCCCACGTCCTCAATTATCTGCTTCATATATTCTAATCTCTGTCTTCCTCTACAGTTCATACCTTCGACTGTTCCCTCCACTAACAAATTAACCAATCCAGCATGTCTCAAAATATGACCTATCAGCCTGTCTCTTCTTTCCGTAAGCTTCTTCCACAAACTTCATTTCTCGCTCATCATTTTCAAAACTCGTTCATTTCTTACTTTATCTGTCCACTTAATTTTCATCATTCTTCTGTAGCACCACATTTCAAATGCTTCAATTTTCTTTATTTCCGGTATTTCTAAAGTCCATGTTTCGCTACCATAAAGTGCTGTGCTCCACACAAAGA
Source organism: Vandiemenella viatica (assembly GCA_031002005.1). NCBI lineage: Eukaryota > Metazoa > Arthropoda > Insecta > Orthoptera > Morabidae > Vandiemenella > Vandiemenella viatica. The sequence continues at coordinate 232,528,169 of CM061921.1, read as the reverse complement.
GTTTTATAAAAGTTCTTTCTAATTCCTAGATCAATATTTGAAACTAAAAGATTTCTCTTTTTCATGAAGGCTCTTTTTCGCTAGTGCTATTCTGCTTTTAACATCATTCCTGCTTCGGCCATCGGTTGTAATTTTACTTCCCAAGTAACAGAATTCAGCTTACTTCTCCTATTGCATCCGATCCTATTTTTATATTTAATCTACTAGTATTGGTATCATTTCTGCTACATTTAATCACTTTTGTCTTGCTTTGATTTATATTCAGTCCAAAATCTTCCTTCAGTATTTTGTTCATGCCATTCAGTAACTTCTCAATATCCTCAGCCCTCTCTGCTAACAAGACAATGTCATCAGCAAAACGTAGCATACTGATATTTTTCTCCCTGAAAACTTATGCCACATGGAAATTTTTCTTTGACTTTCTTTATTGCTTCTTCTACATACAAGTTGAATATTAACGGGGATAGACTACAACCTTGTCTCACACCCTTTTTAACTGATGCATGTGTCTCATGATTCTACTTTTATTATAGCCACTTGATTCTTATATAGTTTATAGAGTATTCTTCTATCTCGATACTTTAGACCTGATTTCTTTAAAATTTTGAACATCTTGTCCCACCTAACATTATCAAACGCTTTTTCTAAATCAACAAATGCCATAAAAGTATCATTGTTTTTCTTGATCCGCCCTTCAAGTATTAATCTTAAAGACAGAATTGCTTCCCTTGTATCGCGATTTTTCCTAAACCCAAACTGATCTTCACCTACTATCTCTTCTACTACCTTTTCCATCCTCGTATATTATTCTGGTCAGTAATTTTAAAGGATGTGATGTTAGACTAATGGTACGATAATTCTCACATTTGTCGGCTTGTGCTTTCTTTGGAAGTGTGAAGATGATATTTTTATTAAAATCAGTTGGAATTTCTCCTGTTTCATAACTTTCTGATATCAGCTTGAATAATCTTTCGATTCCTTCCTCTCCTAGGGATTTAAGAAGTTCTGCTGGGATGTCATCAATTCCAACTGCCTTATTTGCTTTCAAGTCATTCAGAGCTTTATTAAATTCTGTCCTCAAAACAGGATCTCCTAAGTCATCAATGTCGAAATCGCCTTCCTTTTCCAGTACACTATTGTTCAAGTCGTCCCCATCATACAGTTTCTCTAATGTATTCCTTCCATCGGTTAGCTCTATCTTCTGAGCTTAAAAGAGGTTTCCAATCGGCAGCTTTAATGTTCATACCTCTTTTCTTCATTTCTCCAAAATTCTGTTTGATCTTTCTATATGCAACATCTACTTTTCCTATGACCATTGCCTTTTCTACTTCTTCACACTTTTCTTGTAGCCATTTTTCTTTTGCTATTTTGCATTTCCTATTTATTTGATTTCTAAATTGCCTGTACTGCTCTCTTCCTGCTTCATCCTGTGCATGTTTGTACCTTCTTCTCCGATCCATCAGCTGCAAAATTTCTTCTGTGATCCAAGGTTTTCGGGCAGCTTGTTCCCTAAGCCTAATGTTTCTTTGCCAGCTTTCATTATTTCGGTCTTTAATGCATTCCATTCGTCCTCGGTTGAGCTCCTTTCACAGTTAATTCTTAGATCCTAAGTTTACCATTTCTGCAAATTTTTCTCTTGTGCTAGATTGTTTAAGTTTATACACTTCCAGTCTGTTCTGCTTATACTGCTTTCCTTATTCGCTTGAATTTCAGCCTGCACTTCATTACTATCAAATTATGGTCCGAGTCTATGTCTGCTCCTGGGTACGCTTTACAGTCTAGAACTTGATTCCCGAATCTCTGTTTGACCATGATATAGTCTAGCTGATATCTGCCTGTATCCCCAGGACGTTTCCAGGTGTATATTCTTCTTGCATGGTTCTTAAACAGTGTGTTCGCCACTACTAGCTTATATCTTTCACAAAATTCTAGCAACCTGCTTCCTCGCTCATTTCTTTCTCCTAGACCAAAACTTCCTACAGTATTCCCCTCTTTTCCTTCTCCCACTATTGCATTCCAATCACCCATGATCATTAGATTTTCCTCCCCTTTCACATATTGGATTAATTCTTCAATTTCAGCGTATATTTTTTCTATTTCTTCGTCATCTTCCTGTGACGTTGGCATATACACTTGTACTAATGTGGTTGGGACGGGCTTAGTTTCTAACCTCATCAAAATAATCCTGTCACTAAACTGTTCATAATAACTCACCCGTTTCCCTACTTTCTTGTTCATCACAAATCCTACATCAGTGACTCCATTTACAGCTTGTGTGCTAATTATCCTGTGTTCCCCAGCCCCGAAATCCTGTGCATCCTTCCATTTAATCTCACTAATCCCAACAACATCTAACTTAAGTTGTTCCATTTCCCTTTTTAAGTTTTCTAACCTACCTGCCCTATTCAGACTTCTAACATTCCATGCTCCGACTCGTAGAATATTTGTATCTATTCTGAGGAAGAAGCCATCATGATATATGTAATTTGAGAGGATTACATGTCCTCGGGATACCCTTTGGGTCTTTAATGCAGTGGTTTCCCGTTGACTTCTGCATCCCCATGCCGTTGATCATTTCTGATTCATCCGCCTTTAGGGGCCGTTTCCAACCCCAAGGGCAAGAGGGTGCCCTGAACCACTCCCTCTTCCACCCTCCTTTCGGAGGCCGTTGGCAAGCAGTGGGTGACTCCTTATACCGGGAATCTTTCAGTCGCCAGAACCTCGTCCGTGCAAACAGGGTGCACCACGTGAAGGAGAGGTTGACATTTGGTTGGAAAAGGCTAGTATAGCCTCTCCCAAACCCTTACACCCCGGCCAAGTCCTAAAGGGTGAAATCTACTTTCGGCATCTGTGTTTGATCCAGGTAACCCCGTTTCGGGCTCCAGACGAAGTTTCAATGTATTAGCGACTTCAACCACGAGATGAGTAGTAGTTTCGATATGAGCATACATTTGTTTAATGCATGTTACACTTGATATTTTGGATTCTAATATAAAAATATTGTTCGTGGCACTGGTAGATATACATGCTGCATTAATTGGTGGGTGAGTGGTAGCATTTGGGCTTAGCACTCGGAAGGGTCTGATTACAATGATGTAAACTTTGGTACCATCCAAAAAATTGTTTCTTACATTCACCGGAGCTGTTTCCCATTTTGTACGTCATTTCATACCCTATGTTTCAGGTGTACCTGTGAATCATCACATGTAAGAACGCACATCAGTGTCAGGCTGTTCCCGATACAGAGTGCTTGAAAAGCTTCTGAGAAATTTAAGTCTATACTGCCGTTTCGATTCCATTCAAAATTCTTATTAGCGTAAATGATACTGGTTGTTAACTATTATCTTTTTTTAAAAAATAAGTTTTCCCCAGTTTCTGCACTAACTACACCAACAGTTACTCCGGCACCTTTGTCAGTATGGTCTTGTATTGTGGTATTATCTGCGACACGATGATCGTTGAGCAACGATATTGGCGCGTGAGAGCAGAATCTACTTTGCTGCCTTCACAGTAGAACTTAAGGCACTTACACACTTAAGGCTTTTAAAACGTATCACTACTGATCTGTGTATTCAATCTACACAAAATTTATACTCTTTTAGCATCTTCTTCTGCGGTTAGCTTAATAATAATGTGCTGCGCAAGTGAAACATTAACCTTATTTTAACCGATTGATAGTGACAGTAAGTAAAATAACGAATATATTAATTAACAACGCCCAGTAAAATATGTATAAACAATGACTCATGTATCATTTAGAGCTATAATAACTACGCGCATTTGACACGTAAACAATCGATAAAATGAACTACATCAATTAAAAAAATGTATTCTACTAAGTTTCGTACCCACCTTTACTAGTCATTCCGCCAACAACACGAATTTGTACTGACATCTGTCTGATAGTTATGAAGGAATAAGAAATACGTTTTAAGAGCAACAACGGATTGTTAATAACGTAATTACTAAAAAAAAAAACTGTAATACCGTCTGAAATGTCTTGAAGTACAGTTCCGTGAGGGAAGATGTATGACACAAGCATTTATTATATCTGAATTCAAATTTCAATCTTCCACTAACATTACATACTCGACAAAACATCACTGCGAAAAACAATTTAAAACCGCAATGCGTACAGGTAACTTGATTCTGATAATTGTGAAAGCCAAATAAAACAGCGCAGCATAAACGTTACGTGATTGCGAAGGGTTAAACGATTGACTGCCTCCAACCTTTCTGATAATGTAAAATATTAGAAGAGGTAGCTAACGAAAGCCACAGATGAACAGCTACCAAACTTCACTTTTTTATTTACTTATGGCTTTACGCCTCATCGATGTTGAGGTCATTATAGGTGGGATGGGACTGGGGACAAGGAACTGGAAGAATTCGGCCATGGCCTTTTTGAAGTAAGCATCTCGGCATTCGCCTGGAGTGATTTGGGGAAACCATGGAAAATCCAAACCTGGATGCCCGGACGGGGATTCGAACCGGCGTCCTCCCGAATGCGAGGTCAGAGCCTTAATCGCTCACCCACAACGCTCGGTCCGAACTTCATGGCAGAAATGTAATTCTAAGCACACTATAATACCCATATATAAATTAATCGTAATAACATTCAAACAAAGCCATCGGTAAAACATCTGTAAAATATTACAGAACACATTGGATTGCCAACGATGCCTGGACGAGAGGCTAAACGCGGCCGAAATGACCAAAAATTCCAACAATTACACTGGTGTTTTTCAATAAATTACAATTAGCGGGCACGTGCGGAAATTCCTCACGTTACAGAAAGTCTGAGCTTAAATGCAAATAATATGAATTGATTTTTGATTCTGTGTTAATCATTAACGCGTGACGGAGCTGTCACGCTGGTTGCGCCGCGGAGAGCTGCAACCAGTACGGGTCTCCAGCGTAACGGCACAAAATAAGGGGCAGCAAGACCAAACCTTTGAATTATAAACAAACAATATAATGTGCAACTTCTAATTAAAAATTCATAAGAAGATGAGCAATTAATCATTAAAATGGTATCTAATTTATTGATTATGGTTACGTTTGAAGCGAGAAAAATGGTTTGTCACAAAAAATTAACGTCTGAAAATAATACACAGCGATTTATTATTTTACAAGCAATTTCAGAAGAAATGGCCTACCTTTTTTTTTTTTTAACTTTCATTCCTCCCAGTTGAAGGCCCCGAGGCGGGCTGCTGGAGAGTCACGTTGACTCTTTTCAGCCTAACTAATCTAAGGGGAGGGAAGGGGGATGGATGTTGGCCGTGGCCTTATAGGGAACCATCCCAACATTCGCCTGGAGTGACTGAGGGAAACCACGGAAAACCGAAGTCGAGGTTCGACCCCCCGTCCTCCCGAATGATAAGTAGGAGGATGATTTCGCCCACCTTCCATCTCGGTGAATGGCCTACCATAACTACATCCTATTTATAGTTTCAGTAAGGGCTCCACATATTATAGAGAACGTATCAAAAACGAACCATACTCTTTTATTGAAATAATATCTACGTCAGAACAAATTTTTCTCTCGAAGAAGCTCGTAACGGGAAAGATATAGCTAGTGCACTGATAGATCAGCTTTGTGGAGATAATATATATTAAAAAAATAATCAATAACTTGTTTTGTATTTCTTTCGGATAAAACACAACTTGAACGTCTCTCGTACTATGTGATTTAAGCCAATAACAATAAGTCGTTAAATGTTATACTAGAGCAGGGAAACTATTGTTGCTTATATACAGAAGAGTAGCGATGAGTCCATTATTGGTTGTTTGAATTCACTTTAATTCCTCAGGCTTAGAAAGAATGCTGAACGGCCAAGAGTTTTTCATTCTTTCCGGTTTATCTACCGTCCGTCGTCCTTTGAAGCGAACAAAGGCACCTGTGTAGGACAATCTTCCCATTTCTTCCCTCTCTGCTGCGAAGTGATATCGCCGGCTAACCTTCAGTTGGACAACGGAAAGCTCTCTGAAACGCCTTTTCACGATGCGCTTGTTCGTGGATCGATGTATGCAGTTATAACGGATGTTTTAACGTCAGCCTGACAGTTAAATGTCCATAGCCCCGTGTTAAGCAGAATTATATTTAAATTATTTATGAAAATGTCTGTTTTCATCCGATAAGCTTGTAATCTGGTTTCAAGATAAAAAATTTGCGTGAAACATGACTACGTGTCTGAGTAATGCAAGAGAATGAAGATGAAATTTGTGATGTCGTAGAATAGCATAACATATAGACGAAGAAACTAGAAGGATTGTAACCACACATCCTGAGTAAGATAAAAACCACACACCTTCCTTTGACCTAAGTACTTAAGTACTAATCTACTTTTAATCATATTCTTCTGATTAATGCAGCATTTCTGCCTAGCCACTAATGCCTACAATTTGAAGAACATAAAGACGTACGATTTCGTGGTTCTATAGTGCTGTAATTTAATTAGTAGCTATACTAATACCTCCGCTATTAACTGCGAGATAGGCAGTAATTCGAAATTACAAATACGATGGTGGTCTGAAAAGTTTTCGACCTCAACGTGAAGATGGCAGCACTCGTAAATAAAAGCTAGTAAATTTCGTTGTTTATCTGTTGACAGTTACTCACCAAAGTTTCAGCCATTTTGGATGCGCAATTGTTATGTAACAGACGTCTGAGTGAGTTGATGTGAGTGTTTTTGTGAAAATGGACAAAATAGAGTATCGAGCTGTCATTAAATATTTGTTTTTGAAAGGCAATACGCCTATGCAAATCAAAGATGAGTTGGATTATGTGTATGGGAACTCTGCACTATCACTTACCACAGTGAAATTTTGGGCAGCTGAATTTAAACGTGGCCGTAAGAGCTTGGGAGACGTTGAACGTTCGGGACGTCAAAAAACTGCAACTACCGACGAAAACATCGCCAAAGTTCACCAATTGGTGCTAGACGACCGCCGAATTAAAGTGAGAGAGATAGCAGAGGTTATGAACATTTCAAAAGAACGTGTTTGTTACATATTAAATCAACATTTAGGTATGAGAAAACTGTCCGCGCGTTGGGTGCCGCGTTTGCTCACATTAGACCAAAAACGTGTTCGAATGAACATTTCCAACGCTCTGTTGGCGCAGTTTAGGCGCAATTAATCCGAGTTTTGGCGCCAATTAATTACTGTAAATGAAACTTGGATACACCATTATACGCCCGAAACAAAAATACAGTCCAAACAGTGGACTGCAAAGGGGGAACCGGCTCCAAAAAAAGCAAAATTTTTTCGGCTGGGAAAGTGCTGGCGACTGTTTTTTGGGATAGTCATGGAGTTATTTTAATCGATTACCTACAAAAAGGGAAAACCATTACAGGATCATACTACGCATCATTACTTGTCAAGCTGAAGGTAGAACTTGCGGAAAAACGGCCACATTTGAAGAAAAAGAAAATCCTGTTTCACTACGACAACGCACCGTCTCACACCTCAGCGGTTACCATGGCGAAAATTCACGAATTACGGTTTGAAATGCTTGACCATCCGCCTTACTCAAAGATCTAGACCCAAGCGACTTCTTTTTGTTCCCTCATCTAAAAATTGCGTTTGGAGGTCAGAGATTTTCGTCAAATGAAGAGGCAATCAACTTCGTGAACAATTATTTTGCAGAGAAAAACGCCGAGTACTATTTTGAAGGATTTCAGAGATGGGAACATCGCTGGGAGAAGTGTGTATAGTGACAAGGAGACTATGTTGAAAAATAAAAATAAAAATTCAGGAAAAATGTCTTGTACCTTTGTTAGGTCGAAAACTTTTCAGACCACCCTCGTACCATCATGGTATCAGCTATATTGGTGTCGCATGTTCCTTCTTGCCTATGGCTTTACGCCCTGTCGGGGTCATTAGAGGCAAGAAAGGATGGGAAGAGCAAGGGGCAAGGAGTTCAGCTACGGCTGCCTGAAGCGCCTAGAGTGATTTCTGGAAATCTGTATGGCTTGACGGGGGTTCGAATTTGTGCCCTCTCGAATGCGAGGCCACAGCGTTAGAATTCCCCACTTCACTCGGTTGTGTGTTAGAGATGGACCCAAGTGCGCCTTGTAAAACATTCCCCAGTAAATACTCTGTAGCAGATATGTGTGATTTATTACATTTTGGGTTTAAAAAACTTTGTAACCAATTTATATCTTAGCGGAACGACACTGAGTAAAGAAGTTATGCAAAATTTTGTACATTTATATATGTAACTATCAATTAATTCTGTTGTTTCACACGTTAGATTTATTATTATGGCTACGAATGTGGGTATTGAGATTAGTTAGTGTTCTCATTTATAAACTGAAACAGAATCTACGCATATTGTGTTAGAATTGTAAAGGCATTCACCAGTTCAAGAAATAATGGAACAATCAACAACAAAATGTCTCGTATATACTCAGTTTATAGTGACTCAGTACATGTAATCTTATATATATAGACGTGTGTTTTCCTATATTTCACTTTTCAGCCACCACTACTTAGCACAGATCACTGGTCTTTGTGTGTGGAAGTAACATGGAGTTTCCTGTCGTGCACAATGTTGGCCGAATGTCGATAGCTGTGGGGATGTGGAGATATGATGGTTAAAAGTGGTCGATGCAGGGCATTTTCGTATTTCGGCCAAAGAGATGTGTCTCCGTATATGTCACTCTGTTACCACAAATACATAGCATAGACCAATGGTGCTTGTGTGTGGTAGTGGTATCGTGTCTCCTATCGTGTACTATGGTAGTTAGATGTCGGTAACTAAGCGGGTGTGGGAGATATGGTGGTTGAAAGTGGTCGACCTGCGGTACTTTCATATTTCTCCCAAAAACGTATGTGTCATGATGTATCACTTTTCAGCCTAAACTATCTAGCGCAGATCACTAGTGTTTGTGTGTGGCAGTAGCACAGAGCCACCCGTCGATCACAACGTTGGCCGAATTTCGTTAACTGTGGGAGTGTTGGAGATATGGTGGTTGAAATTGGTCGATCAAGGATATTTTCGTATTTCAACCAAAGACATGTGTGTCCGTATATTTTACTTTGCGCAAATGACTGGCGTTTTTTGTGGTAATAGAATCGAGTCTCCCATCGTAGACTATGGTGGTTAGACGTCCGTAGCTGTCAATCCAAATTATTTACACACACGAACGAAGTCGTGGGTACCAGCTAGTTTTATTACTCTTATAATTCCGCTTATTTACGTGAATTTACAGTTGATGTTAGTAGCAACAGTTGTTAACACATTAAGAGTAATATAAGTTATAGAAAAACAGTGAGTTCTTCCTAAGAATTAGAACATCTGATTCCTTGAAAGCATAATGTAATTTTCCACTGGGTAAATAATTGGACAATTGCTGCTAAAATATTTTGCAGCAATTACTGTAAAATAATATTTTTGGTTTTATTATTTCCGTTTATGAATGTTATGAAGTAGAAATTTAATCGGCATATTTCTTGTTTCAGACTATATTTTAATTTGTTCTTAGTTTCTTCTCATAAAATATCGTATACTGGTAGTACTCATAACAGTGCAGTAATGAAGCTGAAAGAAAATGGCCAATTACACAATGTTTTTTAACTTTACAGTTTAATACCGTTATTTAATTCGAGCTCGCTGTAACTTTTTATGGACTGAAGTTGTTAAGCTCATGGGTTGTTTATATCCACGTGGCTATTAAAGGCTCTAGTATCTCGCACAGTTTTTAGCTTCTGTATAACAGCTCCCCGATGAGACAGTCTTACATAAAATGACGAAACAGGTAAATTCCAGAAATCTATCGTTAGTGGAAATATCACACGAAAATACGAATCTGAGGGTTATAGACTCTTAGAATGGTTCGTACTCCTGCATTTATGATAGTAGTTTCGGCGGATTTACCTGTTCTGCAGTACTTGGAGACGGCTTTGATTCACTTCGATGTCGTGCCCGACGGCGTATGCGTAAATTTTTATTTAGACTAAACGAATTTAGTCAGGTTTTATAGAGGTGCATGAAACGAATTTAACTAGTTGGAGATTGGTTGAAGAGATTCTTAACATCCATTGTTTGATCAGCAGGGTAAGTGAAGGTCCTCAATTCGTAATCATCAGATAGCATGCCGAAAGCCTAACCATCACCGCGGGACGTGAGGAGTGAAGATAAATTACACTGTTCATGTTGATTCATCTGTCGGATGCTGTCGTCGAGGTATCTTTCGCAAGAGTATGCGTGAACGGCGACACCGATTTCTTTCTTTTCATTGCTTAATCCTCACACACATATTGCGCTTCTTAGACAGTCATATACATACATACAATTTACTGTTATAGTCCGTTCAGTTAACAGAGGCTCAAGTTCGGTCTGCTGTATCCCTACTCCGCTGTCCTTACCCCTACATGCCAATCGTCTACCTGATCACCGATGATCAGGAGACAGAGCATGGTAGTTATTTTATATTTCCTGAGATTTACGCAGAACTAATTATTTAGTTTAGTTTGTCCAATTTAAAATGTGTTCTGATCGTTACCTAAAAAAGTACACAAACCTTTGCTATATTGTTCAGAAGAGAAAAGATTTATGACATGGTTTCTCTTGACAAAAATTCTTCTCGGGTGCAGTGGCGTAGCTAGGTCAACAAGGACGACGGTGCAAAAAAAAAAAAAAAAAAAAAAAAAAAAAAAAAAAAAAAAAAAAAAAAAAAGGCCCTCAGGCCAGATGGGCGACTTTTTTTTAGGTCTATAAATAAACAAAACGTCCTTCACATGGCTAGGGGGCCCCTCTGCGCTGGGAGCCCCCTCAGCGCTAGGGGCCCCTTGAGCGTGGGGGCCTGGGTGCACTGCACCGCCTAGCCCTATGGTAGTTTCGCCCCTTCTCGGTTGTTCTGTTAACCCCCAGTTGTGGGTTATTTACAGGGTGTTTCAAAAATGACCGGTATATTTGAGAAATCAATAAAAACTAAACGGGCAGCGATAGAAATACACCGTTTGTTGCAATATGCTCGGGGCAACAGTAAATTTTCAGGCATACAAACTTTCGAAATTAGTTACAATTTTCAACAACAGATGGCGCTGCAGGCGATTTGAAAGATATAGAAGTAAACGCAGTCTGTAAGTTCACCATTCTGTATGTCGTCTTTCTGCTGTAAGCGTGTGCTGTTCACAGATTGCAAGTTGCCTGTGAAAAAATGGTGGAAAATATCGTACTTTAGATTTTTCCAGACTGCAGCGCCATCTGTTGTTGAAAATTGTAACTAATTTCGAAAGTTTGTCTGCCTGAAAATTTACTGTTGTCCCAAGCATATTGCAACAAACGGTGTATTTCTATCGCTGCCCGTTTAGTTTTTTATTGATTTTTCAAATATACTGGTCGTTTTTGAAACACCCTGTAATGTAGTATACTTCACCTAAAAGGGGTAACATCCAATCACTGTTTGAAAAAGTGGGTTACAGCCAAAAAACGTTTCAGCACTATTGGTTACATTATTGAGTACTAGAACGGGGGACGACGTAGTTTTATTCTTAAAAAGGGGTGGTGTGAAATTTTTTTCGAAAAGAGGGTGGTAGGTCAAAAAAAGCTGGGAATCTATGGTTAAGATAGTCACTTATGATCTTGAATAAAACTTTTGCAGTATAATAGCCTAGTTAGTTTGGTGATAAAACTCGACATTTCGACGACGGCATCCTCGGGTATCACCAGTATCAAGTGACTACAGCTGGTAAGGGAGGAACCTGATATACCTCGAAGTGGACGCATTACGTCCCCGATTGGCTGTTGATTACGACATCCCTGATTGGTTGCTGACGGTGTCGCCTGAGAGGAGGACGGGGTGGGAACTCGAGTCCTTCCCATCTCACATTGCGCTGATAAACATCGTCCCCGTCGCGAGATCTCGATTACTGTTTTCCACGCCTGACTCGAATGTCCGAATGTTGTCAGAGACGCATACTTTTGTGGCTTCTGAAATATCGCTGTCCCTGTAAGCTCCCAGTGTTTTATTTTTTTACTTACGGCATTACGCCTCGTCGACGGCTAAGGTCATTACAGGCGGGATGGGACTGGGGACAAGGAACGGGAAGGAATTCGACCATGGCCTTTTTTAAGGAAGCATCCCGGCATTCGCCTGGAGTGATTTGGCGAAACCATGGAATACCCAAATCTGGATGCCCGGACGGGGATTCGAACCCGCGTCCTCCCGATTGCGAGGCCAGAACGTTAACCGTTCACCCACCACTCTCGGTCAGTTTTTTAAAACCGAACTCGCGCCCGTTTATAAGCTGTGTGTGCTATATATTGGCTAATGGTTCTTTTTTTCCTCTTTTACCCTGACAAACGTAATGTACATGTTCCAAACTCCTTTAACATATACGTGGTAGTAATTCTTCACAAGGATTGTAATGTCTCACGGGCGTTCGAGGCAATAAAATGTCACCAAACTCACTAGTCTTTTATCCATATAAATTTTTATTCATATACAGCGCCGAGAAAATATTCGCTCTTATATTAATGACCTCCGTCTGCCAAGACGTGAAGCCGACTTGAAAGCACTATCCTCCGACATTTCCAGGCTAAGAACTAGACACTGTCTAGACAGTGTCTGGTGGATAAAAAATTGTATGTTTCATTTTGATGTGATGCCGATAAAGTAAAAATTAAGGACAATTTTTCGATGAACGCGATTTACTCAAATACTATTGGTTGTATATATATATATGGGGTTCCGAGTAACGTATATCCCTTGATCCTACGCGAAAAAGAAGAATGTTTATACTTATGTGACACTGTGAGTGATGACTTTAAAATAACTCTTAGCTTAACGCGGTTTGTGTACCGAGCGTGGTGGCTGAACGCAAAACGTTATGGTCTCGCATTCGGGAGGACGCGGGTTCTAATCCCCGTCCGGGCATCCCCAAATCACTCCAGGCTAATACCGGGATGCTTCCTTCAAAAATACTAAGGCCGAATTCCTTCCCGTTCCTTGTCCCCAGTCCCATCCCGCCTCTAATGACCTTAGCCGTCGACGAGGCGTAAAGCAATAAGTTAAAAAAAAACGGGTTGTGCAAAAATTACTGGTTAGTTTTTGTTGGATTTTTGATTAATGTAAAATAATATATGTTTGATTTTAATTTGGTGTCGTAAAGCTGATAAAATTAATTTTTTGTTGTTAAAGCTATTAACGAAATAACTACTGTTCCGATTTTCATTGGGCTATGTTTAATGTACAGCCGGTAGATCCGCGGGGAAAACATGTTATGTTTCCTCTTAATGTGTTGTTGAAAAGCAGATGAAATAATAGTGTCTACAAATTAGTATCGATTTAAGGGTAAGTTACTTCTTGCAATAGAATTATCTTGATTTTAGCCTAAGCGTGACATCATATTATTCCGAGAATTGAAGTTACAGTTTGTCGTGGAGACCGTTCAGTGAGGCACAGGGGCCGCGGATCATATTGGTTAAACAGAGTAGTGTGTACAATAACAGTACACGCAAACGACTGTAGTGTCTAAAACTCTTTGAAAAAAAATCATTACGGCAAATTAATATTTCACATGCTGGAAACAGAAAAAGAAATAATTTTAGTGGAATGCCATTACTGTAATATTTTATTTTCCTGTATGACTTCAGAGGTACTTGCTTTGTTTGATTATTTATAATTAACCATAACAGCGGTCTGAAAGTACTTCTATGTTGCCTTCACAAACTGTACTGAACGTAATGTGCAGCGCTTTTAGAAGATGACTACGATTCACCTAAATGATATAAATTATTTGAAGGAATTCGGACTGGGCGTTGTTGAAGGTCATGAAGTGTCGCGACCAAAACTGGTTGAAAGTTCTTAATGCACGAACAAGCTAATTTCTATTTTTGGAATATTTGCCGGAACAATCTTTGCGAACCCTTTAACTTCCACATACACATTAAATAAGTGTATCAATACAACAAATACATGACTCACCCGTTAGTGGGAAATCTTTCAGCCCTAAGAATTAATAACCCCTTTAATGGCCAAATGTCGTTACTATGTAGGAAATCCTTACAAAAATGACGAATAATTAACAGATTTGCATACAATATCATTTCGTGTATGCTTTCTTTGGGAGCGTACATAATCCACGTAGCTCCATTTTGGCCTCCTGTGATCCCCCCTTCCCCCCACGTAGCCCTACATAGCTTTTGCATCTACCCCCCCCCTCCCCAGGTAGCACGTAGCTATTTTTCCCTTTTGTACTGTTTTCCCTTGTCAGACTATTGTAAATTACATAAGGAGATAATTAACTACTGAGAGAAATAAATATTCACATGCTGTTGTGAGTTCTATTCCTCATTTTAACTGTGAAAAATGTTATGAAAGAAAAGCTACGTGGCATAGCTCGAAACCCCCCCCCCCTTCCCCGACGTAGCCCAACGTGACCTTACAGCCAACCCCTCCCCCACCTCCCCTGGACCAAGCCACGTAGTTTGTGCACGCTCCCTTTGTTACGTCACTCTTATGTAATTCTTCTACGATAATTTATATTGGATCTGTGATTTTTCTTATGTAATGGATCTGAATGGAATAACATAGCAATGTCTACCGTACCGTAAAACAATATGAGTGTATAGTTATGGGTGGTAAAAACAGGTGATCAAAGAAATGATTATATAGTAATGGGATATAAAAAGTGACGCCAGATCTTGCATGGAAACGCGTTATACGGGATGAAAATTTGGCGATCAATCACATATCAGTCTACGTGCCTATGTCAGAGACTCAAGAGCATTCACAAGCATAAGCGAGCAATAAAACTGGTAATGGATACTCTTCACGACTGTGTATTATGTGGCCAGAATAAGGCGGTAAAAAAGTTTAGGTGTGCCTTATCCGCCAGAGGCGTGATCGGACACGTTTAGCGGGGCCTAAGACAAAACAGCACGCTCTGTTATAGCCCTGCAATCAGCCCCATATTCTCGTCATTTAAAGGGGTCAAGCCTCGTCACACGACTAATGTTATGAATCACCAGAAAGTGGCTCTTCTGAGTAAGAACTCGCTCTATTTATACCAAATCCTTAATTACGCTACGGTCTGACCAACGTTTCGCTACCAAAATACCTCACTTCCTTGGTACATTCCCTCATCATCATCTCAAATAAATGAACGATTTTCTATAGTAATCCTTAGCACTTGTCCAATATGTCCCTACCTAAAGAGTTTACTGTCAAAAGTTGTACCAAGATGTTTGTTTACACCCAGCGATTCTTTCCCAGTGATGTTTTCAACCAACTTTTTTTTTTTTTAAACTGCTTTACGTCTCTTTTTAACATCAAGGTCTTTAGAGACGGGAAAGGATGGGGGGCAAGGATGGGGGCAAGGAATGGGAAGGAATTCGGCAATGGCCTTTTTTGAAGGAAGCATCCCGGCATTTGCCTGGAGTGATTTGGGAAACCATGGAAAACCCAAATCTGGATGCCCGGACGGGGATTCGAACCACCGTCCTCCCGAATGCGAGGCGAGAACGCTAACCGTTACACCGCCACGCTCGGTTTCAACCAGCTATTCCTCCTCTACCAATCATGGTAATCACGGAGAAACTTATTTTTTTATTGTGTGTACCTAGTGTGCTTATTCTTCTTGGTATTTATACCATGTCTACCAATCCAGCTAGATATGTTGTCCAGGTAACCATGCAGCCATTAAGTTCTCTCCTGTTGTAATCGTGTTACTTAGAATAATGTTATCTGCAAATAACCTAACTTCTGACTTCATCAATACAGTAATACATTAGAATAATGAATAGCAATGGCCCCAGTACACTAGTCTGTGACACTTCCATTTTTACTTCTGCCTGTTCTGATACTATATTTCCTACCCTAACTCTTTGCTTTTCACCTTCTAAGAATTCCTACACCAAGAAAATTACTTTTTAACCAACTCCAATTGTTATTATTTAATTTACAACCATTTTATGGGTCACACTGACAAATGCTTTGTCGAGTTCTACCGTCAAAATATCAACTTAGCCTTCCTTGTCCATTTCATCTGCAACTTCTTGCATTATACCACAAAGTGAGACTCAGATGAATGTCCTTTCGTACACTCGTGTTGCTGTTTTGCAAACCAGTTGTTCATTTCCTCACACACATTTCTAATATGGTTGCAAACCAGTCGCCCCATCAAATTTCCCACCAATGATGTAAAATTAAATGGCTTGAAATTTTCAATCACATTTGTCTCCCCTCCTTTAAGGATCAATACTTTTTTTTTTTACTTACGGCTTTACGCCTCGTCGACGGCTAAGGTCATTAGAGGTGGGATGGGATTTAGGACAAGGGACGGGAGGGAATTCAGCCATGGCCTTTTTGAAGGAAGCATCCCGGTATTCGCCTGGATTGATTTGGGGAAACCATGGAAAACCCAAATCTGGATGCCCGGACGGGGATTCGAACCCTCGTCCTCCTGAATGCAAGGACAGAGCGTTAACCACTCACCCACCACGCTCGGTAAAGGATCGGTACTTTTCCAGTCCTGTGGTCTGCAGAAAGTCTCCATACTCAATCTAAATACTATTACAAGGTAAGGTAAAATATCGTGTTCCCCTGTCACCACACCGGCCCCTTCAGGCTTTTTTAGCTTTATTAGTATCCTCGTTTTCAGTGTTTTAGTCTCCTCATTACTCTTTATGTGGAGGAGCCCCTTCTCTGATCTCCCCTCCCATCCATGAATGATATTCCCTAATGGCCTCATTAAAACAGTTACTCAATATTTCTCCATTTTTCAAATCCTCAGTAACTTCATTCCCATCCTTATTGATAACTGTCTTGATACCCTCCATTTTCCTCGTTTTTTTAACATAGCCCTGAAAATTTCTAGAGGCATCATTCAGTGGTCCCCTTGCACCTGTAATATTTTTTCATAAACCCATCCTTAGCTTCATTGTTTGCTGCCATTAATTCCTTGTTGTTTCAAGTGTGCTCCACTGCCTTGCTGATTTTTCTTCTTTTTTTAACTCTGTTGTGCTCTTTTCTTACATTTAGTTAGGCTTCTTATTCCCTATTATAGTATGTAGATTCCGTAATTTTCTTTATTTTCGAATAAACATTTCTTACCCGTTTCTTATTATCACCTTGAATTTTTCCATTGTATTTGTACTCTCCTTCCATATACTGACATTTTTCCTGAAACATCTTTTCAGTTATAATACATGTTTTTTTTTTCATAACTGTACCTATAACCAACTTCAGGTTTGGCGATCGGCATATTGAACCCTCTAAATTTTCCTTTTGTAACCTGAGACACCACTTAATTTTCGGTATTCGATATATTGGGTCTTCTAGTGCTCTACTGCACACTTGTGTAAAGCCTCCTTCCTTCACTAAAGTATTTGAAAACTTCTGTTCCGTTTTGTTATTAATCTTATTTCCCTCCCAGTTCGTACCTGGTAAATTGAAGTCCCCACCAATAACGACTCTTTGACGGTCATCTCTGAATATGTAATTAATTTATCCGTAAGAGTTTCATCCTCATAATTCATTCTTCCACTATGGGAAGCAGCTAAGAATCTAATTTTTTCTGTTGTGTCACACCAGAAATCTATCCCTAGTAACTATGGTCTACAAACCTATGGAATAGTAGTAGTCTTGTTTAACCACTATGAATGCCCCTTCACTATTTCCTCCTTTATCTTCATAACCTTCATTGTCTAGTACTTCTTCCTTTAACCAAGATCCCTATAACTATTTCTGGTTTGTGCATCTCTATTAATTTACTAAACTCTATTACTTTTCTCGTTACACTCCTACAGTTCACTGGTATCAGTTTTATAACTGGTTTTTATATTCTTAGCATTACTCTTCAGTTTCCATGTTGAATCCCCCCCTCCCCCATTAGTCGTTTCATCGGGTTCAATCACATTTTTAGTATTTATGATTTCTTTCACTGTGCATACGTAATCATTATGTCTTTGGGCAACTGTTTTTATCCTTCTGCAGCAGCAGCTATTAATCTAAAAATGTACACAGTACAAACCGTTCATAACCGAAGTTGGCATTGATTCAACTTTATCTAAGAACCCAGGAGTCCTCTCCTTCCCAGTTCTATTTAGGTTTAAGTCATCCACCAATGGTGTCAACAGGCATAAACCGAAATGACACTACTAATGCATCGCCCAAGTAACGCCTCCGTCTCTAGGTTTAGTCACCTCATGGTGATTCAGGACCTGCATGATCTTGTGCTGTGTTTCCTTCACCACTATCTTCAAACCATTCTCTAGAGTATAACTCGCATTTTCATTAGTAATATTCCCTGAACACCTTCACCCATCCACTATCACTATCCTGTCCTTAGTGAAACCCCTACAAAGTGACTCAAAATCCTCTATTACCTGACCAAACAGTGTTGCGCTAGGTTTGAAAGATTTGTGACCAGGTAGCCTAACTGATCCTGTGGAAATGGTCCCGCATCTAGCAACTGAACCCCTTTTTTCCAATTTTTTACTTCCACGCCCCTGTTTCTAAAGGTCTACTACACTTTGCATATTTCTACATCCACACGAGACTCTCCTTATTCTGATAACAGGTCAAACCTAATTCTCCGCATAATTCCTTAAGTATCTGATATCTTTATCTCGTTTACCCTACTTGCCCTACGACTTGTTAACATCTCCCAACCATCCCTTTTCCCTCCTTACGCATCCAATCTTTCATTTCTGTCTCTCTACAGACTGAATCTGAAGGCTTCTGATAGTTATTACTGGGTTCCTACTCTTTTCATTCTCTATGTTCATTTCGCCCATTTGCCTGATAACTTCTTCATTTTCTGGGAATTTCCTGTAACTGAAAAAAAGTCGAAAATACAAAGGAAGTGCCTCATTCAGTTCCCTGATCCCTCTGTACCACATTCCCCATAGTGAAATAACTTCTCGCTGTGATTCGTACCTGCGACAGTTGCCACGCATTCCATATTCGATTTTTTCGGCCAAAAGTTATATTTGGTCTAATCTTCTGATTATGGTCAGAGTTGCATTATGCCAGATTATGATACACGCAGCATTGATCTTTTAACGCCATGAGTAATTGGGTATTTTATGTCTTTATCGGGCGTAAAGGCTAGTATCTATCACTCGTTTGCAAATTCTTTTATCAGCTGGGCAACGCATTACAGTCCGAATATTAAAAAATACACTTAAATATTATTTAAATTTTTTTTTTAATTACATCAATTTGATTCAAAATGTAATGACTTACGTCTTCTCAACTAATTAAAATGTAATTATATGTTAAGTAATGACTGGCAACGCAACACCACTGATTTTTCGTTAGCTTATTTCTTTACCTAAGCTTGTTACGATCAAAGAATTCATGTCATTAAGATTAAAAAAATGCTAAAGTCGCTTCTGTGAATCAAGTGAAATAAACAAAGAAAACAATCAATTGCACTGACAGACATCACTTAATAGTACCATAATACAAAATATCTAGTTATGGAATTAAATTATATTACGATATCCATTTTTTTTTGCTTTTGCTTGGATTCCTTTATAATATGTTATGAGAACATGACGAGAAAATACAGCATTGAAGATTATAAAAATTCAGAAACGTGTACAATTAGAAATATTTTCAAACTACAATCAGATCAAACAAACTCGTCAGCATACAGCACCTATAAAAACAATCATTAAAAAAGCCTCTCTACATTTAATTTATTTAGCTGATGTTCTTTTAAGGTATTATTTACAAGATTGGAAGAAATTTCTCTTTTTGGAAGTGAACCTAGGATGTTGAACATTAAGTGTGTATTTTAAGTATGAATTCAAACTGTTTTTTTTTAATGATGCGCGAGGAAATAACTTTGTGGAAGCCACTCACCGACAGAAGAAACATTTCAAAATCTGTGAGTTTGACTCATTTGTTAGTGGAGGAAACAGGTGAAGGGAAGGACTCAACTGGCAGACGAAGATTAGAATACACGAAGCAACAAATCGAGAACGTATGTTGCTATAGGTATGTTACGACAAACAAATTTCTGCATCAGACCTTTCGAGATACTGATGACACGGGGGACTACAAACTAAGTTAATAAAGTACCAAGGCTAGGAAACTTGAAGAAATATTTGCCTGCAATGCTTGCCGAGGCACGTGGATGGAGTGTCATTAACAAGGGAAGTTGTCAACTGTTGCACAGATGTTCCAATCAATGTGCAATTTGCGGTCAGTGTCTCGATCGATCGACGGTGCTCACGCCTGTGGTAGCTACGGGAACTTGGCTTGCCTCCGTATTTATAGCATCTAATGATTTTATTATGACTGACCAGACTTTTGTCTAGATGATTTAAGTTTTCGTCACCATCTTCTCGCGCTTATAAAGCTAGGAAAAGGATACTCAAACTCCCTTTTTATTGTAATAGTTAAGGATTCTCCGCATAGGATTGTCTTTGGCGTACAAGTTCTTTAATTTATATAATACATAGCACTAATTACCTTGATGAAACATAAAGCCTCTTAACTACCATGTGATTAAGTCATACAACACACATAAACTTAAAAATCATTTCAAGAGGCTGAAAATTACCACAGCACCTAATATACTATAAATCCAATATCTAAGTATTTAATGATGAAATCATACTAAGTAACATTACACCACGAGAAAAATTAGTCACATTTCTTTATTATTATTATTTTATTTCGATGAAAGAAATTTGGCAATCTATTGCCATAGAGAAACTGTAGTAATCAAGGAAACTCTTCAATTGCTGAAGGGAAAAAGTAACCACCATTTTACATACGCCCACAAACTTATGTCTAGGCAAAACTTGACTTAAAGATCGTGAATAATTCAGGTACCAAGGACTTTATAACACCCACAACGCTTAAAGGTGAAACAAACGATGGTAGTTGTACAAATAAATATTGAATTTCTCTGAAAAGAAGTTTCATAGTTTTTCGTAGTTACATCAACTTCAGTTTTGCACAAAATGCATGCTTCTCTGTATTCGATAAACGTTCTCATCTCATTTAGCTGAAACTCAATAATGCACTTTGTTACGCTATCTATTAGATAATATAACGAAGACGACTTGATTTCCACAGTACTCTCATGCTTTTCCCTAAGACATTTCAGGGCGTTATTACGAATTGATTGTTAAGACATATGTTCAGTCACTGGTCTTATTCTGAACTTGCCAGTTCCCGTCTTCCAGACAATTACTTATCACAACACGTGTTAAAATATATCTCCCTTTGACCCTTGAAAGTGTTCCGCTTGCTACATCTCATAGTGATCTTCCATCGTTTTTTCTTCGTAGTTTGGCTCTGTCTGGATTTTCCTTTTTTGACCTTTGAGTTTACAGTGTTTAAATAACCAATCACAGAAATTCTACCTCAATTGAGAGTTGACGCTTTGAAATTTTTGCCTTAGGTAAAATGATAAATTCATGAAGTTAATTACGGGATGAAACATCAGAATTTTGAAGAATATCGAAATAAATGGTTTTATCGTATGGGAAAAATGTCAAATAATATACTTCCCAAAAAGAGAATGATCGAAAGATATGGTACTGCCATGCTGAACGGAACGGGTGAAATGAAATCGAATAATGCTTGATTGTAGTCGAAAAAAAATTAAAAAAAAAAATGGCATAGCCGAAAGCATTTGAACAAACTGTGATGTAAAATGAATAATACCGGGGCACTGCTTTCCACCGTAGCTAAAAGTAAGTCCGTTTAAGCAGCATTTTTGAGAGTTTTCAGTGCATGATGTCAGGATGTTGGTATCTTGCTGGGCCGCAAAGTTAAAATTTGAAGTGATGTTGATACGAGTTCATTCATTTCGAAAATGCATTAATTAAATCATATATTCATTAATGAGCGACTAACGCAGTCTGAAGGTTAAAAAAAGGGTCGAATTTCCTCCCCACCGGATGTCACTTGATGTGCATGATTTTTATCACAGATACCGATAACTTTTTAACAAATCTCGCAAAGTGACTATTGGTTTTTCGTCGAGGGGAATTTGGGAATACTGTGACGTGATTAAGAAAGACGATTTCAATCATTAGTGCAATAAACCAGGAATCGTACTCACATTATTCTTTCTGCTGAAAGACCGAGGAGGGATTAGACTTGGATTGTTTGTGTGCAGCCCACTTCTTTATGTGACAGGGAATAGTCTCATGAATCTTGCCGCCTATGTGACACTGTTGTTAACCTAACCACTTTTATTACTTTGCGTATATCCAACAGCGCAGTTACTTCCCCGCTTTCTTTATTTTCTTCGTTAAACTCCAGTTTCTCCGCATCAAAAACATGTTTACATGTCCCGGATAAATGTGGGCCACCAGAGAAAAATTTCTCTCTTAAGATTAAGTGGCTACAAACAATTGAGTCCTTAAAACAGGAACGAAACTGTGGTAATTCCGTGAGCAGTAGCAATAACCCTTGGACCTTGAAAACAAAGTTTTTTACTCACAATACATCGGCTATTTATGTTCATTAATTGTTTCATATCTATACATGCTCAGTACTAATATGAACGGATGTTTTTTACGACATAAATTTAAGTTTTAAGATTTTTTAAATTTACAGGTTTAATGGCACAGAGAGCCGCGAATGTAAGCAGATGATATACTTTGAACAGTTCCTGCCTGAGACACGGATCATAGAAAAATAATTACACCGTTATACAATAGAAAACCACTTTCCTAGTACAATTTATCCCATTCTCCCTTCAGGTATTGGTAGAAACACTGTGAAACATCAGTTGAGGCCCGATGATTAAAAAAAATGTTTCCAACATGATTTTTTATATCCATCAGGAACGGCCCATCATTTAGTACATTAGTTTCTGTTCATCTCTACTGAACTTTACTTCGCCAAACGTAAAATCCGAAAGCAGTTAATTAGCTCAGGCAGAAATACAATCGAGTTATTATAAAGCGTTAAATCAATATTTAAGTTTCTTCCTTTAGACTGAAGATTTTTAAATACCTTCAAATTTAATTACTGTGATTAATAATGTTGCCGTTCATTCTCCACCGTAATCTTTAGGATCCTCCTTCTACGTGAAATACAATTTTTTTCTGCCAGAATTGATTTAGACATTTGCTCAGCTCCTTTGTTTTAGGGAAATTAGTGAGAAATGTTTGAAGTATTAACAGATAAAAGCATGCGACGGTCGAATTATATCGAATACTTAAGACTGTGATGATAAATCTTGCTAACAGAATTATTTGTTTCAAAGACAGCATTATTAAACACCCACTCGGCGATGAATATTGCCATCCAGTAATAATAATGATATTCTATCAGATGTTCCGATTTATGAGCTTTACCAGTTACAGTTGGGCAGCTTATTCATTTAAGAACTATCTGTTTTTGAAAATTAATAAAACTTATAGACACAAATCAGTACAGACAGTATGAGGACTATAACGAATTTAAAACAGACGTCAAAGTAGGATGTTGGAAAAAGTTTAGTATTTTTATAATAAAAATTTCCTTTGCAAATAGTAGTTTATTTTGCTAATAAAAGCGAAAGAAATAATATTCTTTCCGTCTGGAGAAAGCTTGCACGAGTATTGTATTAGAGTGACTTAGTAGACTAGTCTGAACACGTTTTACTTCCGCCAACTTGGAGCACTGATCCTTCCAACTGAGTTTTTCCAAATGTTGAATTTGCTCCAGCTCGTTTTATTTACGGCTTTACGCCTCGTCGACGCCGAGGTCATTAGAGGAGGTAGAGGATTGGAGACAAAGAACGGAAAGAACTTCAGCCATGGCCTTTTCAAGAACCATCCCAGCATTCACCTGAACTATTATCAGGAAACCAAGTAAAAACGAATTTTTGATGGCTGGATACGGGTTGAACCCACGTCCTCCAAAATACCAGTTCTGTTATCGCTCTGTTCCATTGCGAGTTTCAGTGGGATACATATTGTAATTGAAATTATGACGGTAACGTTTTACAGAACGCAATGCGAAATTTCAGTTTAGATATTTATTCTTCACCAACCAAAAATTGATTCATTTTACTCACTTTTGACCCAGCATGATTGTCGAATTGATTGTTACACTCTGGCCTCGCATTCTGGAAGGCGCAGGTTCCAATCCTCGTCCGGCCATCCAGATTTCAGCATTCCATGGTTTTCCGCCGGCCTCGGTAGCGTAGGGGCTAGAGTGCTATCTCCGCGTACCGAAGGTCGCCGGTTCGAGTCCGGCCGAGGGCATGGGTGTTAAATGTTGTGTCTGTGAATGTCTTGTCCGTGTTGTAGTGTCCTTGTGTCAATACTTGATAGCAACAAATCACATTGAGCTGTATGGCCCAGTAGCCGAATGCCATTAAAAAAAAAAAAAAAAAAAAAAAAAAAAAAAAAAAAAAAAAAAAAAACCATGGTTTTCCGAAATCACTCCAGGCGATTCCCAGGATGGTCCTCTCAAAATGTCATGACCGAATTCCTTCCGGTTCCTTGCCACCCATTACTTTCCTACCTCTAATGACACTGACTTCTGCAAGGCGTAAAGCCACAAGGAAAAAAAAATCACTCACTTTTGGAAGTAGCTATGCACTTCGCTAATATCGCTGCTATACCAGTAAAATTTCTGCTTCTTGCACCGAATGTACCGGGTAGTTATAATTAAACTTTCCCTATTTAACACGTTATAGCACGGAAACTAATTACCATACGAGCACCAAACTTGGTAGCATTAATTTCCAGAGTATGGGGTGCATGATTTCCATGCGTCACCGTCCAGTTCCAACTATGGTCACCAGGTGCCGTGATCAGTCATCGTGATCGAATTTTCAGACGATCGTTTCCAAATGCTGACTTCACTCCCTGTGATTTCTGGTTGTGGGGCTACCCGAAGGACAGGGTTTATCAGGGGAACATTCACACATGTGTTGATCTGAAGCGCAGCATATCAACAGAGGTAGCCAGCATACCTACGGACATGCTTCGTTCTGCTGTGCAGAATGCAATCCTGCGCTTTCAGACTCTTTTGGACACTGATTGGGGCCATATTAAGCACCTATTATAGCAGTAATGGTACCGGTATGTAATAGTATGATGTACCGTAGCAGTCCGTTAAAAGTGTTTGAATTTAATTGATTCTGCATTATTTCTCTTCCCCATGTCGTTGACATTACTGCTACCAAGTTTGGTACTCTTAGTTTCCGTGTTATAACGTGTTAAATAGGAAAAGTTTAATTATAATCACCCGGTAATACAGAATACCTAAATGCTTTAGATTTCCATTACGTTAAAACTAACGTTTGTGATTTTTATAAAACTAGTATGATTTTGGGTTTAGATTTTATCTTTTTTATTTGAAACTTGTTAATTGTCAAAGGTATAATAATTTGATAAGATAGACAGCGTCACATTATATATGTTTAATGTATTTTTAAACGTCTATTTCTCAAATACAAAAGATGACATCTTCGCGTCAAACCACTTGTTCAAATCATCGTTTGTTTCAACAAAGGGCAAGAGATATTCTATCCAATTTCCTTTCCTATTAAATATGGGCATCAAGTTCTAAGAACATCACGGTATTACGTGGCCTGTTACATTTCACAGAGTGTGCGGTCACTTCGTGTATTCAGTCAGAAATGTTAACCGAACTACGTTGATAAAAATAAACTTTATCACAATAAAACCAGAGCCATTAATCAGAGTTGGACTGATGTAATCGCCGCTCGACGAGAAAGTTTAGACAAACCGCACCGCAGTCACAATGCGCAAACGAGACGCTCCCCGATATTTATTGCTGATTGGAACCAACAGAAACATGTCTGCGTTACCAATGTTATTTGCATTCACTACCAGGCAACATCTAATCGCAGACAAACGAATCGTTGAAAATACCTGCCCTACAAATGTAGAAATTTCGATGTTTCTTTAACCGTGTAAAAACGTGATAATAATTATTATATTGACATAACAAGTGAAAATGGCTTTAATTCAACACATTTGTTTTCATCCTGATA
This sequence comes from Vandiemenella viatica, assembly GCA_031002005.1. Taxonomy (NCBI): domain Eukaryota; kingdom Metazoa; phylum Arthropoda; class Insecta; order Orthoptera; family Morabidae; genus Vandiemenella; species Vandiemenella viatica. The sequence continues at coordinate 232,502,222 of CM061921.1, read as the reverse complement.
ATTAAGTTCAGGTAATACCTGCAGGTAAAATAAAGTTATTATTGAGCTGCAGTGGCAAGTTTGAGATTTAGTCGTTATAGTGTTTTTTTTTGTCTCTTTCTGATATGTAACAATTGAATGTCGTCAAATTTATCTTAAACGTCTTGATGTGCTTATAGACTATGTATGCATATGAACTGTATACTTGAGAAAATTACACGAATTATGTTGACATGTTAGTCAAACTCAGCTCGGAAGAAAACAATGGGAAAGTGGTAAAGATAAGTTAAAATTTCTACATCTGTCAATGTGTTATGAAGGGATCATGGACAGGATTTTTTATATGGCTTTACATCTCATCGAGGTCATTAAAGGCAGGGAAGGACAGGAGGCAAGGGTTGGGAATGAATCCAGCCATAGCTTTTGGAAGAAACCATCCCGGCATTCGCCTGGAGTAATTTGGGAAAACCATGCAAAACCCGAATCTAGAAGGATTCAAACCCACGTCCTCCAGAATACGAGGCAAGAGCGTTACACCTCGGTCTCTCTGGAAAATACTTGAGTGTTGTTCGATCGTGTGCAGAAATTACAGTGAAAGAAAATCTTTCATTGGTATAACAAATGATCTGGTTAATGGTTTCTCAGGAAGATAGGAATGAGTGAAGAAAATGTTTGGTATACATAGGGCATTCATTGACACTTACGCAATCTGGAGGACGCCAGTTCGAATCCCCGTCCGGCCATCCAGATTTCGGTTTTGCGAGGGTGTCAGCGTAATGCCTGAATGGTTCCTTGAAAAGGCCATGGACGATTTCTTACCCGTTTCTAGTCCTCAGTCCATTATATGGAAGGGAAGGAATAATCTTTATATATAAAGATGAATGTATGTTTGTTTGTTTGTTCTTCATACAAATCCACAGTTTTCATCCGATCTCGATGAAACTTTGCACACTTATCCTTTGAAACAAGGAGAAAAATACTGTCTACTATTTGGTTGACAAATTACCTGTAGAAATAACATAAGTTCGAAATACGGCGATAGACATCACGTTGGATATGGTTGCCTCCGTACAGTGTTTCCGTGTAGTGGGCTGGCAGCTTAGTGGCTAAAGCGCTTGCTTACGAACGTCGTGGTATCCGATTCAAATCTCCGTGGAGGCTAAGATTTAAAAAAAATTGTTTTTCATCGTAAGAGTCAGGCCTGGGATGTAGGTTATTTGGATTGAATGTTAAAATGTAGATATTAGAAAGTTAGGGGTGCAATGCGAGGCAAATCGTAGGTAGTCTTGCAATTTTGTAGGTGTACACTTTTTTATGTTATAATGATCCCTCAGGTGTTGTTCGCAGTCAGTGTGTGAGTGTGAACCACAGTAATACTAATATAAATACGGAAGTAAGTCTCTGTCTTTTTGTTACGTTTTGACGACTATATGGCTATATCGTTGTGATGGAATTTTATAAGGAAAGCTGTATGAAGGGCACAGGATATTTGTTCCTGTATGATTAACAGTTGTAGCCACGAAATTTTGAAATGTTATCGAATAGTGATAGAAATATGTTGGAAATTGATTCTCTTCAAGAGGCAGGTTCGACGGTAGAATTGATATAGTGATAGCTTTCCTGTCATATTATGCCGACTCGATATTGTTTGGGACCAATCCTTCGTTACCAACAACTTTTTATATTTAATTTTGGCAAAAAAATTCTTAATCCACGCGTACGAAGTCGCGGGTACGAGGCTAGTTATGAAATATAAATTAGCACTTTATACAAAGCAAAAGGGAATCAGGAATTTTTCATTTGTGGGTAAAATAGTTCAGACTGGGAAGAGTATTGAACAAAATAACTCAGTCTAAATAAAAAAAAAAATATGTAGTTAAACAAAAGGACGAGTATAGTGTAGTTGATCCGGCAGTATGAAATACATTGCAATTAATAATAATAATAAATTTTTCTCGGTTTTTTTAGCCAGATAAGGTCTGCCTCGTATGACGGTTCGACAACTACCTTCGGTGTCTTCGTAAGGTGAAGTTTTAGGGCGAAGTGTTTATTGCTACAACACGACATTTTGTGTTGCTGCAGTCGTGTATGGCATAACATTACAGGATGACCACCCGAGAAGGGGGAAAAAAATACTTGACTGACAATGAAGAATATCACCATATCCTGGTTGAGAAACCGTTTTAGGTCTATTCAGGAAATCTGAAATAAGTTTAAATATATGTTTCTGTTTGTTACTAATGACGAATTATTGTTTTGAAGCTTAGAGTTGAAAACGGAACGCCGTATGCATGAAAGCAGGGTGCTAAAACAGCTAGGAACAAACCTGATTCCTGTCGTTAATGAGACAGCAAAACAATTTGATCAAGTACGTTCTACCCGTGCACGGCGAACAAAGCGATCCATCTGAGAAAATCAATAAGTGAGGTGACTTCAGTGACGCGAAGGAATGGAAAGAAAGTACCGGTGAAAAATTAATGCGTCACAGCGCTCGATGCAGACACACAATGGACCACACAGAGAAAACACGTCACACCTTCAACGCTCAAACTATTGACAGTGTATTCTTCAGGAACGTGGTCCCGCTGCAACGCATTCGCTTAGGGGATTGAGTATTTCGTATATCTTTGGCCTAAAAATATCTGATGCCTTCAGTTACCTCTTATTTTGTTACCAATATTATTTTACTCTAACGATGTTGTTGCATAGTGCATTGCTAGAGGGAATTCTTTAGCAAGCAGACAGAAAGTTGACCACAGGGAGTCAACCAATTGTTCGCCACAGTTAAGGGGATGAAAAAAAAAAGATTATTTGTTATTATATTGCTCCCGAAAGTGAAAAATGTCACTCAGCACACTTTTTTTCTGTCTCAGAAGTGCATTAATAAAGTATTGTTTCTGTGCTAAATTGAATTAGAATTTTTGTTTCATTATAAAACTAATATATTTTACATCTTAATTTTGTTCATTAGGAAGAGCTGAATTATGTGAAAAATTATTTACAGAAATATCGAAAACATTTGTTTAATCGTTCGTTGAATTACAAATACTGTGATCACTGACGGTTTCCGAAGGAAACAACAACGTTAGAGTCTACAAGAAGGTTGTGCTGCTCGGCGTTGTAAGTGAATAAAATTTTGTCGCGAAACTAGCCGAATTCATTCATAAAACACTACATTTCGGCGATCAATGCTATGTCGGCATTGTCAATTGTCAGTCATTTAACGATGGCGGTAGAGCCTTCTCTCGCCGAAACGTAATACGTCTAAATTTCAAAAAAAAAAAAAAAAAAAAAAAAAAAATACAAATTAGGCTATGTTTAACGACGGATTTTTCGTTCTCGATACTAAGGCCATGAGTGTTTGTCGTTATGTTATAAGTAATTAAGTTTATATTTCTATGTTTTTACTGTCATTAGTTTTTAACTTGTTATCCTGTTTAGTCATTATACCACACTCTGTAACTTCTTCCACTGATTCGGCGGCTAGTGTGCTGCTATTATAACAACATTTACCCAATGTAACGAAAATACCACATATAACAGTAATAAATTGATTTTAGATTGAGTACATACCCTAGTGGCAAGCTTACCTAAACATCTCTTTTTCGATTTCAATATTTTTTTACTTTAACATTTTTAATGGTTGAAGTAAAATTAATTAATCACATTCCAGTCTGTGAGTTCATTACGAGCAAATAAATTTTCATCTTCCCTTATACCTGAAACCTTCTGAGAGTTATTGGACATGGTCATCTCTACCCTTCGATGTACTACTCCTAATTTTTCTACCAATATCCATGCAGGATATGCCTTATACCCTCCAACCACTACCTTCACCCGCCATCTGTTTTCTAAAGACTACCACTCGAACACTTTAATGTATGAGTTACTCGTTGCGTTCTGTGATTATTTTCACAAACAAATCTAGCTGCCCTGCTTTGAATCATCTGTAACTCCTATAAATGATTATCATTATGTGAGTCCTATACAATTTCACAACATTCAAGCAACGGTCTGACCAAGGTTTTGTATGCCGTATCCTTCACTTCAGCGGTTCTTCCCCTCATCACCGTCTAAAACATAATGTGAATTAACTATAACCTATTATTTCTTCAATGTGTAGTTGTTGGTTTATATGTTACGTGGAGTGTGATAAATTTTGTAATTGTGCTAAATGGATTGCGATACCTGCATTATAATTTCATGACATTAATATGTTATGTATGTTAACTTTTCCCACTGCATTATCAGAAGCTTGTAAATTAGTTGTAATTTCATTTAAGAATTTTTCCATTTAATACCAATTAGTTTTATGTAAACTTTAATAATAGTTCATTGTTTGACGTCTAGGAAGTTGTTTGCGTCGAGTTCCTCCAGTGTGGATTATAAAATGCTGCTCCAACAGCGGACAGTACGTTCCCTCGGATAATCGTAGCGGAGATCTCCGTTAATTTAGTCATCTGATGAGGAATGCTAATCTTCGGTTAAAATGTTGATGTTTATTGTGAAAGAGTTTCTGTAACAAATGTGAAGTAAAATGCACCTTTCTCATTAAAGTACCGTTACCACCATAGCTGAGAAAGTTATTGACTCTTGTGGCGAGTAATATTGACTTGCAGACCGATTCTGAGGGTGATAGTACAAAGCAACATGAAATGGGACTTGCACATAACTTCCGTCGTAGGCAAGGCTAATTCTAAATTGCGATCCATAGGTCGTATTTTAAGGAACTTTAATGCTCATACAAAGGAGATAGCGTATAAAACACTAGTGCGTCCGCATCTGGATTACTGTTGTGGAGTTTGAGATCCGTATTGCAAGGGCCTGATTGATTCAGTTGAGAGGGTACAGAGGAGAGCCGCTCGATTCGTGACTGGTTGCTACAGCCCTCATGAAAGCGTCACAGAATTGATACATAGATTGGGCTGGGATAGTTTGGAAGACAGACGACGTAGTTTGCGTTTGATTTTATTTGAGAATATGCAAAAATCTTTAAATTATGAGTGCAATGAAATACTTCTTCCACCAACCAATTTAGGTCGCAATGACCGGAGGGATAAGATTCTGGAAATAAGATGCCATACTGATGCTTTTATGTATTCCTTCTTTCCTCGCGCTATTCGGGATTGGAATGCGCAGGTTTAGGATTGGTGCTTAGCACCCTCTGCCACCCACAATGTTTTTATAGGTGTAGATGTAGATGTAGATTCAGTCTACAATATTCAAGTACATACAATAATAGCGCATTAAAATTCCGAATAAATTATACTACTCCTACCAACATAACAACATTTTATTATCAAATCATATATAGACAAATTATTTGCAAACAATAATCGATAATGGAGCGTTAAATATCAGTGAAAAGCAGGCCTGAATATTGTTTCAGGCTCCTCCTGAATGTAATAGATAGTTACCCTGCTGCTACAGTCTTAGAAAAATGTTATTCTGCTGAAGATATTTTCTACTTTAATATATCTATTCATCAGAGATTTAAATGATCTCTCAACAGATTTATCATATTCTTGGATGATGATTTTTGTTAGCAATTTTACTAGTATCAAAAATGAACACTTAGCTAATCCAACACCTTCAATATTTGGCATAAACTTCATTTTCAGCTTAGGCTGAAAGATTAAAGCATCATTATGTCGCAACCTCAAAACCGGTTTATCTACCATCCTGATAATTTTTTTTTTTTTTTTTTGCGTTTCCGTAATCGGGAAATGCTTTCAGTCTCTGACAGACATGTTTCACAGGAAAATATCACAATACTCATTAGCACAAGTAGTTTACATGGCTCTCAAGCACGTGGCAACAATCACTATTAGTCACGCTAGAACATCTATAGTAAAGTTCCAGCTCTCCACAGATCGTAAATCTCCATAAAAATAATTATAAAACAGATATCTGAGAGATGGAAGTGATACTTCTTCTCGGTGCCGCTCAGTAATTTATTTTTATTTGGAGTTGTAGGATAAATTGATGAAAATGTAATTTTTATTTTCATTTTAAACCTAATATAGTATTTAAGTTATTAAAATATAAACTTCACTTTTATCTGTTATTCCCCATTACCACTCTTTTCTTTTTGTTGAGAGTTGCATCACTGGAATAATTATTTACCGCAATACAGTTGTATAGCTCATGTTATGGCCAAGCCATATTCTAAGACTAGAATTAATACCACGTATGGGCATGAGCCAGTAGCCGTACTTTATACGGTGATCGGCGCCCCAATAGACGGAGGGCGCTTGAAAGACCATTTTAGGTCAAGTCAGCGGCCGAGCTGACCTTTTCAGGTAACGCCTGAAGCTCATTATCAAATGGAGTCAAGACCACGGGTGGCAGACGAGTTTATAGGCCGACCAAGCCGTCGGGCAGGTCAGTGTTTATCAGTCAATCAGTTGAGCAGTTAAACACAGTCAGTGATTCAGTTAGTGAACCAGTTGGTCAGTCAGTCGAGTCGGGAGGCTTCTCGACCCGCCCCGGAGGGCCGGGATCGAGCCCAGGGACTGGCCAGCCTCTGCACCCTCTGTCGCCACCAAATGTAAGCACACCATCCAGTTCTAATGCGCCATAATCTATTGTGAGGATCTATCTAGTAACCTTTCTGTTCATGTACTATTACTCTCTGTGAGAGCATTCGTAAATATAATTACTTGCCCAACCCTATGTCATTACTAGTTCTAGCATAAGCTACACAGAAGCACTAAATCCCTCTCTAGGCGCTATCACTCTCAGGACATCATATCACAGTAAGCCAGTCTGATCTATCGACCCATCATCCTATAACCGCTCGGGGATCGTAGGTCTATGGTAGCGTGCTAGCTTCTAGCTTCGGGACGTTAGCTAGGCGCATCTAACCGGGTTAGATCGCTATGGTTACCGTACTGCCAGCAGGGTTACTGCTAAGGCAAACCCGTTGGCCATAGTCTGTAGAGGTGGCCAGGACCACAACACTCATTATTTAATAGCCAGCACTTAAGTAAATATCGGACGAAGCAATCAATCCCATCTATTACACTTATTCGTTCTCTATATTGCACTGTTTTTAATCACCTGTTATTTTAGTAATATTTAAACTAGTCGCGCTTATTTCATAAATATTTTTTCCACGTATTTGTACACAAAATAACTAAATCAGTAATAAATATGTACTGAATTGGTGGTTACATTGTTGCTATGGTAAGAGAATCTGTCGTTTTTTAATGGTCCCAGCCCTGTGCTCTTTCATCAAATTATTTGATAGAAATCTATTAGAGCTCTTTTAGTGTTATACAAAACCTTTAGTTTTTTACACAAATGAAAAAACTGATTTCGTTGATTAAATATTTGGGAAGGCAAGCGTTTTCATGAGGAAGTGATTGTCAGTTGTATGCAAGCGTTCTTCTGATGATTTCTCTCTTTCAGCTCGGAATTGTTTGCTTCTTAAAATGAGCACAGGTCACGAGCATAGGTGAGTCAGACCTGTTTGCAATAAAATATTTATCATTAAGTCAAATAAATTCCGTTCTCAATATGCTCATCAAAGAAATATTCTTCATGTATAGCTTAATACGGTTATGCCATAGCTCCATTCGGCTGAAACGTACAATAACTTGCATCAAGGGACTAAAGATAGTGTTAGGATATTGTCATGTTTCACCGAAACACATTGGAATCACCGCACAGCGTCTCTTCTAACGGTGCCAAAAAAAGTATTACTTCGAAAGTTAGTTCATATAAATATTCCTGTTGCGAAAGACGCTTTTCTTCTGTGCATCTGTAGTCAAGTTTCTGGGCATCGTTTGTTGGGATGTTCGCCCATGACGACAATATTCCACACATGGAAGCACAGTTACTTTGAACGCTATCGATTCCTTGTCCAATTTACGGTACAGAAGATAACAGCATATAAATATTCTCCGAAGAAATAAATTGAAGCCTTTATCCATGAAGAGTCTAGTGGTATTATTAGCAACAGTGAAGCTAGTTGTCGCAACATTTAACTTTAAGGTTACATGCTAAACATTTCTATCAATTTATGCAACGATCGTTCTGTACTCGTATTCAGGAGGACACAAGTTTGAATCTCCCAACCGGATATCCAATATGGGCTTTCCATGCTTTCCTAAAACCACTGCAGGCGAATGTCGAGATGGTTCCATGTCCGAATTCTTTCCCGTTCCTTGCTCTCAGTCCTATCCCGCCACTAATGACGTCAACAAGACGTAAAGCCATAATAATAAAAACAACAACAATTGTGCACCGAGTCTTATTCTTTTTACTACGGCTTTACGCCTCGTCGACGGCTAAGGTCATTAGTGGCGGGATGGGACTGGGGACAAGGAACGGGAAGGAATTCGGCCATGGCCTTTATGAAGGAAGCATCCCGGCATTCACCTGGAGTACTAATTTGAGGAAACCATGGAAAACCCAAATCTGGATGCCCGGACGGGGATTCGAACCCACGTCCTCCCGAATGCGAGGCCAGAACGTTAACCGTTCACCCACCACGCTCGGTCCGAGCCTTAATTCCAATGATGATAACGCCTACTTTAATTTAAAATAACTTCTAAACTGAAAAACGAAAATGCAAACGCCAAGTGACAGAGCAGTGAAACTTTGTATCTATCAGATATGGCGTATGTTATAAATAACCAAGACAGTCTCTCGGAATTAAACATTTGTATATTTAAGGCTTGCATGGCATACCAACATATTTTTTTTTTTTTTTTTTTTTTGGGTATAAACAAGATGTAGAAGCTGTTTATTCATATATCTCGTCTTAAGTTTGTGAAGATTTTTCTTGATCAAGTTACATCTCTGTGAAATTCCCAAACATGACAGTTGAAACGTCTGGAAATTTAAAGTCTTGCTAAAATAACGATAATAGTGTCGTTATTTTTGAATATTCATTGTTATGCGCATTTCGCTTTGCTGACTCAGTTAGTTGCGGCACCGTGATTGCGCCCGGTGTCTGACACGGGGTTACCTAAATCGAATCCCGGTGGTAGAAAAAAAAAATTATTATCAGGATTGGCCGGCAGGGTAAGAGAAGTGGTGGTTCACAATTTCTAACTACTAGATTGTGCACCAAAATCCTGTGTCAAATCCAAAACCTCTCCGCATTGCGTATGGAGTGAGGGCATACGACAATGTTGATGGTGATTCGTCCATCGGATGGGAAGTTAAGCATACTGGCCTTTAGGTGTCCTTCGGAAGAGTAGGCCTGAATGGGACGGCAGCAGGATTCAGTCTGTCCCATCTATCTACCTTTCATTCACTACAGTGAACATACACACATCGCAGTAATCCACACAAACAATAAACACGTAAATACATTACCATCACTGGGTAGGCAAGGGAAAACCACCCCAGCTTATATTTCCCAAGAAATAGTACCCACCAGCCTAACGGTTAAGGGAGCGTCCATAAACCACGCAGCGCTATTTTGGCCTTCTCTGAACCGCCCCTTCCCCCACGTATCACGTAGCTTTTTCCCCTATTGATTCCAGAAGACATTTTGTACAGTTTTCTCTTGTTAGATTATAGTAAATTACATACGGAGTTAATTAAATGACGGAAATAAATATTCACATGCTGTTGTGTGTTCTGTAACTCATTTTAACTGTGACAAATAATATGAATGGAAAGCTACGTGGCCTGGCTCGAGGATCCCCCCCTCCCCCCACGTAGATCAGCGTAGATTTCCAGCTAACCCCTCCCCCCCCCCATAGACAGAGACACGTAGTTTATGGACGCTCCCTAAGGAGAATGGAAGACATAAACAGGCCGCAATATACAACATTATAAGTAGAATTTAACCAGTGTAATTTGATATGCACTATCGAAAATTTAATGAAAACATCAATTGAATTGTGAGAAAATTATTGATGGACATTTATCAAACCTATTAATACAGTATAAAACGTTGATTGGTTGTTAATTAAACCTGAATGATAGGCAGAATTTGTAGGATGAAAATCATTAAAACAGTTGACAAGAGTTACTTTAGTAAAAATTCAATTATTTAAGCAACTGCTCAAACTGGTTTTGAAATTTATCTAACGGCCACAACACAGTACAACACATACAGAAAAAACAGCCTTTTAAAAATTTTATTTTACCTTCTCGACATAGACTGTACTTACAACAGTGTCATTATCGAATAAAAATGTTCCTCGCATAATATTTCCCTGTAAGATGTAAATATAAATCTTTTCCCCATATGTTCCTGGGCCAAGCAATGCCGGCGAAATGTACCCCCTGTGTAAATTACGCAAATGAGAAGAAAACTTTGGAGGCTCTGTGATATCGCTGGAGATAATATTCCACACTCGTTCTCAACATTTTCACTGTTTTTACTGCCAAGCGGTTAAAAATCTCTTACGCCTTTGCATTTCATATTGTACGTAGTGGTGCACTTGAGAATATATAACAAACGTCGAGTGCAAATGTCAAATTTAGTTGTTCTTGCATGTTAACTGATGGGGCGAAACATCTTGCGACCATAAAATCTTTAATTACAATTTTTTATTTATAATTATTTTGTTCTTCCTCTCTATTAAACATTTTTTCGCAAAACAATGTAATTTAGACTAAAAGTAACAAAGCATTACAGGATACTTGGAATATTATTCCATATTTAGTGTTCAAACAACATGAAGTCTTTATTAGAAGCAAAAAAAAAAAAAAAAAAAAAAATAAAAATGGCGCCAATAAACTTAATTGAGTCATTATATTTCATGAGATTAAAATTAAGGGAAAAAGAGTATGGGATTGTTGTGCAGTAAAAGCAGTTACAGTTTTTTTTAAAAAAAGTTATCATATATTCATGTCATTTGTGCTTAATCTAACTTAATTAATTCTGGTAGTTGAGGTTTAATGTGTTTGTAAATTCTGGCGTACTCCATGTAGGTGCCAAGAGCAGTCCTGATATTAAGGTAAAGGCCTTTGAAAATATTTCCGACAGCGGAAAACGAATTCGGGAACTTTAAGTAGTAAGACACGGTTCATTTTTTATTATTTACTGGTCTCAGAAGGTCTGCTGAATCGCCTACTTCTTACTTAGCGTTTCTGCATTTTGTATAGACTCCCAGTACAGTTGTTTGAGTTCGACTGCCTTCAACATGGAAAAGTTCGTCTTTTCCTTACTACATCTAAAGTACCGCAGTGTTGGAAAACGATGTTTCATATGAAGCAAATAAAATTAATACTGATAGCAACGTCAGAAGAAATGTAAAAAACAAGTTGGATGGTATTGCAAACGCCTACTTATCTTTTATAACACAGATTAAGTGAGCATCTGAATATTTCAATTAAACTCCGTTCCCATGGCTTAGTTGCTGGAATTTCTGATTACCAAAATGAGCAGAAGGTAAGAAATTACCTAAACCGCTCGTTGTGGTTAATTCAGACAATATTGACAAGAAACGTAAATAACATTTTTAAACACTTGATAGAACTAAATTTAATAATGTTACCTAATTAAGCTTGTACTGAAACTCTGGAATGGTTTACACCTTTGGAATTATAAATAATTTTGACGAATGTCCTCGTGAAAAATATTCCATTTTAGGGAGCGTGCATAAACTACGTGGCTCGGTCTAGGGGGGGGGTCGTACGTGGGGGAGGAGGGGGGGTTCAGAGCCAGGCCACGTAGCTTTCCAAAAAAAATCATTTTTCGTTGTTAGAATGAGGTTCAGAACACACAACAGCATGTGAAATTCATTTCTTTCATTTAATTATCGCCGTATGTAATTTACAATAGTCTGAGAAGAGAAAACGATAAAAATCTCTTCTGGAATCAAAAGGTAAATAAGCTACGCGCTACGTGGGGGGGAGCGGGCGGTTTAGAGGAAAAAGACACGATGGGCTACGTATGGGAGCTACGTGGTTTATGGATGTTCCCTGGGTTTCGTCAGAAGTGAATTTCTTCTCCACAAGAATCAATAAAATTTTCACTCTTCATTCATTAGTTTGTGTGCATATTTCACACCCCTAAATAATTTCATACAGAAAAAATCTGTCCATTTTATATTTTAGTCTCTTTTAGTATACAAAAAACTATTAAAATTAGTGAGGCCACTTTCTTATTTAACTGATGGATGAGGCGAACATATGCAGAGATCAATGTTCCAGTGGTCACCAATTTAAAAAAAACTTCAACTACAGCGACGGTAATAAGTTGTTTTAACGAATTGTTGTATTAGTTGCGCGATGTGTATGCTGTATAACACCGTAAGTGAAATGAAAATTCATATAGTAAATGTACTAAACAAGCTAGAGTTTTTTTTTTTTTGCCGGCTATATGATCTAAGTAAAATTCATTTGAAAAAATAAATAAAAGAATAACTTAATAATCCTGTATTCGTAACATAACTCTTTTCATACACTGTTATTATTTAGAATGGAAAAATATATCTTTATGCAAAATTAATTCACTGGAGATGCATTAATTCCCTCACATAGCAGTCACTGCCAACATATCTTCACGCATTACACATGATGATACGCTATATCGGAACAGGTAATATGTTATAGATATTACAGTTGTGCTGATACGGAAATGCAGCATAGCAATAATACAGGATGTGAAGACAACGCTAAAATTGCTCAGCATTTGAAATAGTAACCCTCTCGACTTTCATAAGAAATCACACAATTTTTATATATATATATATAAAAAAAAAACTCAAAGAAGATACAGAAAAAGGTTGTAACAATAAAGATATATTACAGGTCTCTCCAATGAAAACCAGGTATCATGTGACTTCTTAACAAATCACATATTCGAATTTTATGAGGCGTAATTTTTTTTCTCAGATTCACTATGGATTTAAGAAAGCTCGGGCAGGCGACAATCGCACTGTGTCACTAAATTAATGGGTAGCTGATAAGAAAATCGATATTGTAATTATAGACTTTCCTCAGGCACCCAATCGGTGCCACAAAATCACATTTTAAAGAATTTAAGCGCACACGCTATATCCTAGTAATTTGCGGCGAAGATAGATAATTTCTGATCAGAACGATCACATAATGTTGTTATAGACGATGAAGCGTTATAGCAAAGAAAAGTCTTATAGCATAAGCTATTTAAATGTATTAAAGGTGCATTAGAAAAAGTTACATATAAACTTCAATTATTTAAAAGGACATAGTAATTTAAAGAAAACTCAACAGATGTGTAGTGTAGCAAACTAAGACGTCATCTTTATGTTGTGAGTGAAATAGCATCCTGTATAAATATATATGTCTTTCTAGGTAACATGTATACCAAGCAATAGATCCAAATAACCTATGACTACATTGTTAAACGTGTACTTCCCAACATTGTAGATACAGACAATTACCTGAATATTGCTTCTACAATAGTAGACAAAAGATTAGTTCGATGGTCGTTAGATAAAAAATTATATCAGTAGCCTATACAGCTTTCGCGAAGTAGTCCATATTACAGCACATTTAAAACTATTTCAGCTGTCAGTAAGTGGTTAGCGTTGGAGAGAATTGAAGAGGTCTGAAAGCTAATTTAGTGTGAGAGCAGGATAAAGAATACTTTAGGAGTATTTAATATGTTATTGTTTTTTTCGAACAAGATTTTGTCGCGACAAAAGGAAAATCAACCTAGAGAGACGTCATATATTTTTAATTTATCAGGGAGTATAGTCGCAGGATATAAAAATAGACTTTCCTTATGGCTTTATGCCTCGTTGACATCGAGATCATTAGAGGCAGAAAGGAATTCAGCTATGGTCTTTTGTAGGAACCATCTCGTCATTTGAATGGCGCAATTTCAGAAAGAATGGAAAACCGACAGCTGGATGTCCGGACGTGGATTTAAACCCACGCCCTCCACAATGAAAGTCCAGAGCGTTATCGCTCAACCTCCAGGCTCGGTCAATCCCCTATGTGTAATGCAACATGTGAACAGAGCAGATGCAAATATTACCTCTATATATACTGTGAGTTCTGGAATCAGTTTCTAATTTCCGCCATCTCAAGGATGTACAAAAGCGATTTTTTTTTTTTTTTTTTTTTAATGGCATTCGGCAACGGAGGCCATACAGCCAGCTCAATGTGTATTTTTTTCCAATGTATGGACGCCACAGGACGGACAGGACATTCACACAGACACACAACACTTAACATCCATGCCCGAGGCCGGATTCGAACCTGCGGCCTTCGGCACGTGGAGCTAGCACTCTAGCCCCTACGCTACCGAGGCCGGCAAAAGCGAAAATTAACCGTCATCACACCAAAAAATGCATTTTTTTTGTCTTTTCGTACCACCAAAATCCCCATTCACCTTTCAAAAAGCATTTTTGGTGGGTCATGGTGAATTTTCATAACACCACGACAGTCACGAATTTATGCCCCGAGGCAGATACTCGTTTCTACGTCTTCTGCATGTTATTCTGTCTGGACTTGCGTGTATGTTCCTATACTTCAAAATCATTTTACAGCTTCTTGCTGTACCCAGCTCTTTATTCACAGTGGTCTAAAAACCTCTAATATTTTCTTGTGAGAATCCTAATTATTTTCCTGCCAAAAACGCCTGTCAGAAATTTTGTGGATTCTTGATTTTTTAAGCACTTAAAATTTATTAAGTTTCATATCGTATTCCTTAAACCTCCGTCTTACGAACATATAAAAAGGTTACAATATTCCTTTATTTAAATGAGTGTAATTTCACACATTCCACACAAAACATCAAGCTAATCTTTAGCACAGATGTTCCTTAATATGACCACATAAACACCGTCTCTTCCTGTTGAAGACATCAATGCTCTATCAAAATCATCCTGTCACATCCTTGCAAATAATACATTTCCTCTCTGACTGTGTTAAAATGGCAATTGAAAGCATCAATTTTTGTAGCATGCCGAGTACTGAAAAGTCTAGTATAAACACTTGAAAAAATCGACATTAATTACTGACTGCAATGACTCTAACAACAGGAAGCAATAAAGCAACAGGGAGGCGCATTGAAAAGCACTAACATTGCTAAATTATTTAACAGCGTTCCCAGGGCAGCGTTTGCGAGTTTAGCTTCCAAACACTTGAAGCTAACTGGCTCGCACAACCCACCTTCAGTCCAACGCAAACACAGCAAGTAGCAAAGTAAACAGTCAAACGACAAAGACTGCGTAGCTTCATGTAAACCAGTAATAACGTAAAATCCTCTGCGAATAATCTGAATAATGCATAATTGTCAGAGTAAAAACTTTATCGCGTTGAAGAGTATTCTGGACAGTAAGCAGTGGTAATATTTCTGGCGATTGATGATGATTTTCAGTAATTTTATAAAGTGTCTGAGAGTATTTTATTATCTGAATGATACTTTTTATGGCTCGTCAACGTCTTTATCACTAGAGCCGAGAGAGGAAGGAACGGGAAGGTAATCGGCCATGTAATTTTGAGGGAACCATTCCAATATTGGCCAGGGGTGAATTCGGAAAACCGAAATCTGCATGACCAGTTGGGTATTTAAACACCGCGCCTTACCTGATTCCAGGTCCGCTGAAAGTTACTGAAAGCTATAGGGATGCTACGGGTATATTTGAAAAATAAATAAAAACTAAACGGGAAGCGATAGAAATACACCGTTTGTTGCAATATGCTTGGGACAACAGTAAATTTTCAGGCAGACAAACTTTCGAAATTAGTTACAATTTTCAACAACAGATGGTGCTGCAGGCGATTTGAAAGATATAGATGATCGTGTGATTGCTTTGGGCTATTCAACACATACAAGAAGCGGCGTAGATTGGCCTCCCTATTCGCCAGACCTGAACCCCTGTGACTTCTTTCTGTGGGGACACTTGAAAGACCAGTTGTACCTCCACAATCCAGAAACAATTGAACAACTGAAGCAGTACATCTCTTCTGCATGTGAAGCCATCCCGCCTGACACGTTTACAAAGGTTTCTGGTAATTTCGTTCAGAGACTACACCATATTATTGCTGCGCATGGTGGATACGTGGAAAATATCGTACTTTAGATTTTTCCAAACTGCAGCGCCATCTGTTGTTGAAAATTGTAACTAATTTAGAAAGTTTGTCTGCCTGAAAGTTTACTATTGTCCCCAGCATATTGAAACAAACGGTGTATATATATAGCTGCCTGTTTAGTTTTTATTGATTTTTCAAATATACTGGTCATTTTTGAAACACCCTGTATAATCTATATAAGCCAAAATGCTGAATAAAATGAAGAGATAACTTTATTAGCAGTGATTCTGTGCCACCTTCAATATTCCTGAAATCAAAACTCCTTACTCAACACAGAGAGTGAGTCATAATGAATAATGTTCCAGGTATAATGTTTAACAGCGGCAGAGTTCCGTATTCATTCGCATCCAACATCTTGTTTTCTGTGTTCTTCATATAGGCAATTAAACAACTATCTACTAAGATTTGTTACAATAAAATATTCTCTGTTCGCCCAGAACTGGTGTAGGTTAAGTTACGCTTGTGCCGCCGGATTGTGCTGTAAAAATACTATATTTCGATGGCTAGTTCTGGTATGAATCCATACGTACTGGTCAACAGCTTTGGTGCCGCGTGTGTTTCTGTGCGCGTGGCGGAAGGAATGGTTGCGGATGGGCAGTATCGGCTGAGCCGATGCTATTAAAGAGAGATGCGGCACCGGAGCTGACTCAGTCGCTTGATCAGTTTATATGGAATCACACCTGAACAATACGCAGAGGTAGTCGTCGAAATACCATATTTTCATTAGGATAATTAACACTCATATTTCGGGTGCTGAGAAAAATACTGGATAATCTATATATATAAAGATGAATGTATGTTTGTTGGTTTGTTTGTTCTTCATACAAATCCACAGTTTTCATCCGATATCAATGAATCTTTGCACACTTATCCTTTGAAACAAGGAGAAAAATACTGTCTACATTTGGTTGAAAAATTATCTGTATAAATAATACATGTTGTCTTATAATTTCGAAAAATTACTGAACGGCGATAGACAGACGCGTTGGATGTGGAAGTCTCAGTACTGTTTATTCGTGTAGCGGTCAGGTAGCCCAGCGGTTAAAGCGCTAAAGTTTGTGTCGTGGTCTCTGGTTCAAATCTCAGTGGAGGCTAAGATATTTTAAAATTGTTTTTGACTGTAAGAGTCACGCCTGGGCCATCGGTTATTCGGATTGAACTGTAGATATCACAAAGTTAGGGGTGCAATGCGAGGGAAATCGTATGTAGTTTTGCAATGCTGTAGGTGTACACTTTTTTACGTTATATTGATCCCTCAGGGGTGATTCGCAGTCAGTGTGTGTGTGATCTGCAGTAATAATACTATAAAGGCGGAAGTAAGTCTCTGTCTTTTGTTACGTTTTTACGGCTAAATGCCTATACCGATATTGACGGAATTTGATAAGAAAATATGTAGGGAGGGCACAGAACTTTTTTTTCGGTATGATTAACAGTCGTAGTCACTAAATTTTGAGAACTCATCGAATGGTGACAGAGAGACGGATATGTGTGTTAGTCTGTAATGTTACGTTGCTTGCTCAAGCTATGCTTCTTGCGCATCATGTTAGTGTATAATTTGTTAATAAATTTCGTTTAGAGAAATAACGTTTTATTTAGTATAGATATCGATTTTCTCTGTCCTCTTACTTTGTGTCTGCTTAAATCTTTCTGACACCAGTTTATTTTGCCTTCTTTTTTGACATGCCTTGGGGGCGTAAACTGGCCTAAGTTGTAGCTCTAGCAGAGCACGAGCAGCTAAAGTTATCAGAACCGATGAATCGGAAGCTCATGCTGAAGAAAGAAGAAAAGACCAAGATGAAATAAAGCTGTCCTTTTTTGAATATGTTTGAAATTGATTCTGTTCAAGAGACAGTGATGAATTTCCGGTCATATTATGCCGATTCGGTGTTGTTTGGGACCGATCCTTAGCTTCCAACAACTTTCTATATTCAATTCTGGCAAATAAATTCTTAATCCACGCGTACGAAGTCGCAGGTATCAGCCAGTAGGCTATAAAGTGACAAATTCTTTACCGTCTGTAAATCGTATTTCCTACAGTTTTTGGTTCCATGCGTGGCGTCGTACTGAAGTATTACTTTTTACTTCAATCTGTTAAATGGTATGTTACTTTTGTAGTTTTTATTTTTGTACGAGTATTTTTTTTTTATCTGCTTAACGTCTCTCTAACAGCGAGGTCTTTAGAGACGGGAAAGGATGGGGGGGGGGGGCAAGGAATGGGAAGGAATTTGGCCATGGCTTTTGAAGGAAGCATCCCGGCATTTGCCTGAGGTGATTTGGGAAACCATGGAAAACCCAAATCTGGATGCCCGGACGGGGATTCGAACAGCCGTCCTCCCGAATGCGAGGCCAGAACGCTAACCGTTACACCACCACTCTCGGTCCGTCGTTTCTGAGACTCGGGTGGTAAGAATTTCATACTGTAATAGCTTTCACAGACGACGTAGGTCACACCACCGCCGCCTGGTTAAAAATCAGAGCCTCACATATTTTAATGTTAGTTAGTAGACACCGCTCGATGCTTCTCCTAGCAAAACCGCGCTGTCATCTCGATTAGGGTACTTCCAATAATATAGTATTAATGTGATGCAAACATACAGCAAACTTGTCTTACATGTAACATCAAATTCTAATAGACGTAGCTGGTTTTAGTGTTTGACTTTTAATTGCAGGACTAGGTGGCTAGTGCAAACATTTCGCAAATGGTATACGATGAACAGCGAGGTTTGTGGTTTATTTGTAAATGGAAATAGGCACGTAGTGAAACACGTATAACGTCTTACGCAACAACTAGAGATGATGTTTCCCTAACAGAAAAATAACACCCGGAAAGCTACTTACACTAGAAAACACACACAGTTTATACGTACCTCTATGAAATGTCCTGCTATCTAGCGGTATCGTGAACACTCGTTATCAACGCCAGCTCGCTTGTGAATATATATATATGATATGATCGATATTGGAGAAAAGTTTTAAGTTGACATATAATATCGTTTTTTAGATAAACTAGCTGTCACTGGTGGTTTAAAATTAAGACCACAGACGGCTACTTAAAATAAAAGATATGAGATATATCTTAGTCATTTACTGACGAGCAAAAACCAACAGTTCCCCACATGGTGCACTAAAAACTTATTATTTTCTTTATCCACTTTTGTTTTATTGAACTTATCGTAATATTTTTTTTTTTAAATTTGACAGTACGATATTCGATTTTAAAACAACGAAACACACAAAACGTTCAAATTTAAGGTATGTAACTTATTTCCTTTAAGAGATAGAGAACGGAGACTGTAAAAGGTTCCGTTTACTTTCGGTTGCGGAACATTAATAAATTCTGAGGTATTTGTTTTCCAACTCTATCGCCCTGCAATAAGTTCTAATCCAGCCGCTACGATTTTTCTATAGAGGCCATCCAAACCTGGTGGCTGTGAAGTGTACCACAAGAATGTATGTCCCTGGGGAGTATACAGCAAACTCAGTGAAAACATCTTACAGCCCAGATGGGTTAGCAGTAATGCTCCGAAAATTTGACGAGCCTGGCTTCAAAGATCAGTCAGGCTATCTGTAAATGAGTGTCTAGTAGCAGCTGTATATCACAAAAGGTGAACACTGTAGCTATACCCTATTCACTCCCAAATGGTGGCTGAAGGTATTGGCATCCATAAATTACGTGAGGTGAAATAGGGGAGGGGGGGGTCCGGCGAAATCTCACCAGATCTCACCAAGGGGGAGGGGGGGGGGGGTCTACGGAAATCTCACGTGAGATTTTGCGAAAAATTTGGGAAAAATAAAAGGTCTCAAATTTGCGGTAAAGTCGATTTTAGGAGGGTATTTCGTCAAAAAAGTTAGGGTGTGACCTATAAAAAAAGTTTCCAGGGCGATTTCTAGGGGGGGTTCTCACGGACCAGATCTCACCAGAGGGGGGAGGGGGTGGTCCGGCCAGATCTCACGAAATCTCACCAGGGGGGAGGGGGGGGTCCAGAAATCCGGAAAAACACCTCACGTAATTTGTGGATGCCCTAAATGTTCCCTTGTCTCCGTTCCTTAACCCATCGCCCCCACCCTTCCTACCTCTCCGAGCTTACCGGTCTGTCCAGGTTGGCAAATCACAATTTTCCCCTTCGTATGTGGGGGTAAGGGCAATGGAGTGGGGATAGGGCAGACTGACCTTGAGGCGCTTCTGTTGAATGAGTTTCAAAATGTTTCCTCACCTTTGCTAAATATCATACTCAGCCTTAATGATACTGCTATTGACAAACCACAAATTTCCTCTTCTCAAAATAGTAACGTAAGCCACCTAGAACGCAATTCTGCTCATATTCAAACTTCTGAGTTAGAGAAATGTTACGCTTCACTCTAATAGCGCCTCTTAATGTGTGTTTTAGTGTTAGAGGTGTGCAATAATGTGCTGATGGATTCAGGGTGTTAGCACGTCTCTCAAAAGCTCATCTGCTGAGGCCAGAACTAACAGATAAGGCCCCTTAATCCGTCGATTGCGTTTCTGACGTGTTGCGGTTTCAGGAAGTCCGGTCGGAAGGATTATAAAGTTTCGGCCATTATGAGAAAGCCAGACACGTCCCTAATGAGAACTGTCTGCGAGCAGTTGCATCCTGACACAACTCAGACTGTTAACACCTTCGGCAGTGGAGAATCCAGTGAAATAATCACTCCGTTTATTAGCTTACAAGAAAGTGTTTAACTCACTAGTACTGAGTTAATCAAGAGGGTGTTAAATTTACCACCGGTATACATCAAGGTGTTATTCGCTCCGTTGGCTTAGGCCGTTACAGCACCGTGATGGTAACCGAAGCACGACACTGATTTATCTGGTGGTGGAAGAAATTTTCGTCATCGCGACTTGGCTCGCAAGTTAGTGTTGATACGCGATTTCTAATCCAAGATCGCGTACAATTGTACAAGGTCAAATCCAAAGCCTCTACATAGTGGGTATTGTAGTGTATCACTACACTACATAGTAATATTCGCGATCTGCTGGGTTCTTGGCTCAGGCAGGTGGACAGTTCAGACAAAGAGTGACAGGGCTGCTTTGTGGTATGCGACCTTGGGCAGGTACCGAGGAGCCGTTAGGTGTGTGTGGAGAGGAGTCAGTAGACTGCCGGCAGTGGTGGCGTGCGTGGCAGCCGACGTGAGAGAATGTGATGTGCAGCTACTAATGTTAGAACGTGCTGCTGTGGTGCTCTGTGTTCCATGTCGCCTACGGAGCAGATGAGGCAAACAACGGCAAGCAGATGGGTCGTCGCCTAGGAATACCACTGGAAGCCAACCTGGTGGCTTTGGAAAAATGGTAACTGTACAGTGATCTTGATAACCACCCCAGGAAGTATCGTATTGATAAACAAAACCTGTCGCCCTAGAGATTCTCATCACCCTGCTGTGCTTAGTGAAAGGACATCTAACAACCCCTGAGAAGTATCGTATTGATAAACAAAACCTGTCGCCCTAGAGATTCTCATCACCCTGCTGTGCTTAGTGAAAGGACATCTAACAACCCCTGAGAACTGATATATTGAAACTATTGTATTATAAGTGGATTGATTAATTGTAATTGAGAAGAAATTGTCGTAATAAATGTCAATGTCAAATGTACGTGAAACGGTGTTG
Organism: Vandiemenella viatica; assembly: GCA_031002005.1. Classification (NCBI taxonomy): domain Eukaryota; kingdom Metazoa; phylum Arthropoda; class Insecta; order Orthoptera; family Morabidae; genus Vandiemenella; species Vandiemenella viatica. The sequence continues at coordinate 232,480,616 of CM061921.1, read as the reverse complement.
CCAACCTGTACAGCAAGATAGAAATTCCACTTTTCAATAATTTCATTTAATAATAATGGTTTTGTTGATCGAATACTTAAATACAAAGTAATTTAATTTTAAAAAGAAGGAGTACAAGTTGTACGCTTCAGTATTGAGTGAGGGCATGCGATAGTGTTGACGGTGATTCGTCCGTCGGACGCGAAGCTTGGCTTATCTGTTGATATCTTTCGGAAGAGTAGACCTAAATGGGCCGACACCGGGTTTCACATTCTCCCCTCATTCATCTATCACTCTGTGCTGAACATACACAACATCATAGTGATTCACACTTAACACTTACGAACACTTTTAAACTGGGGAAGGCAACAGTTCATCTCCCCAGGACGTAGCAACTACAGCCCGATGCCAGATATATCACGAACTTTGACTTTTGATACACCAAATTAAAGTTAAAACCCACTTAAGGTATGAATCACAAGTATGAGAGTAAAGAAAAATTACCGGGTCAAATTGAGGACACAACTTTCCTCAATTTCTACAACTATGAAATATAAGACTCTTATTCATCAACTATATGTGAACTATTTAAAGAAATTATTTAGTAATATTGGGAACCATCAGTTGTTTGTAATACAGCCAGCACATATATTATGTACATTTTCTTCGATTCGGCCACCAAGTATCACGTGGACACTGGCCAACTCGGATGGCCAGTGAGAATCACGAGAGAGAAAGGAGAATGAACTGAGTTCCTGTCCCAAGTCTAACCAGGCCTGTTGGAATTGGCGTACTAATCTAATTGGAGGAAAGTCTATATGAGAAATATGTAACTGTGTGTGTTCTGTATGATAAGGGTATTTTTGTTTGTGAAATTTGTAGTTAATGATGCGATGATTGTAGACCGTCCTATCATTCGCCTAGATGATTACGGAAAACCGTAATTAGAACGGTTGGTACGCCAGACCATGGGCGCGTGCCATTTCCCGTTGTACCTACCCGATCCAGCGTACTGAGGTACACTGGCGGTTAAATATATATGTGTCTATTTACATTGACCCTATCGGATCACGACAGCTTTCGATTATCATCATTGTTGCACAGCAACTTCGTGGCTTATAAACACTTCTTAAGAAAATACTGCTTCCTTCATAAGGCCATGGCCGAATTCCTTCCCATTCCTTGTCCCCCATCCTTTCTCGTCTCTAAAGACCTCGCTTTTAAGGGACGTTAAGCAGTTAAAAAACTTCTTTTTTGCGGCACCATAAAATAATTCCCATGTAATGTCTATGCTGTCCATTTTACACCGAGTCCTATTATAAAATGACATTGTTGAACGGAATATTCAGTTCACCATGGGGTTTCAAGATGACAATTGCCTGCAGTTTCTAGATTTTTTGGTGAAAAAGGCGCCGATGAGGAACTCTGCTTATCTTAAGCCCACTCTTGCCAACCAATATTTGGTTTACGCCTCGTTGATGTAGAGGAAAGGACTGGGGATAAGTAATGGAAAGAAATTCGGTCACGGCTTTTCAAAATAACAATATCGGTATTCGCCTGGAGTGATTTTGGGAATCCATGGAAAACTGAAATGTATATAGCCAGGCGAGTATTTGAACCCGCGTTCTCACGATTGCCAGGTCAGGCCAACCTTTACATCAATGCTAACAGCTGTCACCACGTTGCACAATGCAACACAGTATTTAGAGCCCGAAGGATATGTAACAAAAACAACATGGCTACAGAATTGGACTACCTCCGTCGAACGTTCGGATTTTTTTTTTTTTTTTTTTTTTTTTTTCAACGACTGGCCAATTTGACGCTCGTTTAGGAGAAATGACGTGATGACGACCAGCACTTTGTCTTCCTTCTGTTCGTAGGCACATGAAGTGCAATAATAGAGTGAATTTTTAGTAAGTATTGAATGAATATCTTCTTTAGGCCACCGGAAAGGTTAGAAACTTGATCGGAAATTTTCAAGCTGAACTAACGCAGTCGGGCATATACAGGACAAACTGAGCGTTGTATTATTCAGTGGAAAGTGGAGCATGCAAGAATTGTTCGTATGCGTCAGACGGAAAAGCAGCGCTGAACACATCATCCAGGAGAGAAGACTTTTAAATTTGAAAAAAAAAGCAACGATTTTAATCTGGGCTAATTTTTTTTGAGTCTCGTAAACCATAGAGATCAGAAGAGCTTATCATTTGGTGAAAAACAATGCAGGATACCAAATCAGCATGACCTGGAACGCGTCATTAAAATGTTGAAGGCGGAAAAAAGTACTGATTCATAGATGACATCACCAGTCAAGGTTCTCCAGTGTACTTTTGCCAGTTATTAGTATCTAACACGCGGTGGAAGAGGAATAGTTTCTTCCACCCCCCCCCCCTCTTTCCCATAGCACCACGACCTGCACTTAGCATCCATCTCGGATGAGACCATCCAGAATACACACGTAATGGACACTGAATTTCCTCCCCGAACCATCCATCATTACACTAAGGGGCTCAATAAACAGCTTAACATTTGAGCTCCCGACCATCAGAACCCCCTTACGAGGTTAGTCAGCCTAGAAGCTGAGTTTTGAGCTATGTCCGGAATATGAGAATAATTTTAAAAAAGTAGCTCAATATTACAGGACCAGGAAATCAGCTCAGAGGGACGCTGTAGCCGTTCCCTGTTTGACACTATCTGATACTCTTCATAATTGTTTCAAGCAGAGGTTTTGTGATAACTAATCCCAGGTTTTACCTTTCTATCTCGGGGAAGTAAACAAGGTGGACTTGCTGCAGACACGTTGCCCAGTAGAAAAGTGAACGTCATTATAGTCTACATTGTTTTACGAATTTAGATTAAGTTTTTAACTTAATAGCTTTCAAAGTAATTTTCAGAATTCTACCACAGGTGATTGTTGGTAGTTAGTTTTTTAACTTATTTTACCTTTTCAGTGAATGTGTTACTATTTCCGTTTAAAATGAAAAGTTTTATGTATAACTGGTAAAACGTTTCCCTACTTCAGTATGAGCTTGATTTCTGCTGAAAAGCTTTTGTAACTTCAGTATTGCGTGATGATTTGTTGGAAACAATATAATAGTATCCATATCAAATTAAGTGATTTTATTATAATAAAATATTTAAAAGTCATTTACGATATCAACTGTTATTTCGTCAACCAAGCCAACACAGTAGTCAAGGAAATAATTTTTTTCAGGAAAATCATCCAATCAGATTTAGTTTCGATGAAATTCTACACAGTTTATGTTTTATTTTGGCACCAGTTTGCCATGAAGTTAATTACTACACGTCTCGTTTTCCTAAAATGCTTACCATAAAAACAGCAATATTGGTGACGGGTTTACTTTTTGAAATCGAATATCAAACACAGAGACATTCAGCTTTTATGTCTGAAAGAAGTTTTTATTGTTTTCGATATTAGTTTCCTCTAACTTCTGGTTTTACCAACTTATATTACCTTCGTGAGGAAAGCTATATTAAGAATCCAACTGCGATGAAATGAAGGCATGCCGTAAACTAGGGGATACGTTCTGTCATCACATGCAGACAAATTCTGGAGGAGTCTCATAGTTACGATGTTTCTGAAGACAAGACAGTAATACGCTGAGTTCTGACGCGAATAACTTATCACACAAGATATTATTAATTGTTAAATCATCACGATGAAAACAACAGACAGCAGACACCAAAATATGCCATAGCGAAAATGAATGAAAAGTGATAATTATTTTCAGTATCTAAAAGAATAAAGTACGCAGAAATAATATCCCAAGTTCAGTTTGTTGTCATCTTTAATATTTTATATGTTGCCGCTGTCGTTGTAGTAACCTGTATTTCCATTTTTCTTTATGAAACGTTCCATACACTGCAAATAGACAAAAAAAATTCAACTGAAATATGGCTTAGGGAATTTCTAGGTACTATGGTTAAGTAATAAAACAGCGATACTAAGAAACTTATTTTCACCAAAAATTATTACTTTTGCTTTTTCGCAATTTGCATAAGTAAACGACGTGGCTCGTGGGAAAATTTCGCCACTAGTATAAGACGAGTAGCGAGGATTTTGGTTTGTAGTAGGAGGAAATACAATTGTTTAGTTGTCAATTGAAATAAGTATGTAGCAAAACCATTCACGCATTCGGGAGAGCGCGAGTTCGAATCCCCGTCCCCGGCACCCAGATTTCCATGGTTTTCCCTAGTCATTCCAGGCAAATGCCGGAATGCTTCCTTCAAAAGGCCATGGCCGAATTCCTTCCAGTTCCGCATCCCATCCCGCCTCTAATGACCACGCCGTCGACGATGCGTAAAGCCCAAGCAAAAAAAAAAACTTACAACGTCTTACTAAATAATTAGAAATGTTGAAATGCTTCTCTAACAGATAAAAAAATATCCTAAAAGCTCCTTACTCTAGAAAATACATATCATTATCTCGGTGATATGTTGCACAACTATCTAGTGGTAATGCGAACTTTCCTTATCGACGCGAGCGAAGCCTAGCAGCTTGTCTGTGAACTATGGTTTACACGTGACCTTGATTGTTCACAATTTTGCCATTTACGAGTTGAATTTCGAAAAATTCTTTTTTTAATTAGTGATGTTACCAAAGCGGAGAACGTAGAGCCTTTAAAATGGTATCTCTTTTATCGATATTGGTCAAGTATAATGAGAGAAAGATATTTATAAAAGATGTTTTTTTGTAACGAGCTAATATATGACATTTAGAATTTACTATTCCCAATGCGGGTATGTAACAGTTCGTTTAGAGGAGTAGTATATTCCGGCTGGATATCTTTAATTCTTAAAATATGTCTCAAATCATAGAAGGACTCGTTCGAGGAAGCCCGGTGGGTGAGCGGTAACGCTCATACCTGGTATTCGGAAGAACATGGATAAGAATCCCCGTTAGCCTATCCAGATTACGGTTTTCAATGTTTTCCTGAAATCACTGCAAGCGAATACCAAGATGATTCATTCTAAAGGCCATGACCGTATTGCTTCCCGTTACTTGTCCTCAATACTTTGCCCTCTCTAATGAGCCAGATTTCGACGAGGCGTAAAACATTTAGCAAAAAAAAAAAAAAAAAAAAAAAAGAAAAAAAGTGTATTCGTAATCATACCGTAGTTTTTAGTAAATTTGTTGGTACAATGCCCCTACCTCCTGTTAAATCATATGGTAGTACTAAATTGCTCTCGTTCCAAGAGAGAAATTTACTCTGAATACCATTTACAAAATCGCAACAAATTTTTGAAAAGCTTTCATTTGAATTGAAGCGTCCTTTAGGTACTTCCAGAAACAGACAATCTAGAAATAGATAAATTTTAAAGTATCATTAAAGTATTTTGCACGATACGATAATCGTTCAAGAGCCTTCATCATTTTCCTCTAGAGAAAGCGAAGGTAGTGGTGAATGAGCCGATATAAGGCCTGCTAAGAATATTCTCTCCTCTTTAACGACTGCGCAAACATAATTACACTTCCATAATGCCTCCAAGCCAGAGCCAACGGTGGCCTGACCTACCAGCTTGGTACCAACAAAAGAAAATGTTTTCAGACAAATCGCTGGCCACTTTAGTTAGTTGGTTAATATTATATTTCAGCCCACAAACTTTATTTTTCAGAAAAATCAAGATGTTTTCAGACAAATCGTTAGACATTTCAGTTAGCTATTTTATATTATATTTCTGTCTATAAACCTATGTTTTCCACAAAAACCAAAGATGTTTCCAGTAAAATCGTTGTTCATATTAGTTAATTGATTAATATTATATTTCATCCTAAAAACCTTTATTTTCCTTAAAAACCAAAAGAATACATTTTCAGACGAATTGTTGGGCATTTTAGTAAGTTATTTGGTATTAATTTTCAGCTAACAAACCTTTATTTTCAACATAAACTAAAAGAAGAAGTTTTCAGAGGAATTGTTGGTAGTTTTAGTTAGTTGGTGATATTATATAACAGCCTATAAACCTCTATTTAACACAAAAACCAGGGTGTTGGGATATATCTCAGTATTCAGTTAGATCTACGTCTTCATCTGCTGAAGATTGCGAATAAACTTTGTGGTTAGAAGAAATATGTATGTTAAAACAATGGTATTTGAAACCAAGTTATATGGAAGACATCTTCCCCTACATCTTTTCTGTGCTGCAAACAAATCATGTTTGGGAGACATTATTTCATTTGGTTTTTTTATGATTCGAGTTCCACGCATCGTCAATGTCACGGTCATTAGAGGCTTGGTGACGAGGAACTGGCAGGACGTTTGAAAGAACCATCCCATGAACCTTCTAAACCCGAAATCAGAATGGTTGGATGGGGATTTAAACCCGAGTCCTCCGGAATGCAAGTCCCGAACGCCACCGCTCATCCATCAGACTCAGTGTACGCCATTTGAGTCCTAAATGAAATTGGATGTTCAAATATTTGTCGATATACTGAAGACTAAATGACGTCGTCTGTCCTTCAAAATATTCCTGAGCAAACTTTGTGTCGAGTGTGCGACACTGCTTTAAGAGCTGGGACAAGCAGTCTCCAACACTTCTCTGGCATTTTTGATACTTTTGACCAATCCTTGGGGACACGGATCTTTTACAAACCAGGAGGAACTCCACACAAGGAGTAGATAAACATCCCCACATCATCACCAATATGTTTATACCCTACTCCTTTCGAAAATTCGACCCATGAATAGTTTCTGTTATCAATTCAATATTTATTGATGTCACATTATATTGCCTTTTACTATTGCATCTAAATAATTCAGGGAATCGATCTATTCAATCGTTTAAACAGCTTAGTTTGCAACCAAGAGAAAGCGGATATTTTTAGTTGGTTATGCCAATTACCATGTACATTTACAATCTAATTTAAGCTGACATTGTTTACATCGAGTTGAAATAACGTAAAGATCTCATTGAATATCAAGACAATAGGCAGAACTATATAAAAAAGGTCACGGGGTTCCTACGGCTCCTGCCGCTTGCCGTGGGATTCACGGAGGTAGAGCTAAGCATTCCCATTGCAACAGTTGGCGCTAGAATAGATGTGACGCGATCAGCGCCACGCTTCGGTCGTTATTTACCTTCCCGGTACTCATTGCATGGCGGGCTGAGTGCGCCTGGGCAGCCGCTCCGGACGTTCAGCTTCGAGGATTCCTTCTTAAAAAAAACAAAAAAAAAAACTTTATTACTCTACGTCGTGAAAGAACATAGTCAGTTTGATCGAAGATGTAATTTATTTGAAACTAACTATAAGAATTTCGGAATGTTCGGCAATATAAGCCCTAATACTTTCCGCAGCAAACATATATCATAGTTATCATTTACGTAAACTGTCCGGATTAATTTCTAGAATACAGGTGACAACTAGGCAAATTTCCACTCGGGAACTACTCTTCTTTAGCGGTCGAAAATTATTATAAAATACCTTCAGCACCCGTAACCTTCCGCCAATTCAGAGTGCCCAGCCGTTTTTCGATACTTGTCGTGTCTGTATTACAAGCTACGAGGAAAAACCAGCGTGAAATTTATACTTTCCTTAGTCTTGTCTTGCCTTTTAAGAAGTAGTCGTTCTGGCCTCGCATTCGGGAGGACGGTGGTTCGAATCCCCGTCCGGGCATCCAGATTTGGGTTTTCCATGGTTTCCCAAAATCACTCCAGGTGAATGCCGGGATGCTTCCTTCAAAAGGCCATGGCCGAATTCCTTCCCATTCCTTCTCCCCCCCCCCATCCTTTCCCGTCTCTAAAGACCTCGCTATTAAGAGACGTTAAGCAGTTAAGAAACAAGAAGAAGTCTCTCTTACTGGTTCTAGCTGTTTATTGCAAACGCTTCTACAATTATCTAGGAGGACTTTAAATTATTAAGATTCTCTTGAGCCATTTTACACGAACAGTTATTGCACTTTGAAGATCGTGTATTAACAACTGGTATATTTGTTCAATGTGATTACTCTTCTAGTTTACTATGCTCCATTTTGTAATCTCTTGTTTTAGACCGGTATACATTTTTGTAAGAAATTTTCGGTTCGAAGTTAAGTAATAACAGCAAACTCAGAAGATAATTTTCGAAGATGTATATATGAGCTAAATGTTATATTTATTCCTATATTTCTCAGTTGTAGCCAGTAGCTAATGTTACGGCATTTGAAGGTAAATATGTGATTAAAGCAAATGTTTACTATTCTAGTACCGAACTAGTAAAAAAATTTAATTCGTAGGTTGTGACATATGATTATGATATAAACCGTAAGGTAACAACTAGCGAGGGAATGTGTGGAGCAATAAGAATATCCACAAACAAATTAGAAGTGTGGAAATAAAATTACAAAAAAGATTGTAAATTCTACACTTTTATATGTGGGAGACCCATGGACAGTTAAATAAAGTGACATGAACAATATACGGAGATGGGAAATGATTTTTTTATGGCTTAAAGTATACGGAAAAGAATCTTTTAAGACTGTGTAACAGATATGATCATATAACTAAATAACAAATTGGTAATACATTCTTGTCGGGTAATTAACAGGGTAAACACTATATTTCAGTGAGCATATTCTCCGTCACTTTCTGTAGTGATGACCAGGCTGGTGGACCTGAACTTTATAGCCTGGCAAGAGCGCGCGTTGACTGGCTATAAAGTTCCGGTCTACCGGTCTAGTCAGCACTTTACTGGAAGATGGCGATGGAGTTATGGTCACCGAAAACACCCCGTTCACTCGGTTAATTACTCGAAAAGAATATCTTAATATACAACGCAGAAAAATTCTTCGTTCTTTTATAACTAATTATCTGTCCATTTGGAGGAATAAGGAAAGATAATTTACACGGATTATCCAATGAAAGATGTAACAAAATAAAACCAAAAACGACAGCGAAATTTCGAAAAGAAGAGGAAGAAGTGTAATTTGTAACTGGAACAGGGCCTATTCCTGTGTTGATGAGGACGAAATTTTTTTTTTAGCAAACGGCGTGGACTAAGACGAAAATTTCTCAACACTTAACAATGATCTTTGTATTCGTACCCCATGGGTAAGGTAAGCACGACAAACAACACTAAGCTGTTATGATAGCGGAGTGTTATATGTCGTTATTTGAAGGCTGAATGCTTATACTCTCTCTCTGGGCACAGCGCTGCACTGCACTCATTGATTAAACATTATTTAGCACAGAGGCAACAAACACCAACCACACTATCAGAATGAGGCTACGTAGCTATCCAATACTAAATAATTCAATCTAGAGGGCCCTTGTGCAAACTCCGCGTTTCGGAGAAAGGGTGTACGTAAATGATAATTATAAGAAATAGTTTTTTAGTCTGCGTTATCCTTGAAAATAAAATAAGAAGACGCGTTAAATGGAGCTATGTACAGTCTTTTTTTAATTATAATAATACGCTGAAAGCATATTTGAGTCGGACTTAAGTAAATGAATTAGAAAGCATAATTTACTAAAATAATAATTAAGTTGTATGAATATTTAAAGTAAAACCAATGTTATATTTATTCATTTTTCGGAGCACATTTCACTCCATACTCAGCAGCATCTTCAGCGGTTCTTTATTTTTTTGTTTCACATTTGCTTCCATTTACACACTAATCTCGACGTCTGTGGTTACTATATTGCAGTACCAGTGCAGTGAAAGTGAAAGCGTTTCAGAAAATCGACTTATACTGCAATAAATGCAGCTATAAAACCGCTGACGCCAAGAATAGTGTATAAATACAATAAAATGTTAAACAATGAAAATGTAGAACTACTGAAGATGCTACAGAGTACGGAGTGAAACGCGTTCTGAAAAATAAATAAGGATTAGATAAGTTTAATTGAATTGGCCTGACATTAATTATTCAGACAAATTGATTATATCGCAATTGAGGAAATGGCCCACAACATCCAATTCAAAATAATTGTCTGTAAAAACATATTATTACAGAAATTGTTGTGTTTCCTAAATTTGTAGAACGTAATTAGAGTATTAATTGAAATATTATATGGAGTAGCCAGGAAAAAGACATCATGCCGTCCGTGCCGTATCGAGGCATTCAGAGAGAAAACTCTAGGTCCAAAACTTCGAAAAATAAACAATAATGTGCAATTCCATATTAAAAATTCATCGGAAGCTGAAAATTTAAACTTTAAAGAGATACCGAGCGTTGTGGGTGAACGGTTAACGTTCTGGCCTCGCATTCGGGAGGACGCGGATTCGAATCCCCGTCCGGGCATCCAGATTTGGGTTTTCCATGGTTTCCCCAAATAACTCCAGGCGAATGCCGGGATGCTTCATTCAAAAATGCCATGGCCGAATTCCTTCCCGTTCCTTGTCCCCAGTCCCATCCCGCCTCTAAAGCCTTAGCCGTCGACGAGGCGTAAAGCCATAAAAAAATTAAAGAGATATCTCATTTATCGATTTTGGTTACGTATGAGGGTTTTGTCACGAAAAATCTAGAAACAATATATAAGATTCTAAGCTTTCAGTCAGTCTGCATCCAATTTATAAGATTTCGCTTCCCCTTTCTACGAGACTAAAATTTCTCTTACATGATAACGGATGACTTATACGCCTGTCGCACTTTTGACGACGTGACGTTCAATTTTGTGACGACTAGTTGGATGTTTTCTACAAGCCAACTGTCTGAGAGCCACTCCTCGTACTCCCGGATTAGCATTGAGTTATGGTTAACTTGGCACGACGCCATTTCTAGTCCGACGAAGCAAACACGTAGCTTCAATGAAAAGTTGTGTATGACCTATGAAAATAGGAAACTACTTCTATCGTTATTACACTGTTGAAACGTGTGGTTAAACAAAAAGGTGGTTATCTTACAGCGTAGTACAATTGCGGAAAATCCACAAAAATAAAAAAATAAAACGAGAAAAATTATACTGTGGCATTTTATTTTCTTTAAGAACTATTTTAGGCACACTATAAGGTTGAATAATTTTCCTGAAAACTAGTGACGCTTTGCTTGCGACGAATGTGATAACATCCCGGTGCGAGAAGAGATGTTATACAGGGCGTTCGCCGGAAAACGCTACCCTCCCAGTCTGTTGCCGTCGGCAACTTGCTCGGTCAGTGGTGCCAGCAGTTTCCGCCACACGGCACCGTGAATCACCGCACAGTTTAACACCTCCGCTGCCCCAACAGTGCAGTGCAGTGACCCTTACATTGTTAAGAACGGTTTCTTTGCATTGTAGATAGTTTGTGACTTCAGTCTCTTATTAATCAGTGTTGTGAATAAACGTTTCTTTGCGGTTTGGCTGGTTTGGGGCTTCATACTCTTATTAATCTGTACCGTGTTTGAGTGTGAGTAAAATTATGGTACGTTACAGTTTGCAACAAAGAATATTTCTCTACGATACATATGTGAAGAAGAAGTCGTTTAAAAAGTGTCGCAGTAAATTTCGTCGCGAATTTCCTGGCGCTTTACTGCCAGCTAAATCAACAATTCTGCGTCTGGTTAAAAAAGTAAGAGAAACGGGTTCATTTTTTAACAAAAAGAGACTGTCGGTCAACCGTATTCTCACAGAGGAGAAAATTGACGATATCGCTTTTCGACTAGAACAGTCATCCAAAAAATCATTAAGTCAGTTAGGGCAGCGTGTGTCTCGAAATATGTTCAGAAGATGTGAAATGTGCATTACACAAGAGGGTCAACACTTCCAGCATCTTTTGTAAGGTAAGCTAATGAATTACGTCACATTTAAATGCTTAGCACACAAGTTTATGAAGTTTATGAAGCGTAATTATTATGAAATAGTCCGCGGCCGACGGTCGAACAATGCCGGAAACTGAGCGCTCGCTCGCCGGGAGCAGTTTCTTCCTTGTAGCGCTAACAGTGGGTTGCGTTTCCCGGCGAACGCCCTGTATAACAAAGCCAGTCATTCCGCTGCTATTATTCACGTGATATCTATGTGATTCTCTTTCCTTTGGTGGCTGAAAACAGAATCAGATGAGAGTCAGGCTTGTATGATGGACTGTCGACAGAGCGGAAACATCGATCTCCAACTGCAGTTGCATTATGAATGTAGCAATTCTTTTTCAAACGACTGTTATCGGCTACATTTTCATCCAGAAGAAAACAGATAAATACATGTCTAAAACTTCACACACGAGGTGAAGTGAGGGATACAGGGAGACGACTTTAGGTAGTATGAAGACCTTTCTGGAAATTTTAAAGTTTATCAAAATATTTATTTGTATAATCAAAAAAAATAGAATGACAGGCCCATGCATTCCAGTTTACCATATCAGTGGTTGTCAGTAGCTTATCCCCTTCCCTCGCCAAATTATTACTTTCTCAGTCTTTTTTAGTTACTAAATTCCAAGAAGAAAATTCTTTCACAGTGTAAAATGGATTCTGAAGCAAAAACTCTTTCAGTTTTGAATTAAAACAGCCAGGTAGTTGTAGATAGACCACTGAATATAGAAGAGACAGTTACTGCTATCTGTAAAATTGACAATGACAGTGTTTGTGGATTTTATACTTATTCACTTATTCCTAGTATAGCTGTGTATGTCAGCTTCAAAACCGAAATGTTCCGGATATTCTACTATGAAAAACAGTAGATAATATATGTATTATGTTGGCATTTAAGTATAAACAAATTTCTAAACATATTTATGATTGATATTTCGGAAATATCTTCCGTGCATGTAAAAAAGTTCCGCAGTTTAAGAAGGAAAATGTAAAACGGGAATTGAACCCAGACAAATGTATACAAGTACCATTTGACGCACAGAAACCAAGTGGAGACTAGCCATATAAAAGTTTAAACGCTTGTTTCTTGATTTTGTTTTATTTCGAATTCTTATGGCATATATATCATGAAGGAGGAGACACATCAAAATTTATTCGGGTCTTTATTTCATTCTTAACTAAGAGAAATGGAAGATGTTCTGTTTAATTTCCCAGTAATATGATTTGAAAAATAAATACATTTAAAAATCATTATGAAAAGATTTTCCTTTCGCGAAGACTTGTAGTAAGTTTACCAAACCCAAGTTACAGGCACTAAAAAAAATGTCTAAACAAACGTCTGTGATGCGTGCAGCAATCTGATTTAACCCGACTGACAGGAATTTTCATCTTCACTGAAGTAAGCGCGTTAGTTCAATTACTGTCGTATATTATTTTCACACAGTTGGTGGCCTGAGAATTATTTGATCGGTTACGAGATATAATAAAATGAAAACAAATTCTAAAGCTATCAGAATAGCACTCTCCTCGTAATTTGTGAGCTTTGTACTGTAATGATTTCTCCAATTGAAATTTTAGTTGTTGGTAAGGATAATGTTTTATTATTTATGGCTTTACGCCACGTCGACGTCGGGGTCATTACAGGCGGGATGGGACTGGGGACAAGGAAAGGGAAAGTATTCGTCCATGGTCTTTTGAAGGAAGCATCCCGGCATGCGTCTGGAGTGATTTGGGGAAACCATGGAAAACCCAAATCTGGATGACAGGACGCAGATTCGAACCGCAGTCCTCCCGAAAGCGAGACAAGAGTGTTAAAAGATCACTTGTATTTCATTTTTTTAATAAGTATTTGCTGTTGCGAAGTCTGTGTAGAAAAAGTACCACAGAATGATGAAGAAAGAAGTTATATGTAGAAAATTTTCTTCTTTTCAAACCGAACTAATTTTCCTGTTTAGAGGTCTGTAGTATTTTTTTCTACGTTATGATTAAAATAGTTAGGTTAACAGAAATGGGTGTACCAAGTATATCCTTTAAAAATAATAATAATTACAAGGACCTACCTTAAATTCAAATATTTCTTATCTTTGTGTAGCAATATGTTAGAGTAAATTTTTTTGTTTTATCTGTAATCAGGAAACCAAAAATCGTTACACGATATTTATCCGAAAATGTTATACAATACATTTTCTTTTTCAACTCATTCTATCAGTACTGCCCCTACTTCAAGTCCATTGTTTCTACCAAATAGGGAAGCGTTACTGAAGTGCTTCCTTTCGGATTGATAACGATGAAATATTAAAGTAGCTTTTAATTTTCGGAACGTTTGTTTTAATTTAACGCAACGCGTAGCCATCAAAGATACTCAAACGAATAGAAGGAATTCTCTCCTTTTAAAAGGGCACTCGGTTCGTTGTGGCTACTTCTTACAGCAACGCTGTGTCGTCTTTTGCAGGTAGTAAGCTGTGACTCAGTAGCACAGCGACAGTGAGGTCAGCTTTTGCATTCAGTGTTTATACAGGAACGAATTAGCCCTTGAATGACGGCGCGTAAAATTTAGAACAGTTTCATACATGCTGACTCCTTTTAATGCGTGCAAAACACAATGCCCATTACACAGATGCAGTAACTAAGACCATTAAAACTTACAGATCTGTTTACTAACGTCACTCGATCACCATCCTGATCCTCTCACTAACATTTCAACAAAACAAGCTTCTAGTCCCGGTACATTCCTGCGTGAATCATAGATGAGCCCTCTACACCGTATAATAACTGCTGTGTCCGCACGGTGGCCGAAATGTCAACACGGCGGACAGGCGGTCGCCCGGAGACAATCACGCGAGAACCGAAGTAAAGTCCAAGATGAGTTGCGCAGAGTCCCAGGAAAAAAACCGAACATAGACCGAGACGCGCACTGATCAGAGTCCAATATGTGACGTACAGAGTCCGAAGGGGTAACCGAACGTAAACCGAGATGCGCGCTGGTCAGAGTCCAATAGGCGATGCACAGAGAGACGGAAACGAAACTGAGTAGAAGTGAACACAGCACTGTCTTGAGTGGGACCGTGTAGGCGAGTCGCTTCTGATTAGCCGCGGCGGAAACACTGCTATGCAGTGGCGCTAGTTGGCCTGGTGCTAGCGCCGTCTATCGGTTGTCCACCTACATCTTTTCTTCCGGGCATGTGACGGTGTCGGGCCGTGATACTAGAGTAACTAAATATTCTCACTGGCTAAAATTCTTCCACCATAGTTGAAACTGGTACCTTTCATCAAGAAGTCTCTCTAAATATTTGTCAGCGGGCATGTAGGTTAGTGTCCGCCTCACACACACAAACTGTCCCCAGAGACTACACCGTCAAGCTGACGCCAGTACCCTCGCAAGCACGTTCAGCCTGGATTTTACAGCAGATCAACCACAAGATGTGCTGTCAATAGTGGAGGTATCGAACAAAACATAGCCGGATGCGACTAACACGTCGTTACACTAGGAATGTTATGTAGTGAACGAGCGGCGATCCACCACAGACCAAGTTGTGTTCGTCTCCGATCAACCACTCCACGATAAGTTTCACCGAAGATATGTGGTCATAGGATTAGAGAAATTACGTTCTGCCCTCACTTAGTGCTAGTAATAAGCAGGAATCAGGGATACAAATGAAACATGTAGTTGAAGGAATGGAGTGACTTTAATAACTTCAATGAAAATAAGCACAGGAACATACACTGGATAGAAATGGAAATACTGAATAAAAATATAGCTCTCATGAATCAAAATCCTTAATAATAAAATCTGTCACTCGGAATATTCTTTCTAAGCCAGCAGAAGGGAATAATTGCATCAGCCTTTACCTAATGAATTCTTCAGGCCATCTGGCGACATGGTACATCCTGAAACTTGGCGAAGAGACTGAGTCGAGCAACTGCTTCAAAGTGCGCTCTCGGGCGTAGAAAAGTTGTTGGGGAAATCACGTGAATGTAGTGCCATTGGAATAGAACATCTTACTAAGGGCGTTTTGAGTTACCGAAGTGGGGAGCTCTCTTTCCACGGGAAGAGACTTTGCCTAACCTTGAGCTCTGCTGCGTTGGGTGGAATTAAGTTACCTGGCTGGAAGCTTGCGAAAAATTATACCGAGTGGAAATTACTATATGCTATAGCTAAAATGCCTCAATATACTATAGTAAAAACAAAAGGAATCATAGGATTTGTTTTTTAATTACGGCTCTACGGTTCTTTGAGGGGATAGTTAGAGCGTATATAGGATTTCTGACAGATTTCGGAAGTTAAACCACCAGAAGCATTTTTGAAGTAACCATCTCGGAATTGGTGTAGAGTGGTTTTGGAAAACCAGTGAAAACAGTCATCAAGTGGCACCAACCAGGACTCTAACCCGAATCCTCCCGAGTGCGAAACTTCACCGCTCAACCACATGGTTTATTGAGTACAGAACAGTTGCTTATATAATGAAGGGATAACTGTATTTAAATTAAATCATTGGGTGTCACGTAAGTAAAAGCTTACGTACTGATATCACATGATAAGAATAAAATCGTGTAGCTCATGTTTAAGCAATGCGAGGGCAGTGCCTTCTGTCAGAACAATGAGGAAAAGTTTGATTGAACATCAATAGCGTTCCGATTTAGATCAGGATTTTAGATAGAATTTTTAAGATTCCCTAGAGAAGGTGTCCTTCCCCTTTGTCAAACCTTGGTTTTGTATATATCTACTACATCAGAATGCTTCCGTGGCTAAAATTCCTCTTTATAACTGTAGACTCCCTTCACATAGTTCTATTATCTGTTTATGTTAGCAGGTTACGACAGAAGCGGATTGCGCGACCATTACAAGTTCTTGAACTAGGTACGTGGGGCTACACGGATATATAATTCAACAGAGGGAAGATTAAAATCATCGGTATTTCTACATGAAAAAAGTCGATCTTCACAATATTTCAGAGTTTTTTTCTTTTCTTTGCCAGTAGAGCTTGCCGGTCTAAAAGCATCTACTTTCCGGACTAACTCCACAACGCTATGACCAAGTCAACGCCATTAACGCCCGATAACCTCTAGTTATATCATTATGGGTGCATCCGGTCATTATTTGATTTACGTGAATTATATATTAAAAAAAATCCAACCAGAATGTGTCTAATGGCGTGAATATTGGAAAGTAAACGCCTAGTTGATCTTGGTGAATTATTGATAACGACTGTACATACGTTTTTGCACGAATTTGAAGTGAATATTCTGTCTATAGTCTGTAGTAGAAGGTAGACACTATCAGTTCTGGCGAAAGCGCTTTATTCGTTGGTTACTTTATTCTTGCATTTAGAGAACATTTTTAAAATTCCCTTGTTTATCTGCTGCGAGTGAGTTTTCTGTATAAGAATAGACATGTTCGAAGAAAGGGAAACAAACATAATTATGCCTTCCCTGTTGGCTCAAGCAGTTTGATGGTTCATCTTCAGTCATCATTTATTATTTATTTACACTTACTGTTTGTGAAAATTGCAACACCCAGAAGAAATAGTCTGAATCATTTTAAAATTATAGGACGTATAGAAATAAGGAACCATAATAAGTGAGTAAGATTGCAAAGAGATAGCGTGCACGAACCCACTGCAGCCTCTTCGGCGTCAAAAGACGCGGTATCAGCATGTGAGTGAATTCGACTGTAGCATATTGATTCGTCTCCGGGAAACGGGTTTGTCGTATCATATTACTGCAGCTCATCTAGGGCACGCTGCTACGACTGTGGTGCGGATCCAGTCGATACACCACGTACATCACGACGAGCGGGTACTGGATAGCACAATGTGACCACATCGCAGTATGACTGCCATCTTGTCCGCATGGCCGTAACCGACAGAACAGCTTCGTCCAAAATGTCGGCTCAACTTTGTAATAAGAGTGGACACGTATGGCGTCGATGGTTCAATGCCGTCTGCTCAGGACTAGACTGGTGGCAGATTTGCCTTTGCGTTGGCTTCCATCGTCCGGAAACCACGAATGCCTCAGAATGCAATTGGAACGTGAACATCGTCACTGGCTCGCTGAGTTGCAAAATGTAGTGTTTTGAGAAGTTTCCTGCTTCAACTCATCATGGCCGCGTATGTGTTAGACGCTACCACTGTGAACGCAATCGTGTAGACAGCATCGTTCAACGGCATACCGGAAGAACCTGAAGTATACTG
This sequence comes from Vandiemenella viatica, assembly GCA_031002005.1. Taxonomy (NCBI): domain Eukaryota; kingdom Metazoa; phylum Arthropoda; class Insecta; order Orthoptera; family Morabidae; genus Vandiemenella; species Vandiemenella viatica. The sequence continues at coordinate 232,462,732 of CM061921.1, read as the reverse complement.
GTTTTGAGCATAAGTGATCTGGCTTCCTACATATTGAGGACAACTGCTACATCATGGAGGTTTCAGAATCCGAGGCACTGCCCCTCCTTCAAACAGTTCCACATGGGACAACGCTCGGCCAAATGTGTTTAGGAATCTGCAAGCCTTCTTAGAAGGATGGCGGGTACCACTGTTTCCCAATCCTGACATGTCGCTCATCGAACATGTCTGGGATATGGCCCGTCGGCAACTTGTTGGTTCTGGTCCTCCTGAGAGCACTGTGAATGGTTCGTGGACGTGCCTACAAATCGCGTGGCAGTTTAATCCCAAGCAGCATATCCAGGCTCTCTTTGATTCTGTGTCATGAATTCTAGAGGCGCTGACTCAAGCATGTGGTGGCTTCACACTGTACTGAATTCTCACGGTCAAATTTCATGTACAGTTTTGTAATTGTAATCATTTGTGCATTGTCATGTCCTTAATCTGGGAATGTAATCAGATGTATCCTTCTTGGCGTTGCAATTTTCAGGAACAGTATGGAATAATGAATTTTTAAAATTATTTTATAGCAACTGTGACACCCTGTGAACCAGTCTTAGGTGGCCACCATTCAGGGACCTAGACTTCAATGTCAAATTTAATTGTGGTCCATAGTGTGGACCGTGTATGTGTTTGTTTGACTCTGATGGTGTGCATGTTCAGTGTAATGTTCAGTAGTTGGGAAATAAAATAAATAAATCGAGCGAGGCACTTAGTTAAACGTCTTCATACGACTCAATCATCAGCATAGTAGCTGCCATAGTACTCATCTCTGGTGAACTATTTCACCTGATGAAGATACCAGTGGTGGGTGTAGAAATATATTTGAATAAATTTTACAGTTGAACACTCAAGGTTAGGTAGCAGCAAACGCCGGGAAAGACTCCATTCTCACACCATAAGCAGAGTTGTGTGCCTTTGTTTATTATTATTATTATTACTCCGCGATTCACTAAAATTGCGTGGCGGAGGGTGCATTGCACCTATCCGAAAGGGTAATAGTTTGGAAAGGATACACGGGTATTGGCAAGAGGCGCCCATGGGCTTATGTGAGGAACCATTCCAGCATTCGCCTGGAGTGATCCGGGAAAACCATGGAAAACCCAGATCAGGATGGCCGGAGTGCTTTATCGAAAGCTACTCCTGTCGGATTTTAAGTTTACTCGCCCGGTAAATCCTTTCTATTCCATTCCCTAATCGCTCGTGGGAAAAATGAGCACAGAAATGAATCGGTTCTGGCCCTGATTTCTCTTACCTTATTTTCGCGGTCATTCCGAGATTGCCGGTAGCAATATTTGTTTTCTGTCATTCAGAAATAAGTCGTGAATTTTTCAATTAGCGTCTGTCGAGAGCAACGCCTTCGGTGTTCCAGGTCTTCCCATCCTAACTCCTTCAACATCGCACTTACGCTTTCCCTCCAACTATATATACCTGTCATGAATCGGGCAGCTCTTCTTTGGACCTTCTCTAATGCCTCCATTAATCCCTTTTGATGGGGATCCCATACAGAACAACAATATTCTAAGTGATGACGTACTAGTGATTTGTATGCAATCGATTTAGCTTCCGGAGTGCATTGTTTTAAATTACGACCTAGAAATCGGAGCATATGATTTGCTTTCCCAATTACATTTTCGATATACTCATTCCACGATAAATTATTACGAATTGTTACCCCTAGGTATTTAGCGGTATCTACCATCCTAAGGACAGCACCATCAATTGTATATTCAGAGCTAAATGGTGTCACATTTTTACTTACATGCATGACTGGGCACTTTTTACCGTTTAACTCCAACTGCCAGTCTTTACATCACGCAATTATTTTCATAATATCGTCTTGTAACAAAGAGCAGCAGTCTTGGATTTTGATTTCACGATAAATAATAGCATCATCGGCAAATAATCTTTTCATCATCCTTATTATGTCGCACAAATCATTAATGTATATGAGAAACAACAGAGGCCCAATCACGCTTCCCTGGGGTACCCCGGACCTCACCTCGGTAAATGATGAACGCTCACTGTCGAGAACTACACACTGTGTTCTGCCCTTCAGAAAGTCCGCGACCCAGATATGCCGTAACCACAAGTTTCCTAAGTAACCTAGTGTGAGGCACAGTGTCGAAAGCTTTATAAAATCCAATAGAACTAAATCAACCTGGGATTGCTCATCTGTAATACGGCACAAGTCGTGAATTAGAAGCGCAAGTTGAGTTTCGCAACATCGGCCTTTTCTGAAGCCATGTTGATTTGGGTTTAAAAGCTGACCTTCATCCAAAAATCACATGACATTTGAATAGATGATATGTTCTAAAATCCTGCAAAATATTGAGGTTAACGAGATCGGCCTATAATTTTGAGGATCATTAACATTACCATTTTTAAACACTGGACTTACGATAGCGGTCTTCCATTCATACGCACCAGGGAGTTGTTTCCGATTTAATACAATTACAACTAGGAATTGTGAACCATCAGGATGATTAAAATTTATTTACCAACGGTATTCAAACCAGGCAATTACCAGCTGAGAGCTAGTCATAATGACTTAACTAACATGTTTACGGGGTGGTTTTCTTCATTCATTATAGAGATTCAAAATTTAGGTGACAACTGATACTGTCTAATTAGTGTTGATTGTATAAATCATGTTTCCTAAACGTGTGCTTTTGCGACGAAAATTGAGAAGCGTCCCACAGTTTCCTCAGGCAGATCAGGAAAGTCTCCGTTTATCCTAAAACGACATATTGTGGTAGCAATAACATGCTAGGTAAGAGCAGTATGGTGTCGTATCAATGATTATTGTATGCAAATAGACCCTATTTGATCACGCAAAGCCCCAAATCGCATCATGGCTTGTAATTAAGAATTCGTGCAATTTTTCCTCTGGAGTTTTCAGTTCCTGGAGCCATGAAGGGAGCTAAGTGTTGCCATCTGTCTGCTATTCGTGTAATTTATGGTTTCTACGAATGTCTATTTTTGGTTTTGAATTGTATAGTTTAAGAGGCGGAGATTGGGGACTGTGCCAGCATTCTCCTAAGTGACAGAGGAAAACAACTTCGGCTGGTACGTGGGACGACTGGGACCTCGTCCCGTTGTACCTCCCCGACGCACGCAGTCAAAAGTCTTTCTTCGAAGTTATCCATTGTTTTCATCAAAGTGTCATGTGGAACAGCAGCGATTTCTTCACCTATTGCAACTTTCAAATCGTTTAATGTACGAGGTTTGTTACAGTAAACTTTACTTTTTAAGTAACCCCATAAAAAGCGACGAGATAAACCCAGAGTTGGAGCGCACCACCTAGTGGAGCGGCGAGGACTTTGAAGAACAGACGCTCTTACTCTGTCGACATTTTCTCGTGTTCGCACCGTACGAGGACGACCAGACGACTTCTGCTTCATGACACTTCCAGTTTTCCGAAAAGAGTTAACCCAACGAATTATTGTGTTGCGATCAGGAACCAAACCATTTCGCGGAACATAGAACTGTGTTCGGAAAAGACGTGTAACTGTGATAACAGATTCATTACTTTTGAAAAATTGTTCAACAGCGAAAACGCAATGCTGCACGGACCACTGTGCCATTGCTACTGAAACTGGACGCTCTAACCTACAAAGCAATAGATCCTCCACCCCTAAATTCCACTCCCACCACTTATACTAATCAAATCAAATCCATGCGTTCTTTTTTCGCCACCCTGTATTAAGCATCTTTGATGCTTATCTATTCATGTGAGGAACAAATTGTCATTTCTTGTACCGTAGATTTTAAGCTACACCATAATCTTACAAACTGTGAAAACCTTATCAAAATCGGTTTCGTAGTTCTCGAGTGATACCATTTCAAACAGACACGTCGGGGAATGCTGTGCGCAGAGGAGATATTAATTGTGTTGCAAGTCACCCTTTGGCGTCTACATTTACGTGAACTGTACAGTTGCACATGCTTGCCGAGTTTAGTTTGTAAACCGATGCTCGGCAAGTTCAAACTTGACGACAAACATTGCAAAACTGGTTTTTCGGTAAAAAAAAAAAAATAAAAAAAAAATCGCGGAATAAAGGTAAAATCCAAACAGTTTGAGAGTCGACGGGTTGACAGCTTCATTTGATACGCACGAAACATTTATTTTCCGGCTGTCAATAACGTCCATTATAATTTTCAGCCTCCTAGATTTTTCGAAATTATATGTTGTAGTCGTGTTAACGTTAGTAACAACTAAAGTAGTGCACAGTAACAGATTTGGCAGATAAATGTTTCAGAAATTATAAACGGACGAACATGTGGACAAATCGATAAATACGCACATCTGTAAAGATCGTTTTGGCTTATAGCTTTATGCCTCGTCGACATAAAGGTCAATAGAGGCGGTAAATGAGTGGGGAACGGGAAGGAATTCGGTCATGGCTTTTTGAAGGAACCATCCCGGTATTCGTCTGTAGTTATTTGGGGAAACCATGGGAAGAAAATGTGGATGCCCAGACGGAGATTCGAACCGTTTTCCTCTCAGCTGGTATGGATCTATAAAAAACGTTAGTTGATCCTTCAAGAAATTTAGTCTCCAAACATATATAGCTATTAAATGCCCAATTTTCATTCTACGATGTTCATTAAAATTTAAATAAAATGATGACATTTTCGTTTAAGAAATAAATAATGTATGAAGTTAGTAGCTCCGCTTGATGTGTGAAAACAAGTTCTAACCTTTTTCAAACCTACAGCAACCAGTGGCCAGTATTATTTGTTCCACAGGTTTGAGTGAAAGAAAAGTGTATCCAAGCGTCAGATGATGCATTATTAATAAACTTCTTTCAAAAAAAAATCATAAACCTATCATAAATTTTCGAACTATATAAGAAATGTGGTTAAACATTCGAAGTTGCCCAATAATGTGTGCAACATCAATCGCACACCTGACTTCCGAAAACGTCGCAAGCAGAAAAAAGTTTCTCCTGGATGAAAGGTGCCTTATTGGTAGGATAGGCCAAGTGTATTGAGTAGGTACAGTACGTATGTGTGTTTTGTCCACATGACTCATTATGTAAGAACGAAGACTTTCCCGGCGTATGACTGCATTGTAGTCTTCACGGGTGTACCGCCGGATAGTGTTGTGGAAACACAATATTTCGACGGCTGGCTCTGCCGTCTTCTTCAGGTGTAGAGATATCTGTAATGGTCGGCTAACCATTACCCGTGAATTTTTTTTTAACTGCTTTACGTCTCTTTTTAACATCGAGGTCTTTAGAGACGGGAAAGGATGGGGGGCAAGGATGGGGGCAAGGAATGGGAAGGAATTTGGCCATGGCCTTTTGAAGGAAGCATCCCGGCATTTGCCTGGAGTGATTTGGGGAAACCATGGAAAACCCAAATCTGGATGCCCAGACGGGGATTCGACGCGCCGTCCTCCCGAATGCGAGGCGAGAACGCTAACCGTTACACCGCCCCGCTCGGTGCACCCGTGAAGACTACATTGCATGCCTCATTATGTTTGAATCGTCCCTTATAAGGCACACTAGGTTTGTGTTTAAAAGAGGTAGGACGACCAGTTCCTTGTCTCCAGTATAAAAGCGTTGTTGTTGTGTGTGTAGATTACTGTAGTAAAGTGCAGCATGTTGTTTGAATTATCCACATGAAATTCAATGCCGGCCCATTCAGGCTTACCTTCCACTAATGCCACCAACTCTTACATTTCCATCCGATGGACGAATCACCGTAGTTAGCATTCCTTAATTAGATGACAAAAATTACTAGGTCAGCTACCGAAGAATCAGATGGTATATTAACATTTCCACACCACGGGAAAATGCAGCGTGTTATGGATGAGAAGGCCCATTTCATTATGAACATATTTAATTTTGAAGATCGAATACTATAAGTTATAATTCCGTGTGGTCGTAATGACCTGGAGACAGGGGTTTTATTGGCTGCGCATTCAGCCCGTATCGTAGCCGCCTTAACCTAACCCGACAATCCTGCCGAGTACAGGGGACCTACAGTTTAACTTGGAATCCGAACCACGGAAGCGTTCTGGCGTACTTCACATTACACAGCAAGCTGTGCCAGAGGCGAAGGTCGGGTTAAGTGCCAATGAAAATCCCCATCGGGACAGGGATTCGAACCGGGAACCTTTCGATCTCCAGTCAGACGCCTCAACCACTGAGCCACCAAACCACTCTACTATAAGTTAATTTACATCAACCAAAAATGTTGGGAACTTTTGTTATGAAGAAACGATAACCACTGTTACAAACACACACGATTTAGTCTGTTCTGCATCTATTAACAAAATTGACATTTAAATATGCTTAACAGCTCTTATTTACTACAAACACAATTTAGAAACTTTTGAAATTGTAATAATACGTAGCCTCCGTCACTAATGCCGTCCTGCGATTCTGTACACTCAGCTGTTCACAATCGCTGCCACCAAAGATCCTATTACTACTTATCGATACTAGCTTATTCTGCAACCCCAATAGTGGGTGTTGAATCCTACGATACAACAAATGCGGTAAATTAGAGAAAATAATAATAATTGGTGGGGTCTGATATTGTCATACCGTCAAAAATATCTCGTACTCTTACTCTATATGATTTTTAGGATTTAACACAGGCTTTTTTTGCACTTTCGGTTTATACGGAATAGAGCAACACCGCCTCTCACACCCTACAGACCAATTCTGAAATGATGAAAATTCATACGTTTCCCGGGCTCGAACCGATACCATATATTATCATGGAGCCTCAATTAACTCTACCACCAACGTGGCTTATTGTAAAGAAGACAGAGTATGTCTAAAACTTGACATTACTTGCTGTACAGTACTTTTTGATTAAGTAATAAATCATATATATTATTTCTAAAAGTTAACTTTTGTGACGAGCAATTTTTCTCCATTCATACGAAATAAAAATAGTTGAATGAGGTATAATGTTAAAGGCTAAGTTCTCCGCTCCGGTAACATCATTAATTAAGGAACGAAATTTTCGAAATTCAACATGTAAATGGTAAAGTTATGAACAACCAAGGTTATGGTATGCGATATTTCAGACTCAAGCTGCTAGACTTTGCTAACGCAACACCACATACCACAGTGATATTGATAAACTGATTTTTGTTTCCGTTTGGGTAACATTTAATCATTTAAATTGTATCATATGACCTAAGTTTTTTTCAGCGGCTTTTTTTTTTGCTTCGGCTGTACGTCTCATCGACAGCGAGGTCATTAGAGGCGGGATGAGACTGGGGCAAGGAACGAGAAGGAATTCGGCCATGGCTTGTTTGTGGAGTGATTTGAGGAAACTATGGATTACCCAAATCTGGATGCTCGGACGGGGATTCGAACCCGTGTCCTCCCGACTGCGAGGCCAGAACGTTAACCGTTCACCCACCACACTCGGTGCTACATACTTATTTCAACTGACTAATAAACAATTGCTACAAATGAGGCTGCTCTTCTTCCATGCTACTCGCTGTTCATCATACATCATTCCCGAGATTTTGTCACAGACCACCTTGTTATAATTTAATGCACGTGGTTATTGTTGATAATGTGAGTTCATGGAGTCGTAAGTAAGACACATTGGATCCAATGCTGGTGTTGAGGGCAAGGATCAGCAAGTCCACACCTCAACCTGTTACTCGATGCCAGAAATAAACTAAAAGCTTATGAAGAGGTCGAAGTGAACGCTTTCTGCCTCGGAAGCAAATTGCTTAACTTGTGAGGTTGCTTCGTTGTTGATTTGTTTTTGTTTGTTGATCACGAAGCAATTCCTCGCGACAGGCACCCTTGTGATCTCGTTCCAAGGACTCTCCTCCTACAGCCGGTATATTGCGCTGCCAGCTCATTCGTTCCACTTACTCCACCGCAATACGCCTACGAATCCTTCCTGTTGTTATTCGTATCTCTCCTTTACGGACGACTCGAAGCGACCAGGCATCCCAAACATCAGACCCTCATCCATCGTAAAATATAATTAGATGATTCGTTTTAAAAAACACGGAACATCTGAAAATGGATTATGTTGGAAAGAAAAATGAGATTGGCTATACGGGCGACGTTGAAGGTAAATAAACTGAGAAACAGTTAATTCACTAAGAATTGCAGTGTACAATCATCAATCACCGATTGTGTATGACTAAAAATTAACTTTTCTTAACACTTGAACCAAAGTAATGAATAAAGTAGTTAACATCGTGTGCTCAGGTATTCCAGCCGCGACTTATCCAGTGCGACTCGTTCACCCTGTGTGCATGTCTATCGCTTAGGGTTGAGTGAAACATTAAACAAAAGAAAAAAGAAGATATGGAAATTGATTTTCATATCTGAAAAAAGTTTCGTGCGAAAATTACTATCGTTATAAGTGAACTGAGATGTATCAATCTTGAAACTGTAGGAAATGTCTTGACAGCGAGGACTTTGCGTGTCTTAAAAAGTGAGAAGAAAATTATCTCTCTTTTGCAATTCTGCTTTAGAGAAAAATAAATGTTGAAAAAAGTTTTGGGGTGTTTAAAATAATACTTGTACCTAAACAGACCTTTAACTAGTCTTACTACCAACAAAATCAAAAGTGGTGAAGAATTTTAAATTACAAAATACTTAATTTAACTAAAATGATGGTGAATTCTTATGTTAGAATTTAATAAATATTTATTAAGTTCAAACTTCTGGGTAAAGTGTTGCCACCCTAAAACATATCTGATATGCATTTCTCACAAGAATCTAGCTGTAAATATCGTGTCTGCGTCACGTATTCAAGGATTCGAGCAGAAAATTGAAAAAAGAGCATCCATGGTTTGCTAAAGTAAAATTCCGTTAATGATTGATATTTATGTTTACCATATCATCAGTCCAAATGAATGATCAGATTAGAGAGGAGATATACGGGCCTCACTTTGCAGAAATACATAATAATTTAATCAAAAACATTTCCTTAGGCGTTTATCCCCTATAAAAAAATCTTCGTAGGAAAACATTCGATTGGAGTCAGTGTAATTTTAGTAAACATGATGTTCAAACCCGACTAATCTGGAACATATTATCTTTTTTTTGTTTTTTTGTTTTTTGGCATCACCGTAGATCCGATGCGTTACATCACTTTGCTAATACCGTCTGTCGATGCTTGTCTGTGAGTTAGAAAAACGAGATAGATGACCATCCGGAAGCAACATGACAGCTGCGTGAAGAATGATTCATCCTACGAACGGATCCCGATTTTATATATTTCGCCTATAAATTTATCGAATTTGAGGTAAAGAAATAGTTTTCGAGTTTATAGTCAGAAAAAAAAATTAACAGGTATCGATACTAAAACGGCTTCGAACGGTAGGAGAATAGCATGAACAGGTAAAAAATACTGAACTCTTAGTTAAGGAAGCGTTACTGATAACAGTTATCATTTTGACGTTACCAAACGTGGTAATGACTTACAAGAACAATAGTAGAAAAAAAAAGAATTATGAAAAACAGAAGATAGAAGATTAAATGTAATAACTTCCTTTAAAATAGGGGACATTGAAGTATTGTGCGTGGAAGTGTCTTTGCCTCCGGACTCCTTTAATGATATAAATATTGATCAATTAAGAAATGATTGTTATATAAATGCACGCAGTATTTTTAGAAGTAATTGTTTAAATGTTAGAAAACATTTATACATAAGAAAAGATAAAAACAAAAGAAAAATGGAAAATTATAAAATCTTTTGAAAACAAACAAAAAGTATGTAAATTTAAATGTTGAGTACTATTCAAACCTTTTAAGTGGAATTTCTTTGAGAACGGTAGGGAGAAATTTTGTTATCATTACGCGTTACGCATTAAGTGCCATGAGACGCAACATTCTACGCATGCGTACTTATAATATTAAAGATTAACATGACCATGCGAGACACGTCATTGTTACACACTGATACATGTACCAGTATATTTATATCAGGAAGAGACGTCATTGTTACACACTGATACATGTACCAGTATATTTATATCCGGAGGAGACGTCATTGTTACTCACTGATACATGTTCCAGTATTTTTAATTCTTTTTGTTTATTTATATTCGTTCAATGTAGATGCTTTCGTTATGTTTTGTTAGGCTGCTACAGTAATAAAATAAATATGGAATCTCGTTTATATCGCGCTGTGGTGACTGTATTAATACGCCTGAGATAAATGCTTTCATTTTCATGCAGAAATATCAGATTTCGTCTTTACACCAGACAGAATGAGTTACTTAAACTTTTAAAATTATTTAAGTAACGAACCAGAACTCTGCATTCAACCCGTCATTTTTGACGCGTTTAGAAGTTAGTTACCAACGAAAACTGTTTTGCAATAACGGTTACCAGATAATTTTTTCCAAGATGTGCTCCGATATAGAAGCTCACTCTAGAATTTAGCGAAGTGTGCTTTAACTTTTTAATAACTTTCATTTGTTTCCGCGGATAACTTGGAAAAAGTTCATATTTATTGTAGAAATGCAATATAGTACCATTCGTAGACTGGAGTGCGAAAAAAACACAAAATTACACTGATAAAATACACAGGAAAATTACACACAGAGATATGTAGAAATTTTCCTTCTTGCGCTTGCACACACCGATACGCGCAGTAGTTTTATCTATTTCTTTTTTAAACTATTTATTCACTTAATTTCCATGTTTACTTCGTTCCCGAAGAAGACATGTTATGTCATACAATTTGTTTTATTCACCTCACGGGAGACATTGGAAATAATAAACTAACAGTTCTTGTTCTGTATCCGACTGCAACCGGACCCCAGGAAATATTTGACAATCGTGCTAAGAAAATATTAGTTTTAATAGAACCAAGAAAGTTTTTTCCAACAACTTTTTTGTTTAGAAATTTACATTAGCTTATGTATAATGTATACTTTAGGGCGCTGTGTTTGGGTAACTGATTTCGTGTTTTGCGCTGCTGTGTAATGCAACAGGCCCGATTAAGCACGCAGTTTGTAGCTGCAAATGACTGAAGTTAGCGGAGTGGTGCGCAGTTTAATGGCACTCTGCCGTCGGCGCTGATACTACAAACTGGTTTCGTTATTCCATCTCTGCACACCTGCCGCCATTCAGGGCACCTCACATGAAAAATCTCGGCAAGTGTCCTCCAATTATGAACTAATTCCAGATCGATAGCAAACACCTGCGACGAGTTGCTCAGCTTGTGATCAATCTACTTTATTCGCCAATTTCTGTATTAACCATTTCACTAAAACTTCTAAAACAGAATAACTATAGATTACTTTATTTTATTTATTAATTTAACGTTTTATTGTATCCTTTCTGACAGTAAATGAATTCCACTCAACGCGGTTAATACCTATTTTATCCGCCGTGAACTTATATGAAGGTTTTATCCCATCAAATTAATTGTGAAAACTTTAATACAAAAATGCGTCTGTCACATATATCGGGCAAACAAACTCTTTTGGAAAATAACGCAACACCGAGGCTGGCGGGTGAGCGGTAACGTTCGAGCATTGCGTTCGGAAAGGCACGCGTTCCGTTTTTTTGTTGTTTTTTTTACTATTGCGTTACGCCTCGTCGACGGCTAAAGTCATTAGAGGCGGGATGGGACTTGGGACAAGGAACGAGAAGGAATTCAGCCATGGCCTTTTTTAAAAAAGCATCCCGGCATTCGCCTGGAGTGATTTGGGTAAACCATGGAAAACCCAAATCTGGATTCCCGGACGGGTATTCGAACCCGCGTCCTCCCGAATGTGAGACCAGAACGTTAACCGTTCACCCACCACGCTCGGTACGACTTCCGTCCCCGGTCCTCCCATTCAGATTTCGGTTTTTCATTTCTTTTTTCACGTGGCTTTACTCTTATCGACGTAGAGGTAATTAGAGGCGGGAATGGACTGGATGCAAAGAACGGGAAAAATATCAGTCATCATATTTTTGAATGAACCATTCCGCCATTCGCCGGAGTGATTTGGGGAAACTATGGGAAACTGAAATTTGATTCAGCGGACCGGGCGGTTTTCCATGTTTTCTCGAAATGTAAATACCTGAATGGTACCTTCAGAATGACATGTGCGAATTCCTTCCATTTCCTTGACCAAAAACTTCTCACAATTCTAAATAACTATAGTCGGAATTAGAACAAAAGGGTAAATTTAGATGTCAAAGTGAGGCTCAGTGGTTGGATTCGTATATATTGTCAGTAGATGTTACAAAATCATCATAATATTTTTTTTAGATATGAAATTAGATTTATAAATTTAACTTTGATCGTCTTTGTTGGCGTTAGTGTTGCAAAAGTTTTAAATCGAGTAGTTTTCGATAAGTTCTTGAGACTAATTTTATTTCATTTATTAAATGAATGTCTTGTTGTACATATTCGAAGAAAATCAATGACTTTTCTAGCAATAACCGACAAATTATGGTTTATAATTATTTAATGATTCTTCGCTATACGTATAGTAGTTCTACTTCGTTCAAGAATTTGTACAAAATATAATACACAGTTTGAAAACATTTAGTTGTAAAAATTAATATTTCTTTTTATTTTATTCTTTTGTCTTTGTTTGTAATATTTTTTTTTTTCGTGGTGATTATTACGCATTTCATAAGTATATCTTCATCAGAAATCTGTGGAACCAGAGTAAAAAAATAACATGCATTGTATGCCACCAAGAACTAGCCATTCATGATTAGAAAACCACTTTGCAGAGTGAACTACGGACTCAAAAAATAAATATTAGTAAATACATTTTGTAAAAGGTTTTCAAATGTCGGGATGACAAATTTCTGACAATATTGCTTCCTTTGGTTATATAGGTATTGGTTTTTGATATAGAACATATAATTTTGACGGAATAATCGGTAATACGTATGCTGCTGGCTTTTACAGCTGATGTTAGTCACTGCAATAAAGAGGCGCACAGTCAGCATTTAATTGCGAATAAACCTAAACCAGATTTGACGTAATGTTCCACCAAGTACAGAGACAATCACATCAAAGTAATCCTGCTGGTCGTATGCTGACCATCACTAAGCCTTCCAAACTGCTCATTAATCCGATGGTGTAGCAAGAGGATTAACTGCATTTCAGAATGCAACTCCTTCTTTTTAGTGACCAATAATTTATTCTAAGTCACCTATAATTAATCTAAATGATTTGTAATCAAACCTAACATTATTTTTTATATCCAGCTAGTGAAAATGATAAGTTCTGTGGATCTCCTAAGAGATTTTATAATGGTTTACTTAAGAAAACGTCAAGGATTAATAATCGGGTTTCAATATAGAACTATTTAACGCCACAAGTTAGTAGATTCCATAGTCATGTTCAGAAACGTCAAATCCTGCAAGCGTTGCTCGATTGCATCTAAACATTAAACATCACAATAATTAATCCACATATATACCGCCCACACATCGTTCCAAATTCGTAGTTTCTGCGGCCTTTTAGGAGGAGGAAATCAAATTACAATTTGCAAACAACAATGCTTATCTTGCAAATACAGGATTTTCTGAGAGAGGGAGAAAGAGAGAATTTTTATATGTTCATTTCGTAATATTGTTACAGTCTTCCAGTTTGATTCCAATTCACAGTTAAAAATGAGTGTTATTAAATGTTTGAAGACTTATGTGTAGAACTAACTAACTTTAAATTTGCTACTTTTAGAGCCAAATTCTCTTACAGCCCAAACTGATAGAGCCGTATAAGGCAGTTTGGGCTGAACAAACGTTTTCTGCTTTGCAATCTCTCCCTTGGTTTTCTAAGTTTCTCTATTTTTACTATCCTTTGTTAGTCTCCTTAACGCTTCTGATAGGCTAATATTTTTTTCTTTTTCATGATTCGCCACCACCTAATGACTTAAAATATGATTTCGTATATGCCCTTCCTTTTCTGTGTGTTTCTTACACAAATTCTTTTCTTCGGCCGTCATTTAATAAAATGTTCATTTCCTACTTAGCTTTCAACATCCCTCTGTAGCACCACAGTTCGAATGCCTCTAATTTCCTTGTTCTTTTATTCCCGATGTTCAAAATTCGCTCACATAGGGCAGTCCCTACATACTTTTGAATTTTTTTCAATGCTGCGTCAAAATTTCTTACGGTAGAAATATTTTCATTTCGAAGAAGGCTTGCTAATCTGATTTTGTTATTTTTCTTGCTACCATCGTCGATTCTAGAGAAAAATCTCCTGATTCTTCTAATATATATAACACTATTTTGATATTATACTGTTTTTGTGATTTCTACATCCGAAAGTTGCCTGACTTCTGTTTATAAGTAGTCCAAAACTTCCCCAAATACTTTGTTCGTGCCTCTCAGTAACTTCTTGGTGTCTTCGCTCTAATCTGCTAAGAGAGAAATATCCACATTAAAATACAGAACACTCATTGTTTGTCCTTGAGACTTTTTGCTATTCCTTTACACACAAATTAAATATTTATGAAGACATATTATATCCTTGTTTTGCCCCATTTGTAAGTAATTTTATCTTGTGATTCTGTCAACTACTTTTAGCTTAAGTTTATTCCATTCTTCTATATATATATTTTAAAGTTGCGTTCTTTGAAATTCGTAACACCTTTTTCTATCTAACCTAAACAATGAAGTCGTCAATCGCCACTATCCCTTATCTATCCTCCCAATGTTAATGATATTTCCAAAACTGATTATGATGTACACAGGGTTTTACTCTACAAACAATTTTCTTCATATAACACTTTTCATAAAAAAAATCCATTTCTATATATTATCATAGTTAGTAACTTTTGATCATGGGTTATCGTTTAAACGATATTAAATTGTTTGCTTATGCTTTCATTTGTGAAATCTGTTGGAATATTAGCTGTTTTATAACTTTTAGAAATCAGTGTGTATAACCATTAAATTCCTTGCCCTCACATAATATTTAGCAGTTTTTAACGAATCTAATATCCTCGCACCTTTCTTGAATTAAATCTGTCAAACTGTGTCGTCAAAGATGAAATCAATACAAAATCAAGTGAGTGAGCGGTAACTCTGGCCTGACATTCAGGAGGACGTAGGTTCAAATCCACATCCGGCCATCCAGATTTCGGTTTTCCATGGTTTCCAGAAATCACTTCAGGAGAATGCCGGGATGGTTCCTTCAAAGGGCTATGGTCGATTTTCTCCTCGTTCCTTCTCTGCCACCTCTAATGACCTCGACGTCACCGAAGAATAAAACAAAAACAAAAAACTCTGGTGTCAGAGGCTGCACTCAAATTAGGGAGCTAGAAGTTCAAATACTACGTGTCAGAGGGACTTAATCAAGAAAGGTTACTGTTTCGGGTGAGATATCACGCATTGATTATTTACACTAAATCTCCTGTTTGATTTTAAATACACAGTAGATTCTACTTTTGATTTGTTCTTGAGTTAAAGAAACATATTAATTTTCAACTGCTCACATTCAGGACCACGAGGTTTAACGCAGACTCTATTTAACTATGGCTTTGTTTTTGTGTGTATTACGTAAAGTACTGCGGAGCTTGGTGACCGAGAGATACAGTTCATGCCTGGCATTCGGAGGGACGCCAGTTCGATCCCCATCCAGGATTCGGTTTTCTATGAACTCCAGTCTAGGGTGGGTATGTTTCCCTCGCTGGCCAAATTCGCTCCTGTTTCTTGCCGACGGGTATAATGACTTCGCCGTCAGAAAGGTGCAATGCTATATTAATAAAAAAATTATGTATCAAATACAAATCGCGGAGTAATAGTAATAAATAGTGAAATATTGCGATGAAGGCTGAAAAATTGTATAATATCAACAAAATTATTTTTAGAATGATTTTAAAGCTCAATTGTAAATAAATACCAATTGCATCGTATACTGTAGGCGAACGAATCTCTGAAGTATTAGTAGACGTGAATAGTTATTTCGATGTTTTATGGACAAAATTTAATTTTTCAAGATTTGGTTACGCGCTCAGAACGTAGTTAATCTCGTTTAACAAACCTTAAAAGATTCTATTTTCTTCCTCCATAACATTTATGTGTCAATAACAACAGGAAAATGACTTAAAAACTGCATTAGCACAGAGCATGAATCTTATATTTATCCTCTCCCCAGCCAGTAATTTCTTAGTTTTAATAATTGTTCACCTAATATATTTACCGAACGATCGGTTCACTGACTCATAATAATACCATAATTATATTTTATCAATGATAGATTAGTGGAACTCAGCGACTGTGATATCAAATTTCTTGATATTAAAAACAGCAACTAGTCACAGTTTGTTTGATGTTGTATATTATTAACCATTACCGGTTTCGAACAAATTGTTCATAATCAGATGGTTTGCATTTATGTTTATAATGTACTCAAATATGAAGTTGCAAAATGCAAGCGTGCATCTTATAACAATAAAAAGTAGCATTTAATGAATGAGAGCAAATTTAAATTTGCGCTGATGAAGATAATATCCATTACATTACTTACGTTAAATAGTTTAATGTTTAAAACTGAATTTTTCTTGATGGCGAAACGATATGATGTATTATTAAATAAATATAAATATTTCACCATTATAAGAATCTGAAAAGATCTTATTTGCACCCTAGAAATTTGTTTTTGCATTTACAGATGTTAGCAAAGATGTTTATGTACAAAGAGTTTTGCATAATACTAAAGATGAAATTAGATTGAATATTAAGTTCTATGAAAAAATTGTAGCAATATGAACTAGGTCATTTCAAATTTAAATTTATCAACTATCAATCATTTTATTCAAATACCTAGTTCATATTGCTACAATTTTTTCATAGAACTTAGTATTCAATCTAATTTCATCTTTAGTATTATGCAAAACTCTTTGTACATAAACATCTTTGCTAACATCTGTAAATGCAAAAGCAAATTTCTAGCGTGCAAATAAGATCTTTTCAGATTGTTATAATGGTGAAATATTTATATTTATTTAATAATAGATCATATCCTTTCGCCATCAAGAAAAATTCAGTTTTAAAACACTAAACTATTTAACGTAAGTAATATAATGGAGATTATCTTTATCAACCCAAACTTAAATGTGCTCTCGTTCAATAAATGCTACTTTTTATTGTTATAGGATGTACGCTTGCATTTTGCAACTTCATATTTGATTACATTATAAAAATAAATGCAAACCATCTAATGATGAACAATTTGTTCGAAACCGGTAATGGTTAATAAATATACAACAGCAAGCAAACTGTGACTGGTTGCTGTTTTTAATATCAAGAAAATTAAATACCATAATTGTTTTCCTGATATGAACTACAATTAAGATACGGGCTAAGTCACTTGTGCTAAGTCACCTGTGAATAATACTTTCTAATTGAAGTGTAATTAAAAATAGGGATATTTTCTGTTGAAAACTTTTAATATTCCTTTAATTATTTTTAGCATTTATGGTTTAGTCTTAAGTTTTGGTGTATACCTAATTGATTTGACGGATACAAAATTACTTAGCGATGATAATTTCAGAGAAGGCAATAGTAAAAAATAAATTACAGGCAGAATTGTAAAATTTAAACAAGCAATAAAGAGGTTAATTTAAGACTGATTGGCAACTGGAATTGAAAGAAATACTAACAGAAATATAGGTAAAGCAATATTGTAAAGTATAGTTGTATGGAGCAGAAATAGGGAAACTAACAAAAAAGATGAACAAAGGCTGAGCGATGCAGAAATTGATTTTATGTGGAGAAGTTGCAGGGTGTGAGAACATCAGGAGGTGAAGCGATGCATGTCAGTGAAGGCAGATCTGATTGGAAATATTGCATGTTACGGACAAGTCCCGGGAATGGAGGGGCGCTTTTGTCCGGCAGTGAGTTAGCATGACATCTTCCTTATAGAAGAGAGACAGACCTCCCGAGGAACTGACGGGGCACATCGCCAGGGATATGGAAAGAAGAGGCAACAAGGTGGAAAATCAAGGATGGGGAGAGAGAGGCGTCAAAAGTGACTGTGGAAAATGAGTAAATAGACGAATCAAAAATTGTATTATTTTAACCAAATTTATTAATCTAAATCTCCATTACAACGGATATACAAAATCGAGGAATATAATCTTTCGTAAAAAAAAAAAAAATACAATACTTTTAAAAATGTTTTATATTTTTCATTGTTGTAAGCGTAGTAGCCATGGGGTTAGCTGGATCGAGACCTGATGATGGAAGGTAGGTGGTGCAAAATTCCTATTCACCAGGTTGTACACCAAAGTCCTGAGTTCAGTTCCAAACGCCCCGCAGTGTGTATGGAGTAAGGGCATACGACACGGTCGATGGTGATTCATCGTGATGGGGACGTTACGTGTGGCGGCTACCCTGGAACCCTTCAGATGTGTAGGCCTAAATGGGCCGGCACCGTATTTAACCCTCTCCCTTCTTCCATCTTTCATTCATTCAAAACTCCCTGCTCTGGACATTCACACAAAAATAATAGAAACACGTACGTAAATGCATTACCGTAACTGAAAATAGCCACTCCATTTCCAAACGTACCCACAAATCTAATGGTTGAGGTAAACAAGAAGTGAATCATGTGTAGTAAAGGTTTCCCACTACTTTAATTTTCAAATATTAGGTTTTGATGATTCTTTCACACAGAATTCAAAGTTACCAAAGAACACGAGACGTATAAAGCAACAAATTTGGGTGTGTGTTTTTTTAAGACTGTATCTTCTACGAATTACCGATAACTCAAAGTTGTACTTCATCTACTACTTTAATTCTAAATAATCAGTGCACTTTATATATTTTAAATTAATTTTATCATCAAGAGCCAATTCAATCATAGAATGTAGTGTTTATTCAGTCATGAGTTCAGATGGAACTTCAACAATCTTATCCAGGTAATACGATGTTCGGATCGAGCGTGGAGGGTGAGCGGTAATGTTCTGCTCTCGCATTCGGGAGGACGTGGGTTAGAATCTCCGCCCAGCCATCCAAATTTGAGTTTTTCATTGCTTCCAGTTAAATACTTGGATGGTTCCTGCAAAAATGCAATGTCTGAATTACTTCCCATTACTTGTTCCCCAATCATTTCTATCCTCTAATGACCTCGACGTCGAGGAGGCGTAAAGGCAAGAAGCAATGGTGTTGGGCGATTCACTGTCAGCTAACTCTAGCGTATGTATGTCTTGGCCCCATTGATCTGGTGATCTTCCTCTCGATCACTGCTGATCTCTTGGACTTCACTCCAGCTCTGCTTTTGACCATCTTTCATCTTTTCTCTGGCAATATGACTGGCCCAGTGCCACTTCAAGGAGGGCTGTCTTCGTCATCATTGATGTGACCTTTGTAATTCATCTGATATCAGTCGCTCTCTTCTTGTCTTTTCTGGTGAAACCCAGCATTAACCTTCCCATAGCTCTTTGAGCTGATATCAGTTTCCGTCCTGTAATTTCTATTGGTTATTTATGAGTTCGGAATTTGAACAGAGAAAACTATTTAGCAAACTCATATCATCCAAAAAAGAGACAATATCATAGTGCTGATCTAGAAAAGTAAAAATTCATAAGTTACAACCGAACGCAAACCGTATGAAAACCATTGCTAACATTACCCCCCCTTGTTATGATAAACTGTACAGGATAATTTGTAATATTAGTAGGTATACTTTTTCCGTACTTCTAATTTTCTGATAAATAAAACAATTGATATAACTTGTCGTTCTTTACATTTTGAGTAGCTTGCGGCTGATACATAAAAAATGACCACTTCAAGCGTCTTCCCACAATGTTTTTACGTGCCCTTAAAAAAAATGCCGAATAAGAAAATTTGTCTCTAAATTCAGTATCTATAACTACGTCATGCAATAACTCTTTGAGGTACTCATCAAAATTTTATAAATAGATGTTATTGGTCACTCTTATATTTGTGCTATGCTTTGTAAAAATCATAAATAATTAAATAAAAAATTCGTTACTGAGGACTGAAATATTATTTCAAGTTTCAATCATGAAACGGGCTAATGAAATTAAGCTAATCTGATAACATTTTGCTGAACATATACGTGTTAATTCATTTCCGTAGAGATTAAGATGTTAGGACGACCCATATCGCTTTCCGCAAGGTTCAGCTGTAATAATTTTAATTAGAAGAAAATGTGTCATGGAGCCTAACGTTGGTTTCAGTACTACTCGTAGGAGGAGTGCAAATACCACCATCTCTCCGTACACTACGAAAACTCTTTTTGGTGCGTTTCGTGTTAATCTGATCGTGAAACCTGTCGCATAACGGGACCCTCCAAGCACCTGCATACATAATTACTGAAAACTGTCCAAAAACTGACAGCTGTTATGCATGCCTCATCATGTCTAGTATTT
Organism: Vandiemenella viatica; assembly: GCA_031002005.1. Taxonomy (NCBI): domain Eukaryota; kingdom Metazoa; phylum Arthropoda; class Insecta; order Orthoptera; family Morabidae; genus Vandiemenella; species Vandiemenella viatica. The sequence goes on along the minus strand of CM061921.1, from coordinate 232,442,400 downwards.
CGGCACACTAGTGCTCTGATTTTTTAGTGAATATCTACTTGTTAATCAGAGCGTACTCCAGTATTTCTTCAGCTGTTAGGGATAGGTTTATAGGGCTCACATTTGAGTTCATACGGTATATGCTTCACAGTGATCTATAATATTAAATTAGTCCATTTAGGTTGGATTCTCTAAAAGGAGATATGCTCAGGCAACAAATCATAGGTGGGACTCTACCCAGCACCCTCCAACCTACCTTTACACACACACACACACACACACAGTTTAACGTGGAATATGAATGATGGAGGGATCCCAGTGCAATTCAAACACGAAAAACGCGCTTTGTCAGATAAAAAGACAGGATACAGGACTGTAAAATTTGAGTTTATCCATGATCTTCCACTGCAGAAAGCAAACACAATGTTACATTCTTACTTCTGTCAATTTTGACTCGAAGAAGGAACGAGGGAGACAATATTTGTTGATAAGCTTTGAAAAATTAAGTCTTTCTGCTCAAAAACTGTGCAGCAATGCTTCACCATTCAAAGATTCTGTCCGCTCAAACGCCGAAATTTCAAATAAAAATTATTTATTTTTATTTTACTATCGGGATTTTTCTAAATTACAGCTCACAAAGCTAGGTTCTTATACCTATTTAAGGGTAACCATTTGTAATTAATAGTACTAACACAACACGAGCCTCGCGCCTATGAATATGTTTACCTGCGCAGCACTGTACTGCTTTACTTCGTTTCTGAGACTTCAATACTCGCAAATGACGATTTAAATGAGAATTAATGAATCTACAAGATATCAGAAGGATCAAAAATTCTTCCGGGAACTAACTGATATTCTAAAAATATTATTCCATTGCAATCTTTACTCGGTCTGAAGAAAAATTTAAAATAATAAATTCATCACGGAAGTGTTAGATCCTAGCAAATAGTTTTAGTTAGACTTCGAAAAAAAAACCGCGGATAGAAAGTCTAATACTCGTACAATATAACAAATATAAAATTAAAATTAAATTAATTAGCAATCGCTAAAAATAGGACTTTAAAATGGCTTGTGTTACAAATATTCACAAATAGCAAAATTGCTTTAAATATTTATAAATCACTGCAAACTAAAATACATATAAGTTTAAAATTATCTTTCAAAGGTATTCTACAATTTGTTTGACATCCCAGGAATTGTTACATAAACTGCTTTCTGATACTGATGGCTGATTTTCACGAAGTAGATGACTTGCATTACAATCCATATTTTTTTTAATGGTTTCCCGGAATCTTTCAGGAGCATTTTATCATAAGTTTGTGACATTTGTCACCGTCCCGTCCCATTCATTGCTAAGGCAGTTCTGTTTCTTGTGATACTGCCAAGGACTAGTTTTAAGGATGATATATAACATGTTTCAGTTTAGGTAGTCAGTTTGAAGATTCAAGATGATTTAAGTTATTGGGATAAATGGCATTATAAACCACTTACCCATGAGTATACAAAGTAAGCTGTTCAGATATTGGTAGTAATGAATCCTTAAGTTCCTAAGTTTGGCAGTAGGAAACCACATGAAATGGGATCAGCAAATAATATCGGCCGTTGTGAAACTGCGATTCATCTGTCGAATTTTTAAGAGGTGTCACGTATTTGTGAAGGAACGAGAGCTGTGCGATCTCGTATGGGATCCGTATCGGCAGTGATTGGTTAATAGTATCGAGAAGGGAAGCGCGATAAGTGACCACTTGCAACAGTCCTTATAACAGTGTTTTAGAATATAGAAAGAGATTAGGGTGGGATTCTCCGGTAGATAATTTGTTTGGTTACATGCAAACAACTTCTGTCATTTAGAAATGCATCGAAACACTCCTCCCACCAACATACTGTGACAGGATAGATACGATAAAGGAAATACTGTAAGGTGCTGTAATGATGTCTATATAAATTCTTTCTTTTCCTGTGTGGTTAGCGATTCGAATTCGCAGAATAGAGACCAGTTTTATTTCAATGCACCCTCTGTCACCCACAGTATTTTTAATTGCAAAGTGCGAAATTTGCTGCTGTATAAACTACAAGGATTGTATTCCAATTTATTTTATATTGAAAATACAACTTAAAGCAAGAAGGTAACAGGTTGTAATTTTTCAATACAGTCTACCTCATTTTCAGTCATCCGCGGCATATTTCCGAAAGCTGACGATTTCTTTTGAAGATTTATTTTTTATTTTTATTTTCTTATTATTATTATTATTATTGTTTTTTGTGGTATATGTTTCAGATTGGTACCAATGCGTGTAAATCCGGATACGTTCTCGGCAATCTTCGAAACCTTAATTCCATTTGTAGACGCTTTTCATTGAAAAAATTTTCTCACAAAACTGCCTTTTAAATGTTTCACAAATCTTTTAAAGTTTTGTATTATCTTTTGTATTAAAATTAATAAAATTTTGTTTTTGCACGCTTTGATGCAGTCCTAACTCCCTGGGACATGTCAAACAATTTGATAAGGCTCGTGCCTTCTCCACGTATATGATATTTATACCGATTTTGGTATTAGTTTAATTTATTGAGGTCTACATTTAGGTTTGAGCTGCCAACTTAATAAACTTCGAGAGAAGGTGTCTGTAAATATAAACTACTTTTATTAAATGTGTTGTTGCTAAGGTCGATATTTCGAGTCTGGGTCGGGGCACTGATACTTTTAATTAATTGTTGCATTCAACATGTCCTTGCTACAAAGAATATAATAATGATTGACGATAACGTATGTATACACTGGTAGGAAAAACAGACAGTTGGACGTCTGTATGGCTGAATGTTGAAAATGGTTTTTGCTTAAGGCTCTATGCCTCTTCGACCTTTAGGACTTTTGAGTTTGGAGATGATTGGGGCAAGGAGCGTGAAGGATTTCACCCCTGGCCTTCTTTTGAAGAACCAATACGGTATTTGCCAGAAAAAAAACGAGTTTCCTATTCTCAATGGAATTGTAACTTCTATATGAAAACCTAATCTCTAGCAAAGCTTACTTCAGGTGTATGATGTTAACAAGTGACTTCCGTTGCTGGAATTTTACGATAAACTTTGAGTCCGAAATTCCACTTCTTCTTTCACACCATCCCAGTAAGAAACGCCGTACAAGGTAGCTTTTCAGCTAAATTATTTATTTAAGCGACAAGAGTTGTTCAGCCAACCCACACTGTGACTTAAACAAAGATTTTACTCGTTACAAAGCTTAAAATCAATACTATCAACCTGATTTGTGAGAAATCCTAAAGAAATAGGGTTTGAACCCCTGACCTTTAATAAGAATTTATACAAATATAATGCCGGGATGGGTGTGGTAAAATGTGTGGTGGTTGTGTTCTGGACGAAGGTTCACTAATATAAACCAAGATCGAATTCATACATTTTTTCTTGCAACTATCCTGCATTCACCCGTCCATTTATTACCTAAATCACGACTTCAGATGCATGGTCCGTTTTAGACCAAAACTTGCGTCTGCTTCCATAATGTATCGTAAATAATTTACGTGGTTCGTTTGTTTCAGTAATGTGAGGCACTTTCAAGTTATATTACAGATATTTTTATTTAAAACTGGAGCAGGAGCAGGAGCATCTCAATATTTGTGTTAGTAACATATGTTTTGTATCATGTATAAATTGTTTGTCTTTCACTGATGTTAAAGTAAATTTTGACCGCGATACCCTGGCTATTCTAGAACGAAACGTTGCCCTAGACTTAATTTTTATCACATTTTTGCGTGGAAAAACTGCCCAATATTATTCTTTGTGCCAAACTCTGTTTAGTGAACGAGGTTAAAAGTAACTTCTGAGGCAAATTTGGGTATTCAGTGTTTTCATGCGTTGATATGTGGTGCCGTATTTCATACTTCTATATTTGTAACTTACACTAAATGTTCTCTAAATAACAGACGATTTAAAACTCCACCACGAAATAAAAATTTTGATTTCATCTTCTACATACCATGTATAACATTTCCGTTGTCTCCATATTTTAGGAGGATCAATACGATTTTATTTTTAATTCACTTTTACACCATTGATTCAAAAAACGTAGCTAAAACGTTTTAAATACAGTGACTTAACCAAATAAAGTATAATCAGACAGTCAAAAAATTTTTTGTTTCAAGTCTGTTCGCCTAAAGCTAACTCCAGCTAACGCTACTGTAAAGAGAAGAGTGACATCCAACAAAACGAAGTAATATTAATGAGAGCAAACGAAACAATTAACTCAGGCAGCATATGAGTTACAGGAATCATCGTTTAAAAGTGCTGTCATTTGCTGGCAGCGCAGAAAATGAAACGTTCTGTTAAAATATATATTTACACAGCAGATCCATCACGTTTACGTTTGGCCATTAAAACACCCAATTAGTTGCTTTCTCTTAGTGAAAAGCCTGTTACATAAACTAATTGACGGTTTCGGATGGATTCGAGTTTCACATAATCAATTACTTTGAATAATCATGGCCGTTATGTCGATGCGTTTAACACAGGATATTAATTTTCATTTATTGTTGTTAAGAGAATGTAGCATATCGTAAAATTATGACGTGCTTGAAATTCGTTTTAAGTATATTGCGTGCGTAACGCAATGAATTCTACCAAGAATATTACGGTCTAAATGTTTGTTTCCGTAATAATGGTTATTAATAGAATCGTTGAAGAATATTTTCAATTATTACAAGAATGTTTCGACTTATTATACCTACAAAGAAGCTGTCCTTAGCATTGTTCCGAGGTTCTGAAGTTTGCATCTGGTTTTACCTGAGACGAAAACATTGAAAAAAAATTCATATATCTGAAGATGTGTTAAAAATTTTAATTTACTCTTTCACTACTAACTGCTAATTGCAGTATCATACTGGAAACTCTTCCTTATTTTTTAACTGCAGTAAGAATGATAAAGCCCAAACAGTTTCTATAATAAAGAAGCTTCCACGTTGCCTTCGGCGACGTTTATAACTTTAAAAAAACCAGAGATATTGTATATGCAATTGTTATTGGCATTCAGATCTTGGATTCTTTGTGAGGTCGAGAGTTCTTGTGCTGGGCAAACTCATCTTTATGGTATGAAATCAGAGAGCTGACTACATACCATCCAACCGGAAGTCGGTAGTTGTTACTGTACTACATTGAATTTATTGATACCGGGTTCAGAAGAGGAAACATCCCCATATCGGAAACAGGAACCCTTATGAAAGCTCAAGCCAAAATTTTGTTGTTAAATTCTGCTACTGTTCTGAAGAGTACATTCTGTGTTTCTCATGCACTTTGATACTGTAATTCGGAAGCTCCGTTATTACGAGCTATACACGCATTTACGATATATTTTTCATTTCATTTTGCCATTTGAAAACATAAATTATCTTACCACGCATGCTGTGTTTAAATTTATCGCATCAGTTCATCAAATCTGCTTTGGTCGTACCCCAGATGTTTCTGAAAAATATTATTTCTGCAACGACGCACTAGATCGATACTAATATTCTAAATGCGTGGTGAGAACCTTCTGCAGCCATTTGTCATCACAATTTGCGGGTATGAATTAGTAGCATGAATTTGTTCTTAATCAGAGAGATAAAATTGGGGTTTGAATTAATAAATTTTAAGGCACCACGTAATTTTTTCCCCATCATTTAACATTATATAATCGCCAAAAATCATTTCTTTCTCTATTGTTTCTGAAAGATTTTTCAAGCATACCTAAGATGGCTTGTATTCCAACTTTTTGAAACAAAAAATTACCTAAAAATTATCTTAAGGGAAAATATGTCAGTTTCATCATTAATACAAGGTTTTTTGTTTGACCTGTCTTACATTTTTGGAAACTGTGATATGGTTCGATATTTATGCATTTCTCACGCATATATAGTGAGGATCCGTTTAACTATGTTATTACCTTCTCGTTGGTATTTTTTCCTGGGTGAGCAGATTATAATGTTTAAGAATCAAACATAAATAGACTATTATGAATTTTATTGCATAATGACCATCAAATACAGAAATTAAAATTTTTGTAACAATAAGTGATCAAGTGATTAGAATTTGGTATAGTGAGGTATTCTGCGTACACAATTTTTTTTTACTGCAGACTTAATTTTTATATATTGACTCTTGAAATAAACACATTCACATTTCACAGGAACACCTGTTTTTAAAATGAAGGTCAGACCTCATTTGAATAAACAAAGAGCATTGAACGATTACTGCACAACTATTGGAATTATAAAGAGGTATTTTGTGTAATAACTTTGATTTTCATCATCTAGGCGACACTACAAAGAACTACGTTAGTACAAATTCAGATACGTATTACTAGCTACACTTATATTTACAGCATTCCTTTGTTGCTCTGAATTCAGTATTGCATAAACATTACAGGATGCACACAGCACTAATAGTAAAACATGAATATCCAGTACGTGATATGAAATTATTACCTGCAAAACTTGAAGTTTGCACGTTAATAACTGCGAAATGAGCTGACTCAACATTAAGTCGAGTTGTCTTTTAAACACATACTTGCTTTCAGTTTTATTTTAGAGATACTGGTTTACTCATATGTCCATATAAACAACCAGAGTTTGACGAAAATCCGCCAGAAATTCGGATATAAATTCTGTTAGTAAAAAAAGCATTATTCTATAAAAGACTTTACAACTATCCGATCCATTATACTGGAAAGCTTACTGTCTTGTTACCTAAAATTAACCAGATAACTTAATAACGGAAATAATTTTTTGGTCGAAATGTGTTTCACGTAATTCTTTTTAATATTTAGTGGCAAAATGGAATCAGGATAATTTGAATTAACAGAATGATGGTACCGAACCAAACGCATTTAAACATTTCAAAAAAGTATTTTTACGACGAAAAAACTCACAAAAATATCAGTTTTGTCGAAGAATCTGATTCGTAATAAAATCAAAAAGGAGTTGTTTTATGAATTTAAACTGATGTTTGTATCAGTATAGTATTAAATTACACAGATATAGGAATTTGGAAACTATAGAGGTGAAAAGAGTTATCTTCCCCCGAACTTTTATTCACTCGGTCTGTGCATAAGAAGAGTTTCATACGTTTGCTATACCCTTTGACAAAGAATAGAGAAGCAAGTGAAAATTATGGTAGAGCAGCCAAGCGGGTGAGCACTTTCTTTTGCTTTTCTTTGCATTGTGAAAGCAGATCTGTTCCCTTTCTCCGTGACAATGCCCTCGAGTTAGTACCCAGCTGAGGTGGACAATGTTCTGCGGCATGCCGTAATCAGCAACTCTCGTTGTTTCTATAAACAACAGGAAGCAGCGGTCTTATACATCAGAGCTGCCTTCGGTATTCGAGTTTTCAAGTCATCAACGATCGTCGCTAATTAGACCTGAATACAGTATCTTGTTACTGCAATTACTGCAGATCCAATTAGAGGAATACACAGGTATACATTTATAGATGAATTTACTGCACAGTTTATCGCGAGAATGTTAAATATTCGCTGCGTTAAGTTAGTTGTAAATAAATTAGTTACATTCAAGTTTTAAACATTTTGAAAAATCAGCCTAAAACAGTTATGTTAGTTCAGAACAAAATAACAGTAATTCTAATTTTTGTTACGGTCATGCTTCAGTCAATTAACACAAAATTCAGTGTGACTCTTGAAACTGTATCTCGTAGCTATGTATTGTTATGGATTACCTGAGCTCCCGTGGCGTGCCGCGCCGCCTTCGTTATGAGACTGTCCCGGGCGGATCGTGTCCGGGGCCTGGACACACAGCCGGGGGCCTGCGCAGGCGCCGCCGCCACCGCCCCCGCCGCCGCCGCCGCCGCCGCCGATGCCCCTTCCCCGCCCACCGTCGTCAATAAGTAAGCGCCTACACCTAGCCCTTCCCTCTCTAATTTGCGATGCCGGGCCACAACAGGTTCGAACGGTAACCGCTGCTAATGCCTACCTCTCATATTACTAAACAGAAACCACTTGGCAACTATTGTGCAACTCTGACTGTCCATGCTATCAGATCAATGAGACCGGTGATCGGTATCACACGTAAGAATTACGGTCTATTCTCGACTGTTTGTAACCTAACGCTAAGAATTCAATACCTGTACTATTGCTCGGAAGATGCTGGGATAGCGGAGAGTCAACCTTTCTAGCTGACCTGTTTGGGACAGCTTTTTCGCAGAAAGGACGCCGGTCAACTTTCATAGCAGTCGGGTGTGGGGACGATCATGCATAACCAATGCTGGATAAAAAGTAATTACGTCACTCACCACAGATAATGGCGGGAGTGACACAGCGAACACAAATACACAAACCCATTTTACAATTATTGTTATTCAGCAATTTTCATTCATGGACTGATGAGGCATCTTAGGATAAAAACATGCCGAGCAGGTCGCGGTCGCAGTAGATATTTCATCCATGTGAAACAAAAGAATTGAAAGTAATGGGTAAGCACATACCTAGAAGGTCACCATCCACACTCACCGCGATGTTGATCAGAGAACAAAGTGCTTTGATTTCCACTTCGCGACCTAGAGCGATACCTGAGGCCTGCTTGGCTCTGAATGGTTGGGATAGGTCACGTGATACCTGAAAGCAGCACACAGTTCGGATTTCGCATTGAACAGATTGTTTTTGTTCTCCACAATGAAAGCAGTATTAATAAGCACAGTGTTTGCACGCCCTGCTCTATGGGGTAGATGCAACAGAAATCACTGCAACAGAGTCATTAGAAAATCAACCGCTGTGGCACACTTGGCGGACAATTCAACCCGATATCGATCACTATAAATTAAACATTTAGTTCGTGTGCTTACGATTCTATCAAATGACATACAGACTGAATTTGAAATGAAAAATTATAATTTTTATATGTAAAATAATAATATTGTAATGGAAAACTTTGATTTTGAAATGTAAAGTCTGATATTGGATTTGAAAATTCTGGGCTTGGAAATGTTATGCAGTGCAATAATAATTTTATATTAATTATCATTATGTTATGGTCACGACGAGTCTTTCCAAAGCGTGTATTCGATTGGTGTGGTAATTGTTATAAACAATTTACTTCTCTAGTTTGGTCTGGAGTTTGTTGTAAATGTACTGAAAGCTTCTGATTCCATTTATGGGTATGCACGGAATGTGTCTGGGTGATTTTTCAGTTCCTGATATAGACGGTGATAGTCACCAAGCGTCTGTCTCTGTTCTTCTATTAAGTGTGATCTGCAGTATGCTATAGAAAGTAGCCACCACCACTTCGTGGCTACTGATAGTCCACCATCATCACTTTCGTTATTACTTCCACAAATCATTGAAAGCTAACCAAAGCAATGGACACAAAATCTGCCCAATTTAACCGCGTGGCTCCTACGATTGTTTACAGAACTGTCATAAATGCTAGCAGTTATATACCGAATTACCGCGACATTGATCTTCATCTACTCGGCTTGATTTTTTTGCCATCGATCTTCATTACAACCACCATCTTCACCTTCTCCTCGACTTGCTCTTCGTGTTTCTACTCTCAGTGTCATGAGCAGTGAAGTGTAGCCACCACACCTGCTTCAGTGGCGGATTGGCTACACTCTCGCTTGCTGGAAGGAACGTAAGTGTTGCCAACTGTCTGCGAAGCGTATAACGTGTGTTCTGTTTGACAACGGAACGCAATGGTGCCTTATGATGTTCACTGGGGAGCGCCTGAGCAGAGCTCTTCCTTCCCCTAGCCAACATCACCCTGCACCACTAGCGGCCACACCAAGAGGAAAGACTTGGAAGGGGAGACAGGTTCCATTAATATGAAAACACCTTTAGCCAGTGCTCAAGCAGAGTCCGCGGGGAGCCACGTGGAGGCAATGTTTGACAGGCGTATTTTTGATAGTTAACTGCGTAGATTTAGAGGCGGAAATTGAGACCGACCCAGAATTTGACTAGGTGATTGCAGAAAGCGTCCTACAAACAGCACTAAGAACGGTACAGGACTTGAACCTGATTGTTGACCCTCCTCAATGATCGTAACGGCTCCTTAACGCACAAATCACGGCACGAGGAGCTTTCCTGCCTTCATCTGTGCTGAGTTATGGGCTTAATTTCCCTATCCTTCCATATTTCCTAACAGTATTTTCACTGTCACTGTTATAAGTATTGAGTAAAGTAATAATATTTGGACTTTCTAGAAGTAGCTGGCGCGCTTTCTGAGTATGATGCTCCGCGACTTTAAACCGTAAGACTGAATTTTTATTTTTATTTTAACTGAACCAATCGCTGGTGTATTAATTCCGATGGCATTCAGTCTATCAATATGAGTAACTACGAACTAATAGACAAAATGATAGAGAGATCAACATCCTCAAAGTGACATTTAGTCCTGGAATAGCCGACAGCTGGTCGACATTACGCGATCAGTTTAAATGCTGACTCAGTTTAATTAGTGATCATGCTTGTCTTTTGCTAACACACTATCTTCCTTCTCCATCTAGATGATTCGAACTACAGCGCTTAGTTTTTAGTCACCGTGTTTGTAATTCTTGATTAATATTCGAATTCTTCTTCTCGTGCTGTAGACGTGCATAATAAATCAGCATATGGACGTTATTCATTTCGCTTGAGGCACGGATGGCTTTGAATCTGATGTGTGTCAGATGAATGCATTCTTCAAAAAAAGATAGCTTTATTTAAGACAGTAGTTTTAGTTACACCGTCACTGTCACATAAAGATGATGCGGGAGCGACTGGAAACGATGCTTGGACCTTCCCAAGGCAAATGCTTGGTCGACAGTTGTCATCAACTTTGACGTAGAGGCAGCCACCCCAACACTTCGATAAACAAGCCAAGAAAGCTTTCTTCCTCACTGACTTCCACTCAATGTAATCAACATTTAATTATAACGCAAACCCTACCTATTGCCCAATTATGGGATTCAGATGTCGCCTAGGCCAACTGGTAACAAACGGATTGAAGCCTAAAGTGCGTTCCGGAGACATGCTAGAAGAGGAAAAATAAAGAGCGGAAACCTTAGTTAACATGAACGTTCCCTCGCAGTTACGAAACGACAGTCTGTGAGGATCTGCATGAGAATCCGTTTAACCTCAGCTGCAAGTAGCAAAAGTTGGAATCCTCAGTCGTTGATATAGATAAACCATCAACTTCCTCTGCAACCTCCTAAGTGTTCGATGGGCGTTGGCTAGACCTAGAGGAATGTATTCCAGTCATAACTTTCTGAAAGCTGGGGATGCTATCCGTATCTATCCCTCAGTCTGTCCGTTATAACATTTTCTATCCTGCATCTTGTAGTGTTTGAGACGTTCTACTGTCCTTCATTTTTCTTGCTTCGGGTTTACGGCTCGTTGACGTCGAGGGCATTAGAATCGGGAGGAGATGAGGTGAAGAAACTTGGCCGTCAACTTTTGAAGGAAACGTCCAGTTTTCACGTGGAGTAATCGCAGGAAACCATTAAAATCAGTAATATGGATGTCCGGACGGGGATTCAAATCCGCGCCCTCTTGAATGTCAAGACTGAGCGCTACTGCACACCCACCACGCTCATCACAATCGTTTTATTTTCCTCCAGGAAATAATGGATCCAAGTCTGAAGTATGTATACATTAAGTTATTCGAATACATGAGATCCACGGTGTTGGTACCTTCGAGTGTTTCCAGGAGATGACTGGTAAGTTGTGGGTGAAGAGGACAACAAACGCAAGACAGATCTTTTTTCCTTATAGCTTTATGCCTCGTCTAAGTTGAGGTCATTAGAGACGGAACAAGTAGAGGGGGAACAGGACTGGATGCAAAGAATGGGAAGTAATTCGGCAATGGCATTGGCTCGGAGTGATTTTCGAAAACCATGAAAAACCGAAATCTGGTAGGCCGGGTGACGATTCGAAACAGAGTAAGCACTCATCCACCATGCTGTCCAAAGATACAGGTATAAGCGGAAAACGTTCCTCGCTAAGTAGTTAAAAATAAAAAAATTAAAAATTTCAATATAATACTCACAGAAGAGGTCTTTCAGGTATTATGGAGGAAAAAAAAAAGATTAGCTACAAGAAACGTCAAAACAGCATTATAAAAATAAATAAGTTTCCTAAGAGAAGAGAATTGAGAAATATTTATTGAAATCCTCCAGATTTAAAGCGGCATCAAAGCTAATTAAAATTTCGATGGTATTTCTGTACTTCAACAGGATTGTAGATAATTAGCTAATTAACGAGATATTGTTCTCAGCAAAGTTATAAATATCTCAGTCTGCAAATTTCTTTCCTCGATTCTTCTTTTTAAGCTTTCATCTTTCCGCACGTGCTAATGATTCATTTGTTAGTCTGTGAAGCTTATGTTTCCGACCCACCCCAGCATCACTCTGAATGAGGGCGGAAATCTGTTTTAAATCTAGTGTCTGGATGGGTACTGTGAAGGTGGTGATGTCTTGCATCGACAGTACGTCCCAACGTTTTAATAGACTTAGGACAAATATTTGTGTTCAAATTTAACTGCCAGAGAGAGGTGTGTCCACTGTGCTGAACGCGGGAGGGTAGGGGGAGGGTTGGGAAGGGGATGGGTGAAAGGGGATTAGTGAGTAGTCGGTTTTCCGTAGTCAGTTGTGGCGACTGCCCCTTTTTCAAATACCTCGTTATCGAAACAGAGCAACACGAAACGGTTGCTTACATTTTGCCCACTTCGCAGTACAAATCGATTACCCTATTATGCAAAGGTGAAGACGTTCATGGTAAGAAGCAGACCGATGCTGAAACGAACTTCCAATAATGTTTCGATACTTTCTGAAAAGCCATCTAATAGATTCTTTCCGAAATTAAAAAGACCGGCTCCTGTGCATTAACAAATAGTAAGTAAACATCAGTTTTCCTTTCCTGATTGTTTGACAATAAAAGTACTGGTTATAAGAGGAAACTGGAAAAGTCAGCTGAAAATATTTTAAATCTAGTACAGTTTTCTAGTGAGACGGAAAATACAGAGTGCCTATATCATTCATGGCCAATATTTGAAGTTTCGTGAAGGCTGTATCGCCTGTCAGGCAAGTATAAATTCCTAGAATTCTGATTCTGAGTCTGATGCACGAATGACAAGTCAGTTAGTATTTCTCTAAAGTGTTATAATGACTATAAACAAGGAACTTATAACATATATTCTCTCTTATGGTACCCCAGCTAGCCTCCGGAGCTGGTTAAAAGAAATGATTTTTGATGAGATAAGCACGAATTCACATCCTTGTTGTCTTGATACAAATTTCAACAATTAAAAATAAAATAAAAATTAACAGGTTTCTTTAGCATTTTTATGTTAACCGCATTAAATAATCCTTCTTGTCCCCTTTTTCCTAGTTCAGAACGACTGGCAGTGGATATAACAAGTGATATAGTTAAAAATTATATGGTTTTCTTTCACTATCGAATCAGTAAGAATCAGTCATTTGATGAAAATCGGGACGGTTGATAGTGTATGATCTGTGTATTTTCGAAAACACTAAGTGATACACTCGTATCAATCTGTAACATCTGACTCTGCAGATCACCGCGTCAGTGAGAGTTAATTTTACCTTCTGTCAATGGGATAAATATTTCTCACATTTCCTACACTACCTATTGCCGATAGCATTTGTTATTGTCAAAATTAATAATTTAAATTATGTAGCATCATACCAAAGTTTTTCTGAAATTTTATCTCGCTGAGGGAACACGGAGATCAAAAATCATGTGGAATGTTGCGTTACGTGTCTCTATTCCTATGATTACTTCACGACTAATGTAAGGAATGGCTTCCCTCTTGCTTCTTTTCTTCGACGTCGGGTTTGTCTTATGAACAATACGAGGTTTTATTTCTGTTCATATAAAATCTGCTAAGACATCTCGCAGAAATAATTGGCTACAGTAGGCAGTTCCTTACACTCCAAAGATACTTTGCAACAAGTTTTCGAGCCGCAATGCATTTTTGACAGGCAGCGTGTGTTTCCATGTCACTCACAATGTTTCTCATAATAATGGCTAGCAGTAAAGGTCACTCAATTGTATAGTGATCAGAGGCAATACAAAAATTCATGTTCTATAAGAGCAGGTTTTTTTGTGCTTCGGACTGATTTCAAGGAACGGGAAGGAAATTGGCCATGGCTTTTGAAGGAACCATACCGGCATTCGCATGGAGTAATTTGGGGAAACCATGAAAAATCCAAATCTGGACTTCAAAGGGGGATTTGAAACCACGTCCTCCCGAATAAGCGGATTGCTGAATGTATAGCAATTATATTTTGTAGTGACATCCGCAAATAACACTGACATATAGTTTTTAGATATGAAATGTAATTTATGAAATTCGGTTTGATGGAATGTGCTACCAACGGTTTCTTTATATGTGTGAACTGCTGTGTTCATATGAATTTAGGCATGGGTGAATTAAAAATTATGGGTGTTGACATGCTCCTTCTTTTTGTCATACTTCTTGGATATAGTTTGTTTGCAGCCTCTTTCTTCTAAGTGGAAAATTGTAAATTATGGTGTTTCGCAATGGAATATGCATAGAAATTATGCGCCCACTTGCAGCCTTGCATTTCACGTGGCCTGGTTTCAGTCTGTATTTGCATCAGTAGTACCCAAATAGGAGTTGAATTAACAGATATGAAGTTATAGAAGTATTCAGGTAACTGTTTATAAATAAAACCAATAAAAATTCTGTTAAAATATGCTTTTCACATGAATTAATATCATTAGGCATATTAAAAATTATTGATTAATTCTTAAAACAATTACATAAATTATCCTTTAAATTTACATTTTCCAGCAGAATAAATAACTTCAAGAAACTCTGCCATTTTTGTGCACTCATTTTGTATTTTGATATCTTGATCCCAAATTTGAATTAATTGAATCGATAGACTACTACACATTTTTAAGCAAATTGACTCGCTTTTACAATTTATGAAAATTATATGTGCCTTCGTATCAATTTGCGAAGTGATAAAGAAACCATATCAATTCTCCGTGAGTAAAATTGGTTTGTAGTAAATAAATTAGTTGAATAATTTGTTTTCCTGTGTTAAAACTCTTACTGCGCTATAACTCCATACATGATGCATAATTAAATGTTATTAAAAAGGAGATAGTTGAATAATTCATTAAAAATTGATGAGACAAACATCATGCGACACAAGGATACAAATAAACAGGTGTAGGTAACCAGCGGAAGAAACGCAAATGTGTCGTGCAGTGTGGGGGCTTTCATTTGTACTCTCTTCAGTCATATTTTTTTTTTTAATGCATATGGCTACATGAACTATCAGACGTTGAACGCGGAATATTAGTACAGATACAGTTTGTGAATTCAATATTTCTCGTTCCATAGTTTCAACAGTTTGCCGATAATATGTAATTTCCAGCTTTACCCCCTGCCCTGGATAATGCAGTGGTAGGCTACGACTATTCAATGACCGAGATCAGCGTCTTATGAATCGAGTGTCATTGTTGACAGACATGCAACATCGCGTCTATGAGCAGCAATACCCAATGTGGGACGTACGACAGACAGTACAGCGAAAACAGGTGTTGATGGGACATGGCAGCAGAAGACCGATACGGGTTCCTCTGCTAACAAAACGCGATCGGCTGCAGCGCCTCTCCTATGCTCGTGAACATATCTGGTTGTCTCCATATAACTGGAGAAAGGTTGAATGGTAAGATGTATCATGATTCCAGTTGATAAGAGCTGATGGTAGTATCCAAGAGTGGCGCAGATTCAACAAGGCCATGAAACCAGGTTGTCAGGAAAGCAATGTGCAAGTTCGTGGTGGCTTAAAACTTGGTATGGGCTGTTTGCACTTAGGATGGACAGGTACCTCTGAACCGACTATTAATTGGAAACGGTTTTTCAGTCATTTGGTGACTATTTGCAGCCATTCATGATCATCACGTTCCCAATGGAGCTTTCCAAGACGACAATGCATCATATAACCAGGCCAAAATCGTTCACAATTGGTTTGAGGAAACTTCTGGCTACCTAGATCACCAAACATGAATCCAATCGAACATGTCTGGGACATGATCGGAAGGGCAGTTCGTAAACTACGTCCTGTACCGGCAGCACTTTCGCAACTTTGGCTGGCTGTGGAGGAAGCAATGCTGAATGTTTCTTTAGGCGATTTCCGACGACTTGTCGAATCAATGCCTCATCGGGTTGCTGCACTTCACCTACTTAGACGATACTGTGAGGTATCCCATAACTTTTGGCAGTTCGGTATATTTGCTTTAAATACTTCTGAAAATTTCTGATTATTATCAGATAAAAAAAACTGGATATTGTTTAATCTAACGAATGTAAAAACCTAAGTTCTCGCTGGGAAACAGCAATTAAAAGAAAAAAAAGTGTATGTGATGCATATTATTTATACATCATTAGTCAAATGTCCTTTGAGAAAAATTGCCTTAATTAGTTACAGTTCTGTAGCAATTCTTAAAATGTTAATCTGTATATATAAAGATGAATGTATGTATGTTTGTTGGTTTGTTTATTCTTCATACAAATCCACAGTTTTCATCCGATTTTGATGAAAGTTTGCACACTTATCCTTTGAAACAAGGAGAAAAATACTGTCTTCAATTGCTTGAAACATTTTCTGTATAAATAATACATTTTGTCTTATAATTTCTAAAAATTACAGACGGCGATAAACAGACGCGTAGGATGTGTAGGTCTCCGTACTGCCTTTTTCTATATAGTGGTCTGGTAGCTCAGTGGTTAAAACGGTTGCTTACTGCTGTTTGGATCGTGGTCTCCGGTTCAAATCTCCGTGGAGGCAAAATTTTTTAAAAATTGCTTTTGATCGTAAGAGTCATGCCTGGACCGTCGGTTATTCGGATTGAATGTTAAACTGTAGATATCACAAATTTAGGGGTTCAATGCGAGGCAAATCGTAGGTAGTCTTACAATGCTGTAGGTGTACAATTTTTTACGTTATAATGATCCCTCAGGGGTTGTTCGCAGTCAGTGTGTGTGTGTGTGTGTTCTACAGTCTCTGTCTTTTTGTTGTTACGCTTTGACGACTAATTTGACAAGAAAATCTGTAGGAAAGGCACAGGACATTTTTTCCGGTATGATTAACAGTTTTAGCTATGAAATTTTGAGAATTTATCGAATGGTGACAGAAATATGTTGGAAACTGATTCCCTTCAAGAGACAGGTTCGACGGTAGAGTGATATTGTCATAGCTTTCCTGTCATATTATGCCGACTCGGTATTGTTTGGGACCAATCCTTCGTTACCAACAACTTTCTACAGTATATTCAATTCTGGCAAAGAAATTCTTAATCCACGCGTACGAAGTCGCGGGTATTAGCTAGTATTTTGTAATAAAACACGTTGAGCAATAAACATTGAAAATAACGTAAACTGGTCATTGCAGATGTTTATGGAGCAGTGACTTCAGACCCACACAGTTTTCCATAGTAAGTTCAGCGTTGCTGTTAGCGTGTTGGAAGGTAGCTCGCCTTGGTAGTATCGAGCACCGGGCTGCCTATCTTCCGGCTGAGCGACACAGGCGGTAGCGGCACCTGGGTAAGTGAGAACTCTTACAATCACCGGTCACTTCCTTATTTGATTTCGGTAGACACACAGTTCTGTCTGCTTGTAATTCGCCTGCTTGTAAAGTCACTAAACATGACACTTATAATCCAAAACGAAAATATAGCAGAAGGCTTTCTCCACGAAACGTGAGCGAATACGTTTCCAGCCAAATACACGATTGTTGTTTTACGAACTAAAATTGTTCATTTGATTTTCCTCGGAAAAATGTGTCACGCAATAATCAATACACTCTAATGTTATACATTTCCTACATTTATATGTACTTTTCACTTGCCGTATCGCAATGAATCTTTCTGCACAGAAGCGAAGTGTGGTAACCGTTCGCTGACATATTTTAAAACTTTATTATTCACATCTAAATGTTATTGTGAGTTTTTCTTTCCATTCATAAAATTAATACATCTAATAAAAGAATTCTGCGGAACCAACTGGCATAAATTGAGAGTTTCAAAATTGGGTAAGAAAACTCGAAAAATAGTTCTAACAAAACATATGCATTAGAATTTTATAAAAGTCAGTACATTCATACTGAAACCAAGGTTTTAACAAAATAGTATATACGGCAAATAATCAAAACAACCTTTTTGGCACGAGTTTGCGAAATGCTTTTGAAATACTGAGATGTCAAGTTCACGGGAATGCAGTACAGAGCAGATTCAGCAAATTTGCTCAGCCTGAAATGGAACTGATCACATTTTACTTAGGAAATGACGTATTTGTGTTTCGTGTCTGGCATTATCACACTACTAGTGAACCACATCATACGGAAGAAATTTCAGATAAAACTCTTTTTGGCGCAGTACGCCTTCACGCACAGGTAAGAATTACATATTAAATGTCTGGCATTAAAAACATCGGACCTTACGGTTCGTCGACGTCTTGGTCATTAGAGTCGGGGAGGGATGTGGACAAGGAAGTGAAGGAATTTGGCCACCATCTTTTGAAGGAATCATTCCGGAATTCGCCTGGAGTGATTTCGAGAAACCAAAATGTGGATGGACGGATGGGGATTAGAACCCACGTCTTCTCAATTTCCAGGTTCGAGAGTTACCGCTATCACACCAGGCTTCATTTAGATTGCGAAATGATATATATTGTTCAAATAAAGATAAAGAAAGATCGTCCACTCACTGATATTACTAGTATATTTTTCGACATCTGTGCGCGAATTAATGTTAACTAAACATACTCCTAATAGTAGTTTTTACTACCGATCTATCGAATACATTCGTCGAATTATGGCTATCTGACTGTTAACGTTTGGTTTCACTTATAGATTTATGCGCTGGTTATGGGGAACAATAATTTGTTTAAAATTTTATACATCACAGTTCTAACTTCTGTAAACAATTTTATAATGTTTCCGTTTACTGTTCAAATAAAATTACATAGATTTTTATCTCCACTAAAACTAAGGGAACTGATGGACTCTTATCTTAAGGATGGACTGTGAACTCAAGTTTCAAAGCTCGCCGGTTTAAGTCACTATCAAGCAAAAGTGTTTTTACTCTGATGTTGTGTTGGTCCTGTTTGTAATACAGTTAAGGGAAGTTAATGAGGAAACAGATTGTGTGTAACGGTTATTATGTAATTCAGATACGTCTAAAATCATCTCAACATGTAAAAATCGAAAAAGTACGTCAGATACCGAGTTTACTATCAATGTATAATACACCAATTAAAAAGAAGAACGCCGGTATTACTAATTTCTGAAATGTGTGTTTTCAGACAGTATAAGTAACCTCGGTAAGATTGTTATATAGTTGTGAAACGGAAGACCATTTTTATGACAGACAAAAACAACGTTTTTACCCATGGGATTAATGTCAATTAATATAATTCCTAAAATAAATTTGCTAGCTAAATGAAGGCTCATCAGTGACTTCAACACCTCCTTCCCATAGTATTTACAGCATATTTTCTTCTAAATCTATCTATCAATTAATGAATACGTTTGACAGTTATGTCTATCGCATGCAGTTAATGTGCGAACAAGAAGTTCAACTTACGTCTCCGTATAAGTAGGAGAATTTCGGACAAAACCTGTAAGGAGTGCGATTTAGTACTAGAATTTTGAATAGAACAACAAAGATCAAACATAAAGTTGAAACATTGAGATGACAATGGCATATATAAAATTACGAAATTTTCAATTAATTACCACAACAAAAACGTACGTTCAAATAGCAACTTCTTACTAAATTAATGACTGTTGCTCGAATCTGTTGTTATACTGTAATATTGAATCTTTATATATAAAGATGAATGTATGTTTGTTGGTTTGTTAGTTTGTTTGTTCTTCATACAAATCCACAGTTTTCATCCGATCTCGATGAAACTTTGCACACTTATCCTTTGAAACAAGGAGAAAAATACTGTCTACATTTGGTTGAAAAATTATCTGTATAAATAACACATTTTGTCTCATAACTTCGAAATACGGCGATAGACAGACACGTTGGATATGGACGTCTCCGTACCGTGTTTCCGTATAGTGGACTGCCAGCTCAGTGGCTAAAGCGCTTCCTTACGAACGTCGTGGTCTCTGGTTCAAATCTCCGTGGAGATTTTTAAAAATTGTTTTTGATCGTAAGAGTCACGGTTGGGCCGTCGGTTATTCGGATTGAATGTTAAACTGCAGATATCACAAAGGGAGGGGCTCAATGTAAGGCAATTCGTAGGTAGTCTTGCAATACAGTAGATGTACACTTTTTTTACGTTATATTGATCCATCAGGGGTGATTCGTAGTCAGTGTGTGTGTAATCTGCAGTAGGAATACTATAAATGTGGAAGTAAGTCTCTGTCTTATGTTACGTTTTAACAATTAAATGCCTATACCTATATTGACGGAATTTGACGAGAAAATCTGTAGGGAGGGCACTGGACTTTGTTTGTTCTTCATACAAAACAACAGTTTTCATCCTATCTCGATGAAACTTTGCACACTTATCCTTTGAAACAAGGAGATAAATACTGTCTACATTTGGTTGAAAAATTATCTGTATAAATAATACATGTTATCTCATAATTGAAAAATTTCCCGTTGAATCGAAGTTGTCCGGTTCAAATAGTGCAATTACGAGCAGAGATATTCGTAATTAAAATGATAGAAATGTTGCCGAAATATTCGTAACTTGAATTGTGTCAATCCTCTGCAGTATGCCACGATAATCGGCAATACTCCGAGCGCCCCAGCGGACACGTCTCTACTCCGGCCGAGGAGAGCTCAGCCCATGTACCTCTCTAGCCGCTTCGCCAGGCAGTTGGCGCTTTAGCTCAGCGGTACTTCGCTTGCCTGTCAAGGGTGCAGCTCGGGTTCGAATCTTCGTCCCCGCAAATACGGTTATTTAACTCACTTTTCTTCAACTTTCCAGTGTGTTCTGGACCATCTATCTATTCTTTGGTAAAACCAGAATAATCTTTATATATAAAGATGAATGTATGTTTGTTTGTTTGTTTGTTTGTTTGTTTTTTTGTTCTTCATACAAATCCACAGTTTTCATCCGATCTCGATGAAACTTTACACACTTATCATTTGAAACAATGAGAAAATACTGTCTACATTTGGTTGAAAAATTATCTGTATAAATAACACATGTTGTCTCATAACTTCGAAATACGGCGATAGACAGACAGTTTGGATATGGACGTCTCCAGACCGTGTTTCCGTGTAGTGGACTGGCAGCTCAGTGGTTAAAGCGCTTCCTTACGAACGTCGTGGTCTCCGGTTCAAATCTCCGTGGAGGCTAAGATTTTTAAAAATTGTTTTTCATAGTTAGAGTCACGGTTGGGCCGTTGGTTATTCGAATTGAATGTTAAACTGTAGATATTAGAAAGTTAGGGGTGCAATGCGAGGCAAATCGTAGGTAGTCTTGCAATGTTGTAGGTGTACAATTTTTTACGTTATAATGATCCCTCATGTGTTGTTCGCAGTCAGTGTGTGAGTGTGAACCACAGTAATATTATTATAAATACGAAGTTGTTACGTTTTGACGACTAAATGGCTATATCGTTGTGATGAAATTTTATAAGGAAATCTTTATGAAGGGCACAGGATATTTATTTCCAGTATGATTAACAGTTGTAGTCACGAAATTTTGAGACCTTATCGAATGGTGACAGAAATATGTTCGAAATTGATTCTCTTCATGAGACAGGTTCGACGGTGCAATGATATAGTGATAGCTTTCCTGTCATATTATTCAGACTCGATATTGTTTGGGACCAATCCTTCGTTACCAACAACTTTCTATATTTAATTCTGGCAAAAAAATTCTTAATCCACGCGTATGAAGTCGCGGGTACGGCCTAGTTTCTTATAAAGTGACTTTTTTGGGACAGGTATTAAACAATCTATTAAATAAACTGCGTAAATTTAATCTTTTAAATATCTATTATCAGATTATACTCATGTCAGTAAGCCAAGACCGCGCCTCTAAATATGACATGCGGTGTTACAGGGACACGTAATACTCCAGGCGAATGCTTCCTTCAAAAAGCCATAACCAAATTCCTTCCCGTTCCATGTCCCCAATCCCATCCTACATCTACTGACCACGATGTCGATGAGGCGTAAAGCTATAAGTAAAAAAAATATGTATAAACATGTATTTAAACTTCCTGTTTGTGAGCGTTTTAGTTGCAAAAAGTTCACAACGTACATATGGATTTTCTTTGCTGACTTTAGTGTACGTTGTCTATCACAAATGTAATAGAAAATTTACAAAACAACCGCCAAATGTGTATGAGCCAAACTTTCAGTACAAAAATTCATGATTATTAAAACATCCTGTGTAAATGAATTATTAAACAATATGCAGTGAACACATCACAGGAGTAGAAAACACTTATACCAATTAGATGAAAATTATGCACGAGAAAACGGCACTTCCAACCAGAATACAAAGCTTTAAGCAACAGCACACTCGTGAGACATTAGAAAAGAAATCAAGAGTAGCCTTTGATTCTAAAGCCGTAGTGTTAAGCTCTTTATACTTAGGTAAATTTATTCATAGTAAACTCGTGTCCTGATTCCATTTAATTTGAATATGTACCAAATGAAACAACATTCAATGCTCTGAGAAATATTTCTGATGAATATTGATTAAAAACTGCAGAAATACGCCTAATTAATATACGTCACTGGGTCATTGGGTAATCCATATTGCCCCTAATGTTTTAATAACTAAGCAGCGAATTCTCATCTTGGTGTGAAAGCCAGAAACAGCGCAAACTGGATGGATTCAAAGCAAAAACGTGATTGCGAACAGCGCTCTACACATCTGCTTAAATATATTTTAGACTAGGTTACAGCGCATACTTACGCTATGGAATTCGGCACACAGTTCATTTGCTTTATGTGACAGAGACGCTAGCAAACGCTAATATTTATGACTGCTCCACCAGATTTCTATTTTTATGACTTTACGCCACGTCAAGGTTATTAGATGCGGGTAAGAAGTGGAGGATCGGGGAGGTATTTGGCCACATTCTTTTAAGGAAACATTGGGCATTCACCTGGAGTAATTTCGGTAAACCATGGAAAATCGAAATTCGTATGGCCAGACGGGAAATCGAACCCACGTTCTCCACATTGCCAGCCCCGAGCGGTACCGCTCACTCACCAGACTCAATGCTTAACTACACTGCGTCTCATGGTTCTGCTCCCAACCACAGCTGGGTATCGAATCTTACCTTTACTGTAGACGATCTGAAATCGGACTTCTCACAATAACTTATTAGTATACTCCTTAGCTTTAGACGGAATCACATTATCAGCTATCTGAAATCCCTGGAACCCACGCACAACACTTATTAACATTAATAATAAATATGTAAGTCGCATGACCAATAACTCAAGGTTATCAAATCCACATATTCCTCCTTCCTTACGGCCATATTGTAACGGTAGTTCTGTAAGTCACAGCAAAAATGAAAGCAGTGTGGGTTTCATTTTACAACTAATTAATTTGTAAAGACGCTACTTTGCATTTGACGATTTTTTACTTTTTTTTGCTGAGAGTTCGAAGTTGGAGGCCGAGCTCGACCTCGGTTAGAGCCCGTAATACAGAACTATCTTTATGCACAGTGTGTACTTTGCTCACATTTTAAAATTGCAATCTCAAAATCTTTTGCGTACAATAAAAGAACAATCAGTAAAAGAAAATGTAACTACTTCTGAAGTTATGGATATAGAGGAGACAGAAGAAGAAACA
This sequence comes from Vandiemenella viatica, assembly GCA_031002005.1. Lineage (NCBI taxonomy): Eukaryota > Metazoa > Arthropoda > Insecta > Orthoptera > Morabidae > Vandiemenella > Vandiemenella viatica. The sequence continues at coordinate 232,418,608 of CM061921.1, read as the reverse complement.
GAAAATTCCGACACCGGCCGAACTAGTGTTGGTAGTGTTGATCATAGATGTGCATTATTTGATATACAAGTATTTCAAATACAAATACAAAGTACCTATTTTCAACTTGTATTCTAAATACGCCGATATAAAAAGCATTTTGTATTTTATTTGAAATACTTTTTGAAACATATTTTGTATTTGAAAAATGCAAAACACTTTTCTTAGTTTTTTACAAATTTTTATTTCATATTAATCCTCATAAATGCTGATCTATCAGTAAAATTCAAACTAGTGACAACAATGCCAGAAAATTCAAATGAGAATTCTGTCTGTTGTGCAAGTAACAATGACAGTGGCAATAATGACACGTTTACAGCCTGTCCCCTCCGACTTGCCTGTTGTGATGTTTGTTTTGTCGTTTGTATGCCAGTTTTGTTCACTTGCTGTTTGAAAGTTATCAAAATGTAAGTAAAACATAAAAAATAAGTTTTTATTTACTACTGCTCACCACACAAAACACATCGCACAATATACTTAGCAAACTAATAATAATATATTCGAAATTTGACAATTTGACAAATCAGCAAGAATTTTCCTAACACAAACATTAATTTCTTACCGATTTAATTTTAATTTAGGTATAAGTGTTATATGTGGTGTAAACTAGCGTAATCCATAACCATAAGTTGGTTGGATCCTCCCGTAGGAGGCAGGAGGCATACTAAGCAATTGTGTCAGAAGTAGGATTAGTATTGCCAGCTCCAGTTTGTTAAAAATCCGGAAGGAAGGCAAAAAAAAAAAAATAGGTTTTTATATACCGCACGTTTATATTATAATTTTGGCAGGACAGAGGTAATTCTCTATTGGTATCTTTCTGTCATATAAAAACTTATTAGTCTTTATTACTCGACATTAAATAAGTCCGGCTTGTTGAGTATGATAAGTAACATACAATAATTGTTTAAAAAACCCTTCAAAAAAGGGCACTAAAAATTTTTGAAATAACTTTATACCTTGCTTAGAAGAAAGTAAATCTAAATGGACAATATTTTACATTACTGTTATTGAAATTTTTACATTAATTAGTTATTTTTGGAGTCGGTGCCAGCTGTCAGATCGCGCAGATCGAATTAATTAACTTTATTTGGAGTTCGAGGCGAACCGAGAGTATGAACAAAAATTCCAAATATTTTACAGCATGTCGTGAGGAAGATAGTTTTATTACTGGAGACAGCTTAGGAAACAAATTAACGGTATGTTATCTGTGGCTCGACCTCGTTGGTCATCCAGGGATATCTCTGGCGCTATAGTGTCAGTTGGTAGGCTGCATCATGCAGTAAATACTTTATAGTTAGTATAATATCGGTGTATCATCTATATGTTTCAGTTTTGTTGAAAAATGTTTCTAGAATTAATTGTAGGTAAGTAGTAACATGATTTTTTACGTATTATTGTTTTTTCTTTTTGTTTTTCTTGTTTTGGCTGGCACCGACTCCAAAAATAACTAATTAATGTAAAAATTTCAATAACAGTAATGTAAAATATTGTCCATTTAGATTTACTTTCTTCTAAGCAAGGTATAAAGTTATTTTAAAATTTTTAGTGCCCTTTTTTGAAGGCGGTTTTTATGTTTTTTTAAACAATTATTTTATTTTTAAATTTTTAGTGGTATTATAGTAAATTTGAATTTAAATATGCTGCAGCAGTTCTCATTTTGCGAATTTCCTGGTAGCTCAGTGGTTAAAGCGAAAGCTTTAAAAAAAACTCTGTCTTTACAACAACTTTCAGAATGGGGTGAATTGGATGCTGTGTTAAGGAATGTCAGTTTACATTTTGGTCCAGGCTGTGATTCGATCTAATCATAACATCTGTTAAAGCTGCTGCTTGATAATCGAAACATGTAACATCTGGATATTAATACATACCACATACACAAATCTGTCTCTGGAATATATCTGTTCGTTCCGGCATCACACAGGAAATATAGATATTTAATTGGTTTTCACAAAGTAAAAGCTCGGGGTCCAAGTTGAAATCTGAAGTACATATTGAGACATTAGGACACATACATTTTATAAATATTCTGCAATTACTTAATATAGCTTAACTGATTTTGACGGTACTTAAAACTGTAAGATTTTGTAAAGAACATTGGAAATTATAAACGATGGGGATAAAGGAAGAAGAGGGATTGGGCTTTTTGTATACCAAATGTAGACTGTCTTATCTGATTGATTTAAAGTATACGTTTGTAAATTTCTATTGATATCATATAAAATTTTAAGTGTGTATAAAAAAATAATTAAGTGGTGTGGAGGTGACGAGTAGTTTGGTTTTTGTTAAGGTAGTGTGGACAGCATTTTTCTCTTTGTTTTAAAGTATACATGTGCAAAGTTCCATCGAAACCAGATTAAAAAAAACTGTAGCTTTGTGTAAAGAACATTTACAAAAATTAAATGAGGTAAGGGAGTGAGCGGTTGGGTTTTGTAAACAGAATGTTTCTCTTTGTTCTTAAGTATACATTTGCAGTGTTCCATCGAAATCTGATAAAAACTGTAGGTATCTATAAAGAACATTGGAAATTAGGAGGGGTGGGGGTAGAAGGGAAGAGGGGTTGAGTTTCTGCAACCTAATTTAAACACAATTGTTATGTATTTTTTAAAGTATAAGTGTGCAAATTTTCTTCAGAATCAGATAGAAACTGTGCTTTGTGTAGATTAAAGGGGTGGAAAGGGGAAGAGAGGTTTGGCTCTCTAAACCAAATGCAGACAGTATTTTCCTATTTGTTTGGAAGTATACATGTGCATACTTCCTTCAAAATCAGATAGCAACGGTAGCTTATATAATGAACATAGACAGTAATTAAAGGGGTAGAAAGGGGAATAGGGTTTGTGTTTTTTTCAAAGAAATGTGAGTAGTATGTTTCTTTTTCTATTTGCTTTAAAGTATACACACACGAAGTTCCACCGAAATCGGATTAAAATGTGGGTTTGTACAAACATTAAGGGATGTAAAAGGGGAGCTAAGGTAGGTTTTGGTCAGCAATCTTCTCCATAAAAAAATACATATATGTTCCAATTTTCATAAAGATCGGTCAAATGGTGTCGTCTGTAGCTTTTCAAAAAGAAAATTGACAAAAGTCAAGTGGCGGAAATGGGGAAAGGGGATCAGTTTTTGCAAACCAAAAGCTGACATTATTTTTCTCTTTGTTTCACAGTAAAAGTTTGCTAAGTTCTATCTAAACTAGATAAAAACTGTGGGTTTGTATAAAAATTAAACGGTTTAATGGGGAGTGGGGGTGGTTTTTTTATTTTTTGGTCCGAAACCATGTTCGTGAAAAAATTCATATAAGCGCCAACTTTCATATTAATAATTCAAATGGTGGCGACTGTAGCTTTTTGTAAAAAAAATTGACAAAAATTAAGGGGTTGGTAGGAGGGAGTGGGGTTGAGCTTTGGCAGACCAAATATTGACAAGATTTTTCTGTTTGTTTGAAAGTATACATTGGCAAAGTTAAATCAAAATCAGATATGAAATATAGGTTTCTGTAAAATTAAGGGTTGTAAAGGGGAGATGGGGTGGCTTTTTTATTTTTTGGTCAGAAACCTTCTCCATGAAATATTACATGTATATGACAACTTTAATGGAGATTAGATAAATGATGTCAACTATAGTTTTGTATAAAGAACATTGGCAAAAATTAATGGGTGGATAGGGTGAGAGGGGTTCAGTTTTTTCAGACTAAATGTTGACAGCATTTTTCTATTTATTTTTGACTATACATGTCCAAAGCTCCATTGAAATCGGATAAAAAATGTGGGTTTGTATAAAAAATTAAGGGGTGTAAAGGGAGAGAGGTTTTTTTTAATTTTTTTGGGTCTGAAACCTTTTCCATGAAAAATTGCATGTATATGCCAACTTTAATGGAGATAAGTTAAATGGTGTCGACTTTAGCATTGTATAACGAACATTGGCAAAAATTAAGGGGTGGATAGGGGTAGAGGGGTTCAGTTTTTTCAAACCAAAAGTTGACAGTATTTTTCTTTTTCTTTTTTACCATATAGTTCAAAAGTTCCGTCAAAATCGGATAAAAAGTGCGGGTTTGTATAAACTTTAAGTGTTGTAACGGGGTAGAGGGGGTGGTTTCTCAATGAAATTCATATGGGACCACTTTGGAGGTATACTCTATCCACTATAAAAATCTCATTTAAATCGGTTCAAAATTGGGGAAGATATCGTTGAACATACATAAAAAAAAAAAAAAAAATCCAGACGAATTGAGAACCTCCTCCTTTTTTGACGTCGGTTAAAAATGTTATGGAGAAAATTGTACTTTGTAGTTGAATTATAAGTAATTTTATGCTATTAATAAGTATATAGTATTTATTTTTTTATTAAACTGTTTTGTGTTTGATTATACTGCATTTTCATAGCTTTGTTTTTTTATAAAGAAGTTATAACATTCGCCACAAGACAAACTGAAGTTGGTTTTCAATTTGTAACTCCACTTTAATATGGTCGAGTGAAATTTTACTTTCAGCTGCCGAGTTTTAAATTGGTATTGATGCCACAAAAGCATTTTTTTTCTGATTGATTTTGAAATACATTGTGCCATATCTGTAACGGTGTTGTCTTTTTCTGCACTGTTTGCTTCACTACGTTTTTAATGTTTAAAACATCCTCACAAAGGTCATCCACTTCTCAATACGGGTTAATGTTTAGTTTTTCTCTAATATCAACGATTGTCCCATAAGTCAGAGATTCATCTTGCTAACAAAATGGCTTGAATAAGTCGAATTTGCTTTCTTTTCCTTTTTGATTCTGGCTTTACGCCTCGACGACGTCGAGTTAGTAAGAGGCAGGAAAGCAAAGCACTGAGGGCAAGGAATGGGAAGGAAATTTGGCGTGGCCTTTTGCACGGACCATCCCGGCATCAGCTTGTAGTGATTTGGGGAAACAATATTGCTTTTATTGAATTAGTGCTTGGTTTCTACATCTCATAATTCAGAGCTTCTCCGCGACACGCACAACAATGTTTTTTATTTTTGAAACTGTTCCATCCGAATTATTTTAATAAATCTTATATCTTTAAAGGAGCAATTCTTGTATATATATATTAGGGAAGTTTTTGAACAAATAGTTTTGTTAAAATCCATGAAATAAATAACATACAGATTAAATGAACACTAAAAGTATTTTACTTGAATAAATATATTTGGAAAATACATATTTTGAATTTTGTATTTAAATACCTACATCTTAAACTATTTTGCATTTTGTATTTAAAATACAAAAAACAAGAAGGTATTTGTATTTTGTAATTAAATGCTTTTTAAAAACTATTTTGTACATCTCTGGTGTTGATAGCAGTGAATGTGGTACTGACATAGAGGATGAATAAAATTGTATTACCTATATAGATACATTTATGAATCATTATGTAAGACATTATATGATTCAGTAAGATTTAGAACACACTTTTACATTGAAAGTTCCTTAAATAAAACTGTAATTTATCAAATACCTTGTTTTCTGAAGAAAAAAAACAAATTTAGAAAAAAACAAGGGTGCTAGATTTTTTTCATGTTGTTTTTCACAAAGCTGAAAAAAAACATTTTTTTTCAATTTGCAACACTAATCACAACCCATGAAACAGTTACGCTTTATAATATTTAATATAATAACATTTACCAGTAATAATTCATCCCAGGCATCTGTGCGCAAGTAACGAAGGTTCAAAGCGAACTCTTGCTAGTCATTTAAAAATTTTGGGCATCAAATGTTCGATGGTCATCGAAAAGATAATAAGGTTTTTACTAACAATCTGAAAAAAATGAAGAAAGTTAGTAAGGTGATCACCCTTATTTTTTTTTTACACATCAAAACCTTATGACAAGGCTGGCTGATCGAGCGTGATGGGTGAGCGGCAACGATCTGGCCTCGCATTCTGGAGGACGCGGGTTCGAATTCCAGTCCGGCCATCAAGATAAGGGTTTTCCATGGTTTCTCCAGATCACTCCAGGTGAATTTCGGGATGGTTTCTTCAAAACACATTGCCGAATTCCTTCCCATTCCTTTTGCCTATTCCTTTCCCGCCTCTAATGACCTCGACGTCGACGAAGCGTAAAACCATAAGCAAAAAAAGATGACTGGAAATATTCCATCCATAGATTATCATTATTATTATTGTGTGTTTTTATCATCAGTAGATTTATAGAATTTGAAAAGGAATTCAAATATCTTTTACGAGATTATTGGTCACAAATTTTTCTTGAAATTTAATCATACGAAGTTTGTTGATAATATAATAACCTGTACTCTTGGACAAAGACTATTCTGACTACCCTCTTACCCTATACATACCATTTGACTTAACAAAACACTACAGCTTAATATATCTGGCAATAAAATAAATATGTTAATTGTTTTACCGATTTGAGTGAAAAATAGGAAACCCCGGCCTCGCATTTAGGATGACGCGGGTTAGAATCCCCGTCCGAATCCATGTTTGGGTTATTTTGGTTTTCTATTGTTTCCTCAAATCACTCCATGGAAATGCCGACATTCTGGATGCTTCTTTCAAAACGCCATGGCCAAATTCCTTCCCATTCCTTGACCCAATCCTTTTCCCCCTCTAATGACCTCGACGTCGACGAGGCGTAAAGTCAAAAGAAGAGAAAAAAACCGTTGTTCCAAACGTTCGTTAATTCTTTCAGAACATCGTTTTTTTTATTTTTTTTTTCCTTTTCTTACAGCCTTAAGATTTGAGAAGTCATAAAAATTTATGCCGTTGTTTCCTGGGAAACGCGGCTGTGTATTCCATGTTAATATGTTAAGTTTACTATCCTGCTACGGTAAAGCAAAGTCTGTTAGTTTCTGCCCATATCTGATTGTCAGTTATTGCTGTACCAAATTTTAATTTTCAGCTACTGGTCTCCGAAAAATGTCAGTGTTCTTGTTTTACCGTACAATTTTTGATACAATACCGTTAAGTTATAATATTTTACAAATAACCTTCACTACGATTAACAAAACACAGTTAAGACGCTATTAGTACTCTTCGTCTTCGGAAATTATGGCTTACTTTGTATTGTATGTAATGTGGATAGAACTTTTAGTATTTCCACATTACTGAAACTCAAACTAAACAATTTCAACATATTTTCTTCACGGAAGTTTTGTAGAAACACAATGGATCACAATACATATTTTTCGTTACAGTTCTGATTTAGCACTGGAGCACATAAGGATGGTTAGGATTCTGTATTTACATAATGTGTTATGTTTGGACTTTTTGTTTTACCATGATGAGTTCGTCAGTGAGCAGTACTTACACATTTCACTTTACAATTAATATTTGCACTGCACTGTCATCGGCGGCACGGAATGACGCTGCTGTTGAGTTTCGTCTCCATATCTTCTAACATAATCGGCGGATGAGGTATTAAGTCTAATAACTTTCTATCTAATACTTCTGCAGCTTTGAAGCATCGAAAACGTTCAGTTTCGTTTTTCAAAGTGTGTACTGCTGATTGAGCTAAGTTAGGTTTTTGTATTCTATTGCTGTCGCTCCGTTGTCTGTCCATCCATCGCAGGCCCCCAGCTCGTAAACAAATGAAGTTGCAGGATTTAAATTCCCATGTGCTTGGGGTTTCGTTCATCGTATTCAAAGTTTTGCAAAATCACACTCTAAGCTTGAAAATACATGTAGAGGGAGTCAAATCATTTTTTTTCCTACCCCAGCTTGTAGTTCATCGTTGATTAGAGTTTTTCAAGTAGAAAATAAACAAATTAGTAGCTGTACAAATTTTCAGTTATAGACCTCTTTTGCTAGGTCTATCTGAAAAACCCTAATATCAAGGAACTTTAAATTTGAATCCAATATCTGCCATATCCTGTAAGTAAATAACAAATACTAAAAATATTTATATCTAATATAGTTTGTAGGATGCGTGGAAAACAAGCAAAAGCATATATTCTATGGTTGTTCTGCAGTATTAGTACCATATTGTTGTTAGTGCTATTAGTTTAGAGTTCCTTGAAACCTAATGGCCATGGGCGTATCCAGCGGGGGGGCAGATGGGGGCTGCTGCCCCCCCCCCCTAGAAAAAAAATTAAGTTGCCTTCAGTAAGCTTCGACGAGTGAAGAACTAGTTCAGGAGCACTTTGGGAGAGAAAGATTGACAGGATTATGTCTGACGAGTGTGCATCGAAATTTCGTGAAAGAACACCATGAGATATTGACAAACAAAATTATTGAAATTGAAAATCTGAGACAATTAATGTTTACATAAAAAACTAACTGACTTACGATCTTAATTAACTACATAGTAGGTTCTTAGATTAAGTAGTTGGGTTACTATATTAATCAATGATAAAAATAGTTTCCTGAATAGGTTAGAGCTTGATTTTGTAATGTCATGTTTCAGTCCCCCACCCCATTTCCTCGAAACCAAAATGAGTTGCCCCCCCCCTAGTTCAAATCCTGCCCCCCTCTAGTTCTGATCCTGGATACGCCCTTGCAAATGGCTGTCATATCAACTATCAAGAAAAAATTCTATTGGGAATGGACGATTGCATTAGCTCCCCGAGCGACAACACAGAGCGGCTTCGGAGAGGGCGAGGACTGATTCTGCTACCTACCCTGAAAGCGTGTAAAGAATTGTACCACTGACGTCTATCTGAAATGACACATCCACTTCTTTGAGGGTCAGCTTAATACTGAACACTAAATGTACGAAGAGCTGTAAACACTTTCCTGAATATTGAAGTGAATCTTCTTTAAGCACGGTAGTGAAAGTTTTTAGCATTATGCGTTTCGCATAAAATTCGCATGGATCGCATCGATACTTCGATGGAAGCAACTGTGATAGTGCCCGCATTCACTTGAGCTCATGTAAAACTGTGAATACTCACCACATCGTTTTGTCTTAATTTGCGTTACGTTTTCTATGCATTTATGTATAAAGGTGAATATATGTGTTCCATAATTATACCTAGACTGTATCAAAACTATTAAAGCTTGAATTGCTTTAATATTCAGTTAAAATCTAGTGACGACGTCACAATTATCACACACTCATACACGCACCAGAATTTTTAATTTCTTTTTTTTTTTTTTTTGTTTATTAGTTTTCTTTTTGTTTATTTATATTCGTTTCAGTTATTTACGAGAATAACTTGTGAGAAAGTTTATATTTACAATACAAATGCTGTAAGGATACCGTCGTTCATCCACTTGTGTGCGAAAGAAATATCAAAAACATAAAAAAATACAAAGAAAAAAATTTACAGGAAAACATAAGTTTAGCACGTGTACACACTGATAAACGCATTAGTTTTTTCCATCTTTGTGTTCTGGAGCTAGAGCCTCGAGCCAGTTTTTTCGTTGAAATAAATGCTCTCAATGCACTGTTGGATATATCGTTAGATTCAGAACAGTGGTGTTTTTTGACCAGTGGATTGATTAATATTACCAATATCTGTTTGTTTAAACTCGTCACATTGCCTGCAGTCGTGTGGAACTGTTGACCTATACTTGCATCTATCTAACCTTCAGTGGCCGTATGCATGCGGGGTGGTGCGTCAAAGTTTGTTTATAATTAATTGGTTAGCTTAAAAATCATAATTGGCTCCGTAGGCTATTATCAATTCCTCCACCTGTGAACTTCAATCACATCACTGGATAGTTCAAAATGTAGATCATCCCGTCTCGAAAATACCACGCAAAATATATCATTGAAGCATGAAGATGCATTCAACCTCAAATCCTAAACATGGACTAGCCTTTATGTTGCAAGGATTTTTTTCTACTTATGGTCGACGCCGATGTCATTATAAGCGGGATGGGACTGGGGACAAGGAATGGGATGGAATTCGGCCATGGCCTTTTTGAAAGAAGCATCCCGGCATTCGCTTGGAGTGATTTGGGGAAACCATGGAAAACCCAAATCTGGATGCCCGGATGGGGATTCAAATCTGCGTCCTCCCGAATACGAGGCCAGAGCGTTAACAGCTCACTCACCACGCTCGGAACAAGGACTTGTGACTTGAACATTGTTAATCAAAAGTTTAAACTGCCTACTAGAAGAACTCTTTGTGTTTGTAATACCGAGCGTAATGGGTGAACGGTTAACGTTCTGGCCTCGCATTCGGGAGGACGCGGGTTCGAATCCCCGTCCGGGCATCCAGATTTGTATTTTCCATGGTTTCCCCAAATCACTCCAGGCGAATGCCGGGATGCTTCCTTCAAAAAGGCCATGGCCGAATTCCTTCCCTTTCCTTGTCCCCAGTCCCATCCCGCCTCTAATGACCTTAGCCGTCGACGAGGCGTAAATCAATAAAAAAAAAACGTGTTTGGAATACTGATGCAAATACAGAACCTGGTGTTACATTTTTATTATTATTATTTACGCCTCGTCGACATTGAGGTCATTAGAGGCGGGAAAGGAATGTTTGCTCAGCTATGTGCCAAACATGAAATTTAAGTTCTCCGTGATAAATGTGAATTTTGTTTGTAAAAAGTGTAGTTTATGTGGTGGAAAATGGGGACCACCCCAGCATTCGCTTAGATGATTCCAGAAAACCTCCCATATACCTCATTCATGACATGAAGACCAGTTCTGGAAGCTGGGACCGCGCTTATCCCAGTGTGGTACCCCTTAATGCGGGCGGGTGAAATTTTCTTTTATTGAAGAAAGTTATTCAGAATTACATATAAAGCAAAAAGTTATCAATTATTTTATCGTACATCAGTAAAATACAAATCACACCGAGACAAATGTAGAAAAAAATTAAGTTTATCTTGTTCTCGTTAGCGTATAAAATGGGACCCTGACTTCAGATTTGCCGGCTGTATTTGTAAACTTCCAGCAAAACAAAATTCAAGTACCTAAATAAGTTAAGCTGTGGTGTTATGTAGTGCAGTGGGTCAATTTGCCATTAACAATAAGAATTACATCTCGTTGTTAATAATGAAATTACAGAGAGAAGCATACAAATTACTTGCGTTCTACGACATGAAATATTATAATAAATCATTCACAAAAAAACTTGTTAGGATTTCCTGGCAGCATTACAAACTTTTTAGCCACACTCAATTTTATTCTTACTTGAATACTTACAGCTACTATTGTCAATTGGACAAAAATTCAGCATTCTATAACGAATCCTTCTGTTACATTAAAGCAATAAAGACGTGGGCATCAATGTAATTGAAATCCTGAATCTTTTTCTGCTGACAAATGTAGCTAGTAAAATACAAACTGCAGCAATGAAATTGCAATTATAACTAATCAGAAACTTCTACTACACCCTGCCATCAATCTTCCTCTGCGCTTCCGCTGAAAATTATTCTTCGTTTAATTAACTACAGGAGCTAAATTAGCTCTTTGTCCCCTTTTGCCTTAAATGAGAACGAATCTCTCAACTTGCACCGAACTATAATTTTCTTGAAATGTTGCAACAAGACTTTATAAAAATAAATTTGGTTTATCAGTTATGTAATATGGTACCTTTATTAACAATCGATTTTTTTAGACTGTTAAAAAAGTAGTTCCACTCTTTAAATTTTTTGTCAGTACATCTACAATTTCAGATTTTATGATCTGAGGTGGACAGTTCATAAATCCATCCGTCTCCTAACTGCTTTAAACTCTTTTAACTTGAATGACAAAATATTGGGTCGATACAATCTTATACAGAACATTTTTTTAACTTTACGCCTCGTCGATGTCATGGTCATTAGAGGCGGCATTGGACTGGGTACAAGTAACGGGAAGGAATTCGGTCATGGCCTTTCTGAAGGGAGCATACCGGCATTCGCCTGGAGTGATTTTGGGAAACCATGGAAAACCCAAATCTGGATGCCCGGACGGGGAATCGAACCGGCGTCCTCCAGAATGAGAGGCCAGAGCGTTAACCGCTCACCCACCACTCTCGGTCAGAACATGGTAGTATGAGCCCACGTATCATTATGACGTGAACCCACCCTAGCTTGGATCCATGCACTGATTCAGTAAGGTGTTAAAAAGCCATTGTATAACGCTCCTGAGGCAAGCTGGCCCACAATTGGCACCGACGTCCGAGCTGGTTCACACATATTCTATCGAGGACAGATCTGGGAATCGTGCTGGCCACGGGAGTGCCTTAACATCAGTCAGACAGTTCATAGAGACACTTGCCGTGTGTGGACGACCATTGCCCCACAGAATAATAGTACCACGATACTGATGCACGAGAGGTAACACATAGAGGCGCATGGCAGTGCATTTTACGTATTTGTTAAGAGAATAAACATTCCACGTACTACATCTACTTGAAAAATACTTTAGTGTCAGTAAATACTTCAAAATTTCAGTAGAGGACAGTTATTGTATGAAGATGTTTTGGTAAAAACCGTGAATGCTACACAATAGAGGACGAACAAGCGTCAACATTTTAGTTTTCTTTCCTCCCTTTTGGCTTCACGTCTACATCAGACTGGAGAGGGTGGGGATCAATATATGGCAGGAATTCTGCCATAACCTTTCGAAGGAACCATCCGGTCATTTGCCTGGCGTGATTTCGCGAAACCGAAGTATGGATGTCCGATCAGGAATGTGAACCCTAGTCCTCTAGGCCCTTTGGATAGCGCTCAAACACCGGTCTCGGTAACATATTTCAATACCATTACTAGCACCGTACTTAGAAGGATCAATTAATATGATTTCATATTTTACTTAGTGGCTCAATTATTATACCATCTGCCACAAAGCGCCAACATGATGGACACGTATATGGATCCTGTTCAAACAACAAGTACTGCTCCTGATAATGTCTTTTGTTTGTTGTTTCCTGTGATTGTTTGGGCGATAGTTCCCACCACAGAAACTAAATAATGATTTCACCCAAAAATTAACACGTAATATACGGAAACAGTCTTAGGCGATTCACAGACAGAATGTGACACTTTCGTTCCCTCAACTACAGAGATGGGATGCGTTGTTTTAAAACTGTCATCAGAGTCTCACGATTTCCCGTACAATATTATACTACAAGAAAGTGTGATATTCGACTGTTTTTTATAGTTCTGAATTTATCCTGTTGGAATCACAAGTAAGATTATTTTCAGGATACTGGCAACGAAGGAGAGAATCACGAAATGATAGTTTTTCGGCTGCAGATGTGATTTGCAGTTACTATTCTAGCAAGTCATAACCAAGTAAAGCAATAACATTCGTATCATATTTGTTATTTTCTTCCTGATGTACGCCATGTCAAAGATCATTCATTTCCTGAAGTGATAACTCAAGGTATGAAGTTTACAGGCAATAGATAACAAAAATCTACCAATTAAATTGTTATCTCCTAGTTTCCCTGACAAAAATTATCGGAACAATATAGTAAACGTTTACAGAATACTACAGTGCACTTTCTACTCCGCTGTTATTTGATTAAGGGAACTACGATTTTGATTACCAAACATTTAAATTCATGAATTACTAGATAAAGTTCTATCGAAATGTTAAACTAGTAACGTCAAAGAAACCTGTGTTTAATTTCATTCTTGTTTTAAAGAAACAACTGAATATTGTTTAGTTACTAATTCTTTATCGATGACAATTAAAACAGTAATGTAGTACGATGTAGGCCTACGTCATACGCTGTCCTAAAAAAAAAAAAAATTCCTCTATATCATTCAAGCTCGCCGTGTTGGATCAGTTGGTTGCGGCACAGTGATGGTATCTGGCGCCGACTCGGGGTTCTCTGGTTCAAGTCCTGCTGGTGGAAGAAATTTTCATCACAGGACTTGGCTGGCAGGGTAGTAGAGGTGGTGGTGTACAATTCCTAACCACCAGATTGTTCAACAAAATACTGCGTTAAATCCCAAACATTAGCGTATAGCGTATTGAGTGAGGGCATACGACACTGTTTATCATGATTCGACCTTCGAATGGGGACGTAAAGCTTGGCGGCCTCCCATGAGTCTTTCGGGAGATTTCTCACAACCACTTTTACCCTTTCCCCTCTTTCAGCTCTCATACACAACTCTAAAGATACTCTTCACTAAACACATACACTATTATGGTCAACAACACTTACAAACACTGCCACATTGGGGAGGCCACTGGAACTATATCAGGTCATCTTCCCCGATGTTGCGATGGACGCGTAATCATCCCCCATTAGAGCTGTAAAAGTAACGAGAAGTTCTTTACCGGTATGTATTCGTTACTAAATCAATCAATACCCGTTACTTTCGAATCGCTACTCGTTACTTTTGATACAATCGAACACTAACATGAAGCATCGCATCGAGTCACGTCGCGTACGTGATAACTTCGTAATTATCGTATCGTTTCGTTACTCATTACTCGTTACTTTTGATACTATTGAACACTCACATGAAACATCGCATCGAGTTGCGTCGCATAGTCGAATTCGTTCGTACTTGGTAAAGTTTAAGTAAATTGTTTATTTAGTAAAATAAGTTTAGGTAAGTTGTTCGTTTGGATAAAACTTAAAGTAAAGTAGGTAGCACATGGATCTTATGGAAAACATCTGAATGTACACCTGATTTACTGTACTGAATATTATTATTAATATTATTATCTGCAATTGGACCCTGTTGGATCACGCAAAGCCTTAACAATTCAGTTTTCTCAGTTTCCATATAGCTTTCATTTTTCTCCGTGGATTTTCTTCCTTTCTTCAGTCCACTTCGTCCCCTGTCTCTTAACGACTTCATTCTCTGGCGGTACTTCCCACTTTTTAATATTAATGTAATGAATATTATATACTAAAGAATAATCTAATTTCAAAACAAACACCTGTTTGCATACATGAAAAAAAGCCCTGACCTTTTACCTGACTGTGACATATCTAGTGACAATAAGTAATGACGGTTATTTTTTAAAGTAGCCTACTATAAACCGCGCACACAGGCTTCATATGATAATGGGACATGTATTTAAAAATATTATAACCTCATCAGAGTATTTCGTTTTTAAATAGGAGGTTTCACCACTGTCTTCCTTTACTGTTTTCATTTATTTTTGTAAATTCTTAATTCGCGCTTACATTTATCACATGGATCCTGCGGTAATTAAAATTCATTGATTGCTATGTAACATTACTTCTGATACAATTGAGCACTAGCATGAAGCATCGCATGAATGACTTCGTTAGTACTTTGTAAAGTTCAAGTAAATTGTTGATTTAGGTAAATTTACTGCACTGAATATTACATACATCAGAATAATACCTAATATCACAATCACAGCACACCTTAATCAACTAATTTCAAAACAAACATCTGCTCATTCAATCGCTGGGCGAACCGTTCCAGCTCCCGCATGATTGTCGTATTCGTTCGTTTATCGAATCAAACTGACATCTATACGACAAATGCGAGTAACGAAATGAATTTGTGAGCAACGATTCGATAATTCGAGTAACGCGACGAACCCGGTACTCAGGGCAAGGAGCTCGAGAAAAAAAAAATAATAATCGAAGATTACTTCATACTATAAGTCAACAACCAACAAGAAATCCCTGCTGCGACCAGATTCCGTGAAGTCATTGCATCTCTTCCTATGAACCTTGAAAATAAAATGTGATGGACTTAATTGCAAAATTACTCCTAAAGTCAAGTTATTAATGATTAAAAAAATTTCAAAAATCGAAAACACATGATTGAACAGATCTCCTTTTTTTTCTTTTGATAAATAATCTTAGCGAGAGACGGTTCGCTGGCAGGCTACTGTGTCGGTCTCAGGCATGAGTAGTTTTAAACAAGTAGTCTATTATTTGTATATTAATCACACAACTGATAATGATAAACAAGATTATACAGCGAAACTAAATTGAAACTCTTTATTTAAATTGAATGTCGAATGAAAATTTAGCTGACAAAATGAGAAGAGGTAAAAACCCTTTTCGTCTTGAACAAGTAGTTCCTGAAAATAACAATTTTGTGGAATGAAGCAACATAATTAGTAGCATAAGAACATGCAGCAGACAGTCTTTGGGTAGTAATTGAGCAATTAGTTTCATAGTAAGAGTGACGTTACTGATAAATAGTATTTTTTTATTTGTTCTAGAATCATTAATTCCCTAAATTTACCTATAAACACAATTTTCGGATGTAGTTGTTACGTATACTCTTACATTTATTTCATCATCTCTCGTTCGGGATGATGTGGGTACAATTCCCCATTCAGCCATCCAGATTTGGATTTTCCATGGTTTTCCCAAATAACTCCAGGCGAATGCCGGGATCATTCCTTCAAAAGACTACTGCCGAACTCCTTCCCGTTCCTTATCCCAAGACTTTTCCCGCTTCTATTGACTTCGACGTCGACTAGGCGTAAAGCCATAAGCAAAAGGAAAAAAAATCATTTTCACGTAAGCAAATATTGTGAAGACTCCATGGGGGTGTGAACAACTGGATATCACGTTTACGATAGGACAGTAAAAGAAATTACTTTAAGAAAAACACAACGCTATTTAAGAACATTTTCTCAGCTCGTCAAATAAATATCACAGCAAGAAATTATCAAGCATAATTGAAACGGGTGGTACGGGATATGAGACGTATTTTTATGTGTACGTGGTTTGCTTAGTTAAAGGTTATGTCAACTGCGATGTTCAATAAAGAACAAATTGATGGCAACTTCATCATTATATTCACAAAAGTATATAAACAGGTTAAAATTATGTTTGTTTAGTCAATAAACTGCAAAAATAAACATTTTTCAGTTAAAAAGTCAATTGTTGTTTATTGAGCGGAAGTAATACTCGTAGTTATACAAAATTCCAGAGCTGTGTTGCCTTTGATGCCTAATAAGCTTAGAATAATAAATATGCCTGTAGAAAAGGCGACTTTATATTTTATATGTGACCCAAAAACAAAATGTCAGCCCGCGGAAATGTTCAGAAAGAGAGACATGAAGACTTTCACTCCCTAACGCTTGTAGAACATGTAGCTTATGTCCAAGGAACAGACTTTGATCTTTTATCTGGAAGGATAATAAGTGTAATTTCCTTTCCAACTATCAAAGGCAGACCGAGATAAAAGGAAGTGAGACGCTTGGAAGAAAAACAAACGTTACATGGGACTAGAAGGTCCTCATATTCCTGCAGTTGGCATATCAATCGATCAGCGACCACTGGGAAATGAAAGAAATTCAATTTGACAAACTTATAATAACGACCTGAACACTGAGAAGAATACTATCAAGATTGTGATGAATACACCAACATGGAAGTTCATGCAAATACCAAAATTAGGCCACATATAAATGTCTATTGTTTAGGAGGTTTCAGAAAAAAAGGTTATTGCCATTCAGAATATTAAAATTAAACTTCACATTTGGTTATGTAGAACATGAACGTAAGTAAAAAATCATTGCAAACGGTTTAATCTTTCAATCAATCTTTGTAATCATGTTAATATATATTCATTCTTTTTAATCCATTCACATACTGCATTATCGCTGAATATACATTTTATTGAAAGAAACTTTTTTTTAGGAAATATACAAATTAAATACATGACGGCGTATTCAGAGATTAGTTCCGCAAAGTGTTAAGAATTATTTACAAATTATTCCAACGGTACAATATTATAATACGTGACTCAAATAGTAACTTACAAGCCCACCTTTATTTTTTTTTTTTTTTAAAAAAAAGGTCACAAAATTAATGCTACGTCTTACTTATTCCGCCATCGTAAATTCAGGTTTTAAATCGTTTGGATAGTATTGGTTCACCGTTCCCGGCAGATGCAGTCACGCTCTGGGCTCGCTTTCAGGATGACGCAGGTTCTAATTCCTGTTCGGCCATCCAGTTTCCAGTTTTCCATGGTTTACTGAAAACACACCTCGAAAATGCAGGGAATGTTCCTTCAGAAGTCCATGACCGAATTTCTTCCCGTTATTTTAGTCCTTTCCCGCCTCTAAATACGCCAACGTTGACGAGGCGTAATGCTATTTAAAAAAAGGAAAAAAAGGGGGGCTATTGCGATATCCTAACCATTCAAGGTATGCCAATTTGCATCTGGCATAAGGTAAGATTATTTTGAATTAAGTCTTCTGCCCTTCTGCTGATATTTGTACTTTGCAGAAATTACATTCGGAGAAAATTACCACAAATTCCTGCAACACATTGCATCCTGTTCGGATTGTCTACAGTTTTAGAAAATTATATACTCAAACCGCCTGTCTTTGTTTCAGCTTAACTACAAGGTAACAGTTTTAGAGACAACTTGTTTTTGTAACCTTGGTATCTAGGATTTCAGATATTGTTATTGTATTTTATCGCATTTACTTCACTTACAAATCTTGCTGTTGTGGGTAAAAATTAGGGTGAAATTCGTAGTCTATCATAAACCAGGTTTAGCTTTACTTATCGCTTAGAAGACATATTTTACATGTTTACATACTATTCCTACCATTTATTAATTCCATTTCGTTTAGCAATTAAGGATTATTTAGCCAGCATAATTATTATTAATTATGGGATTTCGACCTATTCCCATCAAATCATCGCAATATGGCTTTACAAAAACGTAAAATTATCCCATTCGCTATTAATTCCATATTAAATTCAAACGCAGTCCCAATCAAATATATGTGCCCTTAGTATCCTTTCAGTTATGTTATTTTTAACGCCAATAATATTTTATAGATTCAGTTACCATTTAGAAACATAAACATAGTGACACTTAATACATTTTATTTGTTTTCAGATTCTCGTTGCTGATCGTTTGTAAGTGTGAGGTATAACCCACTCCCCTGTTGGTTCCTAGTGCTTGTGGGAAAAGCAGAATTGTGGAACTGTTTGGAAGTGTTATCCAAAGCGGCGCACAGACCAAATGTTGCAGGAATACCTTCATTTAACCGCATTTGTACACCACCCACGCTGTCCACGCTCCAATGAATGACCGTTTGTATCTAAAACGAAGAGCGAGAAACGTTTTATAACTTTGGTTATGTGTGGTTAAAGGGAGGTGTAATTTTGTATGAAATGTGCACTCTGCAATTTCCAGATAGAACTGTATATTTTTATGTTATCTCTTTCGCGTGGAGGCCAACATTGCCGTAATGAAGGAGTTTATAGATCAACAGTGTGCTGTGTGAAAACATACTTTAAAGCCGTGTCTGGAACATTATGCACTTCGGCTAATTTTTACTGTGGGGACAGCCTAGAGACCGTGAAGTATTAGTGTGTATCTGTTTGTAAAGCCAACCGTACGTTCATAATGTGCTAATTATCGACTGATATTACAGTGGTTCATTTCTAAATTACACACAATATATTTAGTATTTGATATTTGTTGATGTCATTTCTCAACCATTTTCAGAAATAAATACATAAGCTTAATAAGTCAAAATTCAGCGTAGTTTAACGGTTCTTAGCGTATACATGATCTTCGTTATCGCCATTACAGATAAAAATCTGCCATTCCTGATACGGGCTGAGGTTCAAATCTCGGGCCAGACGGTTTATTGTGTTTAGGCCGTAAGCTGCAGGTAAATACTAGGACAGTCCACACCTTTTAGTCAAAAAATTATAAAACGTAAACAAATTATCACTATACGGAGCAAAAACGTTAATAAGCCGCGCTATCATCGCTTTAGGAAGGATGTGGGTTAGAATCACCTTCCAGCCATCCTGAGTTTGGTTTTCAATGCATTATCCAAATCATTCCAGGTGAATGCCCGGATGGTTTCTTCTAAAGGGCATGCGTGAATTTCTTCCCAACCTTTGCGCTCAGTCCTTTCCCGCCTCTAATGATCTCGACTTCGACGATGCGTAAGGTCAGAAGCAAAATAATAATAAAAAATATAAGTTAACAAGCAAGCATAAAGACACTGTGGAATCTAGTCCACCATACAATACACAGAATATCATTCCACGAAAGGATTAATAGATGTGTCAAAGCCAAATAAATATGAACGGCACAAAAAAATAAAATAAAAAAATAATTTTTAAAAATGTAGACACTTTCATCTTTTCAAGTTATGCGAAACAATTATTTTTGTCAGCGACTTTCAAGCGAACTTGACTCACTTTTTGTTCCATATTCGTTGCTACTCCATACAAAACCATTCATTGTAATCGCCCTGTCCGACTAGTGTTTATCATGTGGTTACTTATCAACAAAATCCTCTCGGGTGTCCTGCCGGATGGTGTTGTAAAAACACGACGTTTCGACAGCTGACTCTGCTGTCTTCATCAGGTATCTTGTAGCTGTCGCAAGTTGACTGTTACTGCGCCGCGCCGTGGCACCATCACTGCCTTAGTTTTACAGGCAGGTGGAAGGCAGAGTTTTTGTCTGAAGACATTTACTCCATCGGAATTATGGGGTTGCAATGCATTACGGTTGGTGCGTCTGTTTTATGGTGTCAATTTCTTAATAGGCTAAGTGGTCTTCTATGTATATCGACGCTAGTATCATAGCGGCCGATTGTGTTTACCACTGGGTTGTTGCATTGCCTTGTGCTTTTGTAGAATGTTTCCGCCAATTGCCGGAATCTGTCCCTCACTTTTCGTATTTCGGCCGCCTCATGGAGTGCATCCGTGGGGAACCGGTGCGGAAGATGAAGGGCTCTCTTCAATGCCCTGTTTTGAATTATTTGAAGCTTTCCTATTTAACGGTCTGTAGCGTATGCCCACACTGGACATGCATATTCCATCATGGGGCGTACGAGAGAGGTGTATAGTTTGACTCCTGTAGATGGTGCAAGTTTGCTATCTCTATTCAGTATTGGATATAGGTTCTGCAATCTGATGCTTGTTCTCCGTCTGATGTCGTTGATGTGGCTGATCCAATTTAGTCTCTTATCGAGGGTCACCCCTAGATAACGTACTGTGGGGGACGATGGAATATCACTACCGTACATTTGAAGTGTTGGGTCCGGATGTGTTGGTTGACGGGCCCCGAGTCTCTTTGTTATTATAATGGTTTGTGTCTTGGTTGGATTTATGTCTATACGCCACCTCCTAGCCCACGCCTCAGTAACCTGCAAGACTTCCTGTAGGCGCCGGGTGGCCAGTACTCTACTGTGGCTAGATGGTAGGTACGCGGTGTCGTCGGCGTAGGTTGCAGTAAGGACACCGTTAGAAGTCGGAACAGTATAGCACTGGTCCGGGAACGGAGCCCTGTGGGACACCTGCTTCAATGCTTCTGTTAGAGGAGTGTGACTGTTACTGCCACCCGTCGAACCTCCTTTATACCGTCAGCTGGAAAGCCCGCTCGCTCTGATAGGTCGAGATCGCCAGTTTATACGCGGCCCGCTGCGGACACCGACTGGCTTCATTTGCGCCTTCCCGCCCGGATATGCTGGCGGAACCGCTCTGATTGGCCGTAAACACTGTCTCATTCCGCGGTCCGCTGCGGCGCCCAAGAATAAGCAAGGCCCAGCAACGAGGGGAGCAACAGTTCCGAGTTAGACAGCGAGCAGTGCGGATGTCTAGTAAGGAAAGAGCGCGCCGCAATGCCGCGCCAGGCGGGACGAGTGCCCCACCGCACTCGGCTTTGCCGGCGGCTGACGCGGCAACCAAGACGACCCAGCAAGGAAACACGGACTTGAATATGGACACGGAATGGACGGCAGGAAACACGTTGTTGACAACCCAGCAAGCCTACGGACAAGAAGAAGCGACATCAGAGTACGACAGTGAAAGTGCGTCTGATGTTTCAATGACAGAAGACGGAAGCGGATACGACACCATAACAAGACCCGGCAACTGTGCAACGGCTGATGAAACGGAATTCAGAGAGGTGGGAGGCAAAAGGAAAATAAGCAGCAAAATGATGAGGAAGGCCAAGCTAGCACGAGCAACCAAGGAAATAACTACAAGTAATAAATATGCACCACTCGAACAGCACGACGAAGAAATCAGTGCAAGTAAAGATGAGCCAGCTCCGAGCGCAACGGCACCAACGCCTGAAAGTAAAGAAATCCTCCCTCCAATCGTAATAGAAGTCGTACAAGACTATATCCGGATGAACCAAGTAATCAAGGAAAACCTGACAGGCAACCTCAAAGTTGTTTACAGGGGAGATAGCCTCAAATACCATGCTGAAAACACCAGAGACTATACCTTTATAAACAAATTCTTTAAGGAAAATCCATATACCTTACTACACATACCAACTACCAAAGGACCGACCATTGAAAGTAGTGGTCAAAGGCCTGCCACCAACAGTAGACATAGCAGACCTAGAAGAAGAACTACGACAAAAAGGATACCCCATTCAAGGAATACATCAATTTAAGAAGAAACATGTGGCCACTAAAGAGCTTATACCACTGGCTGTATATCAAATAACACTGACACCAGGACCGGAGGCAGAGAAGATATATAACGAACGAACGATCCTTTACACTAGAGTGACCGTGGAAAGATACAGGCATCAAGAAGGACCACCTCAATGCATAAGATGCCAAAGAATAGGGCACACTGCAAATTATTGCCATCTACCATACCGGTGCGTAAAGTGCGCCCAACACCACCCCACCAAACAATGCAATTTACCTGAACAAACAAGAGCCAAGTGCGCGAACTGCCAAGGAGCTCATGCTGCCTCTTGGAAAGGATGCCCCATATACCAGGCGGCCATACGACCACCAAGAACAAATAATCAAGGGAAGAAAGAAAACAGAAAACACAGGAAGACGAGAATACCACGCAGATGGACATCAGAGGTAGGACGCAGCAGCTAAAACCACCAGCCAACAACAATCAGCATACATACGCGGATGCTGTGGAAGGAAGAAATAGAAAGGAGAGAGCACAGACCACACGACGACGAGAAGAAGATCGACGGATGGCGAGTGACGCACAAGAAGGAATGGACGAGACCACAGACAGTATAAAAGATGTATTCAACGTAATAAAGACAACAATGAAAAACCTGAAGAACGCGAAAACAAAATGGGAGAAGGTAATAGTAGTGGTCGAAGCGATAATGACCCTTCTGGCATAATGGAACGCACAAGGATAGGAAAACTACAAGACATCAAAATAGGAATATGGAACGCGAACGGACTAAGAAACAAAAAAGAAGAACTACAAGTTTTTATACACGAGAACCACCTAGACATAATGATGATAAATGAGACACATTTGAAGACAAAGGACACATTCAAGATGCCAGGAATGAACACATATCGAACAGACAGACCAAGAGCAAGGGGAGGAGGAACAGGCCATTCTGGTCCGACACTCCATCGCTCACCAACTAATTCAAATGCCTCCTATGATGGAAATTGAAGCAACGTCCATCAAAATACATACAAGAGAAGGACATGTAGTACTGGTGGCAGCCTACCTAGCCCCAAGCCGTGCCATAGTGGAACAAGATTTCGATGCCATCCTCTCGCTGGGGGAGAGAATTATAATAGGAGGGGATTTTAACGCAAAACATGAGACATGGAATTCAAGAATAAACAACGCCAAAGGAGAAAGACTATTAGCTCTCACAGAGGAAAGAAACATAGAGGTGATAGGCCCTACAGAGCCCACGCATATCCCATTCAACCACAGCCACTATCCTGACGTACTAGATATCGTAATCGTCAAAAATATTAATCAAGAGATACAATTAACAACAGTAAACGACCTAACATCAGACCACCAGCCAGTATTAATGCAGCTGAGAAATTGGATAACAACCAACATGGCAGTAAAGAAGACTACAGAAATAAACTGGAACTACTACCAACGCCTAGTACACAACAAAATCAGAACAAACTATTCGGTCACATCACCCGAAAGGGTAGATGCAGCAGTACAACACTTGGGATATGTCATACAAGAGGCAGCATCTAAAGCGGCAATAGTCACCATAGTTGAAGAAAGAAACAGAGAAGAACTACCACCCCTGCTGGAGGAGCTAAGATACCTTAAGAACCAGCAAAGGAAACGATGGCAGAGATTCAGAGACCCTAAGGACCGAAGAGAATACCAACAGTTAGCCCGGGAACTAAAGACAAGACTTCTTGAAAACAAAATAGAGAGGTGGGAAAACAAAATGGCAGACCTCCTCCTACAAAACAAAGATGCATGGAAACTTATAAGAGCACTAAAAACACCACGGACAGCAAAAAGGCCGATAACAGGACCAACAGGAATGGAGTTCGAACCACTCGCAAAGGCGGAAATTCTGGCCGAGACCTTTGCAGCACAGTACACACTGCCAACAAGGGAGAAGGAAACAAGAGAAGAGGAGGAAACCAGGAGACTAGCAAGCACCATCCGAACTGAAACTATTAACACAAACCCGGAGTTAGCTACACCAAAGGAAGTCCGACAGATAATAAAGAGATTGGCCAACAACAAAGCAACAGGCCCAGACAATATCAGCAACGAGCAACTAAAGCATCTACCAATGAAAGGAATGGTACTACTAACAAGGATAATAAATTCAGCAATGTGTACTGGATACTACCCCCAACAATGGAAGATAGCTCGAGTGGTAGCCATACCAAAACCCGGTAAAGACCACACAAGGCCGGAAAACTACCGACCCATCAACTTACTCAGTTCAGTAGCTAAAGTGACGGAACGAGTAATACTCAAAAGAATTACAACTAATTTACAGATTAATAAAACAATCAGGAAAGAACAGCACGGTTTTCAGCCAGGGGCATCAACTACAACGCAACTTCTCAAACTAGTGGAAGATACAGTGAGAGCCTTTAATAAAGGGAAATCTGTGGCAGCAGCCTTCCTGGATGTCGAAAAGGCATATGATAAAACATGGAAGGACAACTTATTAGTCAAAATCGACACCAAAACAAAAATACCACGTTGTTACACAAAGTTAATTGGAAACGCCTTAACGCAAAGGAAATTCTACGTGATAGAGGACGGACAACAATCATCCCAACAAATCATGGAAGAAGGAATACCTCAAGGCTCCGTCTTATCACCAACTTTATTTAATATATATGTTAACGATATACCAGTCCCAGACAACATCTACATAGCACAGTTTGCCGATGATATAGTGATATATACCATTGGACACAGGCACGAAACAAACATTCAAAGATTACAAAAGGGAATAAATATGCTGCTACAATGGTGTACCAAAAACAAAATAACTATAAATCCGGGAAAATGTGCGACAATTTATTTCACGAAAAAGAAACCAGACTTCGATCATCTACCTGGAATAACTATAGCTGGACAGAAAGTTCCATGGAGAACAACACACAGATACCTAGGAATAGTATTAGATCAGAAACTATTGTTCCAGCACCATATAAGGGAGCGATTCCAAAAAGGACTGGCTGTAATACTAAACCTATATCCGATCCTCCGAAGTAAGGAGATGACGGTAGAGACAAAAACACGAGTGTATAAAATGGTCATAAGGCCATTTATATTATATGGATGCCAAATATGGGGTATAGCGGCAAAATCAAACATAGGAATACTGCAAAGATTGCAAAACAGATGTCTACGAATGATACTCGGAGCAAGAATAAGCACACCAACTCAACAACTTCATGACGCAACAGGGATATCTACAATCAAAGACGAAATATACAACCAGAGCCTACGCCTATACAACAAATTGGACAAAAATAGGAATACCAACGACGAAAGGCTCCAAGAACTAGGCAAAGAAACAATACAACCATGGCATAAGTACAAATTCCCACGAAGTATCGTCGAGTAACGGAACAAGTAAATAAATAAAACGAACCCAACGGGGTTTCCAGTAAGGTCACACCACTGGTGTGACCAAAGCAGGTTTGTCCCCAAAGCGATAAATAAACGGTGCCCCCAAAACATCCTAACGTAACGAACCAGTAGAACTGCACACTGCAGTGGAACTGTAGCAAAACGACCGTTGAGGCCGGTGAAAAAAAAAAAAAAAAAAAAAAAAAAGGGGAGCAACCGTGACGACAAACCCCACGTAATGTTATACCCCATTACTAATCCCCGCGGAGGAAATGTCGAAAGACAACAACCTCCAGCATACTCTGTTCTTTTTTGTTACAGCAATAACGTGAATGGCTCGGGCGGCAAGCAGCTGCCCCAGGACCTGACACCCAGCCGCGTAGGGAAACTGGACCAGCTGCTAAAAGCGACTCTACCCACTCAACACGGCGCCATGAGGGAGGTCCTCCGCCAGCTAGCCACCATCCCGCCCAACACACGGTTGGCACTCGCTGGTTTTCTGGATAGCAGCCCCAGCCAAGACGTAATCAAGGCAGCCGCGGAACGCCTTGGCAGCCAGGAGCCTGCCACCTCCACGACCCAGGAATGCGGCGTGACAGTAGCCATGCCACAGCCAGCCGCCGAACGGGCCCCCAACCCGAAGGCCGACACCCAGGAAGAAGCGAGTCGGGCCACCAGGAAACGGGCAGGACGACCCTCCAAGAAACCAGCTGGAATCATCCAGTGTTTCCGCTGCCAGCGTTACCGGCACATGGCAAAGGATTGCCGGAGCCAGGAACGCTGTGTGAGGTGCGCCGGAAACCACAGCTCCACGGTTTGCACACGACCACGTGAGGCAACGCCAACGTGTGCAAACTGTGGTGCTGACCACGCCGCCTGCTATGGAGGCTGTCCCGTGAGGAAGGGACTTCGCGCCGAGAGAGCGAGAGGAACAACCCAACCCACCGACATCAGACCAGCAACGGGAAGGATAAAAAGGACAGCCCGGCAACCCAAGACCACCAGCTGACCGCCATCGCATCCGCCGACGGGAACGTCATGCTGTCCACAGCAAAGGCGCTGCGACCATGCAGATACACCAGCCAACCAGCTGGGGAGAGTCGTCCAGCTGCTTACGCAGCTGATCACGGCGATGATCCCCAGCTATCATACGAACCCTATGGGGGTTTTGACATAAGGGCGCCTAAGGCGCCCATAGCCCTTTTTCCCCCAAAAGCGAAATAAACAGAGTCCCCGAAATAACCTATCCCAAACAGAGTCACATTAAGTAGTGTTGCTCCGGCAACGGAACTTTTTCATAAACATGCCGTTGAGGCAGTGACACAAAAAAAAAAAAAAAAAAAAAAAAAAAAACCCTCATAGGTCATTATTTAATGGACAAAGCCGGGTTTTTCCCTAATGAGTATATTAATGATCCCAAAACCAACCTATATGATCCAGTAGATATAGCTACAGACAGTAGTGGGGCTACATAACGCTGTTGAGGCAGCGAAAAAAAAAAGAGGAGAGAAGATCTGGGTCGCTCTCGTCGGTCACTTATCATTTGAAGTCCTACCGAGTCAAACTTCTGATAATCGGAAATCCATCGATTGTTGTATGAGCTCCAGTGCCTCTTCCGCTTTCTTCCTCGCGTCATCAATTATTCGTAATATGATGTGAAATTTTTCGTTGAAGTAAAATTACCACTTTTGTACATTGTGTGAAAAACCGAGCTGGCACTGTCTCCCTCAGCCTGATGCGAGGGCTTGGGGACGCTTTGCCTGTCCGGTTTGGTTTCTGGTGAGGAGGTCACTGCACTGTATTACTTGGCGTGATTCTTAAGCCAAATTCAAGTTCAGTGGGGTGATATCAGGCAATGCAGATTATACAAGTTGGAGGGAGATGGCAGAGGACCCACAAGCGTTGCCGTTTCTAAGGGGCTTACAAGGAACACCTTTGACCTCGAACGCTCGGAACCGCAAGAAAACATGCTTAGAATAAAAAGTATCATAAACAAAACAGTGGGGTGTGTCATTTCCATGCAGAAAGTTACATTCTACCTCAAGTAACATTTTAATAAAGAGAAACAAAGTAACAAGATATCAATACTATATGAAGGAAATTATATGTAATTCAATGACGTCAGTGTATCATTACATTTTCAATCAACAGTGCTAAAAACTCTCTGCTTAAAGTACTTAATATAGCGCAAAACAGCAGTACCACACACCTGATAGTGCTTATATTAGTCCTCAAAGTACAGATGCGGGATTTCGATGAAGTGGTTAAAACAAAGTGGAAGAGAACAATGTGCAAAACTCACTAAAGCAACGTTATCACATTCCAAATCACTTTCGCATTCACGCAGTCTAATATCAAAAGCCACACTAATTACATTTTCAAATGATGATGATGGTATGGCAATGTCATAACCTGGATTTAGCCAAGCATATTGCAACATAGGCTTATTCGTAGGTTCAGCAAATTTATTGTAAATCACACAGTGAAGTTTCATGATGAAATAACGATCATGTATCTTCACTGATGGTTTGTCACATTGTAGTCTTACAAAATAAGTAATTCTTCTGATATAGAGCTCATATTTCTGAAAAAAGTAAACATCAAGGGGTTGGAAATATTTTGTTGTTTTCGGTGTCAATATCTTCAGTATAACATCTTGTTTGGAAAAGTTGTATGTAGAAGAGTACGGTCTGTAAGACCTGACCAGGAATCACACAACAATAGACTCTTTTCATTTGTTACCCCGGGACCACACGCTTGGCACTTGTTACAAACGCCAAGCCTCCACAAACGCTTGGTTAATTTTGGGGAGCCAAACATCGTCATCCACACGCTTGCGTGTGCGCTTGTATGTTTTGGAGAAACAAGCATGACGGACGTCTAGGTTGTGTCGGGCATAACTTTTAGCATAACCTATTTTTATTTAAAAAAATAAAATAAAAAACGAGAAAGACGGCAAAGAAGACCGTGGATGTTAAAAATCCATAGAAACCGTACCATTTAATTATTGTAATTTCATTCATGCAACTATTATTACTATGTAGTTTCATGTATGTATTTCATTTAATATAAGTATATTGTTTTATAATTAGAATTATATAATTATTATTTTAACGACAATATAATGTCTTTATCCATTAATTTTTGATTGCAGAGAATGGAAGAAACATTTAATGAGCTTCGTTTTGAGCCATTTGGTCAGTTTGATAACTTCTGCATGATGAGATATGCTGATTCTGAATATTCGCTGAATGAAATTTCACCTATGATTTCTGAAGAAAATTCAACTTCTGAGAAGCTGTACTATACCAGCTAAATTAATAAATTTATACCTGAGCCAGAGCAAATAGAATCTTATTTTTTTCTTTAAATGTTTACGAAATGTGACAGTAAGAAATTCTATCCTTTTTTTTTTTTTTTTAAATTAAAACTCCACTAAGACAATTCCAAACATGAACTACTTTTGTATGGTGTTTGCAGTCTTGGCAGTATTCGGGAAATTTTAAAATATTCTATCTAGTTGGACAAGTTATTCATTTCTCTTGCAGCACTTTTATACAACAAAAAACGCATGTTTTGCCCGCCGTGCCGTCAGGGCACAAACAATACTAAGACCGCACAAACGTGTAGCCGTTTCGCAAGCACTTGCCGCAAACACCTTTGATTTGTGCCAAAAAACCGTCACTCGGTCGAATCAGCCACAAGTGCCTGCAAGCCTACTCAAGCCAAGCCAAGCGCCCTATTCACACGTTTCAATTTGTGACAGTTTGACGAGGTTGGCAAGCGTGTGGTCCCGGCTTTACATGTTGACAAAGGACTGAATTTAGAAAACGTTTCATGTGTTCTATAGTCATTTTTCCACTTTTGCTTGCCTCCGCGTAAATGTTTCGTGGACAGGTTGATTCAAGTTTCTTTGAAATATTTGGACCGAAAATGCCTTGCGTCTCTTGAAAACAAATGTACAACTAATGGCGTTAGAAGACAAGTGCGGAGTTCTGCATGGAAATGACACACACCACTGTTTTGTTTATTATCGGTTGTTAATCTAAAGATGTTTTACTGCGGTTCCGAGCGTTCGAGGTCAAAGGTGTCCCTTGTTGGAGCGTTGACGCTCAGGTCTGTTATTCGGTAGGACGCAAGTTCAAATTTCTGTCCGGGCATGTCGATTCCTGTTTTTCATGATTTCACAGAATAATTCCTGGAAAACGCCAGGACAGTTCCTTCAATATTCCATGGCACCGAGCGGTTGGTGTCAGTAGTAAGGCTCTGCCTCGCATTCGAATCCTCGCCCCACCATCAAGTTTACAGTTTCCATGAGCAATCTAATCACTCCTTCGCAAATGCCGGAATGGTTCCTTCAAAAGGCGATGGTATAATTTCTTCCCATTCCTTGCACCCTTGCACCCAATCCGTTCCTGCCTTTTATGACCTTGGCGTCGATGATACGTGAAGCCGAAAAACGGTCCATGGCAAATTTCCTCGTCGCTTCTTGACCTCCATCATTTCCCAGCTATAATGACTCTAACGTCAACGATCCATAAAGCTCGAAGTTAAAAAAAATGGCTCTGCATGAGGAACTGACCAGAAACAGTGTGATATTAACACATTTATGTATTCGATTTCTGGTATCCCGGCCCGACACCGTCACATGCCCAGAAGAAGACATGGAGGTAGACAACCTATAGACGCACTAGCAGCGGGCCAAATAGCACCACCGCGTAGCAGTTTTTTCACCGCGCCCAATCAGAGGCGACCTGCCTAGTATAAATACAGCCGGCGTGAGACAGTGCTGTGTTCACTGCTCTTCAGTCTCGTCACCGTCTTCCAGTGCATCACTTCTCGGACTCTGACAGTGCGCGTCTCGGCTTACGTTTGGTATTCTCCTTGGACTCTGTGAATCGCATATCGGACTCTGACAGTGCGCGTCTTGGCTTACGTTCGGCATTCTCCATGGACTTTGCTTCGGTTCGCTGGTGATCGTCTCCGGGTGACCGCCCGTCCGCCGTGTGACATTTCGGCCGCCGTGAGGACATAGCACGATTCCGACTCATTTTTGAGGAGGAGATACTGGAACCTAGTTTTCGATATGGTTGACGATTTGAAACGAGGTGACATATTCCAAAACACTCAAGAGAACCGACAAATGAAGATAGTCGCATGATAGTGGAATGATCTATGAGCCAGAACGCGTCGGGCGTAGCTACGGAGTGACTAATGCTCGATTGTGATGGATGATGATAGGTGGTTTGAAGACAACCAATGCACAGTTAATTTCGACAATGGACGGAAACAAAGCGAATACTATGTACAAATCACGGTGCAGAAAATAGTTATTTACAACGAGCTGTTCCAAGCATCTTAGTCCACGTGCGCTGTTGTTATATGGACATCTCCCTTCACAGGTAACACATAGCCAGCAAGAAAAAACATTAACCTGATTCCTTGGAGTAATACAGGGCTGCTCGAACTCTGCTGCGAGAAGAAACTAAATCCGATGTGAATCGTGTTCAACGCAAAATGGGTACTAATTTGTGGAATGTAATTTTAAATTTATCATCTTTCTGACTTCACATACAAATGAAATATAATCTATTTTACTCGCAGGCTCAGGGGATGTTATATTTTTAGAAACCCCATCAAAATCCGAGCAACAGATTTTGCGCAAATTCCGTTCATCCAGAAAGACAAACAAACGCAATTTAAAAGCAGCCGATTCCTTATTTTTAGCTTATGCATAGTGCCAGAAACTCGTTTTAATTTTTTAGAAAATATGATAAATTTAAAGCCGGTCACACTCTTATTATAAGTATAGATTCGTCTGATGAGGAAGTCTTGAAGCTCATGTTGTTGGGATTTACGAGAAGTTAACTCATTTGATTTCCACTTTATCTTCACCCATCGTTAGCCTCTGAAGGAACGATCTCGGCATTAACCTTTAGTGATTTGGAGAAATCATGGAAAACACAAATCAGGATGGTTGGACGAGGATTCTAACCCACGTCCTCCTGAATTAGAGGCTAGAGAGTTACCGCTCACCCCCCATCATTACAATCGTAATTATTAGTTGAAAGGTGAATAATTGGCTCAATTTCCAGAGTTTCTAAGTTATTTCCCTTTATATAACATAATTTGCTTACGGGGTTAATGCTGCGTTGAAATACTCCTTCTTCTTCATCTTCCCGACGTTTCGACCAGGGCTTAGGTCTTCATCAGGGGCCGTCTACCTATTCTGCTACAGACTGTGATCTGCTGGAGACTGGCGTGCTGGTTGTTTACGTATTTACCTTCTTTCTACGATCCACATTTCCTTTTTTATTTTTTTTATTCTGGCTTGACGCCTCGTCGACGTCAGGGTCATTAAAGGTGGGAAAGGATGGGGGGCAAGGAAAGGGAAGGTATTCAGCCATGGCCTTTTGAAGGACCCACATCGTTATCCACCAGGAATGATTTGAAGAAACAAGTGTATATCTACATCTGGATACCCGAACGAAGATTCAAACCCGCACCTTCTCGAATAAGACGCCAAAGCGTTATCGCTCATCCATCACACTTAGCTTGTTATTTACAGTCTTCTAAATAAAATCAAAATCCTGATTGTAACATGTATTATAAGAGCTTTTAGATGACAGATCATACCCAGCACACTTATATTACGTACATTTTATTTTTCTATAATTGTTTTGAGAGGAAAGAATAATACTAATTAATTCCACACATTTTCACTTAAACCCTTCAATTGAGCAACCTGAAATGATTCATTTACAGGATACGTAACTTCCAATTACTTTTACATTATACCATAATTAACAATTTATTACTTACCTCTTATTAGTACATTAAGATAAAAGTATTTCGAAATTGTTTTATGGGAGGCTTTATTGTGATACTACATGCTACAAATGTGTTAGAAAACATAAGCTAAATTAATGCTTTGAGTTTCTTTCAATGTGTTTTCCATCTTTTGTCGTATTAATACATTTTCATTCTGAATATGACCAATGAGTAAATTAAAATTCTTGCCAATTTGTCAATTTTAAGGAATATTTTACTTACTTTTACAAATATGGCATTTGGCTTCTGATCCATACAGCTAGTTCCGGTATTACTATGATTCTTAAAAGTATATATCAGTCAGTTTCTACGGCAATTTTTTTTAACAAAGTGCAGGCAACAGAGGACAGACACAACACTTAATTAAATCCATCCATGCCAGAGAACGAAATCAAGCCGACCAACCGAGCAGGGTGCATGAGAGTTGACGCATGGGCTTGGGAATCCAATCCCACTCTGGCCATCCTGATTTCGGATTTCCATGGATTCCCGAAATCACTCCATGCGAATACCAGCAGGGTCCCTATAAAAGGCCATGGACGAATTTCTTCCCATTTCTCATCCCCAGTCCTATTCCGCCTCATAACCTCAACGTCGAAGAGTGTAAAGCTACAGAAAAAGAAACGTGTACCCTTGAAATGCGAGGCCATCGTGCTAGCAGCTACACTATCACGGCGGCGAGCGGTCAAAAATGTTATACAACAAAGGGAGTGAACGGTCGTTCCCTCACCGGGGAAGACCATGTTTATTCTACTTTTTTTTGTTTCGTGCTTTACGGCTTGTCGATGTCTACGTCATTAGAGCCGGCAGACTGAGGAGTGCAAGGAATACGAACGAGTACGGACATCGCCTTTTTAAGGTACCATCCCAGCATTCGCCTAGAGTGATTTCGGGAAACCATGGAAAACAAAAATCTGGATGGTCCGGCGGGTATTCGAACCTGCTTCCTCCAGAATACCATACTCAAACAATGGGCTTGTTAGTGGTGAACCTCAAAATATTATGCCTTGAATTTATTTTTAAAATCCATCTTAGCGGTGAATTTAGTATGTATTAGTTTTTGAGAATTGTGGATTCATAATAAATGATGCAAAAAAAAAAAAATGCGCTGATGGCGAGGTAGTTGTTATTAAATTAGTATAATTGAGTCGTGGTTTACAAAATTTTACTAGAATAGCATAAAATGTTTTAAATTTGTATAAATATTGGATTAAAAACATAAACATTTGCTTTATTACGCGTATTACGTAATAAAGTGATCCAAGTATACAATTTCAGATTTTTGCTTTCACATTAATCATTTTTGCTGGTCCGATTATCTGAGGACGAGAAAAGATCAGTTAATAAGATAAAATCGAAAAAGTTACTTAAAAAGGCAAAGGTAACTACCCTGTGATAATTAATCCAAGGGGTACCCAGTGACTTTACTGTTGCGTTCTATACTGAGTGTTCGTAAAGGATGGATCACCTGTCAGGTATGTGGATAGTTGACACATTATGGGTATTCTGGTGTAAACAATGATGAAGAGTCGCTTCATACTTTTCCACATTATGAGGTTAACTGGAAACCACAGTATATGTCCCATCTCATCATTGGGGAATAAAATATTTTTATGTAATAATTATATGAGGAAGAGTATAATCTTTCGTTATTCTTGATTTAAAATTAAGCGATTAAAGACTGAGGATTCCTGCGGTGATATTTTTCACCTTCTTCTATTAAAATTAGATCTTTAATTGTGATAAACATTAAATATGCTGTCCTATCCCTTTTTTCCGACTTTAATTCCTTTCTTTGAAATTCATCTCTACTTCCTACGCAGGCACATTTGCAAACAAAATTTTTTGATCAAGTTGACGTTCTGTAAACGAAATTTCATAGCTGTATCAACTTTGATAAAATAATTTCGCGTATTCCGTAATACATTTCTGCTTCTATATTGATGGTTAATTTTAGTTAAAAAAAAAAGAATTTTGCTTCTAAACCATTTGATACAGTAACTCGATAACCGTTTGCCGTATACCTATTTCTGTCTTTTTATCTACTAATGTATTTAATGTTTGTACTGATTACAGCTGTGATTAATTCTTCCCTTTTTTAATCCTTTTCTCTATCATCGATTTTCCGTGACAGCGAGAAATTTTCATAAAATTTCTTGTTTTCACTACTTTGATAAAAGCTGGAAAAGTGTAATCAGAAGAAAGAAAGAAAGAAAAAAAAGACAGGATGGAAACGAAGAGAATAGAACAGGACAATGACTACTTTAATCCCCAATAATAATATTAATATGATGTCAATTTAACTCGCAAGACCGAAGTAAATGAAATGCAGAGATTTTTAGCTTTTAGTTATATCAAAAAATGTGTCAGTTTTATGCAATAATAGTTTATTACCTTTTTTCAGCAAGACTTGTCTACCTTATGTGTTAAATACTGAGTTACGAAACTAGACAGGATTCAGCAAAATTTAATTTTGTCTTGCACTCTTGAAGGTGTTAGAAGCATGTTAACATTCGTTTAAAAGGCCACGAAGGAAGCTGAAATAAGCCTCTAACTGACGTAATGAATTAAATTCCTAAAAGCGTCTCTCGGCTGGAATTGGAACGTACCACTGCAGGTTTAACACCAGAAGAGTTAAGAAGTAAAGCAAAGTGTGTTGCGCATCTACTCCTCCGGCTGTAGTCTTAGGTTAAAGGCGACGTAGTCAAGCAGTTTAGCCCATTAGGGTGTTAATGGGCACTTAACCGAAAGCACCACTAGCAGCAACACAGTTACAGTACTCGAAGCAGACTCAATTGACATATTTCGGATATCTTGTCTCCACTACAAAACGCTTCCCAAATTTTAAGCTGCTAATGGTCTCTCACCGGTTAATTGTTATAACTGCAACAGTAAACACATTTGGCGATTTCTTGGCTGGAAAAATATTACTTTTGCGTTCATTATAATGTTCAAGTATTCCAAACCTGAGTTGTATTCATAAAATGGTCAGAAACGTTGAAAATTCTAGTTTTGAGAGCTAGAAATAATAAAGAAAATATTTGATTAAAACTTCTTTTTGAGTATAGGGATATGAAGGAGCTATTGGGTACTAAGTATTTTATATTCAAGTAATGGTGTCAAAAATCTGTTTTATATAAAAGCACAGTTTTGTGGTGGCTCGGGGAGTTTTGAATTAATAAATAATCATAAGAATTTTAATATTTAAACTACATGAATTATCATGAAAAAACCGTAGTTTTAGATTGTTGACAAAAAATAATTAGGCACATTTGTAATAACAAACAATCTTTAAATATTTAAAAAATCAATTTATTTAATTTTGTTTTAATCAGATCGAAACTTTGTCATTCGAGTTTCTTCCTGTTTTCTATATTTTACATTTTGAATTCTGAAGAAAATCTCCTATTTAACGCTAGGCTTCCTAAAGTTTTTGCTCTCGATAATGCAACATTTGTTAAACCTACAGAAGTTTCTTTGTCTACAATATCTACAACAACTTTATCCAATGTTAACGATTGAGCTTTATGAATTGTTATTGCAAAAGCTAATTGTGATATACATTGTTTTATTTAACAAGTGATATTCCCTCTTTTACAAAATTTGGTTGTGGTTGGAATTGAAACATAACCACTATTTTGATAAGTCACATGAAAATAATTTTCAAAACGAACCATTTTCAATCGTGGCATTTGATCAGGCGGACCCATAAATTAGATCGTAACATAACTTTTGATCCAATAGACAAAGTCATAAATGGTTCCAGTCCACCTTACAATTCAGCACTTGCTGATTTTGCCGCAGAACAATTATGAACAGCTGGAATATAAGCAACGGGTTGACGCAATTCTTTAAATTTTTAATGATTAAATTGTTTTACATCTATATTTGTTGCAAATAGTCTGATAGCATCGTTGAAAAACTTACGTTCCTGCAATGGAAAAGTAGACAACGTGTCATTAATTTTTTGTAGTCTTCAATTGTACTCTCGCCACTCCCAATACGATCAAGTATATTTCGAAATATATGTTGAGATTCATTTTTCGGAACGCTACTGCTAAAAGAAACAATATTTTTGAATACTTGATCTGAATAATAATTTCCCTTCTAAGAAGAATTCATTTCCTTCTATTTTATCACTGTAAAGTGGTCTGTCATTAACGGGCAGTATCTGTTTGATATCCCCCCAAAATGCATAATAAATCCACCAAATTGTTCATCTTGTCTTGAAAGAATAGCTCTTCGTAATTGTAAATCAATTTTCCTCAAAAGACTGCATCCAATCATACTAATTTCATCTATGAACAGAAATTTACACTCATGAATTTCCTCTTGAAATTGAGCAAGTGAAAGTAAACTGAGCTCTCTAAATACTTTATTTACTCCTATTAAAAGTTAGGAATGTATTGTTGACAGTAGCAGCACCAGTTGGCACAAGCAATAGATAAGAAGATGGTCCCAATGTTTGATTCAATTGAACAGTAAAATAATTAATTAATGTAATTTTTCCAGTTCCAGCTTGCATTTTCATTTTCATTTGAGAAGACTTGATCATAAACCGTCGTATCAACGTGACCACTCCACAAATCAACCAACAACAAAAATAATTCATTTATTACTTATGGTTTAATGACCAATTCAAAAATATGTTTTATACAGTCCTATAGTCAGATTTTCCGATTTTGAACTGGTCACAGTAACTTTTCCAATACTCCAGCTGAAAGCGCCGAATTTCTTCACGTATCGTTGGACCAAACTGGTTACCTGGTTCCTGAGCACAAAGGAATATGTGGGGTAGCAATTCTCCAGATAATGTCGAACTATACTGTGCCGTGTATGAATTAGCACGGGCACAGTCTTCGTTACTTTGAATTCCAGAGTGCAATTATAAGCACATTCATAGGCACATCCAATTTGATCAGTATTAATAACAAATTTTGAATTTACAAATTTTTAAGAAATCTGCTTTCCTGCATCAATAATAAATACTATATGTGGCTGTGGAGGGATATCCTTTATAAAATGTTCCTGGTGTGCAATTAATTTTTGTTTCAAATGTTTTTATGATTTCAATCATTAAAAGGAAAATAAACAATTTGGAGAATTTATTTCAAAACATGTTTGTAATGCTACAATATCGAGTAGCAATAAAAACAAATACAAATAGAAAAAAAATATTTGGTGGGTTGTAGGATCGAACTTACAATCCCCCGCTCAGGAACACACCACCTTAACACGAACAGCTAAGCTAATGCAATTAAAAAATGGGCTTCCGTGCATGTATACGACATTTAGACACAATTTTTACACTTTTAAATCTCCGATTTCTCTTAAACGAATACCCACCAGGCAGATCTGCTTTAGAGCAAGAAACTAGAATTGTTCGTTCTACCATAGCGATTTCCACACTGAAGACCTCTCCTAGTCAACATGAAGGAATAAAAATTATTGCAATTTTTTTTAACAAAAATAATGATTGATGCCACATCTAGAATTGACTCTGAATTATTATGCTCAGTTTCACCTCTACAGGTGCAGCAGATTTTTCAAAAAGTGTACCACGAAAGTGTACGAATCGTCTGTAAGGGCTCGCTTCGGTCGCCCTAATGAATGTTTTTACTCAGAAAATTTTAAAAATAATCAGTCGTTAACTTGAAATTAATTTTGTTTTAACACAGCATTTTAAAAGTAACATTCCCTGCTTGGAACAAAATGTGCCGTTTTCATTTTTATGTCTATTTAGATCATTTTATTCCATGATTCTTTCACGAACTGCATGTATTTATGTGGCAGCCTGCGGAAATGTGGATGACTTAAAATTCATACTGCTTTGTAACAATAGGGATAGCAGTTACACTTTTTTATACTACACTCCTGGAAATTGAAATAAGAACACATTGACGCCGGTGTGTAAGACCCACCATACTTGCTCCGGACACTACGAGAGGGCTGTACAAGCAATGATCAAACGCACGGCACAGCGGACACACCAGGAACAGCAGTGTTGGCCGTCCAAGGGCGCTAGCTGCGCAGCGGTTGGGCACCGCCAAAGTCAGTGTCAGCCAGTTTTCCGTGGCATACGGAGCTCCATCTCAGCCTATAACACTGGTAGCATGCCGCGACAGCGTGTACGTGAACCATATGTGCAGTTGACGGACTTTGAGCGAGGGCGTATAGTGGGCATGCGGGAGGCCGGGTGGACGTACCGCCGAATTGCTCAACATGTGGGGCGCGAGGTCTCCACAGCACATCGATGTTGTCGCCAGTGGTCG
The DNA here is from genome assembly GCA_031002005.1 of Vandiemenella viatica. Lineage (NCBI taxonomy): Eukaryota > Metazoa > Arthropoda > Insecta > Orthoptera > Morabidae > Vandiemenella > Vandiemenella viatica. Next base: position 232,379,837 of record CM061921.1, on the reverse strand, counting down.
GCGGAAGGTGCACGTGCCCACGACCTAGGTCCGGACAGCAGCGACGCACGGACGCACGCCAAGACCGTCGCATCATACGCAGTGCCGTAGGGGACCGCACCGCCACTTCCCGGCAAATTAGGGACACTGTTGCTCCTGGGGTATCAGAGAGGACCATTCGCAACCGTCTCCATGAAGCTGGGCTACGGTCCCGCGCACCATTAGGTCGTCTTCCGCTCACGCCCCAACATCGTGCAGCCCGCCTCCAGTGGTGTGCGACAGGCGTGTATGGAGGAACGAATGGAGACGTGTCGTCTTCAGTGATGAGAGTCGCTTCTGCCTTGGTGCCAATGATGGTCGTATGCGTGTTTGGCGCCGTGCAGGTGAGCGCCACAATCAGGACTGCATACGACCGAGGCACACAGGGACAAAACCCGGCATCATGGTGTGGGGAGCGATCTCCTACACTGGCCGTACACCTCTGGTGATCGTCGAGGGGACACTGAACAGTGCACGGTACATTCAAACTGTCATCGAACCCATCGTTCTACCATTCCTAGACCGGCAATGGAACATCCTGTTCCAACAGGACAATGCACGTCCACATTTATCCCGTGTCACCCAACGTGCTTTAGAAGGTGAAGTCAACTACCCTGGCCAGCGAGATCTCCGGAACTGTCCCCCATTGAGCATGTTTGGGACTGGATGAAACGTCGTCTCACGCGGTCTGCACGTCCAGCACGAACGCTGGTCCAGCTGAGGCGCCAGGTGGAAATGGCTTGGCATGCCGTTCCACAGGACTACATCCAGCACCTCTACGATCGTCTCCATGGGAGAATTGCAGCCTGCACTGCTGCGAAAGGAGGATATACACGGTACTAGTGCCGACATTGTGCATGCTCTGTTGCCTGTGTCTATGTGCCTATGGTTCTGTCTGTGTGATCATGTGTTGTATCTGACCCCAGGAATGTGTATATAAAGTTTCCCATTCCTGGGACAATGAATTCACGGTGTTCTTATTTCAATTTCCAGGAGTGTAGTTAGCACGTTAGTTTTTAAAAGGTATTATCCTCTAAGGCCTACAATATTTTACTTTCAGGACAAATTTTACTCGAATTAGGAGAACATTTTGAACCCTTTCACGGAAGACACTCCTCTTTACGCAAAATTTCTGATAATTTTGTTTCTTCTAATGCTGTTCAACACCACCTTTACTTATGGTTATTATTAAAGGTTGTTTTTAATTTTCTCTGGTTAGTTTCTGGGATAGTCCATTTGTTAACCTGTGCTGACTGATAGAAAACTACTATATCCATGTGTGTGTGAAGATTTTGAATATTATTCGCAGAAGCTAACGACCGTAGCAGCTAACACGTAAGGCTGGCATTGCCAGGGACGCGGTTCGAGTCTAGCGTAGAGTATTGGTAGTCTTTGTTAATTGCTGTGTTCGTCCTGTGGCTTCCATACTGCATAACAAAATGAAACTGGTGACAAACGATAAAGGAAACAAACAAAATTGTGGTTGGATGTGTTGCTACAATGGCCGGGTGCCAATTTTTTTAAAAAAGAAGCTAACGTCGAAAGCTGTATATAATCCCATTAGTAACATAAATACGTAGCAGAATATATGTTATCACTATAAAGCAATCTGTCTTGTGAAAATAATCTTAAATCGTTGACAGGTAGTTTAATAAAAAAAAATATCTTCAAGAAAATCGGCCAGTGCGACATACTTTTGGACCGATTTCGGAAACACATTGTAAAGCATTGGCTGGATTGGGATTCGAACCCAGTCTTCCAAAAAACTAGGTCGAAACGCTGCCAGTCACACACGAGGCACCGTGGGATGGGTCTGTCTGTCTCTTTGTCCAGGCATCAAGCAAAAAAAAAAACAACAGAATCAATTTAGATGGGGGTTTGAAAGGTTATTGTCTATCTTAAAACCTGCGTATATCTAATGACTCTACCTCACCTCGTTCTTTCGGACAACAGATATGCGCCACAGATTATACTGCATCTCAAATAGACACTCCTTTACAAGATACTCACCAAAGATCACACACACAAAAAAGATAAGCACACAACGCTTGGAGTCTTCTTTTTTCTTAACTACGTAACTTTTGGCTACTAGTTGTCTCAGTTTTCAGAAGTGTAGTACACAATACAGTGAAAAAGTTTATCAGAGATTACTACTCCAGTCAGCCTAAACAAATTGTGGAATTTGATTTACGGGAACGGATACAAAGATACTACATTACAAACATTTATGCTTCCTTAGTCGAATAAAAACAAAATGCAAACTCATTGCTACGTGCACGGAAATCCGCGCTGGCGATGCAGTGGTAAAATGGTAGTTAAACTTAACATGCATATTTCCAGTGTCATTGTAGTTTAAAATTATGAATACTGAAGAGAAAAAATCTGAAACTTTAACAAATTTTTAGTGACATAATCCAAGCCATTTACAGATATTGTCCTCACTATGTTTTCTAATGACTCAACAAATTAAGTTTCAAGGGGATCGTGACAAGAAGAATCGACTATTTTCATACACCCAGTCAATCATTCTTGACATTTCGTATATTTAGTATATTTATCTGACAGCAAACGGCTCGGTTTCTCTTTACATTACATGAACTTATTTAATCAAAGCAAAAAAAAAAAAAATTTGTTTGTGTTTATGTTACTGTGTCCATTTGGTTGTAAAATGAACCACTATTCATGCCGAGAGTACTGGGTGAGCGATAACGCTCTGGCCACGCATTCGGGTGGAGTCCCTTCCCAGCGATCAGATTTGGGTTTTCCATGGTTCCCTAAATCATTCCAGGCGAATACCCGGCTGGCTCCTTCAAAAGGTCGTGGCCGAAATCCTTCCCGTTCCTTGCACCTATTCCCAGCAGTAGATGGGCTAGCACGCAGGCGTAACGTTGTAAGGGTCGCCGTTTCGATTCCGGCCTCAGGAATGATCGGTTCTAATAGTGTTGGGTTCGTCTTGTGTTGTCATCTCTATAGTGTCCCACAATTATATGATGAAAGCCTGAAACTATAGTTACAGTTGGCTAAATAGTCACAGAAACAAAAGGACATAGACATCTACCAGTCTTATGTTAGAATCTACGTTTCTAAGATATAAAAGAGCCAAGTAAAACAGGTATAAAAATAAGAGAGTCACAACCGAAGTAGCGGTGTTTTATTGTTAGGTAACCATGTATTCTATAATAAAACCGTAAATGGTGTGTGTGTGTACCATGAAGACTTTCCTGAATATATATGTGGGTTGATCATGGAGGTGTCTCGAGCCGAATCCATTATTTTTTTTAAATTCGTTGCTTAGCGTGAGCACTTAATGTATAGGTTTGCCACTATGGTCCGGTGAACATGATTTCGGTATTCCATGGTTTCCCGAAATCACTACGGACAAATACTGGTTTGAATCCTTCAGAAGCCCTTAACCGAATTCCTTCCAGTTTCTTGTCCCCATTCCACTAACGGCCTTAATGACCTCGTCGTCGACGAGCTGCAAAGCCCCAACGAAAGAAAACTTTCGTTGCTCGCTGAACGATACCTTTTGAGGAAGAATATCGTATTAAAATTAAAAACTTAGGTACACTGATTTTCTTTAAATGCCACTTTAGCTTTCGTCTTACAGGACTTAAATCTTTCATTTCTTGAATAACGTTGGAATTACTTTGTATTTGTATTACTATCTGATATAAGAATTTTGATTAAAATTAAATTAGATTAAATTGCAACACAGCGCATGCTCCAGTGGCAATTTCGCTAAACACTCATTTTCCACCTTTTCTGAATCCACCTACATTTACCCTTTAAAATTTTAACTTTACCTTTAAAAATTTCAACTTTAAATTCTTTCAACGGTTTTGGCTGATTATTCATCATTTCTCTTGGTAACTTATTTCAATCCCTGACACCCTTACATAAAAAAGAGAATCTTCCCACACCCTTGTGCCTGAAATCGAGTGCCAGCTTGTGGTCATGGTCATCTATTCCCTTCCATGCATTACTTTCAATTCTTACATCAATACCTTTCCATGCCTCATCAGCAATATACGACTTGTACACTCCCATGACCCTCTTCACCCTCCTTCTATCTTCCAATGAGTCCCATTCCAGCTCTTTTATCATATCTGTTACTGTTTGCGTTCTGCGATAATTTCCAGAAACAAATCTAGCAGCCCTTTTGCGTTTTAACTGGAGTTTATAAGTCATAGAGTGTTAGTAAATCAATGATAACGAGAAACAAAGGTGAGCTTCCCTTTGTTTTTTTTTTGTGGACGAAGTATCATTATAACCTAATAACGGTATAAATTTGGAATTTAAGTTAAATAAAACCCGCCAGTGTGGCTCAGTGCCCTGAGGCGCCGCACTCTGGAGCAGCAGAGTACGACGGGACCGGGCACTAGCCCAGTCCACCGAGTACCAGCCATCCTGATGGAGCGGCGAAGTACAACGGGTACCGGGCACTAGCCCAGTCCACCGCGTACCAGCCGTCCTGATGGAGCGGCGAAGTACAACGGGACCGGGCACTAGCCTAGCCTAGTCTACCGCGTACCAGCCGTCCTGACTGCAGTTTTTCGCAGCCATCAATGGGAATGCCGGAACGATTCCCAATCTCCACTTCATAAATTACACATTTAAAAAAAAATACCTGGAACATAGTTACTCATTTCGCATATAGGTAGCAACATTTCACTTCCTCAATTAGTATGTAGTTTGACCTGGCAGTAGGTATAAAAATGCTTGGCGCCAGCAACGGCATGAGGCCGTAAAACCAAACCTCCAAATTTGATAATGCCAATAATGAGTAAAATTCATCAGTTATTTGAAAAACGTTGGTGAAAAAGAAATTTTATAATGAAATGAAATACGTTGAGCAAGGGCGTATACGGGATCGGAACTAGAGGGGGGCAAGATCTGAGCTGGGGGGGGGGTCAACTCATATTGATTTCGAGGAAGTGGGGTGAGAGACGTTTTGTTACAAAATGAAACTCAAACCTATTGAGGAAACTATTTTTATTATTGATTAATCTAGTAATCCAACCACTTAACCAAAGGACCTACTATGTAGTAAATTAAAATCATAACTTAGTTATAGTTTATGTAAACATTAATCGTCTCGGATTCTTAGAAAATTTTTCAGTAACTTGTTTCTCAATATCTCACGGTGTTCTTTCACGAAATTTCGATGCACAATCATCAGGCATAATCCAGCCAATCTTTCCTCTCACAAGGTGCTCCTGAGCCAGTTCTTCACTCGTCGAAGCGTACTGATGCAACTTAATTTTTCTTTGGGGGGGGGGCAGCAGCCTTCCCCCTGCCCCTCGCTGGATATGCCCATGACGTTGAGCGTCGCCAGAAGGTCTATACTAATGATTTAGCTTAAATGGATGGAGAACCATGTAGTTTTAATATAACGTGAAGTTATTTATTCCATTTCGTAACGTTACTTTCGATTCATCTCGTTACTCCGCCAGACCGTGGATTGGCGGACACAGTCCAAAACACCTGATTTTCAGGGGTTCCAGCAGCAGCGCAAATGATTCTTGCAACCAAGTCCATTTCAGACTCAACAGATGTTTCATACACAACAGATTAAGTGCCCCAAAGAATGAAACGCAAGCTGCTTAAATCCGGAGAGAGTGGTGTCAGGCAGCCGGTTCACCACGCCCACGCGCTCTCATGAACACCGCAGCCTAGCGACGGACAGAAACGTTTCTGGTCATGGCACTTATTCGTTTTGATGTTCTACTCTGCCTCTTAACGTTTGTTACCGTTATTTACGAGAAAATCTACATATCTATAAAATTTATTTTTGAACATTCAAACAGATACAGCTTTTCTAAATCATTTCGCAAGGGTATTAATACTTCATGTATTTATGTTTCTCAATATAGGTACTGCAGTTAACACATAAAAGCAACTATGCGGTGACTCTTGGTACGAAAAATCAGCATTCTAATCAGCATGTCTTGCGGGCCGACAAAAAAATTATGATCATTACAACTCGAAAAAATAGAAAACGGAACGGTTTCGCATCCACTGTGCAGGTTTCGTGGAACATGTAGCACCACAATTTTTTTTTCTATCCGCTGTACGACTCGTCCAACCAGCCGATGTCTTTAAAGCGGCAAAACGATTGTGGTCATGTGAATGGGACAAAATCGGTATGGTTTTTTTTCGTGGAATCTTTGAGCATTCGATTCGAATGATTTGGAGAAACCATGGAAACTTAAATATGGATGGCCGGACCGAGCATCGAACACACGTCCTCCACCATACCAGACCCGAACAGTACAGGTAGATGTCAACGGTTGCCAAGAGGTATGTTTACTTCCCCTTGGAAACGTCTCAAAAGATGAACTGGGTTAAACTGCTGAAACAATGAATTAGGTTTTACCTTCACCCCTTCAGTTTTTTTGTTCGAATGAAAACGAAGTTTTTTTTCGGGGTTGAAAATTAATATAATGTTCTCTGCTGACTAGCCGAGTGAACACGATATTTTGGCGATCAAGACTTTTGTCGTTACCTCCACCAGAAGACGACAACAGAGATTTCGATCACCGAAATATTGTGTGTAATCACCTTGTTCACTTGGCTACTCACCTGACAACATTGCATTAACTGAACTGAATTATTGGCGATTGGGTTTATATGCCAGTTTTTATGAAAATCGAAATGCGTGTTTGAAAGTTATTGTGTTACATACAAACCCAATCAAACTACAACAGAAGTTTCGCCCAATTAAAGAACTCAGTTCCTTCACTGGCTAGTTCAATAAAGCGTCTGAAAGAGCAGAGTGAAGTACCGTGGAGGTACTATGGAAGACACCATAGGCAGCCATATTGAGAAACCAACGTCATTAGCGAAGAGGTAACTTTGCAAACAAAAGCTCCTCCCAGGCAGCAGGTGAAGTTAAAACCGATCGCTGAATTCGCTGTACAAGCACCCTTATGGTAAAGATATTGAATTCCTGCTAGGTTCAATCGGTCAAATATTTCAGCTGGAGCTTAGTTAGGAACGTTTACTGGCTACTTCCTTGGTGGTATAGTTAATGATAGCAATAAGTTATTTTATTTTTGCAGGAACTGACAACGATGAAAAAGCGGTAAATGGAAGAATGAGGTGTGTGGTATAAAGCACAAGAAGGAATGTGAGAGTAGAAAGCAGTAATGTAGGATTTGCAGAAAAATAAGTGATAAGTGTGAGTGGAAATGCATGTGTGCATAGGATAAGTGTATGGAAACGGAAAAAGAAGGGCGTACATTTGATGTGAAGTATCTGTAATGAAAATAAATGTGCGGAATTAGGTAATAATTTGCAAGGTAAGTGGTGAAATGGTGTGTTCAAATACGAAAGGAAAAGTGCTTAAGTTTGCGAGTGTATTGGGTAAACATCTTAAAGCTTCTTGTTTAAGTGTGAGTGTAAGAAAGACTCATCTTCAGGTATTTGTCTGTTAGTCTGATGGTAGCTTCATAGACATGCTATCAGACAACGTACACTACAAGGAACGAAATTACAAGACATCAACTCCGTGGTCGTTAACATAAAACTGCAAAATATTATCTCTCTTTTACTGTGCGTCTATGATAAATATAAAAAAAATCTTTACGTTGTATGGATTGTATCACATATCATATTTATAATCGTTTAGTACTGTGGTAACAGTAAACTTGCTTGTTGATGAATGTGCTTGCGATGTATTTAATGTGCGTATTCCTAGAAACTAGGATTGCTTGAATATTTATCTGTATTAAATGTAGGAAGAAATAGTGTACGCACTAATGTGTAAGCCATCCGATGAAATCAGAAACTTAGAAAATTGCACTATAATTAACTGCATTAGTTATGAGACCAAGAGTTAGGGCATATTACATCACGGGAAACTATTTAAGACATTAGCCAACCAGATAAAAAGAGCCAGGAGAATAGCTTGAACGCATGTATATAATACATCAGCAAGTCCATAATTCTAATGGCTTCCTTAAACCACTCAGAAAAACAGCTTGGTGGGTGGAAATGAAACTGTTTTTTGTTTCGTGGAGTTTCCATTTCGTCAGCGGCGAAGCTAGTCCCTAGGCTAGGAAAGTAAAACCTTTTAGTGTTTGTAAAATTTTTTCATTTAGTGACAGAAATAGAAGCATCTAGCTATGAGAACTACTCCTGTTCTAAATGCTCAAAGTAGTAGTGTAATAGTATTTGCTATAGTATTCGCATGATGATACCACCTTAGCTAATGAAGATCAATAATATCCGGGTAGAATCGTTGTTGTTGTTGTTATTAGGGCTTAAGGGCGCGTAAGCGGCGTAGTCATTAGCGCCCAAACTAATACCTGAAATGACAACAGCGTAGAATCATGTAAATTACACCAACTACTGCTGTTTTACTGTCTTAGAGTGTAAGAAACTCGAAATTATTGCATTTTTTTGGTAAACGGATGATGCGTAAAAAACTATGATTCTGGCGCCGATTTTTCATTTTACAAATTGACAATCAAAGCTTTTTTTTTGCTTGGGCTTTACGCCCCATCGATGGCGAGTTCATTAGAGGCGGGATGGGATTGGGACAAGGAACGGGAAAGAATTCAATCATGGCCTTTTGAAGGAAGCATCACGGCATTTGCCTGGAGTGATTTGGGGAGGAAACCATGGAAAACACAAATCTGGATGCCCGGACGGGGATTCGAACCCGCGTCCTCCAGAATGCGAGGCCAGAACGTAACCGTTTCACCCACCACGCTCGGTGACAATCAAAGCTGTTCCATCACATATCTTACAATGAGTTCAGGCTTAAGATGGTTCACGGTGTTGATAATAACATTTTTGGAAGTTTTTGGAGTGATCCTTATAGATTTCACAGACAGAATCTCCACCAGTGACGACGAAATTATGAAACTGCTTAAGGATCTGAACGCCATTTTCTGTCATCAAGAAACAGAAATGACCATTTTACTCTACCTCATATGCTTGAATAGATGTTGGTTATTGTGTCAAATAGTATTTTTGCTTTATCTCCTTATCAGCAAAATAACTGTGCAGCTTTCTTTTTTATTTCAGTTCATAGGCAGTTACCTCCACGGTTCTGAAGGCCCTCGGATATTATTAGCAGAGGTAAAGATCTTCCTAAAGCCGCGGTACTAGATATGGAGGTAGCATCAGCAGTGACACTCTCTACAAATGACGTCAACCGCGGTAATAATTTAACAGCACTTTGCGTGGTCCTAGGGACGGAGAGGTGTTGTATTACAGGTGCCAGACCAGGTGTTATTGCCCCTCTGCGGACTTAGCTACTCGTAATAGTATTGTATTTGCTTTCTGTTACTTGGTTTTTCGCGGAAAACATCTTCTCGGAAGGCTGGCGGCTCATTCCGCACACGAGCTCTCAATTTATACACCGGCGTGATAAAGATGTCCCTCACGCACGCTCGCACTCCCCCGCTCTGCCTTTACCAGCACTCTGCTACGTCACTATCCAGCATCTACAGAATAACTACACGTAACATGTGCAACTGGCCACACCATTATCTTTCTGCATTTGTAAGTTATATATTCACATAAGAACATTTCGGAAAGATGCGTGGTCAAATTGCCTCCCGGGCTTCAAGATTTCCGTCTTCTATGGTTTATCGAAATCATTCCGGGCAAATGTCGGGATCCTTAAAAAGCACATGGCTGAACTCCTTCCCGTGCCTTGCCCCCCATTCTTTCCGCCTCTAATGACCTAATTGGTCTGGGGGTTCAGTGATTTAGGCGTCTGACTAGAGATTCAAAAGTCCTCGCTTCCAATCTGTTTCTCGGTTAAGATTTTCAAAGCCTCTTAGGCCGACTTTCTGGCGCAGCTTCCTGTGTAATGTGAAGTACGCCAGAACGCTTCTGTGGTTCGGATTCCAAGATAAGTTGTAGGTCCCGTATAACCGGTAGGATTACCGGATTAGGTTAGTTACCCATAACAAGAGGCGCATTGATCGGCGAAACGAAAACCCTGTCACTTGGCGGCCGAACAATCCTTCGAGATCTCGCGGCCAACAATGCTATACGATGATTTCTAATGACCTAGACGTCTGCGAGGAATAAAGTCCGAAGAAACAAATTAATCTCAAATTAATAACTATATGGAAATTCAGAGTGTTTTTTTAGTATATCTAAGTTTGCTTAATCTTTTCGTTTTAACGTACCAAACGTAGAGTAAAATATACATTTTTACTTTTACTAAAATACATGAATGAGCACCAGATTTGTTGATTGTATGCCATAGGAAGGTAGCATTAGCACACTTTCCTTGCCCATATTACGGTGGCATGAAAAATTTGATAGTCTGTTTATAATAACACTCCATAATTTGAAGTGCATTCCATATTTATATGACAGCACAAAAAGAATAAAGTGAGTTACGTGAATGTTTCTGTTACATATTGTGACTACATGAAGATGTTCTGCTATATTTGCAAGTTGATTAGTCTGGTGAAACAGAATAGGGAAATCAGATTTACTAGCAAAAAGACTGCATAAAAGTTATATCGTGAACTTACTGATGAGTGATTACGTAAATATAACCTTATCAACTGATGTAAATGGATCATGTGACAAAAATTGGACATCAAAAATTTATTTCGTCTCTGAAAGTTGAGTAGGCATCATATAGCAGACTTTAAGGTGAGAAAAACACTGGAAAACACGTTTTATGTAATTGTTTCCCTGTCTTGTTCAATACTGTACTCTCTTAATTAGTGATTTTGTGGCTCAGTTAGAATATATCTAGATAGGTTCCAGGATTGAATCTTTGCTGCGGGAGGAATTTCCGTTAATCGTTCACATGGTATGCACCTATGCCAACGCTTAGATTGCGTGTTTGACCATGAACTTCATTCAACGTCATACTACATATGATCTTTACCCTGCAGAATTGGCAATTTGGCAGTCAGGTCGTTAAGGCGTATGCCGTAGGATCGGAAGATATCGGTTCGAATTCCGGTTTCGCTTGGAACTTCCAAGCTCCCTTAATCTGACTTTCGCCTGTCGCAAAGCTTTGCGTTATTCGTGCCTGGTACGCTAGGATTTTCAGTGCTTTGTGTTCTACGTTAAACTGCAGGTCCCCTCTACCAGGTAGAATAGCCGGGTTATGTTAGGATAGCCACGTCAGGAGTGCATGCGTGACAAATCGAAACTGTCACTTGGCGGCCAACCTACCATTCGGGTTCTCCCTGGCAATTATGCCAAACGCATACGCATTTTTTTTTTTTTTTTTTTTTTTTTTTTTTTTTGTGAACAGAAATGATATAGTTATGTGTATCCTAGTGGTCGGATTACACCTGGAAATTTTATGTTAAACCTTTTGTATTTATTTACCAATACATACTACGAGCAGTCTGGTAGTTCGGTTGTTCAGGCGCTTGGTTTCAGGAGTTCAGTAGTCCGGTCTCTGGTTCAAGCCCCGGATGGGCCAAGAATTTTTTAAGAGGCATGTTTGATCATAAGAGCTATGGAAGGATGTTCCGTGGTTCTGAATCCACGTTAAACTGTAGGTCCCATACGAAAGTAACTGGCCGTACTACCACTGACTCAATGACTTAGTATGCCTCCTTCTCCCGGTCGTGATCTAAGTTGTTTGTATGTGCATTATAGTCTAGAATGTATAACAGAACTAGGGCCTTTATTTCTATTATTTTTCATGTAAATAATTACTATAATTTAATTGAATTAATGTATTAAGTTTTCAGAATATGAATGCTGGGTAATTAATTGTATAAGAAAGCTCAAAAAAATAAAAATGTCTTTTCAAAGCAACTTTTTGTATTATTAATACTATTACTAATAGTACTATTCTCACCAAGAATGTCATAATTGCAATTTGCCAATCCATTACCATTTATTTAATCACATTATCTACATCGCTCCGAAGGTAGACTCTGAAACCGGCAGCATAGTGAGCCAACCAGGACATATGGAGTTTATTTCTTGGAGTAACAAGGAGGAGGGAAGGTGGAAGAAGTAATGACGTCCTCTCCGGAGGACGCAAAAGTTCCTCCGTTGATTGATGTCATTAATTTTCGTAGGCTCTCTTCATCATCTTGTTGAATATACTTCGGACATTATTGTTCCGGACATGTATTATCATACGACGGATATAATTTAGTTTCAACATACGCTTCATTTCTTCCACAGGTCATAATTGGTTACTTCTGTTGATATCTGGAACTTCTGATTACGCTCGTCCAATTTCAACTTAATGCATTTCTCCATGAAAATGTCGAGGCTGGTGCTAGAAGCTAACGTCAAGTAGTATGTCAAGTATTCTATTCCCTTCCAGCAGAACACACATCTCTGCATAGCAAATGGAGTGAGAACAAAGTAAATCATCCGTTAGAGAGTTGTTAGGACTGGTTCCACGAGTGTGTTTCTCGAAGAGTATGTCTTACGTTTGACTTCGTACTAATTACTATTTCAGTGCGCGCATATTTCACTCGCACCTAAAGAAGTATCTTTCATGTAATATAAAACCAAACACTTCTTCGATGCAACTACCCCCTTATCTGTCCTGTAAGCATTCATTTTTGCTAATTGCCTTCCAGTTTGCCTGTAGCCAACTGTATTATGATTTGTATTAGTTGCAGTTGTGAAGTGCTTGTTCTAATTCTTATTTCCCTAGAATTTCTCTTCTCTTTTGGTAAGAAGAAATCAGCTAATTGTAATCTATCTATTGTCAAACATCCAAACTACGGTGGGATCCAGCTAATATTTCTTCATTAATAAAAGAAGTGTCACAACTATACAGGGCCTGACATTTCATGTGGCATTTCATATCACCCGCGCGACTCTATGACAGTCCTACTAGAGTGCACATCGTATAGAAAGAGTTCGCCACTATATAGCATTAGTGGCACCACCACGGGCAACGCCGGGAAGGGGAAAGCCTCTCCTTTTCTCCACCACAGAGGTCTGCGTATAAGAGTGGTCCGCCCGTCAACAGGAACAGTAATTTCTGAGCACACACGAAGTGACGGGTTGTTGTTGTTGTTGTTGTTGTTGTTGGGGATTTAGGGCGCGTCAACGTCGGGGTTATTAGCGCCCGAAGTGACGGGGTTCTAGTTCAAGTTTCGATTAGGCTTCTGATAAGCTATTGTGAAATCTGCGTCGACATACTTCACTATTGTTTTCGGTTCTTTTTGATTGTAACCACGTGCAGTAAAGTGAATGTGAGCCTCGCAGTCAGAATCTGGTTTTGCTCGGCTATTTCGGGTCCTAGTGTAGAATACAACAGGTACAACCACGGATGCCGAATTTCTTGTTACCGATACACCCTGTACCATTAACTTAAAAAGATAATTTTCCCACACAATTATGCCTCAAATCAATGTTACTTTGTAGTCATGGTCCTCGTTTCCCTTCCATGTACTACTTCTAAATCTTCTACCAACATTTACTCAGGCCTTGCCGCCAATATACGCCTTTTACACTCCAGAACTCTTTTCATTCGACTCATGACTTCTAGTGACTCACAATACAGCTCCATTAACATATCATTTAATGATCGTGTTCGGTAGAAATTTCCACAAACAAAACTGGCTTCCCTTCTTTGCCAGGCATAAAACTGATAGAAATTTTTCTTTTGTGGGCAATTGCGTCAGGGATTTAAATAAACTATCAAGGAAAGTGCCCAATAATTTACAAAATGCATCGAAAGATTAAAAAAATTAAAATTCATAAAATACAAAATAATGAAGGTGGGAAAATTGCAAAGAGTTTATGATAAAAATAAACAAGAAATGGGAAAACAGGTGTTTATGAAATTGCCACCAGTTCATATACTCCATTACAGTTAAAATCAAATTCATTAACACAGTGAACAGTAGTGGTTCCAATACACAATCCTGTGGCACTTCTGCAAAAAAATTCATCATTAAAAACCTATATCTCTGCAGTAACGAACAAAAATCAGAAATCGTTGCTATTAAAAGAGTAAAGTGATTAAGAGTTATATAATAATACCTCGAGGCTACTTTATATTTCATAGACAGAACGGATGAACACATTTATGTTACGTATTCACACGCATTCCAATTAGATCAACAACAGAACGATTATGAAGTACCGAGCGTGGTGGTGTAACGGCTAGCGTTCGGGAGGAAGGCGGTACGAATCCCCGTCCGGGCATCCAGATTTGGGATTTCCATTGTTTCCCAAATCACTGCAGGCAAATGCTGGGATGCTTCCTTCAAAAGGCCATGGCCGAATTCCTTCCCATTCCTTGCCCCCCATCCTTTCCCGTCTCTAAAGACCTCGCTGTTAGAGAGACGTTAAGCAGATATATATATAAAAAGATTATGAAGTGTAAACAGTGGTCTCGAATCTACCAATTTTTCGGCATATCTACCGATTTTTGGGTAGGTCCTATTGAAAACCGAAATGTAACAATTTTTCCACGATTTTACCTTTTCAAGTTAGCAACCCTTTTCGTTTATGTTTTGCAGGGAATTCATCGATCGGTTGTATGATAAGTAGTTATCTATTGCATAATGTTCCCTACATCGTTTCGGGAATGCCCTAGACATTGTTAGGGGTTTTCATTTTTTTTTTTTTTTTTTGTAACTGCTTTACGTCTCTTTTTAACATCGAGGTCTTTAGAGACGGGAAAGGATGGGGGGCAAGGATGGGGGCAAGGAATGGGAAGGAATTCGGCCATGGCCTTTTTGAAGGAAGCATCCCGGCATTTGCATGGAGTGATTTGGGGAAACCATGGAAAACCCAAATCTGGATGCCCGGACGGGGATTAGAACCGCCGTCCTCCCGAATGCGAGGCGAGAACGCTAACCGTTACACCGCCCCGCTCGGTGGGGTTTCCCGAGCTAATCCGCAATTCTATATAAAATAGAATTGGGATTTAATTTCTTTGTTGGTTTCATCACTTAGAAGAGAAACTTTCTCCTAGTTACTAAGTAAAAATATCGTCAAACGAAGAACCGAGTACAAGAGTGAGTGTAAAAAGAGAAAAAAAAAATACAATTTTATAGAAAAAATGGGAAGAAGAATTTTGAGGTTTGCTACAAAAGTCTGAACTTCAATTTATATAATAGGAAGATAAAAAATTACATCAATGTGAAGCCTATCTTTGATTGCAAGTTGAAACCAAAATTTTCTCTCCGACTTTTGGTGAAAATTTGTAGGCCATTTGCGGCAGACGATTGCCATCAATTTGATGGCAAACTAGTAGCAGGTCTTGGAGTTCCAACTGTGGTAGTCAAGTTGGTGTCAAACGGATAGAAATTCTTGTACAACAAATCTTGCACAGCAAATTGAGTTTTTTTTTTCATATATCGATTTTGGTTACAAATATACGGACACTTGTGGGCAGCTCTACCGATTTCGAGCAATATCAAAACCTGAAAACATATGTTCAGTAACAAACATTGTAGACACACTGAGATTGATTTTAAAGATCGAAGATAAGTTCTTAAAGAAAAGTTGTTAAAAGATTCAAATTTCATTATGATTTTTATTATTAGTGTTATTAATCTTGATACACCTCAAAATTTAAACAATTAAAACATTTATTGCATTATTTCCTTAAGAAAATATGTATATACTATTTGGAATTTGTAATATGTTACGCCCAATATTTTTTCAGAATAGATAACCGTTAGATTTACTAACAGTAGCATACCAGTGGGAATAATAGTTACAGTATATCTGAACATCTGTTACCGATACGAAAAGAATATAATAAATGGAAGACTATGTAAGTGACCAGATTTGCCGCAGTAAGTGCACTTGAAAAAATTGTATCCGAAAAATGTTAAGTTGGTATTTTTCAGCTAAAACGACATTTATTTATTTCGGTTTTATCATCTTTCATGTAATAAATCATTCAGTATCCTACACATAAACCACAATTCTCAAATAAAATAGCTTTCTGAAATTTAGCTGATGAAAAAACTCAAGAAAGTCGTAAACGGGAGTTCTGGTTCCATTTAATAAACATCAGATAAAAAGTTTATAAATCACTTTATCCACATTAAAGTGAAGTAAAGGAAATGTGCTATTCTTAGTGTTATGAAACGCTGGTAGAAAGATCGTATATCTTGCCAGATAGAATATGTCTGAAGTGAGTTAAATTTATACTTGGAGTATTTTGCAAGGCATTCTACGCGCAAAAGAAGCTTATTTGGTTGTTTTGAATTGAATTTTAATTGCAATGTTGCGCATTCTCCGGTGGTAATTTTCCTAGTAATTTAATTATACTTTTCTTGGTATTTTTTATTATTATTATCTTATATACATTCAGCGTTAAATTTCTCCCCGTCGGATTATGTAATTCGTGTAACGCAAAAAAGATACCTGGAAGTTGCTTATGAAAGGAGAAGAAAATTTCTGCATAAATTGTTGATAAATTTCAGCCAATGTAGCATCTCATATTTAAATATACAAAAAATTTCTTTTGTAGAATAAAATAATAGTTCATTCAGTTTATACTTGGGAACAGCCCCGGCTTCGCACGGTAACAATTGGTTATTTGTGAGATACGATAATTTTTAGTTCTCTCTATTTTAACTTAAATAACAGCAAAAAGACTGAATTATTCCTAACACATATATAAGTATTCTTATATTATTTCCGAGTTCCATTATTGTGAGTCGTAGCCAAATGTAATATTTTCTTTAAGACGTGCTTACACCATTCACTGTTGTCCCTCTCGTTAACAGTGTCTCGAGACTTATTGTTTACGAAAATTCACACTTTCACAATATGTAAAATGCTGCTGAATAGTATTCACATATATTAAACAATAATTTTCAAACACAAAAAATTAAATCTAGTTTTGGTAATTTATTTACGTGTAAACAAAATGAGATAAATGCGTGATTTAATGTTAAAAAGTTGCTAATAATTTCCCCAAAATCACATGAAGTGAATGACGGGATGTTTCCTTTAAAATGACATGGCTGAATTCCTTCCCGTCCCTTTCCCTAGTCATTTATCGCCTCTAATGACCTTAACGTCGATGAGGGGTGAAGCAAGAAGGGGAAAATTGATTATAGACAGAAGTCACATTGAAATGATCATTTGGAAAATTTCGGCATCTATCCCATTAACAGGAGACGTGTCGACACATAGAATGTAATGCATTTCTTCTCAAGCAGGCTGAGGCACAACCCACGTCACTCCGCATTGTAAAGCATTTGGTTCCTAGTTGATCTGCATTCATGTGCAGGGAGACACGTAAAATCGCACTGAAATGCGTCAGTGATGTAGTAATGGTTCTTCCAACAGACTTTGAATGGTCCAATGGCTTTTCAGTTTGTAATTCTGTCTTTTGCGACGGTTATTTGAAGTTTAACAACTTCGTACGCGTGGACTTATAGTTTTATTGTTAGAATTGGGTATGAAAAGCTGAAAGATACGTAAAAGATGTCCCAAAAAGCACAAAGTCATATGATGGGGAATCCATCAAAATACCATTATACCACTAAACCTGTCTCGTGAAGGAGCCATTTTGCAACATGTTAAAAATAATATCAAACTAAGGAGGAGGGATGTTTACTTTGGCAGACTACCTACCACAGTTCTACCCGCTAATTTTTGTTTGTGGTTTAAAGTTATTTCATCTATACCGTTTTGTAAACAACGTTTTTCGTTTTGTTGTCCGTATTAAGATATGTATATAGCCTTTGTGGGTTGACCTAGCTAAATATTACTACCCATGGGAAACACACGTCATTTCTAATTGAACCCTTGCTACTTTCAGTGTCTTCCCTGTGATTTGTTGATAATCATCGCAAAGGCTGATTTTAGTGGTAACTATAGTCTTTTAAACTGGGATGGTGGGTCTTTTGCCATTCCAGTAATGATCACATCTTTTATTACATTGCGCCCCAATTGTGCTATTTGGAGTCGTGTGCCACTGCACAATCGAGGTGCAACGAAGTTGCCCATCAGTAGTACTGGAACCACAAGTTTTAATCTTAATTTATAATGCACTCCCGATAACCCCAAAAAGGGACTCTGTGGGATAAGTGGTAACTAGTACAGCATACATAACACTGACCACAGACAGATATTCTACTATTTCAGCTTGCACTTGCGACATCATTTTTCATTTCTTTGTCCAACACTTTAGTTAGCTAAAATTGCTTGCTTCTGTACGATAAATTTATCAACAGATCATTCACAAACTGACTGTGAGGGAAAAAAAAAGCTTGAGCGACCGATATAAAATAAAAATGTAAATGGTTTAGAATTGTTGGTAGGAAGATCCAAGAGGATGATCAATCCTGCGTAACAAACTTTCATTTACTGTGAATTCCACCTCTGTTGGTGCTGGTCTACAGACTAACGTGGAATCTGAACCATGGACTGTCCTCGCGTGGCTCATACGTTCAGACACAACTCTTGAAACTACTGGCCCAACGGGGATTTGAATACCGGACCGGACCCCAAATATCTGAAAGCATGCGCCTTAGCCACGGACTTACAGCACCGATACAGCATTACAGATTTACGCTATCCCTGAGTATGTCACTGTTCGGGTGGTTTCCCAAATTTCATGACAAAATATGTAATTAATTCCAAAAAGAATTATCCCTTGTCCTTC
The DNA here is from genome assembly GCA_031002005.1 of Vandiemenella viatica. NCBI lineage: Eukaryota > Metazoa > Arthropoda > Insecta > Orthoptera > Morabidae > Vandiemenella > Vandiemenella viatica. The sequence goes on along the minus strand of CM061921.1, from coordinate 232,361,254 downwards.
CTAATGGAATTCAGTATTTCCTTGTCAAATTTCATCACGATCGGTTTAGCCGTGAAAACGTAACAAACAGAGCTGAGTTACTTTCGCATTTATCTGTATATATAAAGATGAATGTATGTATGTTTCTTTATTCTTCATACAAATCCACAGTTTTCATACGATATCGATGAAACTTTGCACACTTATCCTTTGAAACAAGGAGAAAAATACTGTCTACATTTGGTTGAAAAATTATCTGTATAAATAATACATGTTATCTTATAATTTCGAAACATTACTGAACGGCGATAGACAAACGCGTTGAATATGGAGGTCTCTGTACTGTTTTTCCGTGTAGCGGCCAGGTAGCTCAGTGGTTAAAGCGCCTGCTTACTAATGTTTGGTTCGTGGGCTCCTGTTCAAATCTCCGAGGAGACTAAGATTTTTAAAAATTGTTTTGTTCATAAGAGTCACGCCTGGACCTTCGGTTGTTCGGATTCAATGTTAAACTGTAGATATCACACATTTAGGGGTGCAATGCTAGGCAAATCGTAGGTAGTATTGAAATGCTGTAGGTGTACACTTTCTTACGTTATATTGATCCCTCAGGAGTGATTCTCAGTGTGTGTGTGTGTGATCTGTAGTGATAATACTATAAATGCGGAAGTAAGTCTCTGTCTTATGTTACGTTTTGACAACGAAATACCTATACCGATATTGACGCAATTTGACAAGAAAATCTGTAGGGAGGGCACAGGACATTTTTTTTTTTCGGTATGATTAACAGTTGTAGTCACGTAGTTCTGAGAACATATCGAATGGTGACAGAGTGACGGATGTGTGTGTTAGTCTGTAATGTTACGTCGCTTGCTCAAGGTGTGCTTCTCGTGCATTATGTTAGTGTATAATTCGTCAATAAATTTCGTTTAGAGAAAAAACGTATTATTTGGTATAGATGTCGATTTTCTCCGTCCTTTTGCTTTGTGTCTGCTTTAATGTTTCTGGCACCAGTTTGTTTTGCCTTCTTTTTTTTTATATTCTTTGCGGGCGTATACTGGTATAAGTTGTAGCTCTAGCAGAGCACATCCAGCTAAAGTTGTTAGAATCCAAGAATCGGACGCTCATGCTTAAGAAAGAAGAAAAGTTCAAGCTGAAATAAAACTGCCCTTAGTTACCACCCCCCCTCCCCCCCCCCCCCCCACATACTTTCACATTCGTTTGCTTTTATGTTTTTAAATATGCTGGAAATTGATTCTCTTCGAGAGACAGGTTCGATGGTAGAATGATATAGTGGTGTCTTTCCGGTCGTATTAGCCGACTCAGTGTTGTTTGGGACTAATCCTTCGATACCAACAACTATCTATATTCAATTCTGACAAAGAAATTCTTAATGCAGGCGTACGAAGTCGCAGGTATCAGCTAGTAGACCTATATTAGTATAGAAAAGGGAAAAAGCAAATGTCATGGACTTCGATATGACAACGTGGCCAGTTGAGACTAATTCAACAAGTTTCCTGGGAAACTACGAGAAATTCTGGACACAGCGGGTTCAAATCCCCATCTGGCAATCCAGATTTTTGTTTTCAATGGTTTCCGGAAATCATTCCAGGTGAATGTCGTAATAGCTGTCACATCCCGACTTAGTATAAGAAGATTGACAGGCGATGATAGATGTTTTGCCAAGCTCCACTAGTGACTGAGGGCGGGTTTGTTTGCCGAAACTGACTAACACAGTCGACCTGGTAAAATCACCGCCAATTATTTCGTTTGGAAGAAATCAGCCTTTGTTGGAAATTATAGTATCTATCATTAAACGGACTGCGATATGTGCCATTTTAAGTGGATAACTAAATGAATAACCAGTGTATTCCACAACCCAATACGAATTCAAGTTGCAGAGCGTGATAGGTGAGCGGTAACGCTTTGGCCTCGCATTCGGAAGGTCGTAGGTTCGAATCCACGTGTGGCCATTCAGATTAAGATTTTATATGGTTTCCCAAAATTAGTGGCAATGTCTGAATTCCTTCCCATTCCTAGCCTCCAGTCCTTTCTCGCATCCAATGACCCCGACGTTAACATATCGCAAAGACCGAAACGATCAAATACATGTTTATGCCAAATCACTTCCTTCTAAAAGGCCATGGCCGAATTCCTTCCAGTTCCTTGTTCCCAGTCCCATACAGCCTCTAATGACCTTAGCCGTCGACGAGGCGTAAAGCAATAATTAAAAAAAATATTTTTTCTTACGTTTAATGCATTGCAGAGCAGAAAAGCAAGTTGTATTCAGTCTGATTTTCCTCAAGACATCGTCCTGTTTCACAGATCCCAGGCTTTTGATTCCTATATATAAATCTAGGTGACCGCATTAACTACTTTTAACAGCAAGTGTTTGTTGTTGCATTTGCTTTTTTTTTTTTCTTTTACTATTCTACATATTTATCATATATAACATAAATATCTTTTACCTTTGTTCCAGTATTTTTCATTCAATGTTATTTTACTTTAACTCATTTTTCGAGTAGTTATTTTTCGTTATATCAGCTCTGTTTTTTCACCGGAGTTATTAATACAGAGCGTAACTTTGAAAATGTAAAGGAGGAAAGGCCATTGCTTTCCATAGTGAGAAATGTGGAGGCATACACTGATGAACGAAAATATTCTGACCACCTGCTTAATAGCGTGTTAATCCACCTTTGGAACGCAATACAGCTCGGCGTGGTATGGATTCGACAAGTCCTTGATAGATTTCCGGGGATATCTATGCAACGGTCACCTAATGTCTTGAAAAGCGGGCGCGGAGATGGCGCATGATATGTTCTATTGGGTTGAGATCAAGCAAATTTGATGGCCATGATGTCAACGTGAGTATACTACCGTACTCTTCAAACCACTACAGCACGACTCTGGCCTTGTCAAACTGACAGTTATCCTGCTAGAAGATATATTCGCCATAGTGAAAGACAAGAGATTTATAGGCGACGATAAAGGGTGTGACAAACTCTACTAGTGGTTGCGAGCGAGTTTGTTTGCTGAAACTGACTAACACAGTCGACCTGGTAGTCGCCGCCACCTGCGACCATCGCGCGGTGCATGTTTCGAGTAGCCTGATGACATATCCGGACACAACCATTCATCTGATGTATCAAGAAATATGACTCATCCGAACATGTGACACGTTTTCATTGATCTACTGTCCGATTTTGATGATCTCGTGCCAACTGCAATTGACGATGCCGTTGGGTTAACACGTTTGGTTCGTCTGCTGAGGGTCCTGATGTTCAACAATATGCGCTGAACGGTGTGATCCCAAACCCTTGAGTCTGCGCCAGCATTGTGTTCAGCCGCCAGATCCTCCACAATCACCCAGTATCTTGCTTTACTGGGCGATGAGGTATGGATGTCTACCAACTTGGGCCTACTCGTGATTTCGCCGTCCTTCAACTACTTTCCATAGATGTTCACCACAGTAGCACGCGAACAACCTCCCAGCCTCGCTGTTTCGAAGATTCTTAATAGGTACCCAACGTCCTGTTAAAGTCATTAGTTTCAGCGGATTTCCCCATTTGTGACACATATAGTCACTAGAATCATACTCCACGCGTCTCTGCTTCGCTTATACACTGAAGTGTGGAAAAACTGGTATAGGCATGCATATGCAAACACAGAGATATGTAAACACCCAGAGTACGGTGCTGCGGTCGGCAAAGCCTATATAAGACAACAGGTGTCTGGCGCAGGCGTTAGATCGGCTACTGCTGCTACAATGTCAGTTTATCACGATTTACGTGGGTTTGAAAGTGGTATTGTAGTCGGCACACGAGAGATGGGACACAGCATCTCCGAGGTAGCGATGAGGTGGGGATTTTCCCGTACAACCATTTCATGAGTGCACCGTGAATATTGGGAATCCGGTAAAAGATCAAATTTCCGAAATCCCTGCAGCCGGAAAAAGATCCTGCAAGAACGAGACCTGAAGAGAATCGTTCAACGTGACAGAAGTACAACCCTTCCACAAACTGCTGCGGATTTCAATGCTGGAGCATCAACAAGTGTAAGAGTGTGAACCATTCAACTAAACAACATCGATATGGGTTTCCGGAGCCGAAGGCCCACTCGTGTACCCTTGCTGAGTGTACGACATAAAGCTTTACTCCTCGCCTGGGCCCGTCAACACTGACATTGGACTGTTGATGATTGTAAACATGTTTCCTGGTCCGACGAGTCTCGTTTCAAATTGTATCGAGCGGATGAACGTGTACGGGTATGGAGACAACCTCATGAATTCATGGAACCTGCATGTCAGCAGGGGACTGTTCAAGCTGGTGGAGGCTCTGTAATGGTGTCTGGCGTGTGTAGTTGGAGTCACATGGGACCCCTCATACGTCTAGATACGACTCTGACAGATGACACGTACGTACGCATCACGGCTGATCACCTGCATTCATTCATGTCCATTGTGCATCCCGACGGTCTTGGGCAATTCCAGCAGGACAATGCGACACCTCATACGTCCAGAATTGCTACAGAGTGTCTCCAGGTACACTCTTCTGAGTTTAAACACCTCCGCTGGCCACCAAACTCCTCAGACATGAACATTATTGAGCACATCGGGGATGCTTTACAACGTGCCGTTCAGAAGAGATCTCCACCCAATCGTACTCTTACGGATTTACGTACAGCCCTGCAGGATGCATGGTGTCAGTTTCCTCCAGCACTACTTCAGACATTAGTCGAGTCCGTGCCACGTCGTGTTGCGACACTTCTGCATGCTCTCGGGGGCCCTACTCGATATTAGGCAGGTGTACCAGTTTCTTTGGCTCTTCAGTGTATAATTTTCTTACTGCATGACGTCACCAGACGGCATTAAATCACGCTGTTGCAGTGGTCATAATGTTTCTGATCTTCAGTGTAAATACACAGAAAAAAAACGAGGCAGCACACTAAAGAGGAGCGATGCACGATAAACCGATTTTTGAAAAACACTACTGCTATATGGGGTTTTGATTAGTGTATAGTCCGTAGTCCTGAAGCTAAAATATGGTATGTTTCATTTTGATATGACATCAAAATTTGAGGAGAAAGATAAATTTTTGGTGACTGTGATTCTCGTAAAAAAAACTACTCTTTGGATTTTGATGAGGCTTCGTTGAATATACAGCTCGTAGTATGACTACTATTATTATATATTACTGTAATTGCAGCGCTCATAAACTAATTCGAAAAATTATAACTGCTGGAGTTAATTATAGAAGCCAAGATTCATTTCTCTTAACACTGAACTCTAAAGCGATGAAAACTGTCGAGGACACACAGACAGGGAAATAAAGGTTTTAAAGTCGTAGTTAAAGATAAATATATCTAAATAAAAAGACTCCAGATGGGTACGACAAAGGTAAGTTTATAAGAAGATAAAAGAAGCATTTCTATGACAGGTTTTCATTGTTAGGATCACTTTGGAATGTGATAAGAAATTAGTACATCATGTGAATTAAGATCCGTTAGGCGTAAATTAGGTCTTAATGAATATGTCATTCCGCAGCGAGGGGAAATACCAGTGTTATTCCATGCTGAGTCGGTGCAGAGACATCAAATAAAGTGGAAACTTGTATGGTGCAGCATCACCATGTGAGGAAATTCGAACGTGGCAGAATGCCTAGTCTTGTAGTGTTATGGAACACCCTACATGGGATCGATCCTGAACGATTTAGCGACCGACCAGTTTTCCACCGATTGCGTTCGGCGAGGTGAGCCAGAGGGCGCGAGTGTCAAGGTAGAGCCAACCTGTGACAGTATGAGAAAGAGACAATTCCTGCCACCTATGAGCAGGCACATTAAGACGTGACTTTTGTTTCATGTTCGCACCACCCAACGACCGGGATTGACAAGGGGCTGGAGAAATCATTTTGGCTCTCCTGTTTTTGCCCGCGAAGGACTGCAGGAGACGCAGGTACTTGTCGCGAATAGAAGACGTGTTTGCCAGCCGTAGATGCTCCAGGTTTCTAAGTTGGTGTTAGTGTAGAGTAGTTTTCAAGGTGGATTACAGCAGTCGTTTAGTAACGGCTGCAGAATCTTTTCAGAGTGGTGATACAGGCAGCACTTTTAATAGCTGTGCAACAGCGAAGCATCCAGGCAGACATTACGGTAAACTTAACATAAAGAGTTTTACTGCATTGCGTTTCCCGTGATAAGACTTGAAGCAACCTCCAGAGAGATGTGGGTTGTTAAGAGAGAGAGAGTTCATGTTTCTGGTGAACTTTCATTGTTTCTGACCTAGGCCGAGTGGACAAAATCACTGTGTGCGCAACATATGACTTGCAGACAATATCTCATGCCGGTAGTACTTTTTATTCATGTTCCAAGTTTTAATTCTGTTATTAGTGTTTCACTTTATGTACGTTTATATGTAGATTGTATTGTAATATTCAATTATGGTTGATCGTGTACATTTCTTGTATCAGTGGACACGTGCACATATACAAGTCTTATTTAAATCGTGAATACATGTTAAATACAGGGCTAGTTAAAATGATTGCAGCGATTTCACGATTTTTCTTTTGGCTATCCTATTATAGGTACGATGAGGGGGTTTGCTGTTATAAGACAAGTGGCTCTCCAAGTTTCGATGGCACTAAATGCAAGCTTCCCGCGGTGACCGTTAGAGCACTAGAGAGCAAGATGGCTGAAAGTGAGAAAGCGTAAGTTGTTCTCGAATTTCATTCGACTCAGTCTGTGGTTACTGTTCAGCGACACTTTAGAACAAAGTTCGGCAAGGATCCCCTGCATGCAAACACCATTCGGCGTTGGTATCAACAGTTTAAAGCAATGGGATGCATTTGTAAAGGTACAACAACGGGACGCCCTCCTGTGTCTGAAGAAACCGTTGAACGTGTGCTCGCCAGTTACATTCGTAGCCCACAGAAGTCTACTCCTCGAGCGAGCAGGGAATTAGGTATTCCACAGGAGACCGTTTGGAGAATCCTAAGGAAACGACTGTGTATGAAGCCTTACAGGTTACAGTTGCTACAAGAACTGTCGCACAACGATGAAGGGCGTCGTTTTCAATTCTGTGCCCAGTGTATAGAACAAGATGAAACATTCGCAGAAAAACTTGTGTTTAGTGATGAGGCCACTTTTCGTGTGAGTGTAAAAGTGAACAGGCACAATGCACGCATTTGGGGAACCTAAAACTCCCAAGCTTATGTGCAGCACATTCGTGACTCTCCCAAAGTGAACGTTTTTTGCGCGATCTTACGAAAGAAACTTTATGGGTCTTTTTTCTTTAATGAAGTGACGATCACAGGGAAAATCTATCTGCAAATGTTGCAGAATTGGCTCATGCCACTTCTAGAAGCTGACCGTGAAGATTTCATTTTCCAGTAGGACGGTGCTCCACCCCATTTTTCTCTGGCTGTCCGTAATATCCTAAACACCGGGATTCCAAACAGATGGATTGGTCGTGCTGGGGATGCTGATCATCAGCTGATTTCATAGACTCTTCGTTCCCCTGACCTAACCCCCTGCGACATCTTTGTTTGGGGTTTCGTAAAAGACACAGTGTTTGTGCCACCAGTACCAGTTGATCTGCCAGAACTGCGGGTTCGTATCACCAATGCGTTTGCTCTCATTGACAGAGACATGCTGCATCGGGTATGGGAAGAACTCGATTATAGACTTGATGTGTGCAGAGTCACTATAGGTGCACATATTGAGCATCTGTAGATACTCAAAAAAACTTTCACAGTTTGTTTATATATTGTGTAATCTTGTAAGTAATTATTGTCAAATAATAAATCTGTAGTAATTTCCTGAAATCACCGAAATCATTTTGACTAGCCCTGTAGTTTTCTACTTTACTAGCTGTAAAAAATTAAATTTATTCCATCTTATATAATCATATTCGAAATTATTATTGTTGGAAACGGGTGTGGACATGTTGAGAGTCACACTTCATCGTGTCCTAAAGTGATGGCCACATCCGTGTTATACTTAACCGAGGTGAACGCAATCAGGCACACGGCACTGTTGAGCCGCATAACGAACAAACGCCTAGTGTGATAGTTGGAGGTATCATTGTCAATAACCAGAAATCTCGCCTCAGACGTACTGAGAAGGGAGGTTTTAGAACCGGAAGCATTGCCCCTCTTTCAGGCAGCTCCACATGTCATATTTCAGCATGGCAATGTTAGGCCACATCTACATCTACATATATACTCTGCAATTTACAAAATTGTGGGTGGCAGAGGGTGCTCAGCACCAAAGCTAATCTCTTTGCTGTGCATTCCAATCCCTAATGGTACGAGGGAAAAAAGAATTCATATAAGAATCAGTCCGGCACCTTATTTCTCTAATTTTATCTTTCCGGTCCTTCCGACTCAAATAGGTTGGTGGAAGAAGTATTTCACTACACTCATGAGTGAAAGTTGGAGTACGCATGTTTTCCAATAAGTTTAAACGAAACGTGTGTCGTCTGTCTACCAGAGACTCCCAACCTAATCTACTAATCAGTTCTGTGACGCTTTCATAAGGACTGTAGCAAGCGGTCACGAATCGAGCGGCTCTTCTCTGTACTTTCTCTATACTTTCGATCAATCCCTTACGAAACGGGTCCCAAATGGCACAACAATAATCCAAATGTGGACGCACAAGAGATTTGTACGCTATCTCCTTTGTTTGTTCATTACAATTTTTCAAGATTCTACCTATGAATCGCAGCCTAGAATTTGCTCTACCTACTAAAGAATTAATGTGTATGTCCCATTTCATGTTCCTTTGTACTGTTACTCCCAAATATTTAATAGAATCGACCATATCAATAACTGTATTGTTTAACTCGTATTTCTGAACACTCGGATTCTTTTTGTTAGTTATGCTCATTGTCTTGCACTTTTTACAGTTTAGAGTAAGTTGCCACTCAGCGCACCAAGCCAAAATAACATCCAGATCGCGCTGAATTTCTAAGCAATCGGCCAAAGTTCTTACTTCACTATAAATAACTGAATCATCAGCAAACAATCTAAAAAAGCTTTTCACTTTGTCTCCGAGATCGTTTATAAAAATTAAGAAAAGAAGTGGTCCTATTACACTTCCTTGAGGTACACCCGATGTAACATCTAGATTAGAAGAACTTTCTCCTTCAACGACAACATACTGCGACCGACCAGTTAGAAAATCCTTTATCCATTCACAAAGCTGATCCGATATACCGTACGCTCGAAGCTTCGCTAAAAGGCGGTTATGTGGCACAGAGTCAAAGGCTTTCTGGAAATCTAAAAAAATTGCATCTACTTGTGAACCTGTATCGATAACTTTCATTACGTCGTGTGTAAATAGGGCCAGCTGTGTTTCACATGATCTTTTCTTCCGAAATCCATGTTGATTTGTTGTAAGCAAATTATTATAATCTAGAAAATTCATAATGTTCGAGCATATAATATGCTCCATAACTCTACTACAAACAGATGTTATAGATATGGGACGTAAAATTTGGAAACCTTTTTTGCAGACGGGTACCACTGCTTCCCCGGCTTGCACATTTGCCTGTCATGACACCCACCGAAAATATCTGGGATATGGTTGGTCAGCAACTTGTTCGTTTTTGGTCATTTTGCCATCACTGTCGATCCTTTGTGGGCACCCCTAAACATCACGTTGGAGTGTTTACCCCAGCAGCGTATCCAAGTTCTGTTTGATTACATGCCACCATGTCGAATTAAAGCACATGGTGACTTCACACCGTACTAAATTCTCGCAGTCAAATTGCATGTTTATTTTTGTAATTATAATCATCCCTAACTTGTGGAATAAAAATTATTGTACTCACATGTGTTCTTCCTGGTGTTGCAATTTTTACAAAAAGTAGTGTATTTAAAAATGTTCAGGATGTACAAATAATTCATGAAGCCTGTTTGGTGAGCGATTAATGTTCGGATTGGAATTTAGAGGATATGGGTTCCATCCCCAGTCTCACTATGCAGATTTCAGGTTTTTCGTAGATTTGCATGCCGGTAATACTAATGCAACAGGGGATACACAGAACCTTGCTCCAGATTCTCTGCTTGCTCTGATTACCGTGGCGTCGACTAACCGTAAAGCGCTAGTTAAAAAATAGTTCGTTTTAAATAGAAAACATTAGTAATACATATGGCAGTAAAGATTATGACAAATGAAGCCCTGGAATTGTTGGGAAATATATAAGGCTATTGAGTGTTGTATAAACTGCTCTCGGGTGACTAGCCGAGTCAAGAGTGCGTTGTCACACGATATTTCGGCGACTAGATACATTGCCGCCATCTTCACCAGAAGATGGCGGCAATGATCTAGTCGCCGAAATATCGTGTGACAACGCACTCTTGACTCGGCTAGTCACTCGAGAGCAGTTTATACATTCTCAACGCCGAGAAAGACTTCGTTCTTATATACTATTGAGTGTTGACCAATGTAAAAAGGGGAAATGTATACTGAAAAATGAAGTAAAGAAACTGTTCATCATTTTAACAACGGTTGTAGGCGAAAATAATAGAGCACAAAACATTTTATAATAGCTTTTTAATATACGATAATGGACTGGATTAACATCTGCTGTAAATCTGTTTCACGCTTCATCAGATATAAAAATATAAAACCTGTTCGTACTCGTCCATTAATGGAGTTACCTGGGATGATATTAAATCCTTTTAGATTGATTTGAGACCTAATACTATTGCTTTTGAGAAAGTAATATTTGAAGGTAATAATGAAACATTGTTATTTTTCTGGAATCATCTCATCAAAAGAAAGAATTTATCGGAGGGTTTCACGCCGTATCAACTGTACGAGGTGGTCGAACAATAATAAAGAACTTTGTATGTTAATCAGTGCATTAACATTAATATACTCCAGCTAAGAAAGGCCAGCTGTTCTTAGTCGTCAATACAGCCCGTCCTTGCATTGCGCTCGCCTCCTACAAGATGTTATGGACCTCTCGTAACGGCCTCTTAGTCGCTCGTAAATTGTAGCTTAATGGCTCAGAGAAAGCAATTGGTAGCTTCAAGGAAGCTGTTACAGGGACTTTGATTTAAGGGACATCTGTCATCTCATCTACATACCAACAGTCGTTTCTCCCACTACGATGTATTAGCCGATTTTGCGTTACCTGTTAAAAATGTTTATAGCTGCCTAAAACTGGCCGTAGATAAAAACGGGAACTATCATGGTTTCAGTATCTTACATTGCCGCCAGAGAAATATAATTTTCATATTCTATCACAGGTTGACCTAAGGTATCGCACATAAACGTTGTAAGAAGTACGTTTGTTGTAAAGATGAAAAAAATTGATAAATATAGTAAAATGCAAAAGAAAATATAGTTAGTTACCCTACTCACATTTAAATTATTTTAATTTAATTACGATGGAGCTTATATTCCTACACAACTATTCTCTTATTACTTATTTTTTTACCGTAAATTGTTTAATTATGAATTCTTTCAGTTTTTATTTTTAAATTGTTCAGCACTTTCTTTCTCAATTTTCGGTTACATTAATGACATTTTGGGAGCCAGTTAATACTCAGGTAGTATTTTAGATTGTCTGGCTCCTTAAGGTAGGCATGATGGTAAAATAGGCGTATATATTATTCAAGCCACAAAACTAGCGTTGCTAAATTTATCCCTAATGGCCACTGAAATTTTTATGTGGTCGAGTGCATAATTATCTCTTCAAATTCTCTCTCAACAGAGAGGAGTTCCATAAAATATTTTACAACTGCGTGACATACAAAGGTCCTTCTGACTTGACATTTTAAGTTTACGACAGCGAAAATAATGAAAAATCTTCAGAGTATGCTGTTTCTCTTACTGCTGTGGTTTTTTTTTATTTATTTGCCCTGCCGTAAGAGACTAGATTTGCTGTTTCATACAAGTTAGGATACGGAAGGTTTTCTGTTGTTACGTAAAGTAGCGTAAAGAGGAGACAAAAAGCATTTTAAAAATTTGATACCAGATTGTAAAGGAAGCCGCAACAGCTCCTTGCGTAAGAATTTTTTGTCTTGTGACGAGCTGTTTTCAGCACTTGCTTGATAATATGCTAACTTTATTAGCACTTAACAGAAATTTCACTTTCTGCTACATACTCCCTATCTAATGTGAGTATTTGAAGATTTCTCTAATGAATCAGATCTTTATTTCAATAAATCATTGGGCTCTAAGCCAAGAAACATGATGTAATTCCTGTATAAATGTCTTTTGAATAGAAGTAATCGACTTCATTTCTTAGCTGAAGTTTCGGTCAGGTACTGAAATTCAATGTGACATTTGGTGCACCATTTTGAAAACTGTGTCGAAATTTTATTTTTATGATTTCAGTTTCAAGTTTGTCATTGGATATTGTCGAGTTTGTTCATCCGATAACACACTGGTCTGGCATATGGAATTTCCACGATTTCCATAAATCACTGCAGGTATTAGTGCTGGGATGGTTAGTCCCCAAAAAATACCATGACCGAATTCATGATTCACACTAAGCTGCCTGAGTAACCAGACAGCTGGTGTTCACAAGGTCCTTATTTTGCCAGTAAATATTCATTATATTTATAGATTACTGCAAGTTAATTACAGGTACAGTAGAACTCCAACTATCCGTAAATCGGCAAATCGAATCGCTTTTTTAATTAAAGGTCCTGGATGTTCAGAAGTTAGTGCTGAAGATATAGGAGAGTGAGTGGCGTGAGATCTTGAACTTATCTGAAAGTGTGAGAGAAGAAAGTGTCGAGGAAGAAGATGACCTCGATGTTGAAGCTGAAACAGACACAGGACCGTCAGCTAGTTGAAGTGGATGGAGCGTCAGCCCGAGTGTGACCACATGCAACTTCTCACTGTCAAGAGGATTAATACAGTCAAACAGCTTACTTTGACCGAGATGTTCAGTAAGCAATGACTTTTATTTACAGTACAATAAGGTACAGTACATACTATACTAATGTACAGCACTTATAACTACGTTTAACATGTAAAAGTTTTGCCTATTCATTTGATTAATTAAAAGCACTTTTCCTTTATAAAATAGCTTTTTCTCCCATTTTCAACATACACACAGCAATTAATTAAAATAGACAATTTTTATGAAAAATCCAATTATCCGAATATATGATTATCCGAATGGGGTCCGGTCCCAATTGATTCGGATATTTATAGTTCTACTGTATCTAACTTTGGTTGTCGTCATCATGCGTGCCTCAAAACATTCGTTTCGATAATGATTTAAATATTAAACAGTGAAATATCAAAATTTGGTTGTTGGCTGTTCTGCCGCAGTTTCTTTGAAAAGATTTATGTTAAAGCTGTTTTTCAGTAACCGCGAAACATGAAGATTTATGAAAGTTGTATACAATATTCTGACTTAAAACATGTATAACAATGTTAATCCTTAACTTACACTTGTACAACTATCACTATAAAATATAAATGGAAAGCGAGGTAGTAGAGGTTGCTCTCACATGTCAGTGCCAAGATGTGATCAACATTTTTATTACACTTGTGAGATAACAACCATAAAACTAATAAATATGAAACAATTTATGTAAAACAATATCTTAATATACTAGGTGGTGTAGTGAGAGTGCTTTAGGAGGGGGGGGGGATTTTATAAATTTAAATTATTTATAATAATAATAAATCAATTATTGGGTTGGCAAGAATCTTAACATTGCCAGATCACAATGAAACTGACATAGATAATTTATTATATTCATTTGGCTACTACACCGATAGGCATATTTAACGTTACCATTAATACAATAATCACTAGGATATCAATGCAAGCCTAGCGATTACAACTGGCCGATTTATTCAAGCAAACAATTATATGAATTTTACTTTAATTGAAAATCTTCTGACGAAGTTAAAGTTAGTAACCGGGAACAATGTTCACAAGATGCTACAACAAAAACAGTCAGCAATCAAAATGAATTCATGAAATGAACATGCGTCTCGGGCGCCGTTAAATAACAAGGAACTCGCGATATGCAAAGGCTCCCACAATGTTCAACAAAATGTCGGCTAGCTCAGGGTCAAAATTTGCTTAAAGAACACAAGTCCCTTTCTCAAGTCGTTTATGGGTCATTCGCAGTCTCATGAGAACACAACGATGCCAGACCTGGCTTTAACACTTTACCATAGCATAGGCAGCAGCACTGAAGTCCGTCGCACTATCAGCCCAGCGCGATAGAAAGATCACCAGCCAGTGATCATAGGCAGGTCACTGTACTGACCAAGCACAACCGTTCTGGACCGCAGCCCAGCCAGAAGTAGTCTTCCTCCTCTTCGGAAAACGATGGCGTCCCTCTCGGCGAAGGAACATGCCGTGCAGAAAAGAATAAACCCTGAATTAACTTGTGAAGACCCTGTCGATGATTTTCATAGGCAGGTTGGAAATCACGTGGTATCGTTGCACACTCAGATTCGCGGCATTTTGCCAGCGTCCCCTCCACGTCCATCCTTGGTGGGGCGGGGGAGGCTGACCTTCACATGTTTGCTGTGCGAACCGTTGGGGTGACTGACTGGCCTTGGCTGGCGACAACGAGGCGGCCCATTGTGTCCGTTCACTGGGACTAACGGTTTCACTTCCGTCCCTAGCCTGAGATGTGCGATCCTTCGCTTAAACAAAATCTTACGCTCGCACATTTTTCGCTGAGTCCTCTCAAATGAAATACCCTTGCATATTTATTTAATCATATACAATTTTGGGCTGCCCGAGATCAATTTTAATTAATTTTAATCTGAATAAAATTTAAAAACAATTTAACAAAAATATAAATTGTAGCGTGGCGTGATAACGTCCCGTTACAGTGGATGGATCCAGCATGAGAGTATAAATAATTAAGTTTGCTAGCCTGTAAGCAAGACTGTAAGATAATGGATACCGCTGACCTTAAGAAAGAGTTATGGTATGGGAACAAGTTTGGTCTGGAATCTGAAGAATGTTTTAATTCATTGCGTTAAGAAGAAAGAATGATTGACGCCCTAAGTGAAATAAATGTTAAATAACAGAAAACGTGAGGTGAGTTATTTAATGTGTGGTAGAATGTCTTAGAAAACGATGACTTATTTCTTAACCAGCGAAGAGGTAGCTGCCGTTTGATAGTAATCGAGAATGCATAACAGGCTATAAAGAAAAGGATTGTTCTCTCTCACATGCAGAACACAACAGATTCGAGAAGGCAATTTCTTTCAGAGCAGAAATCATAACGAGGGATGCTACACATGTTTTGCAATCTACAGAAGTTTCTTAGGCTAGCACGGCACGCCCACTTGTGAGTGACACGAGCTAATCAACTCCTTGAGTGACAGCCGGTGTAATTGGCTTTCGATCTCCCATAATGGACCAGTTACCTACTCGGCCGATACCGAGCTCCTACCGAGAACCTCTAATTAACAGTTCGGTGGGCTTTTGCATGACATATCACACCAGGTTTTTCAATGGACGCATGACTACTTAGTCACACATATGAGTATGGATGAGCACTATAAAAAGTAATACCGTGGATTCTGAGTAATTAATGGGCTCATCCTTAAAGAAGTTCGTAAATTAAAAATCCAGAAAAATGAGGGGAAAATATTTTTCCTAGATACTGTTAGTATCTTAGATTCAATAGCAACAGTAGTTAAATAAAAACCTGGTAACTTCGAGTTAAGCCAAGTGTATCTACTGTATAGGTCCGTACTCTAATGACAAGGTATATGTATCTAGTATGTGGTAGGTCAGAAACTCAGAAGTAGTCGCCTGGTACGAAAATCAAAGCTTGACAGGTTTTCAGTTTAGGCATCGGACATCCATAGCCGCGTCATGTTGCCGCTGGCATCGCTAGTGCCTTCGTTCGGTTCCATTGAAATATATTAAAGGTATATTACCAGCCAGTGTAGCACAGTGCGCAGAGGTGATGAAAACTGAATCGGGGAGGTACAACGGGACCGGGCACGAGCCCTGCACTCCACGTACCGACAGTCCACATTGCGGTTTTTCGCAATCAACTTGTCGAGTCCCAATCTCTACCTCATAAACTACACATTTCACAAAAATATAAACACATCATACAGAACACAAGAAGTTACACGTTTCACCCGGCCCAACAGGTTCGGTTAGAATTCATTTCCTCTCTCACCCTTCCATGAGTCACGCACTATAGAGGCCTGACGGAGGGACATACAGTGGATCGTCAGCTTTATGACTCCGTTCGGAACCATAAAAACTGGGGGCAAGCACGTGTTGATCCTCCAGATATTAGAGATGGGTAGGTCCCGTATCAGTTGCGCTAGGGATGGATATACATCCGAGCGCTTGTCGGATCTGTATCCAGCCGGACCTGTATCGTCGCGCGACAGGTCTCATGTGGCGGGAGGTTGAACCACGGCCGGACCTGCAACCGCCAACCTGGAGCTGTTCATACTTTTCACGCAATTTTTCATTGCAGTTGCGATTTGAAATCTATGTTTTGAAGAGTTTAATGTCACTTATTGTGCGACTGGATTACAGTTCAGTTTAAAGATAAGATTATAACTGAAAAACCATTTCTTAATCACTTACTGTATGTCCGGACTCATACAGCTCCGCCGGACACAAAACTGGATGTAGCTCCGCACACGTCCAGTTCCGCCATACACTTCGCCTGCCCGATTGTAGAGCCGGACCCATACAGGTCTGCCGGACACTAATCCTGGATATAGATCCGCAGAGCTGGATGTACGAGAATTCTCCGACCCGCACATCTCTACCAGATATTATGATTCCATAATGTAATCATGTAAACACGTGTATCGCATATGGCAGGTTCAGCATAGACAGCGGCAGACAGCTCAACGCTGTGCTAGCTTGTTAATCACACTATTAGTTTTACCGTTCAGTTCCAGTCAAGATTATTATAGCTACATTCTAAAAAAAATACGTTTTGAAGTAACATAAGTAGTTAAAAGCTTATAGTTTTTTTCGCACGCCACGTTGGCTCAGCTGATTGCGGCACAGTGGGGGTGTCTAGCGCTGACCCGGGGTTTGCTAGTTTGAGTCCTGGTGGTGGATGAAAATTTCATCACCAGGCCTTGTACGTCCGGGAAGGACGCAGGATGCCCGCGATGAACCGTTGTGCAGTCAGAATTCCTTCAGTCACTACCAGCCGTGACCTTAAGTCATACACGATGTCTCCCACACCATGACACCAGTGGTCAGAGAGTAGTAGCATCCAATTGTGGAATTACTGCCCCATGTCTAGGCTGCCGTTACTAACACAACACAAAACGGCTGCGTTTTTAGTAGTGCCTTGACCGGAAGGTGCGGACTGGTGATAAATGGCGTCGCATTGTGTTCAGCGATGAATCGCGGTTCTGCACTACCTCGGATGATCTTCTTTGGCCGACCTGAGGAGATGTCCCACACTTCCAATATTTTGGAGGGGCACAGCGGTGATACTGTTACTGTCACGGTGTATGACTTCAGCTCACGGCTGGTGATGGTTGACGGAACAAACATCTTGCGTCCTCGTGTGTTATTGTGGTTTCATTTTTCAACAGGACAATGCTTGTCTGCACTCGCACGTGCCTCTATTAACTGTTTGAGTGATGTTGATGAAGTCCGGTGGATGTCTCAAATACAACATGTGTGGGAGCAGCTCATGGCTGGTGATCGTTGAGGGAACAAACATCCTGCTTCCTCGTGTGTTATTGTGGTTTCATTTTTCAACAGGACAATGCTTGTCTACACTTGTCACGTGCCTCTATGAACTGTCTGAGTGATGTTGACGTAGTCCGGTCGATGTTACCGATATAACATGTGGGGGAGCAGCTCTGACGTTAACTCCGTCTCCGTACCAGTATCCAGGATATCAAGGACCAGTTACAACAGTTGTGGGCCAGCTTGACTCAGGAGCTTTATACAATGACTTCATGACACACTTCCCGATCGATTCAACGCATGAATGAAAGAGAAAGTGCAGCGTCATACTGATGAGTGGGCTAATGCTGGTAAGTTCATTGTAAAGTTCACTCGATTTTGTAATGACTGAAAAAGCATCACATACACTCTCAACATGTGAAGATTCAGTTTGCCGGCCTCGGTAGCGTAGGGGCTAGAGTGCTAGCTCCACGTGCCGAAGGTCGCCGGTTCGAATCCGGCCGCGGGTATGGATGTTAAGTGTTGTGTGTCTGTGTGAATGTCCTGTCCGTCCTGTGGTGTCCATACTTAGGAGATACAATATATAAACACTGGAAGACGACTGATTCACTGGAAGCTATAATATAATCACATTGAGCTGGCTGTATGGCATCAGCTGCCGAAAGCCTTTTTTTTTTTTTTTTTTTTTTTTTTTTTTTTAAGATTCAGTTTGTTCCCTCCAACCCTTCTGGTTGCTTCACTTTTTGTCGTGTGATATAGATGAAAGTTTTTTTTTATTATTATTGGTCGTTTAGATGCATGGTATAGTCAAGATGGTGGAAAAAATTTATGTTACAAGGTAACAGCGTTTCTGAGTTACAAAAAAAGGTTCAACATTGACTACTTTCATGCCATTAATTTCTTGTTTCCAGTGAAAAAATGACTTAGCCTTTTATTTCACTAAATCGAAACATCTAAACTCTGAAAGCTAGCTTACAAATAATGTTTTCCTATCAAATTTAGTACTAAAGAATAACCACCCTTCATAAGACATAATTTTATAAAATTTTGAATTCGGTTTTTGGTAATTAAAATACGTAATATATTAAAATTTCATTTACGAGCTACATGACTGACGGACGAACGGTCTAAAGTAGTCCGAATGTTCGGATCGAGGTTACGTACTCTCCCATCTTTTATCTCTTACTAATGCACGACCCTGATAATTGTGAGGTACGATTGTCAATAATTACTCAATGTCATCAAAAACACTGCTATCCTCTGAATATAAAACTACTTTGATGTTAGTATTGTGACATGCGATCAAATATAATACCTTTTTAAAGAACCGTTGACTTCGTGCACTCTATTTGCTCTCGTGTCCACTAGTAAAATATGTGCTTACAAGTTAATTAAAAACCTGGTTTATGGAAAACACACCTTTGTCACTTATGAATAAAAAATACATTAATTAAATAATAATGTTTAATTACAAAATGAATTAAACCTCGTTTTGCACGTAAATAAAATAAGAGTAGAATTTAATGAAAATTAAACTAAAAAATTGCTCGTGAATCGAAGTCTTGCTTGAACGCACGTCTCAAAATTCTCTGTTTATAGAGCTGAGTCACACTGGAACAGTTGACACGTCAATATGCCACTTGAGTATAGGTGAAGGTGTGGTTCTATTCTGCGCGAACCAGCTGATTCTTTTCCCAGGCGCGTCTCTCGCGGTGGTGTCCACACCAAGGACACAGTCGCAAATTTAGCACTGTACATGACATTTGTATCTGAGTTCAACACTGGAGATAACGAAATAGTTTATTTTGATAGTGATTACGTAATTAATTGAAAATTACACCAAGTTTCAAGTTTATTTTTCACCACTAATTTAAATCGTAATAGTGCTTATTGTGATTTAATTGCTTTATATAGACTGTTATAGACAGTTATTCTCCTTGAGTTTTTTATACTCTACAATTCTTTCACTAATCGTATTGTCATATTTTTAACAATTTAGGCAAATCAGCTATTTTTTTAACCCTTTCTTTTGCTTATGGCTTTACACCTTTTCGACGACGAGGCCATTAAAGGACTGGGAGCAAGGAACAGAAGAAGTTCAGTCATGGCCGTTTTTTGAAGGAACTTTCCCGGCATTAGCCTGGGAAACTGGGGGCTATATGTGATAATGGGGTTATTATGGGATATTTGACACCAGGGCGATCTTCCATATAGCAGGGATCCCGAACTGCTTTAATTGAGATATTTATAATAGTTCTTACCTTTTCGATATACCACAAACTCTTCCACACAATTATCTGAAATAACTTGGGTACTAACCTAAAGTCTGCAAATGACTTAGACGACACAACTGACAAATTAAAAAAGGACTTTAATTATAAATACCTAGCCATACATTTATCCGCAAATCTATCTAACTTATGCTGGAAGGGATCGACTCGCACGCATGGCTACAATGTTACCAACTTTAATTTACTAAACAAATGAATAACTAGCTTCTTGATACGAATATTACTGAAATTCGGCTTTACTGAATTAAAACGCGAATGACATTGATTAAATACAAGATTGCGGAACACTTCATTACCAAATAGATTCTCACGAGGCATTACAACATTATTACAAACAACGACAGATAACTCGTTTAAGTTACACAGGCTGAATAATTTATCTAACATATTTTATCTACCCAATAACTAACTACATGAGACAGGACTATACACAAAGCACAGCTTTGCCAAGCGCCAAAGGCACACAGATAAGAAACAAGTCTTACCTCTAACATGGCTGCTGGCAGAATAAGCAACCAAAGAATAGGACGATCACATGCCACGCTGGGGTTCTTACGTGCGTGCAATCACGTGTTAGACGCATGATGTGTGCTTCGCACAGCAGAAGCACTGAGCGTCAGCAAAAAGACTCACGTAGGCACCCTCCGCTTGCTTCAATCAACTTACAATATTCACTGAATAAAATACCAAAACTCCTCATTTAAACCCTAATTCACAGACTGCCTATTACAAAACCACGGGAAACAGAATTCGTTATGTCCGGACGGGGATTCAAACCCGCGTCCTCCTGAATGCGAGGCGAGTGCCTTAGTGCCCACCAATCACGCTCATTTCTATGAAGCGCTTTTGCGCCCAACTTTCCTCCAACTTTAACAGTTAAATTCATTCGGCACCCATAAGTAACAGGTCAGTATTTAATGGTCAATAACGTTCCTTCAAAATTGCACCAGATAACAGCGAAAACTGCATGAAATTACGTTCAGAGGATCTCGATATTAGCGCGCTCACACAGATAGGTGGATACGCATTAGAGACTTTATTTTACACTATGTATAGATACACATTTCAAACAGTACACTTCATTTAACACGAACACCCACCACAATCATCTAAACCTAAAATAACACATCATAACACTAACAATACCGCAGAAGGCAACGGGAATTCACGCTGGACTGATAAGTTGCCTTGGAGGAGTAACAGGTAGTCATCTCCGCCTTGTTTAACAATCAAGGCAGCTCCATTTAGTCCAGAATAACACCTTAGTCCCTGGTCTCAAGGAAAGGATTGGACTTGCCTGTTTGCAAGGTCATTCACTTTTCTCACATTCACTCCTACTACGAAAGCCACAGTAGCGGAATATTAAGAAGAATTTTTGGGAGACAGTAACACGTACTGCCGCATTGTTACAGACTTTTTTTTACCACGTACATGACCTTATTATCCGGACGGGAGCAAGGGGGGGGGGGAATATTGAAGATTGTGTAGCAAGTGAATTTGATAATATTGGTTTTCGCAGAATTAAGAAAACTTACACTCATCGTCGTTAAGCCAGGCAATTTTGACTTGCGATTTACCATTGGATTGTTACGATCACAGCTTTTTATGGCCGTAATTTGTTGTATTTCGTGTTTATGCGCAGACTAAAACAACTCTGAATGTAGACAAGTGTTCTTATTTTGCTATTATTAACGATTTAGTTAGAATATATTTACATATTCGAATTCATAACTCTGTAATCTTTCCTTGTTCAGAAAGTTATAAGTTCTGGTACGCTTTTTTACTTTTTTTTTTTTTTTACTTATTTCTTTACGTCTTGTCGACGGCTAAGGTCATTAGAGGCGGGATGGGACTGGGTACAAGGAACGGGAAGGAATTCGGCCATGGACTTTTTGAAGGAAACATACGGGCATTCACCTGGAGTGATTTGGGGAAACCATGGAAAACCCAAATCTGGATGCCCGGACGGGGATTCGAACACGCGTCATCCCGTCTGGTACGGTGACGTTACGGTTCGTTGCACTAGGAGACCGGGCATGGACCGCAATTTGACTTTTGATTTGTTAAACCTTTTTAACCAGACGGTGTCGTTAGAAGTGCTAACGCTGAAACTAAAATACGTCATTCACTGTCCACAATTGGCAAAACATTTTACGAGATCATCAGGATCAATTCCGGACACTTATAGCCCGTTCAGTTAACAGAGACGGCTCAAGGTCAGTCTGCACTTCACTGCCCTTACCCCTACATGCGAAGGGGAGATTTGTTATTGCCTTACCTGGACACATTAGTCAGCTCGGAGGGGTAGGAAGGGAGGGGCCGTGAGGTGAGGAGCCGGACCCTGATATGATGATCTTGAGCCGCTAGTTCGGAGTGAAAAAGGTATAGTCTTACAGTACTGCCCCAGGGATCATTATTTACACCACATCTCTATTGCTGACTTATAGCTACTTTAAATTCACATCAGTGATTCGTTTAAACGCTTGCTTTACCGTTGTGTTTTAGTTCATTCTGCCAATATTTTGTTTAATTTTTCATGAAACCAGCATCAATGATAGTGCACTAAAGCAGGATGAATGAATTATATCTACTGCGGCCATCACAATCAGTCTTTAAATTATCATCTAATCTTCTAGCCAGAGGTCTTTATTTTATAATGTTTTTTTTTATCCATTTACTTGCGTTCTAGTGTAACTCGCTGTTGGTACGTGGTTGAAACGTGTCTTGTCTCCACTCCTAACTGGGCGTCACCCTTCAGAGCTCCATGCGTTTCCGCTTCGTCATCTAAAGCTAATTTCGGTCCCTTCTAAATGAATTACGTCGTGTTTTACAGCCACTAAGTCAGCCAAAGTTTATTTCTTTCATCGTACTCTAATTAATTTGCTGAGAGATTAAACATTTCGTCAGTCAAAGCTTACTTAAAAAACACACACTATTATCACTAAATTCATCGGACCATTAGCAATTGTAAAAAAGTAATATACTAACAATAAGAGAATCCACGTTTTATTTTCTCCAAATTAAAATTAAATAGCATTTATTCGTACAAATTTTTGCATATTTAACATTTGTATGAGCAACCATTAAAAGCTGCATTTATAGTTCACAAGTAAAACCCCATAATGCCAACTCGCCAATTAATTAAAACCAGCGAAGTCCTAGACCGAATTCGACGTGGCAACACTGACAACGCTAATCTTTCTAGTTACCATTATACCTGTAGAGCCGACTTATAACCACTTTTAATTAACATCAGTAATTCATTTTAACGCTTGTTTTGCGTTATGTCTTAGTTTATTCTGCCAATATTTTGTTTACTTTTTCATGAACTCAGCATTACATAGTATTTTATTTAACTTATTCAACTGAAATTTTTTATCTTCTTTTCCTATATGCTCTTATAAGAAACCACGTGTCGATTTTCTCAGTAACTTCATTTCGGAAGAATGTATCTATGGCCATCTTCTTTTTCCCGAGGTCCAAGTAAAGTTTCCCACCAAAGTCGCTCTGAATTTTACCAGGAGAAAGTTGGGAAAATTTTGTAATATAATGTGCCTGATGTTTACTTTGAAATTAATTTTGAAATACCAAGCGTGGTGGGTGAGCGGTTAAAGCTCTGGCCACGCAATCGGGAGGACGCCGGTCGAATCCCCGTCCGGTCATCCAGATTTCGGTTTTCCACGGTTTCCTCAAATCATTCCAGACGAATGCCGGGATGCTTATTTCAAAAGGTCATGGCCTAATTCCTGCCCGTTCCTTGTCACCAGTCCCATCTCGCCTCTAAGTCGAGGAGACGTAAAGCCATAAGTAAATAATAATAAAATAATAATAATGTTCTACTATATAATTTCGTAAGGTCACTCACTCACCTCGATAACTATTGGCTGGAAAATGGTGACGTCATGGGCCAGCCTTCGCTCACAAAACAGCAACCAGAGATACCATTATAAGAAATTCGTGGTTATGTCCACAATATAATAGCCAAGCAACTACTACCAAATTAGTAGCCATAATACAGTCATTAAGTATGCTTTTCGTAGCGTTTCATAGTTTAAAAAAATATTGATAAATCTTGCGGCTGAAAAAAGTGGATCTGCTTTTCAGTAACATGTTGCTAATGAAAGCAACTTAAAGAAACTTAAAAAAAAATACTCATGGTCTCTGTTGTAACCGCGAATGACATTTGTTATTCCGGCTTGGAAAAATGTTAATCTAATTAAAATTTTCACTAATGTTTTTGCTTGACCAAAGTTTATGCATTACGGTTCATTTGCTTTTTAGGGATTTTACTGACCACTTTCGTTAATGGCTTTTGTTCATGTTCGCTGTGCGTGAGTTATTAGGTTATTTTAAATGTACATCAGACCAAATATCCGAATCTAGTATTATGGAAATTTATTTCTACGGAGTTGCTCAACTGTTTAATAATATGGATTGTGTATGAAGCTCTCTGGCCTTTACATATATTATGACCAATGACTACATTATGAGTGTTTGCCCAATCTCAATAAAAGACGACGTGATGCTATCGAAACAAACAGGAGTTTTTTTAAATTTTGCAGAGTGAACGTTAAGGGTCAAATACAAGTAAGTTTCTATTTAAGCAATTATTCGATTGCGCTCTCGACCCTGTTCGTGTTTAATACCTACCTCTATTAATGCTTCTGAGTTCTTCAAGCTCAACGGATTTTATTAACCCTGTAACACTGGTCAATATTACATTTGGTCAAATGAGGTCAACCTGTCATAACCTTTCTTTTTGCGGCTTTACGCCTCGTCGATGGCTAAGGTCATTAGAGGCGGGATGGGACTGAGGACAAAGAACGGGAAGGAATTCAGCCATGGCCTTTTTCAAGGAAGCATCCCTGCATTCGCCTGTAGTGATTTTTGGAAACCATGCAAAACCCAAATCTGGATGCCTGGACGCGGATTCGAACCCGCGTCCTCCCAAATGCGAGGCCAGAACGTTAACCGTTCACCCACCACGCGCGGTCACACATAATCTTTCATCCTAGAAACCGGAACTATTCTAGACCCGTGACGATACGCAAAAAATGGTCACGGTATGAAATAAAAGTAAAGTAAAACTGTTTCCCATTAAGTAAGCTTATTATCACAGTTGAGACAGTTAATCACTTTAGTGTGGTATAAAACTCACTTAGTGACCGATTTTACGTCTATTGAAACTCGACGTATAAATTGTATAGTAAGAGTGTGTCCCTGTAAGAGTTAATCATAGGCTCACCTATCTAACTTAACTATAATTAGACTGAAAAATTAATTAAAAATAAATAATTATCCAAATATCACACACCACGCCCTAGTCAGACATAACACGTTAAATAAAACGTGTGAAATGGCACACTTACCCGCAAGTGTGGCTGAGGTCGTGGAAGGTACGTACAATGAGGCATGTTCCAGTCCTGGTCCCCGCGTACCGGCTGACCTAATTGCGATTTCTAGGCGGATTCCCGCAATCATCGAGGCAAATGCCGGTACAGTCCTCAATTTTTGCCTCATAAACTGCGCATTACACAAACAAACATATACTTAACGCACATAGATCATTGCTACATTTTTTGCAGACAGATGACAATACAACTTTCATCTCAGGCTCAGCGACAGGTCGAACAAATCTCAAACACATAATGCGGTTTACCTACCTCCCTGTGACTGGATTACCCCTGTGTTGTCTGGTATTTCTTACAATTTATGTTCTTGTAAGCAACTGCAACCATTTTCCTAGGATAATCCCGTATTTTATAAGTTCTCCACAGACTGATGAATTTCAAGCGATCAATCACATTTCGTAGTTTATAAACGTAATCATGGGAGTCTATTTTTGTATCCTCTGCATTTATCGGCGATATTATTATAATATTGATATAATAGGCTTTAGCCTTTCTAGTACCATTCTGCGTTACCAAATGAAGCCCAATAACAGTAATATCTGAGCTACTGTTAATTGGAATGAAAAGTTTAGAAATCAAGAGCTAGAACATTTTAAGGGATGAAGCAGTATATGAGGATGTTCTTAAGGCTATATTAACAGCAAATGTTCACAGGTTACTTACTCAGCAACCAAAATACATAAATTTCTGTTTTAACTGCAAAAGCAAATGTTCCATTTTAATTATTAAATGCAATTTACGAAGTATCTTTCTGGTTGATTGATTAGTACATATATTTCAATAAGTCTTACTCTACATCAGTGTTTATGAATAACTAAAACCCTTCCAAAAATATTTATTATTTGTCATCCCTCTTTAGTTTGCAAATTATATAAAAAATACTTGTTTACAAAATAACATATTTTATGAAGCAGAAGCTCTTTCAGTCTGAACTTGAAGCTGACATTATTTTGCGGTGATGTTTAATTCTTTTGTCAGGACATTGAGAAAAAATCTGCAAAACATTTTATCCCTTTCTGTACAAATGGTTTTAATTTTATGCTCTAGCAGTCCTTTACCCACCTAGATCAGCTAAAATAGAAACTTTATTTTTGACATACGTGTTTCGATTTATTAAATAATCTTCGGTGCCAATTCTTATTTTCTTAATACAGTATATCTCAGTCTTTACTTACTTTAAGTGTTTTCACATGCACTCTTTTAATATTAGTTTCAGGTACTATGGCTATGTATGCAACATTTCAGCTTTCTATAAAAATAAAGTAGAAAGTATATGTGTTGCTTTTGCATTGCAATTAGTCCTAAGCTTTTAAAAAGATTCCTGCCCTGTGTTCGTGGGTTTAGTATACAAATAATTCTTGGAGCACGTTACCCGGGCTTACATACATTCTGCGATACGGAAGAGTTTCTCAGAAGGAGTTGGCGTCAGACCGCAGGAGGTAAAATTATGAAAAATGTATGTCTTCGTTTTCTTACCAGCTTTTTATTCTGTTTGCGACGCCTCGATTATGTCGAGGTCATTAGAGTCGGTAAAGGAACTGGGGGAGGGGGGGGGAGGCAAGAAAGGTATGTAATTCGGCTATGGCCTTATGTGATTTCGGTAATGAATGGAAATCCGAAATTTGGATGGCCGGCCGGGGTTTCGAACCTGCGTCCTCCCGAAATCAAAGCGAGAGCGTTAGCGCTCACCCAAAATGCTCGGTCTTATCAGCTATTCCTAGCATTAATCTCAATAGTTACGTAATGTATATCCATTGCAAACCATGCAGTTTCATGGATCTCGACGATATTTATGACGTGTGATCTTTTTTGGCATCGCTAAACTGTTTTCTGCTGAGGGCTTTTCGGCTCATCGATTTGAGATAGTAAAAGACTGGATATAACCATGGACAAGAACCGGGAAGATTTTGCACATGTCTTTTATTAGCAACCGTCTCAGCATTTGCCTCTTCGTCTGGAATCATTAGGAAATCATGGAAAAGATAAATCGTGATTAACGGACCGGGGATCGAACCTTCATCTTCCGGAAAGCCAGGCAAGGACGTTAACTGTTCGCTCACCAAGCTGAGCATTACACAGAACTGGGCGTCGATCGCTTTTTTGTCATCTACTTAAGCAATCTAAAGGGTAAGTACACATTTGTTCATTTATAGGTTACTACTATAGAACTATAGGCTAGCTACGTCTGTCTGTTCCTTTGTCCCAGCATCACTCAAAAACCACCGAAATAATTTGGGTGGATTTTTCAGTCAGAAAATTTATGGTGTAATTTAAAATCTGCTGTATCTACGTAACCGGGTAACGGAGCAAGAAATGATAATTTGATGGTACCGAGAACAGACAGACGCTGAATTCACGCGGCATGAACACTTCTTTACGAGACGATCACCAAAGATCACGCCATTGTGGATTCTTTTAATACTGTTTTTCCTCGTCGAATAATGAGATTACAGGCATCAAAGGAAGAACATATATCTTTCACATTTTTTAAGTGAAAACTTCTACAAGTGCGTTAAGCGATGTTTTAATGGGGGTAAACCTTTGAGTTCGCAACTTCCCGTCACCGACATGCTATGACCTGTTTCGCGTATGATAAGCTCGCCTGTACGCTTTTTGGATAGGTAAAATCTTATGAGTTCGCGTATATCTGTAACTATAAGTATGACGTATTAAGCTTGGACAGCAGATTCTACTTGTATCACACACACACACACACACACACACACACACACACACACACACACACACACACACACACACACACACACACACATACAGGGTGTTACAAAAAGGTACGACCAAACTTTCAGGAAACATTCCTCACACACAAACAAAGAAAATATGTTATGTGGACATGTGTCCGGAAACTCTTACTTTCCATGTTAGAGTTCATTTTATTACTTCTCTTCAAATCACATTAAACATGGAATGGAAACAAACAGCAACAGAACGTACCAGCGTGACTTCAAACACTTTGTTACAGGAAATGTTCAAAATGTCCTCCGTTAGCGAGGATACATGCATCCACCCTCCGTCGCATGGAATCCCTGATGCGCTGATGCAGCCCTGGAGAATGGCGTATTGTATCACAGCCGTCCACAATACGAGCAGGAAGAGTCTCTACATTTGGTACCGGGGTTGCGTAGACAAGGGCTTTCAAATGCCCCCATAAATGGAAGTCAAGAGGGTTGAGGTCAGGAGAGCGTGGGGGCCATGGAATTGGTCCGCCTCTACCAATCCATCGGCCACTGAATCTGTTGTTGAGAAGCGTACGAACACGTCGACTGAAATGTGCAGGAGCTCCATCGTGCATGAACCACATGTTGTGTCGTACTTGTAAAGGCACATCTTCTAGCAGCACAGGTAGAGTATCCCGTATGAAATCATGATAACGTGCTTCATTGAGCGTAGGTGGAAGAACGAAACTAAAATGAGCTCTAACATGGAAAGTAAGCGTTTCCGGACACATGTCCACATAACATATTTTTCTTTGTTTGTGTGTGAGGAATGTTTCCTGAGAGTTTGGCCGTACCTTTTTGTAACACCCTGTATATATATATGAATGTTTTTTTTTTCTTTTTGCTTTTTGCCAATGTTCTTTGTACAAACATACAGTTTTTATCCTATTTTGATGGAACTATGCCATCGTATACTTTAAAACAAATAGAGAAATACTGTTTACGTTTGATTTACTAAAAGCTAAACCCTCTCCTCCTTTCCCCCCTCGCCTTAATTTCTGTTAACATTGTTCATACAAAACCATGGTTTTTATCCGATTTTGATAGTACTTAGCACAGGAATAATTCAAAACAAGGCCGTCTCGTAGCTCAGCGGTTAAGGCCTCTCCGGTGGCGGGTTCAGATCTCGTGGTGAGCGGGAATTTTTAGGAATTATATTTTATCACATGAGCTACGCCGCGGCGTTCCGTGGTTCTGATTCCACGTTAAACTGTAGACTCCTGAGGAAAGGAAGTGAAAACGTTTTTTCGCGCGTTGGGCGATTTTTGGGTGGATAAAATCATACGAGTTCGCGTCACCATTATGGTAATGTTAACAGTATGTCTGTAGTGGTCTGGTGACTTCGTGGTTAAGGTGTTTGACTGGCGAACGAAAGGACTACGGCTCGAATCTCTGTCTCAGCGGGGATTTTCGAAGACCTTTAACCCGACCTTCACCTCTGGCATAGCTTGCTGTGTGATGTGAAGCACGCCAGAACGCTTCCGTGGCTCGGATTCCACGTTAAACTGTAGGGCCCCCGTACCTGGTAGCAATACCGGGTTAGGTTAAGGCAGGTAAGGTAGGGGTGGAATGTGCAGCCAGTAGAAACCCTATCACCAGGTAATTACAACCACAAGGAATTATTATTATTTAGTATATCTGCAGGTATAAGTATGATGTGCTCCGCGTATGATCTTCATAGTTTTAAGTTTTCACTTCTATGGGTAGTCCCCAATGACCGCCACTTGTTTCGTTTTTTTATGAGAGTTTTTGTACACAGATTAATTGGGAAATAAATGTTCTAATTGAAAAATCTGTGATTCTATTTGATTTTTACGTGAAGGAACCATTTTTATTAAAAACGTAAAGATTTACCATTAAAAAGTTAAGTTTACAGGTAATCGGAACTTACTTCCACTCTCGAAATATAAACTTTTTTTTGTAGAGTTTTACGCCTCGCCGAGTTTGAGGTCATTAGAAGCTGGAGATACAAGGAACGGGAATGGTTTCGGCCATGGTCTTTCGATGGAACCATCCCGACGTTCGACTGGGGTGATTTGTGGAAACCATGGAAAACAGACCTTTGGATGGCCGAAAGGGGATTTTAATCTACGTCCTCCTGACTGCGGGCCCGAGCGTTGCCGCTGACCGACCATGCTCGGTGAAACAATAAACGTATAAATCTGGTAGAAAAGATACTTATTTGATTACTTA
This sequence comes from Vandiemenella viatica, assembly GCA_031002005.1. Classification (NCBI taxonomy): domain Eukaryota; kingdom Metazoa; phylum Arthropoda; class Insecta; order Orthoptera; family Morabidae; genus Vandiemenella; species Vandiemenella viatica. The sequence continues at coordinate 232,331,010 of CM061921.1, read as the reverse complement.
CTTCATTTGTAAGCTATCAATTTAAGAATTCATTTAAAAAGTAAACAAACTGTGTTACGTGTTTTTCAAGTTAAAGAATTTCATCATTTAAAATATAAACATGTTATTGGTTAATGAGCCAGGCTTTACGAACGATAACTCCCTTCAAGCTAAACAGAAATTCTTTAAAAATTTCAGAGGGAATCATTTGAGTAAAATAAAAGTCAGGTTCATAAATCAGCCAGATCTGATCAAGGAATAAAGACATTTTCGTTAAATGACGTCACCAAACACTGACATCACGCGCATGGCCTTCATTGTCAAGCTAGCAGCGGCCAGATATATTACAACAAAACTGAGGCTAACAGCGTTCCTTTATAACTAAGCAATTCCCAGAAACGAATTGCCGGAATATTTTCATTAAGTTTGCTTTTCGTATCATATCATTCCACATTAAATATGTCCACTTCGTTAAAAACATATGCTAAAAGTTTACGGATAAAAAGAAAGTGGACTAAAATTGTACTTTACGATTCAATGAACTCCTTAAGCTGTTGCTATTTTTCAATCCCTACTGTTACACTGCTCTGTCATCTTTAGGTATTTACATTGAACATCTGAAAGGAGGTAAAAGCTATTAAACGTAAAAAACTTGGCGTTTTTTTATTACCTTGAATTTAATGTGATAAATTTAATTCCTATATTTGATTAAAAATTGAAATTTTTAAATATAATAGTATAAGAATTACGGGACTATTTATTACGCAAAATTGCTATGTTCTTTAGCGTATAAGTAATGAGCAGTGTTGTGCAACATGACACGTTTTTATCCACGAGTTCTTGTTGACAAAGTATGCCAAGGCGAAGAATGACGACTCTCTACACCCAAATTTCTAACTGTGAGAGAGATTGGAGAATTGGCGTGTTGAAATGGGTGCATTATTACGTGGAATCTCCCGAAGGATTGGCCGTAGTGCAATGTCAGTACACAGACTTGTTACACAATGGATGAAAGAAGGCTCTAGTACTCCTAGAAGAGGCACAGGTCCATACAGAAGTACAACAGCACGTGAAGCCCGCCAAATTGTGTGGGTGGCTGTTGCTGGCAGCCGGGTGACTGCAGGCCAGATCAAAGCAGTGGATACGTAGAGGGTCAATTGTAAACCAATTGCTTGAAGCAGTTGGCCCCTATACAATGTGTTACACTAACCTGATTTCATTGCTAGCATCGTCCAACCTGCTGTAATGCAAAACGCAAATGGATGGATGAATTGTGTGCATTTATGTTTAGAGACAGTCTCGATTCTGTCTGTGGCAAAGTGATAATCGACAACATGTACGCAGGTGTAGTGTAGAAACAGCTTACCCTGCTGTGATTTCAAAATGTCACACAGATCTAGCCACTGCTGTCATGGTTTGAGGGCAATCAGTTTCGACAGCAGGACTGAGTTGGTTGTTGTTGAAGGCACAATGACAGCCCACCACCATGTGGATGGGGTGCTCAACCCTATTGTGATACTCTTCACGTCCACTATCCAAATCGCATCTTCCAACAGGCTAATTAATACCCGTCCTAATACTGCGGCCTTTACAACACAAGCCTTGCAAGGGATTACGATCACAATATTGACCGCACGGTCTCCAGATTGGCCCCAATAGATCATATCTGGGAGCAGACACATTGGAGCACATGGTCAGCCAGCAAAAACTGTGCAGCAACTGACTACACAGTACATGCAGGCGTAGAGAGACATAAGGCACCCGAACACTTATTGATTCAATGCTGGCAAGGATAAACGAATGTATAGTTGCTCAAGGTAGGCGCACTTCTTATTGGCAACTGTACCTAAAGGTAATTAACTTAGCCCGAACAATTCCAGTTTGTTATCATTTCTTCTGGATATAACCCTGAATATATCTACAAAGTTTCCTGAAATTCCACCATTCGGGCGTGCTGTTTCACTTTTAATTTCCGCCGGTGTATTATAGACCCGTACCCATACGCAACACACAAGCTCTGCGACTTGGAAACCCTGGCAGCTGCATATATGCATACATAACGATATGTACATGCAATGTGCTGAATTTGAAAGGCAAAAGAACGATGGCGAACAATACAACCTTTGTACACTACGGATTGGCAGTTGAATGTGTTTTGTATTTTTTCGGATGATTTAATACTGACTCATACCCAGATAAATAGAACTATTCGTAAATTGAATTTTAATCTTTAGTGAAACCACGACGAGTTCACACATATTCCAGTTAAGGAATAATTCCGATAAAACACTCGCTGAAATAACCACCAGAAAAATTTCTATTTGTAGCATTTCCATTATATCGCCTTAATTGCTAACTGGCATTTCGTGTCAAGGGTAATATATATATTTTGTTCTCACATTTTTATATTTAACTAGCATTTACCCGCTGCTTTGCACGCGCAGATCATGAAGTGTGTAGAAACGCGGGTAGTCTGCCTCTTTCTCCACCTATCCGAAACTGGTACTAACCTTTTGAAATTTGAAGTATCTGCCTCCACAAAATGTCCTCTTAAAGTTTTACACTCTCCTTCTTCGAAAAAATTGCCACATGTTACATTAAAAATGCCGAAATATGAGACTCTGCGCAACTGCGTAATGTTGCCAGCACTGAAAAATGACACAAAAATTATCGGCACAGGGATCATATCAACCTAAACAGTCTCGTTTTGTCATAGAGATCGTGGTTAGGTTGAAATTCGGCCTAGACCAAGAAAAATAATGTTTGGGAAAATCGTTGTGTGGCATCCATCTAAAACGTTGGCTATTTGTTTACAACGGAAGCAAACATTGTCTCCGATCGCTTGTATAGATTCTAAGATGGCAGTCGTTTTTGTAGGGGCTACTACATCTTTTTTTGTAGGAGTTATATTTTAACACAGTATAATATATGAAATATAAGAAACTAAAGCTACGTGAAACATTATCACTAACATCTCAGTAAGGGAGTACCGAGAATCAATAATACTTCAGGTCAGAAATTTCCAGATGACATATTTTTCCATATAAAGTGCATGTTATAACAAAAAGAAATGTACCTTAGATATAACGCTAAATGAAACTTACTGTCTGCGATAGTAATGGCCGTTAATTCTTAACTATCGACGCCTCCAACAATAGTATTGCAGCAAGGAATGTACTGCGATCACTCTTAAGATTTTTTAAGGCAGTTCTATCATTACCGTGACGCCACAATCTGATGATGGATTCTTATAGAACTCAGCAAAACAAATCGAAAATATTTTTTTTTTAAATATATATCTCGCTTGGTTTTCGAGATATAGCATGCCAAAAGTCAATTATAGGTATAGCTCCTTGTGCTTTTGGTGGTGTTTCTTCTAGTCCAGACTGTATTTCAACCTAACAACAACCACTAGGAAGAAAATAAAACACCTATAGAGTATTTCCACCGTGTAGATATAGTGGTTTCGGTGACTTTTTTTCTGGTCCATGCCGGATTTCACTCTAACCTCCTCACTTTTGAGATACAATATCTCGAAAACTAAGTGAGGTACCAAAACATTTTATTCTTTACTTTCAATTTGTCTCGTCGAGTTACATAAGAATCCATCATCAAATTGCGGCGCCACGGTAATCGTAGAATCCCTTTTTTTAATAACATATAAATACATTCCTAATCCATGAGTAACAACATGTATTTTTTTCTTAATGACTTTTATACAACTACCCACATTTCGAGCTATTTTCCTACACGGTATTTCAGAACTGAAGTAGTTAGATTGAAATGTAGTATAAACTTTGGCATTGATGTAACTCTGGTGGTAATGAAAAATATTAACTTACTTATATTAATTTAACTTAGCTAAAAAATGGAGGACTGCACGATAACCGTGATGCCGCATATTTATTTCGATATATAATAGTTAACACAGCTGAAATTATAACAACTAAGTGTAAACTTTTGCTGGGATTTTATGTGTAAACTTTTCTGGGATTTTATCTGTAAGCTTTGGCGGGGATTACATAGCTAAGAATAAGCTTTGGTGAGAATGTAGCTATGGATATAACCAAACATATTATTTCTGTAATATATGACTTAACTAAAAAAAAATCTTATTTTTAAATTCGGATACGGAGAATTTCACGATAACCGTGGTGCCGTAAATTTACTTAGAGCAGTTTTCTTTATTAATAATAATAACAGCATCTTTTTTTCTGATTGGATATTGGTTTTATTTTGACGATATATTGATTCGATCAATTATTTCTGTTTTAAAATTGTATGTACTAAAACTAATCGTACACGTTAAGAATTATTTTTAATTTCCTTCGTTTTCAGTGACACCAAATTACTAATTTCGCTATTTCACCAGCATGTAAGTTTCAAGAATTGGTAACAGTAAATGTATTAATGCGTTTGTGACAGAAGCTATGATTTACGAAAAGAATCAATAGCCAGATTTGTGGTTAGGTTAAAATGCAGCCTGGACCAGAATGACAATTAACTCGCTTTGTTAGATCATAAGGCGTGATGGATTTAGTTTTATTGTTATTTACACGGTGTGACATAACGTTTGAAGATGCTTAAGTGATTTTTAGTTTCACTCGTTCCATGTTGCTGTCGTCATTAACCCAAAGCACGTATGGTGATAAACATTGCAGAATTTGGGTTATGAGACTTATTTAATAGAAATAACAGTTTATTTTACTGGCCGTGGTTTGAACAGCAGCCAAAATTTGTGCACACATTCCTTGGGCGATATTAGTGACGAATATTTGCACTTTATAGCCACAAAATATATATTAATCGAGTAACGTACATAGAAATATGGAAAGTTCCGCACAAGTCATTGTGGGGAAAATGTATTGTTACCTGTTGATATTTATGATAGCTGTTTTTAATACAGCTTTCTTCGAGAAAAAAACTGATTTTCTTAAACATAATGATATGTAAAGAAGAAATATTGGCTTATTAATGTATAAAGTTTAGCGACATATTGTTCCAGAGACAAACTGTTAACTGTCTAAATATATGTCTACCACCATATAGTAATTAATCTAACGCATGCTTATTACGTTTAATTTGCCGTATTCCGTTTATTTTAAACACTGCGGTCCAGAAAACTGAGTAACAAAAGTAAAAAAATTAAACTGAATCCAAAGTTTTGTGTGATTATTGCGAAAGGAGTCTGAAGTGCACTATGATCGGCAGCCCACAATTTTCCAAATATAAAGGTTTTTAATTGTTTGCTCGTTCCAATGGTTCATATAAGTCATTAGCTATTTTCCCAGATTTTGCCTGGGACCATTAGCTCTAAAAACGTGAAAAACACATTCAAATTGCTGCGGTACTTATTGCGCGATACCCGTTACAGTAAAAAGACAAACGCAGCTTGCTTACAGATATATAATTTATAGACAACAATTTGAAATGTTTCTCTGCAGCAACTTTGGTAAAAGTTCATGATACAGGTTGACCAATTACAAGTGCCTAGATATTTCGCAGTTAGATTAGTACAATCACAATAAGTATGGTATTATAATCAATTTCATACCTAACTTTGCTATAAATTTTCCATTATGATAAATTTTGAGTTTGAGTAACTGGGATAGTGTGTGTTTTTATGTGAAGAGTGTTGTTTGTGTTGTGGCAGAGCGGTGACAGAAAGTAGTAGGTAAAACGCAGTTCCGGCCCATTCAGCCACGTACTATTCCGAAACCCACTAGGAGTTTCCCTTAGATTACAGCCCCCCTACGATGGATGACTTACCATCAACGATGTTGTGTGCCATCGCTCCATACACACTTATCAAACATTTCGGATTTAAACCAGGACTCTGGTACACGATATGGTGATTATGAATTGCGCATCAACACCTCTCTCAACCTGCAGGCCAAGTTCCTATGATAAAAAGTTCTTCCGCCACCAAGACCCGAACCAGATAACACATAGTCAGACGTCGGATACTATAAGGGTTCCGCAACAATCCAAACAAAAGTGATGGGTCAATTAAAGTCAAACATGTATATACTTATAAAAAACACAATCAGCTTAAATTTATTTGAGGTATGACTCCTGCGTTTCTTAGATACTCACACGTTCCTGTCAACATTATATATAGAGCTGGCTCTAAAGTATCATAAACAAACAAAGAAAACGCAAGGTATATACCTAAGTAGAATACTCATTAACTGATACTAATTCTATGCACTATTGGGATGGTTATTACGGTTTTAAAATAATGAAATTTCGTTAGGAATAATGATCGTTCTGAAATAATTATCCCTCGGATTCTCAAAACGAGAAAAATAAATTTGTAACAATAATGATAAAAACCGGTAAAGTAGGAATTAGTCCACTCTGACTTTGTGTTCGGTACTCTAAAAACCTTAACGCATTTCATGCATGTTGTAGATCAAACGGTTTTCCCTTGGTACAAACATCAAAAATGGTCTAAAATTAAAAACTCTGACAGCTGCTCACGTCTATTTTTAACTGAAAAAATTAATTGTGGAAGGGAAAAAAATCTTAGTTCTCAACCTGACGATCTATATCGCATACACTATACTTTTATATTATTTCACAAAATTTTAATTACAATATTCAGTTCAAGTGCACGAAACACACAATATGAACAAAAGTATTTCATTTACGAGTTGGAGGTCTGTGACACGACCAGTAGAGAGAAACAATAAGACCCGTTACCTTTCCTTTACGAAAGCCTAAAAACGAAACTCATGGGACCGACCGTGGTGGGTGAACGGTTAACGTTTGGTCTCGCATTCGGGAGTACGCGAATTCGAATCCCGGTCTGGGCATCCAGATTTGGGTTTTCCATGGTTTCCCCAAATCACTTCAGGCGAATGCCGGGATGCTTCCTTCAAAAGGCCATGGCCGAATTTTTTCCCGTTCATTTCCCCAATCCCATCCCGCCTCTTATGACCTCACTGTCGACGAGGCGTAAAGCCCAAGAAAAAAAAAGAAGCTCATGGAATAGCATGGACTTACTGTGTTACAAGTAGGGGCGGATCCTGGATTTGGTTTTGGGAATCGGTTTGAACAGATTTTGGTTTGGGGGGAGGGGGTCTTGAGTGGACTTTGATTTGGGGGGTGGGCTTCAGTCGGGCAAGGGTAGTAGCCTTTATAGTCCCTTCGGATTGCTGTTGCTTTAAAAGATCAGGAGAGCTAAAAAAAATAGCAGAATGGCAACAAGGGATGATAACTGAAGAGAACTGCTTCTTCTTTTGCGTGTAAAACGGGAGAATAAGTGTGCAATTAACCTGGCCAGATTAAGATCCGCTAACAGTTGTCGAGTATGAAACTTTTAGAAGCACAGGTGTCATGAAGTTGTGTAAAACCTGGAGACAGATGCTAATAACCTGTTTCTCCCAGAGTCAAAAAAATGTAAGAGATAAACTTGAACGGGTTCTTAACAACCCAACATTGACGGAAAGATGTGAAACATGCATCAGAAGGTAAAATCCAAAAAGTTGTAGCATGGTTGTGTTAGTTATTTATGAGAAAGACATATAATATTACTGTTCTCTTGAAATTCAATCATTTATCTCTGCTGTAAATCCACGTCAAATAATCCAATGAAGTAACAAAGCAAAGAAGTTGAGGTTTTATCGTTAGCAAGTAATTCGTTGTGGAAATAATAAAACACCATCAAAGTTACTTCTAATGTTTTGAATGGGAATGGTAACTTCACTGCTATATGTACAGAGTGTCCGGAAACGGACTCCCTGATTTCAAAATTAAATATCTCGAAAACAAAGATCGATAGAGGAATGCAGTAAACGGTATGTTTATTGTGACAGCTGTAAGAAGTGTATACAGCAGTGTGAAATAATAGTTACAAAAGCTGCTAACAGATGGCGCTGTACAGCTCATATCAGCATACATAAGTGAAATAATCGTATGAAAACAATCTTTGCAAACAATCACATCACAATGTTTTCAAAATGTTCACCATTGGCACTACAGAATGGTGGAACTGATCGCCCTGAGCTTTGGATCACTATTTAGGCATTACGTATGGCGATTACAGCGCCATTGTTAGCAGCTTTTGTAACTATTATTTCAATCTGCTGTATACACTTCTTACAACTGTCACGATAAACATACCATTTACTGCATTCCTCAATCGATCTTTGTTTTCGAGATATTTAATTTTGAAATCAGGGAGTCGACGGGCACGTGCACCTTGCGCCGACCACTGGCGACAACATCGATGTACTGTGGAGACCTCGCGCCCCACATGCTGAGCAATTCGGCGGTACGTCCACCCGGCCTCCCGCATGCCCACTATACGCCCTCGCTCTAAGTCCGTCAACTGCACATACGGTTCACGTACACGCTGTCGCGGCATGCTACCAGTGTTATAGGCTGAGATGGAGCTCCGTATGCCACGGCAAACTGGCTGACACTGACTGCGGCGGTGCCTAACCGCTGCGCAGCTAGCGCCCTTCGAGGGCCAACACTGCTGTTCCTGGTGTGTCCGCTGTGCCGTGCGTTTGATCATTGCTTGTACAGCCCTCTCGTAGTGTCCGGAGCAAGTATGGTGGGTCTTACACACCGGCGTCAATGTGTTCTTATTTCAGTTTCCAGGAGTGTACACTGAAGTGTCAGAACCATGTGACAGGAAGATGCAAATATCCAGATAGCGGTAGCACTGCGGAGGAACGTATAAATGTGCCGTGCAGTGTCGGGGCTTTCATTTGTACTCTCGTGAGTCGTGTGAAAAGTTTTCTGACGTGATTATAGTATCACGACATGAACTAATAGACTAACGCAGAATGGTAGTTGGTGCTAATGCATGGGACGTTACATTTCGTAAATTGTTCGTGAATCCAACATTATTCAATCTACAGTATCGAGAGTGCGCTGTGAATATATAATTCCCGGCACTACCTGCCGCCATAGCACAGAAACCGACCATGTCTACTTGATGACCAAGACCAGCGAAATCTGCATCTAGGTCTCAGTGTTGACAGGCAGGCAACACTGCGTCTAAGAACAGCAACACTCAGTGTGTGACTTACAAAAAAACTTGTCCGCTTGAACAGTTGGCAATGATGATAAATGGCAGCAGAAGACTTATGCTAGTGCTTCTACTAATAAAATGCCATCCAGTGCAGCGCCTCTCCTAGATTCGTGAATATATTGGTGTGACCATAGATGACTGCGAGGCGTGGTAAGATCAAACACAATTCCAGTTTGGTAAGAGCTGATGGTAGGGTTTGAGTGTGGCGTAGACACGACAAAGCCATGGATCTAGGTTGTCAGAAAGGCACTGTGCAAGTTGGTGATGGCTCAATCTTTGCTTAAGCTGTGTTTACACGTCAGGGACTCATACCTTTGGTCAAACTGAACTGACCATTGACTGTAAATGGTTATTTTGAGCTACTTGGAGACCATTCGAAGCCATTTATGGCCTTCCTGTTCGCAAACAACGATGGACCTTTTCAGGAAGACGATGCACCATGCCACGGCGCCAAAATTGCTCACGATTTATTAGAGCAACATTGAGGATAATTCCAGCAAATAATTTGGCCACCTAGATCACCAGATATGAACCCAATCGAACATATCTGGGACATGATCGAAAGAACAGTTAGTGCACAACGTCCTGCACCGCAACAATTTCATAATTATGGACGGCTGTAGAGAAAGCATGGCTGAAAATTTCTTTAGAAGACTTACGACGACTTGTTGAGTCAATCCAACGCCGGGGGGCTGCAGTTCAGTGTCAGAAGGAAGTCCCACTTGATATTTGGATATATTCCATGACTTTTGGCACTTCACTTTACAACAATTTCATTTTTTGCATATTGGACCTAATTAACATTTTTTTCAGTTAGTAGGTGCCTTTTACTCATAATGATTTACGATAAATGACAGATTCCATTTACGATCGCTGAGAATATGCTGAACAGATGCCATCAGGAGTAAGTGTATTTCTTCGTATCAGTTTCCAGTTCTTTAATATTACCTTAAGTATCTATTACTAAAGGATGAATTTCTCCCTTCTAGTGGAATGCCTTAAAGGGCGTCTAGGAACGCGTTCTTGTCATTGTCGACCATGATTTGGCAGCTATTACTTCGTGCACCAACCACAGAAAACTACGTTCAGGACATATCGCTTCGGTACACCAACAATTCAGATTCGAAGCAAGTGAAGAATTAGAAACACATGTGACAATTCATCAGAGATTAGGCAGGTCTATAGTAGTAGTCGTGGCTATGGAGGAAGAGAAGCATGCCTGACCTTGACTGAGCTGATTAGTGCCACCCATTACATCAGTACGATCTATTGGATGAAATGGACAAAGGGTCTGCATGAATCCGATTGGTTGTTTCTCTATATCACTCACCGTATTTGGACCGCTTGAATAGTCTGGGAGACCGATAAAAAATACACTGAGAAAGGAGTTAAGAATCCTCTAAGATGATGTGACTATATAAACATCCAATATTTCGTATGTGCGACAAAAAATATCACATTCCTTGAACATTTTGCGCTTTGCATAAGCCAAACCTGAAGGCATCCTCATAGTTCCTTTTGCCCTCATAAACGGGTGATTTGCTTGTACGAGACACACAAAATCGAAGGCTTTGCATCCTACAAAACTCTACTCCCGAAACAGTATCAGCTTATGTTGACGAGATGGTAAATAACAGAGGAAGACTGAGGGGATGCATACACTAATGTCAGGGTTACTGATTAAAGAATTGGATCATTCCTGAAGCAATTCCAGAATTCACATCAAATTATGAATACATTCTATTATTTAAAGAAATAGACTTTAGATCGGTTTTAGTACAATATCGTTCTTAACTCCTGAAATTTTCTCATTTTTGTAACTTGAAAAAGTATACAGTTGCACGTGAATCTTTTAATAATTTCTATAATTTTATTTTCAGGAGAAGAAATGGTGTTGGATAATTACTGTAGTACAGGGTGTCCACCATGAACTTGACAGATTTGAAATTGCTGTATATTTCATACTACTTAGCGTAAAAAGAAAATAATGCATTCAAGGTCAAGAGTAACTCACCAAGTTTTATTAAAAAAAATCAGTATACCTCTTCATGAGATCCTCTCGTTGCACGAAGAACATCTAGCCTGAATTCAAGTTCCTGCCAGGTTTTCTTTAGCATCTCGGGCGTAACGGAAGTGACGGCATTTCGTATGCGGCTGCGTAGCTCTTGAAGATCACGAATTTTGTGGCCAGTATACACTTTGTCCTTCACATATCCCCACAAGAAGTCTAGAGGGGTAATATCCGGTGATCGAGGCGGCCAACTTGTCGGTCCACCACGCCCAATCCAGCGACCGGGAAATTTGGTGTCGAGAAATTCTGAACGATCAGGCTCCAATGCGGAGGGACGCCTTCCTGCTGAAAGATGACGTTCGGCTGCAAATGCATTAACTGAGGCACAAAAAATTGTTCCAACATGTCGAGGTACGTATTGCCTGTAACCGTTTTTTCTACAAAGCAAATTGTGCATCAATCCACACCACACATTTAATTTCGGGCTGACACGAATGTTTTCCACAATGCAGTTTGGGTTTTGTGATCCCCAAATACGTGCATTGTGTGTGTTGACTTTGCCCGATAAATGAAATGTGGCCTCATCAGAGAAAGCAATGAGAGTTAAAAATGTTGGGTCTTCATCAATGTGATACAACATGTCGATAGCAACCGTCATCTGTTTTCAGTTCATAAAGCAATTGCAATTTGAATGCATGAAACCGAAGAGAGTGATACAGTACTTTATGTAGTACAGTGGACTTCGGCATCTGCAGTTCTCGTGCCGTTTGTGGAATGGACTTGCGTGGACTTTGGTGAAACGTCTGTCTCACTGCTGCTATATGCTCCTCTGATACGCGCTCATTATCGCCACCATGCAATTTCTTCACACTTCCCGTTGCCAAAAAGCGAAGTTTCCATTTCTTAATGGTGTTCCGTTATGGTGGGTCCTTCTTGAACACCCGGCGAAAGTTGCGTTGCACTTGAATCACTGAATTTGTTTCCGCGTACCACTAAATAACTTGTGCTCGCTCTTGCGGTGACGCCATGTTCAGTTAAGCTACTGCAGCGCCACCTACAACCTCTAGCGCTGATTTTCAAAAATAGTCAACAGAACTTCCACTTTCTACATATTGCAATGCATATTACTAACTTAGTTCCAATCGTTGATTTTTGGCAGCCAAATTAAAGGTGTCAGATTCATGTTGGACACCCTGTATTATGTTTCTTTTGGTAGTTCTATACAGATATTTGTATACTTAATTAACGAAGATGTTTAATCACTTAGCAATAACTCTTACTAAGTGTAAACTTGTAATCGCACGTTGTGAACACACTATGCAATAAACTGTTCAGATACCCCACGTCAGATGCCTGCGGCTTTGATTTTTCTAGATAATCTTTAGCAGCAGTTTGAGAGGTTAATTATACTGCAGTAATTTCTCGAGTACGCTTCTCATGAAGGGATCCCTACCTTTGTGAAATTGGACACACTAACGCCATTCAAATGCTATGTTAGCAGCCACAAATGTTCTGTACCAGGTTTGTTACGGATGCAAAAATTTAATCATCCGCGGATGCAGATGCGGATGCGCATTATTAGAAGTTCACATCCACGGATGCGGATTCGATGCGGATGCGGATTTTGGGATTTTAAAAGGTTAATTATTTAAATTTTAAGTGCATAAATAACTGAAAATCAATTTAATTTTAACTTTTTATTTATTTAATCATATTTTTAGAACAAAATTACACAAGTTTTTAGTTTTACTTGTGACACAACAGAATTTTAAGCTTCGAGTTTCATAATAAAAAAATCTATGTTTAATAATTAAACATACAAATTGGTTAATTTTATTTAATAAATAGCAATATTGCACCCTTCTCAGCTTCCAACCTCTTTCTTAGTGGATTGTATATTAACCCAGCTCCACTAAACAGATGTTCGCTGGGAACACTGGCTGGTGGAGGTGATAAATATCTGCATGCTAATTTGGAGAGAATTTTAAATTCACAACGGTTATATTTCCACCAATTAAGTGGATTTTCATCTAAATCCAGTCTTTTTTTGTTACGATAAATAACTAATTCTTTGCGGAGAAGATGATCGGGGCTACTGTTGTCCGTTTCTCCTTCACCTTCATCTTCGCTCGATGAATCTAACATCATGGCAAGATCGCTTTTTAAGCAAGTCTTCTTACTCATACTGGACGTTCCTGGTTCAGGATCGAGAGAATCTCCCATTCTCATTCTTTTTGGTTTTTCCGCCGGCGACATAGGAGAAGCAGTGACGACATCGTCATTTACCATCTTTATTATTTCATCTTTTATTTTTTCTTCGGTCACTGGTTTGAAAAATTTATGCTTATAGCGAGGATCTAAATATGTGGGAATTCCATATAAGTTGTTATCTTCCAAAGAAGAAAATTTCGCTGAAAATTGTGATTTCAGATTAGAGACTGCCAACCGAATAGCATCACTTTCTCGTGGATTTGTTAAATAGTCGTCAAGTTTTTTCAAAATCATTTGTATGATAGGAATCACAGATGATATGAGTGCCTGAGAACTGCTCATTTCACGAGTGGCTTCTTCAAACGGTTTCAATACTTCAAGACAGCATTCTATTATTTTTCACTCTTCAGTAAAAATTTATTCAATGTTATTGTCATTGGCATAAAGACTTACTGCATCTTTTATCTTCAAAAAACGCTCAAACATGTAGAACGTGCTGTTCCAGCGCGTCACACAATCCTCGAATACTTTAAGTTGCGGTTGATTAAGTCTGTCCTGAATTTTTTCAAGTTGCTTTTGAGCAATGGTTGAATGGTTAAAGTGAGTAGTAATTTTCTTACATATTTGTTTGACGTCTTCTATGCTTTCCTACGATCGTAAACCATGCCGAATAACAATTTGCAACTTATGAACGGTACAATCTAAATCATTTAGCAATGCTAATCGCATTCCTCTTTTCATATTAGAGCCTCCATCTCGTATCATGCAATGCACTTTTTCATTTGAAATATTCCATTCAGCAAGCATTGTGTTAAATTTTTCTGCAATGATATCACCAGTATGACGGTCATCAAAAGTCTAGCATTTTAACACAATTGACGATCGTTCAAAGTTTTCTGGTACTCCGTGGCAAGTTAGGCTAAGCAAAGAAATACCTGAGCTTGGATCTGTCCAAATATCAGTAGTGAACGACATGTAATCATACTCTTCAATTAGTTCTTTAACTTTTCCAGCAAGTTTTATGTATAGCTCATTGCACACGAAATCAGTAAAAAAATTTCGTCCTCTAAAATTACATTTCGGTGCTAACTCTTGTATGAGACGACGAAATCCAAGTCCCTCCACAAAGTTAAAAGGTAAATTTTGAAGCGCTATCTTTTCGCCAGTGAGTTTGTCAATCTTTTTTGAATTAGGATGGTTAGTATCCCACTTCTTTTCTTTTTGTAGTACTTTCTCTAACGAAAGCTGTTTCTTGGCTTGTTGCAATGGAGTCACAATTGTACCTGTAAAAAAATACAACATAATATACACAAACCATCTACTAAATAAAAAAATAAGTATACTTATCAAAATTTGATTTTTAAAAAAACAAACTAAAAGTAAATAATACGCCTTATAATTGAAATTTTTTAAAATAAAAAAGGCCAATGTCGCGTGGGCTTTCAAATAATTAAGTGTTAAAAGGGCTATAATTTGCTAACAATAAAGTTAGAATTGAAACAAGACTTAAACATTTAATTGTAAACATAATTTGGAACTAACTTTGGATTCTTGTTAGTGCTAAAAAAGCTTAAGAAGTGAATATTTTCAATAACACCATTTTTTATTTTAAATTTAATATAGAAAGTAACTTAAAATCATGTGACCAATAACAACAATATATTTTAGTCATACTACAATATAATAAAGTAAGGAAGGTTTATAGATATTGGCTCTTTTAGCACCAAGTATAATGATCATGATTTGAAATGAAAACAGTAAATTATTAATGAAATTAAATCAATTTATCTAACCGTAACTAAGTTTGTAAAACATGATTGTAAATCCTATATTCCGATATTTTCGATACATACCTGCTTCATCATTTTTTTCAGTTCCTTTTCTTTAATCGCACTTTGGAATAAACAAAACTCCTTCGGGTGTATTGATTTCAGGTGATTTTTCAAAGAAGTAGTAGTGCGTCCCTTCCGCGAGTAACTTTTATTACATATCTTACACTCCTACTTCCCCGGATCATTTTTGTCTATTGTAAAATAAGTCCAGATACTGCTTTTTATTGGTGGCTACATTTCACTTAATATTTATATCAAAATATTCATTAAACACGCAAAAAACTATGAAGTACACAGTAAACACTCACTGTAACTATAATTTATTGACAATTGGAATAAACACAACAAACAAAACGAATCTTGTTACCAATGTGCGCCTTCCTATTCGTCAGTTACCGAATGAAGTTAGCAATTACCAAAACAAACGAGAAGCACGTGCCACTCTGGCTCCGCCCACTTTCTTTACATGTAGTTACTTGTTGATGTGAATGTGCATCCGTAAAAACTCCGCATTGATTGATGCGGATGTGAATGCGGATGCAGATGTCTGAATTAATGGGAATATTCCGCATTTGCGGATACGAATATTCGTAACAACCCTATTCTGTACCACTGACTTCTTCAAGAGAATACCGAGGGGAATGCGATTCGCGTTGTTCGAGAAACATTTTTTTTTTTAAGATATCACTTGCGCTCGTAGTTAATGAACTGAGGGTTCTCTAATGAACAACCCATTATCTTCGTTCATGTAGAGAGACTCGAGCGCCGTGATTCAGTTACTTATATACGTTTTGTATTCTGATATTTTGACTGGCTTCGTTTTCATTTGCTAATGGGGATCCGGCATTGGGAAATTTAATTAATTTCTGTTTTGTTATGTAAATGGCACGTTATGCAATTATTCTTTCAGCGAAGCGTGTACATATTTGTTTCGAAATAACTTCAAAGTGTCAGCTTCCGTAACACAACTGACCTATTTCGACATGTGAAATAGAAACATCTGTCACTTTATAGAAAATTACTTACTGTGTGATCACTTTTCAACAACTATGGCTTTGAACAGTTTACCGATAATTCTAAAACGAAGTGAAAAATTCGGCTCAGTGATAGGATGGAGAGCATTTCAAGAAACCATCACGGCATTCGCCTGAAATGATTTCTGTTAACCATGGTAAACTGAAGTCTGGATGATCGGACGGGGATTTGAACCCATGTCCCACTGAATGCCAGGCCCAAATGTTATCGCTCACCCTCCAGGCTCCGTCTTCGAAACTCGTTTTGAACCTACAGATCGTTGAGCAGCTATCCCACAGGATCTGAGTTTGATTACCTATTTTCAGAATTTTCGTAACTGAGTAGGAATATGTGCAGTGAACTACACTCAATTTTAGTAACCCGTCAGATGTAAGACTAAGGTAAATAAATTCTCTGGCTAAGTGCTGTTGTTCCTTAATAAATGGAGTAAACACTAGTTTTAATGGTAGAGGAGTGAAAGAAACAAAAATTCTTCCATAATCTGTAGCCATGCTGTTATTCGTAAATGTTTCTCCTCGTGTAGAATTCAGTGAACGAGATGGATCAATCGAGATGTGTTATACGCATTCAAAAATGATTAAATTTCACCTTGACTTTCTCAGGTTTGATGGTAGACCAGAGAAAGTAAACATGAGTTAAAAATGTAGCTGTAATCAATTTGCTTTTGCTAGCAGTGTAAAGTTATTTCAGGTTCATTTTATACCAAGTGTGATACCTATCAACGTCAGAAAAATCAGGCTCAATGAAAGCACACCGCGTTATAAGATACAAGCAGAGCCATCTAGCAGCGAACCAGATAGACTTAATGTAATTCAAATTGCGAGTGTAATTGAATAATTATTTTTTTATAGCGTATGTCTTCTTTGGCCGGGAGATCCCTGAAACTTCGGCCGCATAGTGCCAGAAGATTCAAGTGTCCGCCTCTGCCTTGAACTCTACATTATTGGAGGAAGAGGAGTACGCCTCGTCGACGTCGAGGTCATTAGAGGCGAGATGAGACGGGGGAAAAGGAACGGGAAGGATTTCGGCCATGGCCTTCTGAAGGATGCATCCCGGCATTCGCCCGGAATGATTTGGTGAAACCATGGAAAACTCAAATCTAGATGCCCGGCCGGTGATTCGAACCGGCGTCCTCCCGAATGCGAGGCCAGAACGTTAACCGTTCACCTAAACACACTCGGTAGTTATCGATTGAAAGAAGCGACAATGGTATATGTGTGTCATTAGTATACCTAAACTATAAAGCTTAAATTGCAGAAAATCACGTGAGGACGTCCGACGTATATTTACATCCGGAGGATTCGCCATTATTACACACTGATACGTGCTCCAGTATTTTTAGTTGTTCTTTTGTTTCTTATGTGATATTAAATTAAGAACATTTAATGTTCGGATCTGATTTTAATTTTTTGGTCAGCCAGCATAAGTAGCGTGATCAGATTTTAAGTCATCCCCTTGGATCTAGAAATGTGCAAAAGTTCTGAAAATCTGTTCGACAGTTTTTCCGAGACGCTGGAACAAATGGATAAACACACATATATAAATTTTCAGAACAATTGTTTTGGTTTCAAAAAGCATCAAATAGTTTATCACAATCATTTTTTTAAAAAA
Organism: Vandiemenella viatica; assembly: GCA_031002005.1. Lineage (NCBI taxonomy): Eukaryota > Metazoa > Arthropoda > Insecta > Orthoptera > Morabidae > Vandiemenella > Vandiemenella viatica. The sequence continues at coordinate 232,313,285 of CM061921.1, read as the reverse complement.
AAGTCCTTCAAGGTTCGGGTGCAACCTGATTGCAGTTTTGTAACAGTATAGATTCTACTTCAGCTCTATATAAACACATATAGAATTAATTAATATACAACTTACACTAAATTGTAAAAAGTGCAAGACAATGAGCATAACTAACACAAAGAATCCAATTGTTCAGAAATACGAGTTAAACAATTAGTTATTGATATGGTCGATTCTATTAAATATTTGGGAGTAACAGTACAAAGTAACATGAAATGGGACATACGCATTAATTTGTTAGTACCTATTCTAGGCTGCGATTCATAGGTCGAATCTTGAAAAATTGTAATGAACAAACAAAGGAACGTAAAAATCTCTTGTGCGTTCACATTTGGACTATTGATGTGCCATTTGGGATCCGTTTCGGAAGGGGTTGATCGAAGGTATATAGAATGTACAGAGAAGAGCCGCTCGATTCGTGACCACTTGCTACAGTCCTTATGAAAGCGTCACAGAACTGATTAGTAGACTAGGCTGGGAGTCTCTGGTAGATAGACGACGCACGCGTTTCGTTTAAACTTATTGGTAAACATGTATACTCCCACTTTCGCTTACAAGTGTAGTGAAATACGTCTTCCACCAACCTATTTGAGCCGGAATGACAGGAAAGATAAGATTAGAGAAATAAGGTGCCGCACTGATTCTTATGTGAATTCTTTTTTCCCTCGTACCATTAGGGATTGGAATGCACAACAAAGAGATTGGCTTGGGTATTGAGCACCCTCTGCCACCCAAAATTTTGTAAATCGCAGAGTATATATGTAGATGTAGATAGCATTTAATAGGTTTCTTATCTCACATCCTCAGTGATTATTAGAGATTCTCTAAAATAAATAAGCCAGTGGCAATATGTTTTAATACCTAAACAGATATCTCGAGAGATATTGTTCAGAAAATAGTCTTTTGGCACAAAAATTTACCTTTGAAACATAATCAGTGCAATTCACTCTCAATTTAGAGCCGTTTCAACAAAATTATATTAATACGAAGGCTACAGCAGAAATCGTGGCTATAGTGGACAGGCTAAGGTAGTCTGAAAAACATATGATGCTTTTTCCAATAAAATTCTTTGACTTACACACTGTAAAACAGTAGAATATTATTTAATGAAAACGTCAATGCAACTTTTGTCGGAATGTTTGTTTATTTCTATGACATTACGCCTCTCGTTGAGGTATCTTCGGCCAGCCAATGTTTTCTGTAATACATTTGCCGTTTATACAATGTGCGCAGACAGATTTGTTTGAATGATATTATAGTGCATTTAGGATTACATTTCTGTTCTGAGGTGCGCTGCCTTCAATCAGCGTGCCACTTTCAATATTGTACCTGATTAGAACAACTTTAGCCAGTTAATCACTTACGCCTTCATCAATTATGCTTTACTGTGTTATTTGCTTTTCAGAACGACAGGGAACAAGTTAACTGTGTGCGTTGCCGCTGTTCAGTTGTTTTGCCCAGTGATGTTTTGTCGAGTGTGTTTTGTTAGCGGTGGGATTGAAGTTTGCAATTAGAAAATGCGTGAATCTATTGTTTTGTTTGTTAAATATGTGTATGTGTAGGAGAGAAATAATAATGTTAATTGATATTAGCTTATAGTTTCGTATATTGGTGTAAATTAACCGTTTAGTCTTGTTTTATGCAAATTTTCTGCTTATTACATGTTATTATGTTTGATTTTTTATGTTCATGTGTTCACTTTGTAGTGGCCAGAACAACCACATTTTTGTTTTAATAATGCACATCAGCCACGCTACATCGGGGAGTATACCTCATTTATTACTAGTGATTGCAATTATTGACACAGATGGGCAGGTAAATGATCAATTCCTTTCGTGAGTGTTGTACAAAAATAAGTAAAGCACATTGGCGTATCTTGAAGTCTTACATCCAGTGTAGTATGTAAGAGTGTTGATTTGACTGGCGTTCAGAGGACGGGAAAAATATTCTTTTTCTCTTCAGTTAGAACGCTGTCAATTGTGACATTTATGTCTAACTCTTTTGTACCATAATTATTATTTATATTGTTTCTACTTAATAAGTAGTTTGATGCCAACTGTATCTGTTTAATAATGTTTTAATTATAATTAATACTAATAATTGTAATAAATCGTTCCACAGATTGTAGTTTGTATAGTGAGTTGTGTGGCAATAGTATCTTAGTTGTTAATTCTTGGAATAACACAGTTTTTGTCTGCGCGGACGAGTTGTCGCATGCTCGTACTGGAAAGCTCGCTCATGGGCTCCGCGAGATTTTATTTTGCTGAATTTTGTAATCAATAGTAATGATATGTTGAAATTCAATTTGAAAAATATTAAATTGATCATCAGTGTTAATCAGACCGTGTGTTTTGATTTCTTGAAGCTGGTATAAGGAATCCTTAGTATCGTATGTACAGGGTGTTTCAAAAATGACAGGTACATTTGAAAAATCAATAAAAACTAATCGGGCAGCGATATAAATACACCGTTTGTTGCAATATGCTTGGGACAACAGTAAATATTCAGGCAGACAAACTTTCGAAATTAGTTACAATTTTCAACAACAGATGGTGCTGCAGTCTTTAAAAATCTAAAGTTCTAAGGAATAAACCGTTTTTTCACAGCAAACTTGTAATCTGTGAACAGCACACGCTTACAGCAGAAAGACGACTTACAGAATAGCGAACTCACAGACTGCGTTTACTTCTGTATGTTTCAAATCGCCTGCAGCGCCATCTGTTGTTGAAAATTGTAACTAATTTTGAAAGTTTGTCTGCCTGAAAATTTACTGTTGTCCCAAGCATATTTCAACAAACGGTGTATTTCTATCGCTGCCCGTTTAGTTTTTATTGATTTTTCAAATATACCGGTCATTTTTGAAACACCCGGTATATTCACTGGCACGGTATCAATAATTGGTGACTAAAACGAAGAGCTGTTCAGTTTGCTGTGTTCGTGATGACCAGGAGGACCAGTCATCCATAACACGCCGCAAGTCGTTACCAGCGAGTATCTGGCGACGTCTGCCAGGATGAGTTGTGAGAGGATGCAGCTCATATATGGCGACCCTGAAACCAGGATAAGGGTGATAATTACGTGATAATTTGTCACCTTAAACGGATGGAATCTTCCGATGTGGTATCAGCAGCACGTGGCAGAATATTGTTTCGACGCAGTTGACAAGTAGAAATCCAATTATTCTGTGGGGGATCGCAGTTCAACAGTCAACAGAGCAAGAAGAGGAAATAGTGGTTAACTTGAACAGTTAATTGGTAGAACTGAGATTTAAACAATAAACTGAATAAATTTTTTTGCATCGAACTGTATTAGAGTCAATTTGAATTGTTAAAAGTTATTGGAAGAAAGAAAAACTTTGATTCAAAATTGTAATTGCAAGTTAAATTGAAACATAAATTGTTAAATGTCCAAAAGTATAAGGAAGTGTACCAATAAGCAACCAGTGAATTCAAATTCTGTTACAAGTTGCAGTAGTATGGTTAATACAGTTTTATGGAATCTGTGGAACTCTTAGCTAAGTTCAAATAAAAGCAAAATTATTGAAAATTAAATGGGGAGGGGGGAGTCATTTTCATTTAGTTAAGTATGTAAGGTATATAAGTTAAGTATATTAAGTATTTTTATGTATATACCTGTTTTGCTTTATTTCAGTGGTACCAAGGGGAACTGTCTGTAGTGCATTCCAGAAAATACAAAATATATTGTAAGTGAATGTTTGGTTTCGGCTCTGGTTTCGAGAGTCTGTTGCGAGCATTATCGGCGTTGCTGAACGGCGTTGTATTGTTGTATTGCTGCTAACATTGAGAAAGGCATTGTTGTTTGCTTTCGGTCTGTTTGATCCCAAGTAATAAAATTATTTGTGGAGGTTTCGAAAATTATTTTGTCTTTTACCACGGAAAATACTTACCAAGCGTTATTAAGAATGAATGCCGGAAGTAGATTAGGGGAAGGCCTGATTAATATGTCGGGTTGGCAAACTGATAGTTCATTGTCAATGTTAATCCGGTACTGAAACAGGGACGAAGATAGTAGTAATTACTGCCATGGTCAAGATTACTTTAGCAGTAGTTTGAATGCAAATGTTGATTAAAATGGGGTTGCTGAATATTTTGCAGATAGTAGCTTTGGTGAGAAAGATGAAAATAATGTATCAGATACTGTGAATAATGATAGTAAAGGGGGGCAGGATTCGGGACGAAATGTGTTCTCACCGGAATTAGATCGATCTGTACTCGAGATAGGAACATAGATTTCCAACAAATGATGGCTTTCTTGATACAAATGCAAGAAGAAACGAAAAGGTCAAATCAAGAATTGAACGAAATGTTTACAAGAGTAGAACAAGAGATAAAACAAGATATAAAAGGAATTAAGGATAAAATTACGCAAATTAAAAAGAAAACTGAAAGGGTGCTGCAAGCCATGCAGGATGAGTTAAAATGACAGGTACAGGCGGACCTGAACGTTTTTAAAGAAAAGGTGCAACGAGATGTCCCCGTTTTGGGAAAACAGTGTTTGGAAGAACAGAAAGGAAAAATGATAGAAGAAGTTGAAGGCTTTCTAGAAGTGAAACTGAAGGAGAACAAAAAAAAATACCAGGTGGAAATAAAAGGAGTGATGGCGCATTCTAAGGAAACAGAACGACAAGTAAGTGGGTTGTCGAACGAAGTTGGCAATATATGTAAAAGTTTTAGCCACTTTGGGGAAGGATTGGAAAAAGTGGAACAGCGAGTTAATACGGTTGATAGCGGTAACGTTATGACATGCAGCCATTTACTCTTACCTGAAGCTGTTTTTAAAGAGGGCAGAAAAATCTATCCAGCATATTCTCTGAAAATATACGCTAAAGATTTGCCAGCAGAATCGTCGGATATGGATAAGATCCGTCATGTTCGAAGCAAATTGAAGTATGATGCATTCTCTTGGAGTTGTGAATCACCTGATGATTGTGATTATTATAATGAATTTTTGAGAATGTTTCGTGGGAAATTTTGGTCTGCGCAGAGGCAGAGAAGAGTAAAAAGTTATTTCTATAACTGTCGGCGCTACAGCAGACACGACGGACAAAAGCGTGATTTTTGTGAAGTAATGAGAAGAGAATTACGTTTTATAGATCAACCTGTAGGAGAAGTAGAGCAAATAGAAATATTGTTGCAGAAGTTACCGAGACAGGTCCAAGATAAGCTGGTTATCAGTCAGCGGGACAAAATTGATGAATTTCTGGATGTTCTCGAAAGAATAGATCGATGCAATTTGAAAATCAGTGAGAAGCTAGTTATGGGAATGACAAGCAGAGCAACCGGCATTATGAAAACAGATCAAACAATTGCCTGCAAAGAGGACATAATGGTTACGGGAGAGGAGGCATGCAGATGAATCAGAGAGGCAGAGGAGAAAAACAGCGATTTTATAATAATAATAATAATAATAATAACAATGGTGACAGGAGGAACAATGTGTCGTGTGAGCGTGGAAATCAGCAACCACAGTATAGCCAAAAAGTAAAGTTGATGAGCAAAGAAATGACGATAGGAGGGCGGAAAACTCTAATCCGCAACTGGAACGGTCCTAACAGGGGTGGACAAAATTAAAATCATCGGACCAACCAATGCGTGTAGAATGTAAACGATGAGCAAGGGTTCCAATTACCAAAGTAAGCAGACGAGTAAAGAAGAATATTTGGAGTGGTGGAAATGTTTACATCTAATGAATGATAACAAGCGTGGGACCATTTTAGCAAATAACAACAGCAGATGGGAGATATTTAAATTGGCCAGGATCGATGTATATGATAAGAGTAATAAAATGAAAAAAGTTGAAGAGAAAACGAATGGAGCTGCAGAGCGAAGTGAGTTGGCGCAAAATGTGTTCGTGGAAGAACTGAGAGAAGAACTACCTTTGAGTATCGCCGAAAATGAAAAGGATGCAGTTAGTTAATTAAGTAGCAGCGAAGAATGTAATGAATATGAAAGGAATGAAAATGAAATTGAAGAAAATGAAACACATGATGAAAAGGGAGAGGAGCAAATAAGAATATTTTTTATAAGGAACTGCGAGGAAGAAGAATATGTGGGTGTGTCACATTGCGGAGCAACTGAAAAATTACAAAAAGGTAGTTGTGAGAATGCGAATATAACTGCGCGGAAATTGGATAATAACGCTACGACTTCTTTTCAATTCAGCAAGGCAGAAAAATAAAAGAAATTATTGTTGCGGGATACGAAAGAGGACGGCAAGCAGCAAATTAATATGAAAAACTTATCATGGGTAAACAAGGGAGAAATAGGTGATTGGACACACGAAGACATTGTCAAAGATTTACTGAGTTAAGACATTTACGAAGCGTTAGAAAATGAAATACGCCAGCCACTGATTGACGTACATACTTTTGTTATGGAGTGCCAGGCGCTTGTGGATTCAGGCAGTGATTAAACAGCGATTTCTCACGCACTGTATGAGCATATAACTGACAGGTGAAAAGTAACACAGAAGCCTGTTAATTATGTTCAGATTATGGGAACAACGGAGAAGCTAAGTAAAAGAGTGAAAACACAAATTTGGTTGGAACTGGAAATAAATGGTGTCCAGATAGAACACCACTGTGTTGTAATAGCAGGATTGAACATAAATTGTATACTTGGAATGGATTTATTAATGAAGTACCGTGTACTTATTGACTGTGGAGAAGGTGAGTTTTTAAAAGAACATATTGTAAATTCGCTGAACGGTTCGGGAATTTTAGGAAACGTGAAATTTCAAATATTGCATCAATGTTATACAAAGGAAGATGCCTTTAACTGTACAGAAATATTTGAAGAAAATTACAGTCGTCAAGTGGAGATACTATAAGAAGTTAATGAGATCGAAAATATTACGTGGGGACAGAAGGAACAATTGCTAGATATTCTAGAAAGAAATGCCGATAGATTCTCAGATTGTCTGGATATTGTAAGGAACTTTGAGTGCAAATTGAAAATAAAACGTCATGCTCAGTTTTTTGTAAAACCATATCCGGTACCTTTAGCAAAGAAAAATGCTGTTGAACAAGAGATAAATAAAATGTTACAATGGGGCATTATCGAACGGAGTGATAGCTCGTACAACAATCCGCTTATTGTCGTTGGAAAAAGGATTGATCTGTGAGATTGGTTTTGGATGCGAGGACGTTGAACAAAATCGTGGTAAAGGAAACAAATGGACCAGAAAATATGGAAGAAACGTTGCAGAAGTTTCATGGCGTTAAGTACATGATAAGCCTAGATCTGACTGCTGGTTATTGGCAAATATCGCTGTCGGAAGAATCTCGAAAATACACTGCTTTTTCTGTATGGGGACAAATGTTACCACTATTGTGTTGTCCCATTTGGTTTAAATATTTCAGTTTCTGTATTCATACGTGCATTGGACCAAGTTCTCGGCGAAGAATTATTAAGTAAATTATCAATTTATGTGGACGATATTTTGATAAGCTCTAGTACCTGGAAAGATCATTGTGAAATACTGGAAGAAGTTCTGAAAGCTTTGAGGAGAGGGGGCATGACTCTGAAATTATCAAAATGCGAGTTTGTAAAAAGAGATAGGAGACAGAGTAAGTACAACACTGATAGTACCGGATACCGACAAATTAGAAGCAATAGCAAAATTTCCCATGCCAAAGATTAAAAAACAATTAATATCATTTTTGGACTATGTTGCTTTTATGGGAAATTTGTTGCTGATCAACCCTTTAATGATCACCGTTTTAATAAGTTGAGAAAGAAAAATGCAATGTGGATATAGACTACAGAATGTCAGCAAGCGTTCGAAAAGTTGAAACAGGAGCTGAATAATCCTGAAATATTGTATCACCCGAATTTAAATTTGCCTTTCTGAAAGGAAACAGACAGCTCAGATTATGTATAGGGAGAGCATTTATTTCAAATTGAAAATGTTGGAGCACAAGAAGAACGATAGCTTTTGGTAGCCGGTTGCTAAATAAACATGAAAGGTCATACAGAATTTCAGAAAAAGAAGCAGTAAGCATTATATGGGAATTCCAAAAAATTTAAATATTATTTGTGGGGGCATAATAGAATTGTTTTCATAGATCATAAAACTTTAACTTTTCTACAAGAGTGCAAGTTATTACATGCTCATACAATACATAATTCAAGGTGACGTAGATAGGTGTCAGCATATCACTTCACCACTCATAATAAATTTGTTTTTTGTTAGACCAATTCTGTGATTAACGTCTTACCTCAAGATATCCGTATTTTTTTTAAGTCACTGTCATCGAATACATGCAAATACGTAAAACCTCTACAGCACGGGGTCGCCCGTATGCTTTCGTTAAGGAAATGAACAATATTCTACACCCCAATTTCCGGTGCCGCAGCTGCATGTAAATAAATCGCTATTTGGATTTCGAATTTAATGTGTCAATCCATTTTCCCACAATGTTGCATTATCTTCTGAATATCCAATAATCACCAAGCTATCCAAATGATAACTTAAATAAGTAAGTTCACATAAGATAAATTTAATTAGGGTGAGTCACTTAAAATTAAACGCAAAAATTCTAATATTTTGTTGCATAATCAACATTCCTCTATTGTTTGTACATGTTGTCACCACTTTCACGAGAAAGTTGCCTTCTCCAATGAAAATCGGTATGCTAGTGGATTACTCTCATTTTATTTATTTATTTTTCTATTTACATCATTTTCCAAGATCTAGAAACAAATCTGTGTCCTTACTCCCATGTTTATGCATGCATATATAAATAATTATCGTGTAGTTAGTGAAGAACTTCATAAAGATTAGTCCAGCGTAACCACTACCACTACTAACTAACTATCACTAACACTATTGGTACCACCATCACCACCAATACTATTAGGACCACTACTACTAACACTATTACGGCCACTGATACTACTACCACTGCTGCAGCTGTCACTACAACTACTACTACCACTACCGCTAATACAACTTCTATTACTACAACTGCTACTACCTCTACTATTATATTACTATTACTACTGTACTAATGTAACCACCACCAATGTCACTCTGAAAGTAGTATCCTAGTATCCTCTGAGGGTTCCAGGCCATCAAGTGTTGACCTCCTATAAGAAGGAACTTTGATCACCTACAAAATCATCTATCTGGCAAATAGAGGCTTGCATTTTCCTATGTTTAGTTCAACTTCAGAAGAAGGTAATTTAAAGTTTATTGTTGTCTCTCCCAGATTCCGATTTAGAACAAAAGTGATAGGGATGTTCGCTGAAGTATTTAAAGTATCGTTAGTGCAATAATATGGAAGTATCATTTCCTTTGAATTATTTCAGAATTCACGCATTTAACCAATTTATGTGACTTGTACTATAATGCACTGTCCTCCAAAATGTCAATTTCTTTAAATATAGATACGTCACGCAATGATCCTTCTGTCTGCAGAGGAAGCCATTGCTCACCCCGCCTACTTCCAATTGTCAATTATACATTTCATAATCTTCGCCACTACTCGCTCAAGAAACTTTCTGATGTCTGTTGTACCCTTACAAATCAACCCAAAACCAACTTTCTGGAGGTGCAACATAAAAATGGAAGGTAAAAGTAATTTTTCTCTTTAACGCTTTGACTTGCATGTTTTCACTCCATCTGTACCATTCGGCACTCGAATCACATAATCAATTTATCTCTGTCAAAATTCACCATACAGACAGCCTCAGAAAATATTTTACAATCCCTTTCAAATTTCATGGTATAACACGTTTTCTCTACAGGAAACCATGAAGTAATTTTGTTTCTATCTTTATAAACTACAATTAAGTAATAAAGGGTGTCTCAGAATGTTTTTCGTTTTTGAATTGACCAATACACGCCAACCGCAGGTAGCAGGGGGAGGGGAGTGGACTCAAACGCTTGGCCGGCTTATTAAGTTTAGTAGCCATGAATCGTTTCACGGGATTACAGCGCGCGTTTTGCGTGAGAGCGTTTTATAAAAAACAACGATTCCTACACTGTTTGTTCGTCGTCTCTACAGGACACATTTTAATTTAAAAAGCTTAAGACATGTGCCAAGTGCCAATTTAATTAAGCATTGGGTGTGCAAGTTTAAAGAGACTGGGAATACAATGCCGGACAAATCGTCTGGGCGTAAAAGGACATCAAGAACGAGCATGAACGTCGATCGCGTTCGAGAGTCTGTTATGGACGACCCACGACAGTCATTGAGATTGCGCGCAGCTTCTCTTAATTTGAACAAATCTACGGTTCATCGCATTATTTCGAAAGATTTACATTTTCACCACTATAAAATTGTTATTGTTCAAGAAATGAAGCCTGATGATCCTGATAAACGAGTCGAATTCTGCAGGACAGTGAAAAAACCGTTTTAGGAGTTTCAATAACATCTGGTTCTCCGACGAATCGAATTTTCACATCAACGGTCATGTGAATAAACAAAATTGCAGATACTGGGCTTCCGAGAATCCGTTAGAGCTGCATCAGACGCCCTTGCACTCGCCAAAAGTTGTTGTTTGGGCTGCCATATCAAGTCAAGGAATTATCGGTCCTTATTTTTTTGAGGATTACTGAGGTCGAACTCAGGCCGTTAATTCTGACCGATATTGCCATATGATCCGGACTTTTTTGGCTACAGAAATGCAAAACCAGAAGGGCTACAACCGCAACACCTTTTTCTAGCAAGATGGAGCCACTTCTCATGTTACAAATGACTCATTAGCTGGTCTTCACGATTTATTCCCTGGAAGAGTGATAAGTCGCCGAGGAGACATCAATTGGCCACCGAGGAGCCCTGATTTAACGCCTGCTGATTTCTTCCTATGGGGCTACCTAAAAAGCAAAGTTAACAATCCTTTGCCACCCAACCTGAATGTTTTGAAGCAAAGAATCACTGAAGAAATCAACTCTATTCCAAGAGCGATGCTCCAGCGAGTTATTGCAAATTTTAGGTCCAGGTTAAATGAGTGTGAACAAATGAATGGAGCGCATTTGCAAACGGTTGTTTTTCATAAATAAACTTCAAGAATTGCTCTTTAAATTAACATTAAATAAGACGAGATTTAATTGATGTTTTGTTTTTTATTTAACATCTAAAATCGAAAAACATTCTGAGACACCCTTTACATTAGATGGCTGACGTTTCCCGGTAGCTTTGCGCACGTGAACCTCACTTTTCACAGATTAAAAAAAAAAAAAAAAAATCTGAAGTGTTGGTTGCATGAGACACTATGAATCAGATTTTGAATGAGTTAAATTGCCTTCACCAGTTCCCTCTTACTAAAGAGCTATAGTTACAAGTCACAATATTTATAGAATCCAAAGAGTGAAATGTTTGTTTGGTGTAGTGTGATCTTAGGCGCCTATCTGCTCAGTTTACGAAAGTATTCCTATTTGATCTAGGCTTTAGCGCCTTTCTGTTCAGTTTATGAACAGATTATGGTTAATTGCTATGTCTACCATTCCCATAGAGTCATAAGATGTATCACAGTTTCTAAGTTAGATCCTAAACTTTAGAGCGGTAGAAAACTCATCCAAATAACCTCTGTAGTTTTTAAATGATGTGTGCACAAAGAAATCCCATGGAAGCGGACGCTTTAAGTTTCATATATGGAGTGGTAATATATAACCATCGACGATGTGTCACAACAGTAGCTTCCATAATAATATGAATATGACAAGATTAATTTCTTTTGTTCCTGTGAATTCTTGCAGCTTCATATTAATGTTTACAAAGTAGTTCTTAATACGCTAGTTTCTGGAATGTAATGCTGACGCATGGGTGATGCAAAGTTCACTTCTTTTGGCAACACTTTCACTAATAACAAAAACTGTAATATCTTCGTATCTCTCTCTTCTTTTTTACAACTTAAATCATAAAATTTTTCTAACTCTCATCAACTTCCGCCGTTCCCCGCATCTGTGCTCGCCGGCTGTTAGCTGTTGGTGGCTCACTAAGCGCGACCTACTTTAGCTCATGCTCAATCAATATTATTTCAGTAGCCACTCAAATGACTAGGAAACGTAGCTCCAGGAAGAGCCAATGTACTTACCTATTCGCATCTGAAGTCAGAAAAATGGCTGTGCTCAAAAAATCATATCTATATATATATAAAGATGAATGTATGTATATTTGTTTGTTTGTTCTTCATACAAATCCACAGTTTTCATCCGATTTCGGTGAAAGTTTGCACACTAATCCTTTGAAACATGGAGAAAAGTACTGTCTACATTTGGTTGGAAAATTTTCTGTATAAATGATACATGTTGTATTATAATTTCGAAAAATTACCGAACGATGATACAGACGCGTAGGATGTTTAGGTATCTGTACTGCGTTTACATATAGTGGTCCGGTAGCTCAGTGGTTAAAGCGCTTGATTACTGGTGTTTGGATCGTGGTCTCTGGTTCAAATCTTCGTGGAGGTAAAGATTTTTAAAAATTGTTTTTGATCGTAAGAGTCACGCCTGGACCGTCGGTTCAGTCAGAGAGAGAGATAAAGTGTGTGTGTGTGTGTGTGTGTGTTTATGTGTGTGTGTGTGTGTGTGTGTGTGGTCATGAAATTTTGAGAACTTATCGAATGATGACAGAAATATGTTGGAAACTGATTGTCTTCAAGAGACAGGTTCGACGGTAGAATGTCATAGCGATAGATTTCCTGTCATTGTATGCCGACTCGGTGTTGTTTGGGACCAATCCTTCGTTACCAACAACTTCTATATTCAATTTTGGCAAAGAAATTCTTAAACCACGCGTACGTACTCGCGAGTATCAGCTAGTACTCTATATTTTCACACCAAAATCTCAGATGTTACAAAATACTAAATAAGAAACCAGCATTATTGGACCGGTGATGAATACAAAAGTCTCAGCATTGGAATGTATTAAGTGTTTTGCAGATCATCCCGATAACTGTATTGGCAAACAGGTTTTCTTTTTGAGGTTCGGTGAAATCTCCTTACAAATTAAAAAGTTTGAATGAGATAAAATGCAACTCTACTTCTTGGGATTAAAGGTCTTTTGCAGCGATCTAAAAACCGATAACTAGAAAAACATTTCAGATGATGTAAAGAAGTATAATTGTGATCATTTTATTTTTCATACATATTATGGATGACTTCCTAGATATTAATTTAATTTACATTGAGCGCATATTCCATTTTTTACCTTTCTTGTACAACCCTTCTTTTGCCCTCTACAAATTTCAACATTAAATTTACTCTTTGGTGAATTATTTATTTCTCTTGGGTATTTATTCCAGTCGCTGACACCCTTACTACGAAAGAAAATCTTCCCTCACCCTTGTGCCTAAAATCGAGTGCCAGCTTATGGTCATGGTCAACTTTTCCCTACCATGTACCTCTCCTAATTCTTGCACCAATATCCTTCCACACCTCATCACCAATATACGCCTGGTGAGCTCCCAAGGCTCTCTTCACCATCCTGTCTTCCAATGAATCCCATTCCAGCACTTTTATCATATCAGTTACTGATTATGTTCTGCGATAATGTATTTCCAAGCTACAACAAGTCATTATTTTTTTATGATAATTACTTGTGCTGTGAGCCTTTAAGCACTACTTCACTGGACTGTAATAGTACAACCAGCCTATTTTCAAATACCGGGGCCTGTAGTGCTAAAAAAAATACGACATTCATCAGCAATACGGTGAATCATGGTTCTGCACTATCTCGGATGACTATCGTCGGCGAGTATGGTGGTGACCTGGGGTGAGGTTCCATTCATCCAATGTTTTGGAGAGGCCCAGCGGTATTTCTCCTGGCATGATGGTGTGATAAATCATTCAGTATGACTTCATGTCACGGCTGGTAATTATTGAGGGAACTCTGACGGCATAAACGGTACGTCACAGACATCCTACGTCATCATGTGTTTCCTCTCAAGCTACAGTATCATGGTGACATTTTTCAAAAGGACAATGCTTGTCCACACACGGCTCGTGTCTTTATGAACTGTTAGCATGATATTGAGGTACTCCTGTGGCTAGCAAGATCCCTATATCTGTCCCAGATAGAACATGTGTAGGACCAGCTGTAACGTCAAATCTGTCCCAGTGCATGTATCCAAGATAACCGAATCACTGCATGTATCTAGGTCAGAGGGGGTGCAACGTAATATTGATAACTAACAAGTTCATTTTAAATTTGATTCGATTTTACAATCACTGAAGTCACATCACATACCATCTCAATCCGTGAATTTCATTTCGTTTCCGCCTTCCCTTCTGGCTATATCACTTTCTTTGCCTCGCAGTGTAGAGCACGAGTTTTACTTATCGCAACCAGATGGCAACACTCTGCTTCCCCCAGTAGAATATGATCCCCAATCCGTCATTTAAGCAGGCTTCGTGATTAAAGCTGCACATCCTTTAGAGTTCACGAGATTTCTGTGACTCAAAAAAGATAGCATTATTTGTGATTGGAATTGCCATAAAAAAAAAAGAAATTATAACTTTTATAAGAAATAACTGCAATCGTTCTACAAAATCTACTGGACATGTTTTTCCCGAACACCGGCGTTCTCACTTCTTTTTGATTTGCGGTAAAAAGTTTCGGTACAGAACGGGCGGGAACCTTATCTCATGTCTAAGCACTGTGTCGCAATGCAATCTACTATTGTTCTTGGAATGCCGGCCTCGGTAGCGTAGGGGCTAGAACACTAGCTCCGCGTGCCGAAGGTAGCCGGTTTGAATCCGGCCGTGGGCATGGATGTTTAAGTGTTGTGTGTCTGTGTGCATGTCCTGTCCGTCCTGTGGTGTCTATACTTACGAATCATAACGTACTTGGGAAAACTAATTCACTGGATGAGATATCATAAGCACATTGCTAAATGGCTTAGTAGCCGAAAGCCATTAAAAAAAAAAAAAAAATATTCTTCTTGGAATGCCTGAGCTCATCTTAATATCTGCCGAACCAATAACCTTCGGTATGTAATTTCCCTGGGAGTAGATCATTTTCTGGTTCTCCCTGTTTCACTCTTGGTAGCCACTTTATATATGTGCTGTGGGTAGGGGCACCCTGTCCTAATATTTCCAACACATCATCACGAGTTTCCTTTGGCAGCATCTTTCTTTCACAAATATTTAACCACAGCAAGAATGTCTTTCTTCTACAGGTCAGATTAAAAGTAAACCTCGCCCACTTTCAACGTTCCAGAATGGTGTTGTCTATATCTACATCTACATATGAATTCTGCAATTCACAAAATTGTGGTTGGCAGAGAGTGCTCAGCACCAAATCTAATCTCTTTGTTGTGCATTCTAATCCCGAATGGTACGGGGGAAAAATGAATTCGTATTAGAATCAGTGCAGCACCTTATTTCTCTAATCTTATCTTTCATGTCATTCCGACTCAAATAGGTTGATGGACGAAGTATTTCACTACACTTGTAAGTGAAAGTGGGAGTACACATTTTTACCAATAAGTTTAAACGAAACGTGCGTCATCTATCTACCAGCGACTCCCAGCCTAGTCTACTAATCAGTTCTGTGACGCTTTCATAAGGACTGTAGCAAGCGGTCACGAATCGAGCGGCTCTTCCCTGTACTTTCTCTATACTGTTAATCAACCTATTGCGATTTTTTTTTTTTTACGCCTTCGTCGACGGCTAAGGTCATTAGTGGCGGGATGGGACTGGGGACAAGAAACGGGAAGGAATTTGGTCATGGCCATTTTGAAGGAAGCATTCCAGCATTCGCCTGGAGTGATTTGGGGAAACCATGGAAAACCCAAATCTGGTTTCCCGGACGGGGATTCGAACCGGCGTCCTCCCGAATACGTGGCCAGAACGTTAACCGTTCACCCACCACGCTCGGTACCCCTTACGAAACGGATCCCAGATGGCTCCGGCTTTTGGAAAAGTTATTTGCTACTTTTGAAAGTCAGTAAAATGTCGATAGATTGGTCTGGTAACTCAGTGGCAATTGTTCGGGGTTCAGTCCAGGGTTCAAATCCCTGCGGCCAGGAATTGTTATGAGTTGTGATTGATCCTATTGTATGAGCTACGCCAGGATGTTCCGTGGCTCGGATTCCACAGTAAACTGTAGGTTCCACAGGAGGAAAATGGCGGTCCTACCTCTGTCATTGTGTTTACGACGAACAGGGCGATCATTGTAATGGAAATTTCAAAAGCAGGTTCACTGTGGTGATGCAATTTAGTTTTCCCATCTCTCCACCTAACAGTCAGAAATAATATTTTTTCATTGATTAAGAACACTGTCTAATATTCATCACTTTTCGCACACTGTGTAAGTTTCTCATAGCGAGGACGAGAAGATACAAAAATCCTAAAAGCAGAGAAGTAAGTTTTTAAGGTAATGGTGTACGTTTGAGATATAACCGTAGTAGTGTCGCTCAGTTCTCCTGGTCTTAAATTTTACTTTTCAAAGTATTTTCTATGATCACGCGGCAATTCGCAGAATTAAAAAACTTTCACCCTGGAGGTTAGCTCAAATTCGTAATCGGCACATACGGTACAAGATAGAATACTTCCCTCAAAATAGAGTCGTGCCCTAGCCAGACAGTGTCTATTGGGCTACTCATGTGAGCATAGGTGGGCACAGTTAATCGAAAAATAAACTTCGTTAATCATCAATCCACTAACTAAAAAGCTAACTTCGATAATCGTTAAAGCGTTACATTTTTGAAAATTTAACGCATGTTTACCGTTAAAAGTTAACCATTCAAAGGCGGAAGTGATGTTTATGTATTGCAATAGGTATTACTGCAAGAAATGCTATGTACCGTGGTGTGGAATCAATAATACTGCTACCAAATATCCTTCTGGAAATTGAGTTTTTATCGGGGTTCAACATTTTAACCAGTTTCTCAAAAGTATTGGATTCTTCAACATGTAGTGGAATCATGATGTCAACGAAAAGGTTTACATTACATCGGTCCACACCAGCTTGGAATTCGATGATGCCAAATAGTTTATTAACGTAAACATTTATTAGCAGATGGAGATGACAACAAATCAATTCTGCTGCTATCTACATCAGAAGAAGCCACAGCACTTGAGGAAGGCTTTGAATTATTTTTCTTTTTCCCATGAGATGGCACTGCTTTTACTTTTTCGTCAGTATGCATCCTCTTCATAATTAATATTATTAAGGCTAGACACGATAGCAGAAAGTTTAGGCAAACACAGTTTGCATTCACAAATCTACTGTTCTTCCAGTCCTGATATAAATGCAACAATCATAAATTTGGTCAAGGATTTTTATAATTCTCGTTGTTATTATTAGCATTGTTGCTTTCACTAATGGATTCAAGATCTTCAGTTTTAACGACGTAATCATGTAATGAATGTCAGTGTAATTTATTTCACTAACGAACACCAAACCAATACCAACTAATAAGTAACATTTTCCTGGCAGTAAACAAAAGTTAGATTATAAAAATATCAAAATCAATCACCGAGATCGAGTTAGAAACGAGTAGTGAGCGCCGATTTGTAGACGTAAAATAGAAACGCTCCAAAACTGTAGCTTTCCTGCTCACACCCACGCCATGCCTAGCATCACACTTGCACTTCGTATTACCTAATTCGTTCGCCATCCGACTCGCCGAAGGGTCGAGCCTGGCGTGGCGCGCAATTCAAGCGAACCAAATACGTCAACTATCAAAGTGCCGGCCTCGGTAGCGTAGGGGCTAGAGTACTGGCCCCACGTACCGAAGGTCGTCGGTTCGAGTCCGGCCGAGGGCATGGGTGTTTAAGTGTTGTGTGTTAGTGTGCTTGTCGTGTCCGTCCTGTGGTGTGTCTAGAATTACTTGAAAGATATATATACACGCAGAGAAACTGAAAAACACTGGACGAAATAAGCACATACTTGAGCTGGCTGTATGGCCTAAGGAAGCCAAATGCCATTAAAATAATAATAATAATAAAAAAAAACTATCAATGTAACGGACTAAAGTTAGCCGTAGATCAATTTAACGGAAGTTAAGAAGATCGTTAACGCCTTTTTAGTTTACCTTAAAAGTTTAATTTTATTAATGTCGTTAATTAACGATTAACGGATTAACGGTTTTCTGCCCAGCTACGCGTGTGAGTCGTTTCGTCACATCGAAATGCAGCAGTACGGATTTTGAGCAACAACATATGTCCCGCATGCCTGTTCTTGGTTTGTGTCACCAAAATAGTTGATTTGTTGAATTCATTATAGAATCAGATCGTAATCGGATGATGATGACTGGTGGCTGCTGTGGAGGCAGTTATCTTGTGAAAATTTAACTGGGGTGATTTCATCTTACCTTCACTAATAATGAAGTGTATGTTGATGTGTGACTGACAGTGTTGTGTATTTGTACGGTGTAGTGTGTTGTTTCCGATGCGAATGTACGAAACATGAAGGAAGGGGGAGGATGAAAACCGATGCTGGTCCATTCGGGCCTATTCTTCCGAAAGCGACACTCGAGCTGCCAAGGCAACCCTATCGGGCGAACGAATCACCGTCAATAGTCTCGTTTTTACCCACTCCATATGTAAGTAATGGTCCCAGGAACTTTTTAGAGCTCTGTTTGAGATACGCCACGAGGTTCCGTAGTTCGGATTCCACTAGCTGTAAAGTATTCGCGTATGGCACTGTTGGCAGGGAGATCCCGAAAGATTGTTCGACCGTCGCGTGACAGTGTTTCAATTTGCCAGCCATTCCGGCTCTGTCGTGGCATGACCTAGAGGTTAATGCGGAATCGAAACCACGGAACGTCCTGGCATAACTCATCTGATAAAACACAACTCTTAAAAATACGTGGCACGGGTTTTGAGATCGGGACCTAACCCTGCATTTCTGAAAGCAAGCTCCTAAAACCACGGAACCATCAGACCGTTCTTCAGTGTTACTGCTACGACATAGTCAGAATTCGTGCAATTATAAACTCTATTACCAGGTATTAACGCATACTAATTTGCTTTCTTACTTGTGTGATCCATACGCACTAAAGAGAAGTTTGGGATTTAACGCACGACTTTGATGCACGGTGGAGAAATTCTCCTACCCTGCAGGCCAAATCCTGCCGAAGGAAATTTTATCCACTACCAGGATTCGACCCATATAAACCGGAGTCAGGCGTCGGACACCATCACGGTGCCCCAACCACCTAATCAAAGGATATGTAAACTCGGGACTTTATTTGCATTCGGAGAATATTATGGATTTTGCTTCTTCCAGCTTAGCGGACAATCTATCGTACCTGCTGGTTGTTAAATACATTCAATGTTCTCATATAAGTGAATCAGACTGCAAGAATATTCCAATGTGTTTATTTCCTGCTTGATAGTAAGCTTAATTATTATTACAGGCGCTTACTCTAACGTCATTAGAAGCGAGAGGAATATTTGAATAGGATAGAAACAAACCATGACCCACATTAAGTATTCATGGCACGAAATGAAAAAATAAAAATAATAAAAACCTGGAACGGATGCATTTTAGAATACGCGCAAGAAGAAATAAGAGACCATCGGAAGAAGATCCTGGCCGAAAAAAAACCTGTTATCAGTTTAATTCAGTGTGTGAAGCTACAGAAAGGATATTAGGACTTCGAATCCGGAAACCAACCAAGGGACGACGGAAATACTGAGTCTGGAAATTACGCAAAAAAATAGCAAGATAAAAAAGCATTTAACAATTAACATATGAAAAACTGATACTGTAAATAAGAGGGAAATACATCGCAGATGTCGTTTCTGGAAAAAAAGAAATTAAAAAGCAGAAAGCTACTTGAGGAACACATCTATTAATTTGCCAGTATACCAACGATCATTGTTTACAACATTGCAAAGCTACTGCAGCTTTTGAGAAACTGGTAGAATATCAGTTCACCCATCTCGAAACCTTGCAGCTAAAACAATTGTGGTATCTTTCTCTGTGTATATACATAAACTGCACCCTGTTAAATCAAAATGTATTCTCACTGCACTGAGACGTGAGAACAAGTAACCTTTATGGTTTCGATTGTGGTTATAAACATACTTTCTGAAACCAGCTCCTGAGGTGTGAAATTAGAATGAACGTTAGGCGAGGCTTTGTGAAGGGGACATGTGACGCAGTCATCTGTTGTGCTTAGCGTTGCCATGGCGACGAGATGACAAGACTGTTATGCAGTTACATCACTGGCTTGCCACTGAACATCACAGTCCCACAAATTACAAAAGAAATTGAGATTTCATTTGAAAGTACAAGCTTAGAGTTCTACAACTTTCCTAGTATTTCTATAAAACAAGCAAACTAAAACGAGATACATCTATATATCTTTTTGTTTATTTGTTTCAAATTTAAAGGTAGAGTTACTCTTTACAGTTTCATATAACTGATATTCTTTTGGTTCTCTGAGGGATAATCAACGAAAAAATTGATTGGACACAACACATGTACAAAATTAGGCATTTGGGAGAACGTCAGTTGAAATCCCCTTCCAGCCAACCAGATTTCGGTTTTCCAAAATCAGTCCAGGACAATGTCATGGCCATGGTTGAATTCCTTCCCGTTCCTTGCCCCCTATTTCTTATCTCAACGTCGACGAGGCGTGAAACCATAAGAAATAATTATAGATAATTAGTTTCCTCTTAACATAAGAGTAACGTATTATGCAATTTCTTTTGTAGCTACTTAGTAAACACGAAACTTCCAGATAATTTTTATTATATTACCTTATATCTTCTTAAGATGATCCGTCAGTATCTGTAGCTATTTTAACACTAATGTTTAATCCTGTTAGGATTGAGAACTCGTTAGTGTTGTGCCAGTAAAGGTCTCTCGTTTTAACCAGTGAAGAAGAACATTGCAGCATTTCATTTAATGTATCCCTTGCTGTACGAGCCAAAACTGTCAAGCTCACTTAAGTTTAAACATCAAAAGAGATTTTAAAGATTCAAGGGAAATAGTAGTACCACAAAAACTTTGCAATTGTCTGATATACTAAGCGAATTTTGAAGATGAGTTATTTGAATTCGATATTGTTTGCTCAGACTTGTGTGTTAATATTTAACTTTTGACAACTTTTCAACAAGTAATAGCTAATTTTCGGTGTTTTACTCTACGGGATACAAAATGTACAATTCAGATAACTTAAGCTATTAAATAATACTGGTGTTATTGTTCTTAATTGTTTGAAAAATTAACTTCTAGACGGTGTAATACAGAGCAGCATTCTGACCAGAGAATTTTCGGAGCTGAACTTCTTTCTTGGAAGTCTGCAGTATATAACAAGAGTTTTATCGACTTTGCCGGCTGCCCATACAATTAGCGTCCGAGAAAAAGGAAGAGCAGGTGGTATTCCTTGGAAACATCACTGGAGAATATTGAAGAAATTGCGAAAACATTTTCTGTTACTAACCAAAATGTAAGTTAAATTAGGGAGATGTATCCTGAAACTTATTCATCATAAAAAGAGGTACACTTAGAATTAGTATTTAACGGTGCAATTATCTATCATAAAGTACCAAACCAATTCAAGCTTCCGCTGTATATGTTAGAAAAAATGAAAATTAATAATCGTATGGGCTCGGCAGTATCGCTGATGGTAGCGATCGCATGTTGTGTTCCATAGTTTAAGTAAATCCACTAAACGCCAGAGAAAATCTTAATACAAGGAATTAATTATATTCTCTCACAATATGATAATTTTACAGTAATTTTCTCATAACTCATCATGATACACATTAATGTAGCTAAGAGTAAATTATTTCAGTGATTATTTACGATAAAATAGTCATTCCCATCATTGTAGCAATTATATATTTCACTTACCCGATGAGGTAGTGAGTTTCAGAAATCATTAATTCACAGGGTGAGAGAGAGCTAGGATTCAGCACACACGGTATATTGAAGTGGGTTTCCGTGTCTGGCTAAAACGCCAGTAGTTTATTAGTACTATTACTCCTCGTTTCCACTTTTATTAT
Organism: Vandiemenella viatica; assembly: GCA_031002005.1. Lineage (NCBI taxonomy): Eukaryota > Metazoa > Arthropoda > Insecta > Orthoptera > Morabidae > Vandiemenella > Vandiemenella viatica. The sequence continues at coordinate 232,291,319 of CM061921.1, read as the reverse complement.
GTTTTGGAGGTTCATTACTGTATAAATCTCTTAGCTGCCTGTGACAGTTTTGATTTGCCATGCTTTCAGCACTTCCGTGGAAATCCTCTGGGGTAAAGGCTACTCTCCAGTTTAATGCGGACCGGAATCAACGTGCGAACAAATTCAGCTTAAAAACAAGTATCAACTGCACCGCAAACATTAATTCCAAGCGGGGACACATAGCTCCGTCACGATCCTAACCACCACAACAAGAATGCGATATGAGGAGGAGCGACACAATGATTTGTTTTTCTTGTGGTTTTACGCACCGTTGAGGCTTTAGGGGATTGGGGACAAGCAACGGGAAGTAATTGGCCACGGCCTTTCGAAGGAACCATTCCAGCATTCACCTGGGGTGTTTTTGGGATACCATGTAACCACGGAAAACCGAGATCTGGATGGCGTGAGGGGGTTTTGAACACTCGTCCTCCTGAATGTTAGCGTCAAGTGTTACCGCTTCGCTACCGGGCTCGGTGGAAGACTTTTTTGGGAAGGCAGGTGGGTGAGCCGTGAGAAGATGGAAAGCTAGGGGCGAGAAGGAAATGGGTGATGGGTTTTAAGGAACAACTATTGCGGCATTCGTCTGGAGGTATTAGGGAAAACGATAAAGATGGCCGGACCAGAAGTCGAACTCGAATCCTCTAGAATCCAATCACGAAAGTTACCGCTCGCCACCCAGACTCTGTCGAAATTGTCCATTCTATGGAAGAGACAATTGAATTATTTGCACAGTGGACTAAGAAAATAACACAATTACACAAAATTAAGAAAATTTACGATTCCTGCACGAATACTTTGGAGGATCGTCATATCGTTGAGTGATTTTGTTGCTTCATTATCACCTTTAACACAACTCTTATGAACAGTCTGATTTCAAATAGCGGAATAGTATCAGGTTCTGTGACGCAGCATGACAATTGTATGTTATAGAATGTTATTGCGTGCAGTTAACAGAGACGGTTCAAGGTCACTCTGCTCCAGCCCACTCCGCTGCCCTTACCCATACATGCGAAGTGGAAAGGATGTCCACTGTCAAATTTTTCAGAAATCTACTTGGATACAGCGGTCTGTTGGGAAGGGTAGGCAACGGGAGGGCATGGTGATGTGTGAAGCGGAGCAAGTGTACATGACCTTGAACCGCCAGTTGAGAGTGAACAGAGTATAACAAGGAATCTGTGCAGAAGATAATAGCTGAATTCTCAGCCTGCATGTCACATAAAAAGAAGCCAATGTAGGGTCCACCTAAGGCTTAGAAACTATGGAAATGATTATTAGAACGGTCCTATCACCTACTGTGCTAACACTAAATAATCGTTTGTGATACTTTTTTTTTTTACTTATTGCTTAACGGACGGGGATTCAAAACGGCGTCCTTCCGAATGCGAGATCAGAGCGTTAACCACTCACCAATCACGCTCGGTGAGGTAGTTTTGTCTTTGACCATACGCTCTCATGCGAAGGATTCATTCAGTTTGATGAGATCAATAATGTAAAAACAAAACAACCAAAGGAAACAGAGATTCATTTGCAGATATTTTTATAGGGAAAGGCAATTTACAATGGCAATACAACACAATACAGTTTCTTTAAGGAACAATTATAGTTGATTATAAAAAAAACTAAAATTCTAAGCCTTTAAAATGAAAAAGTGTGAAATATAATAAAAAATTGTATTTTTTTTTTTTTAATTTGGCAGTTCCTTGAAAGCGGGCACCATTAAAGAAAATATGTCACCGCAGCACTTTTGTTGCTTTAGTGGAATATTCCTCTGCTTGAACTTTTCATACATTCGGTTTTTCTCGAATAAGCTACATGAATTGTTCAGTATCAAAATACTCCGTTGCTCCATAGTAAAATCAGTGGCCGCTGATGTCTCGTGTGAACGCTCTAATAGAACTGATTGATAGTCTTGTGTAGTTCGCGAACGAATTAGTTCGGAAGAGCGCTCACACAGGAGAACTACGCGAACTAGTTCCCAGATCTCTCGCTCCTTAGTTCGTTAGTTCCTTCGATTCTTTTCCGAAGACCGACTTTTGTTTTAGTTTATTATCTAAAAGGAAACAGTTCCCTGTGGACACATTTCACTGAAGAGACAGATATAAAAAGGAAAGAAAAAAACTTTTCAACGCGAATAATTATTACAGAAGTCAAAAACGGAAATTTAACATGGGATGTGAAAACAAAACACACTTTGATCCCATTAACAATTAAAGGCAACCATCGATAACCACAACTACCATAACAAAGAAGACACCGCGTGCAAAAGCACGAGCGAACGAGCTGTCTTTCTGGAATTCCACAGGGGAGCGACCTAGTTCGTTAAGGAGCTGCGAACTAAACTGAGCGCTACCGGTCGCGAACTAAACTGAGCGCTACCGGTCGCTAACTAAACACAGCGCTGCCGGTCGCGAACCAAACTGAGCGCTACCGGTCGCGAACTGGCACCATTCGCCGCTAGGGTTACCAACATTTTTTCGGTTGATGGTAGTAGTTTTTTTAGAATAACCTATAAAAGTATAGTACACTTCAAAAATATAATATTTTACGAAAGAGTAAAAAAGGACAAAAGGTATGTTTTTTTACTATTTTATTTTTAAGCTATACTTTTTGCACTTCTTGCTTTGTTTAACAGTTTTTTTTTTCTACTGTAAAATTGTCATATGCTTTACCGCTTTCAGTTGTTAAATTAATGTCGATCAAAAGCTCATTTTTTATTAATGTAATACTGCTCTTACTTTTACCAAGATTTCGTCTAATATTGTTATTTCAGAGTAAAGTTCGTTCACTTTGATACTAATTTTTCCTCGTAAATTTAGAACTTCTAATATTGTCTTACAGTCATCAAATGAAACCTCGTATTTTGAATTTAATTTTTGGATTTTGTATAGTCAATTGCTTTCATTAAAATCTAACCATTTATTAAGATACTCCAGACATTTATCAACGAATACTAAAACATTATTTTTTAATATCATTACTTTCTGTGGAGAATTTGGCTCCTAAGGACTTTTTCTTATTTTCTTAACCAAAGAAACAGACTGGTTTACATTTTTCTACCTTCCAGTTGTTTGACAGCTTTGTGAAAGTTATGTAATGAAATGGCTCGCGAAATTCAAAAAGATTTTAACTTTATGTCTTCATCAGTTTCATTCGTCGCCAAAATATTTTGAATTTGTGTTGGATTATCCTCCGCTACACTAGTAAAATAATTGCAAATTCACTGAAAATTGACGCACTTTCGTTATTGTTACCACTTTCCATAACTAATTTAATTTATTAAATATCAAAAGAAAAAACTGCTTCCAAGTGAAAATGATAAACAAACCAAAACCGAAGCAAAGACAGATGCACAAGTAAACATGCTTTTCTTTAGCACTGATTGTAGCATAAACGGTATTTGAACCATACTACACTTTATGTTAAATGGGAGGACAGTGTGGAAGGGTGCTTCCGCTGAATTTGGCAACGCTGGATGGAGATACCTGGTAGGTTTGCGGTAGTTTGCATAACTGCATACCAGTAACGACAGAACAGTTATTCAATTTACCCATTTGTGCAAAGGACAATGAGCACTTTGGTTTTTCGGCGGTCACTGATCATGCTAATGTCATTTGAAAGGTCTATTACTGAGTAATAACTATTGTTAAGAAGGTCATATTAAATTCCATTTAGAAACGACAAAAAAAAGATTAAGTACTGTCCTAATAGAACTGACATAACAAACAAAATAGCTGGGCAGTAGCAATAGCAAGGCGAGCCAACGATATGTTTTTTCTGAATTCGAGACGCGAGCTAACGAACTAAAAGAGCGAACTAGTTCGCGAGGGAGCTGCAAACTAAACTGAGCGCTCCCCTTCTCAAACTATTATGCGCAAGTCTACTGATTGATAGGTTTGTGGCCAAGACAGAAGGTAGTGTACGAAAAGCTAGAGGGGAACTCCACCGTCCATACACATTGGCTCAGTGTGAACGCTTTCATTGTGTTGTACGTTCAGGTGGTGTCCGGGGATTCAGTAGCCGTGTGAAAGTGGCTTAAGACACCTGGAAACAAACATCTTTTCTACTAAACCAATTACACGTATTTACATGACCTAAAATACAAAGCAATCGAATATTATGTATCACTAGAAGTATATGCAGGCCAATCCAGAATCCTATTCGGATACACGGCTACGCTTACAGTGAACCGAGGTGGCGAATCAACCTAGAATTGCTATCTTGAATTCAACGGCTTTACTCAAGGGGAAGACCTGATTCAAAGGGGAGAGGTGTAGGGTTTTTGTAAACAAAACGTGAGAAATTTGTGCCTTACTGACGGTCAGTTACAATGAAGTTGCGTTACTCTAGCCGGATCTATAGGAGCCCGCGAAACTTTCTTATTCCCGTGACCGGCTAACAACAACATTACCAGCATTTCACAACAAATCACTACTGGCAATAATTATTCTGGATCAGCGACAGCTAAGAAGTCAATTCAAGGACTGAAGACGCATTGTCTATTGCTTTGTTACGAAACTGGTTAGAAAACTAGTCCACACTAAGGTTTTCACAAGAACTGATTTCAGGAAATTCTTAAATACTATATTGGTGGAAATCTACAAACAATATTTCTTGTTGTGACACATGTAGCCTGAAAACTTCTCGTCATCGAGCACTTGATTCGTATTATTTATTTTAGAAACTTAAAAGTATCAGCGCCGAGAAGTTAATACTTGCCTTCAAGAAAGACAAAATGAGAACGAGTTGAACCACTTATTTTCATTCATTCAAGCATTCGTTTACAAGTATGAATATGTATTTCGAGTTTATTAATTATGTGTTCTTGAGTGGCTAAAAAGACGAATTCTAGAACTGCAGGATCTTCCACAGTCATGACACTCCGAACACGCCAGCACGGGATAGTGGCCAAACACCTCTTCCTCTCTCATCTTGTTTCTTCCTACGATTTCTTATCGGATTATAAATGTCGAAGTTGTTGTTTAAAATACTGTAGGCTCTCATGTACTCTTTGCTGACGTGGACATCGACCAAAGGCTACATCTTCACTTTTCTTTATTAGACATTTCTTAAGTTTATACTTAAGACCCATGCTGTTTCGATTCAGTTGTCCTCCCCGATTTCATTGGACACTCTTTAGTTGTGGCTACATTATTTGTTTCGGTATATAGTTTTAGGCAACGGATACCATGACTAACCCATCGAAGTTGTTTAAGCACCATTGCCTCAATACTTGTGGTATTTGTTTTTTCTGGAATGTTGATGTTCGTTCGATAATCTAGCCATTGTATCCTAAGTATTCCTCTGAGACAGCGTTGATGGAACTTCTCCAGACATTGTAAGTTCCTTCTGTAGGTAGTCCAAATCTCGCAATCATAAGGTAGGATTGGTACTGCAATGATAATGTAAATTTAGAACTTTTTTTGAACACAAATGTTATGATTATCAAAGTCTTTTTAGGAGATGTCCGTAAGCTGTACTAGCTCTCCTTATCCAATAATGAATTTATATATCAATGTTTGCATTTGTTGAATTTGGCTATCGAGGTAATGAAAAATGTTCCACTTCCTGTAGTTTATTTCCGTTGACTATAACACATGGAGCCATTAGGTTATTGTTTTGTGTAGACTGGTAAAGGATATACAGGGTGTTACAAAAAGGTACGGCCAAACTTTCAGGAAACATTCCTCACACACAAACAAAGAAAATATGTTATGTGGACATGTGTCCGGAAACGCTTACTTTCCATGTTAGAGCTCATTTTATTACTTCTCTTCAAATCACATTAAACATGGAATGGAAACACACAGCAACAGAACGTACCAGCGTGACTTCAAACACTTTGTTACAGGAAATGTTCAAAATGTCCTCCGTTAGCGAGGATACATGCATCCATCCTCCGTCGCATGGAATCCCTGATGCGCTGATGCAGCCCTAGAGAATGGTGTATTGTATCACAGCCGTCCACAATACGAGCACGAAGAGTCTCTACATTTGGTACCGGGGTTGCGTAGACAAGGGCTTTCAAATGCCCCCATAAATGGAAGTCAAGAGGGTTCAGGTCAGGAGAGCGTACTAACATACTAACTAAACTAAAATGAGCTCTAACATGGAAAGTAAGCGTTTCCGGACACATGTCCACATAACATATTTTCTTTGTTTGTGTGTGAGGAATGTTTCTTGAAAGTTTGGCCGTACCTTTTGTAACACCCTGTGCGTCCTGTAGTGTTAAGTTCGTCAATTGTTTTGTACGATTGTGTAAATGCACTTAAAATAAGTCGTCCCACAGAGGTAGCCATGACAATAGTGTTGACTGCTTACGGAAGTTCAACTACTGATGTCGAGATTACTTTGGTCTTGACTCGTAGGCTGTTATGATTAAATTGCTTCAAATCAATTCTGTGATACCTAAGGTAATTTGTCATTAATCAGATAGTACAGAGTCTCCGCAAGGTTGCAAAAAAAAACAGAAGCCAGAACACTCCCTGTTTAACACCTGTAGTGAACTAGAACCACTCAACTGCACAATAGAATCGTTGCTTGCCTCTTTGGACGTGAGGACTTCCCGATGCTTCTGGAGGCAGCTCGTTTCTGAACACTAGGGCCGGAATGGTCTCCGGCTAAAACCTTGCTCTAGTGTATTTTTCTGCCTCAATCGATACAGGCAACTCCTCTTCAGGCATCTCCAATTCGTGCTGCCAAATTATACGACTTGATTTCGTTTGTGATTTCTTGCATTTTGGCCTTGACATGGTAACGTGCTACTTCCTTGTTTTTAACACAAATACTATAACTTAAGTACTCGAAGACAGAGAACCAATCAAGCTACGTGATAGTATATTTTTTATTTCACAAAGAGGACAATATTTTTTGTTTGCTTAGGATTTTACACCTCGTCAATATCGAAGTCATTGGAAGCAGGAAATGATGGGAGAGTAGGAGCGGGATGGAATTTACCTATAACATTTTGAAAGAGCCATCCCGGTATTCGGATTTCTATTATAAACTATAATGTGGATGACCGGACGAGGATTTGAACCTACGTCCTCCGGAACAGAAGGCCCGGGCGTTACCGCTAACCCACTGGGGTCAGTAAACGATTCGTAGGCTGTTTGGGACGCTCGCATTTCTCTAAGCCCTAAACAAGACAACGGGAAACTATCTGCCAGTGCTCGGTGAAGGAACTGTTTCTAAATGGTTTTCATCGTGGACTGAGAAAACCAAACGAGTCTCCGAGCTACGGATCGTTCTTAATATTTCCTCTTTCGAATTTTCATTTTTTAATGTTTTTATTTTAAGTGTTCAGTACTCAACGAACAACGGATTCCTTTTTCTGAATCTTCACTGTCTGTCACCGGCATCTAGAAAGTTGGAGTTCAAGTTTGAACATGCTATACGTTTCGTTGAACGAAATAGCTTATTTAAAGCTTTGAAAAAAAACCGCGGCTGGAGGGTAGTTAGAAACAACGAGGGTTGGAAACATATCATTTTCCTTCCGTATAAGATACAGATTTTTACAGCTTGCTGAGTAGAGAACTATGATTTTTTTATCAATATTTTTCACCTGAAAATAACGTCATGAGTGGCGGTAAAAGTTTTCGATTTCATTCAATTTTTGTTACTGGGTCTATCTCAAAATCATATCACCTAGGAATTTCAAATTTTGTCACCAATAACTATCATATCTTTTATTTAAACAGTTACATCTAATATAGTCTAATAGCCAAATTATTTTTTGTGGTTTCTGTGCTAAGTAAACATTGATTTATATTAAAAGAACCCTTATTTCATTGCATTTTAACATATGTATGATAAATTTGATTGAAACAGAAAAATTAAACTAGCGGGGTGTGTGTCACCGTGGTGGCGGTGTTGGGACCCATGGAGAGGAGTCTACTGCCTAATCTGAAAATGTGCCCCTAGAGACTACCTTCTAACTGCATGAAATATCTGTCATTAGGGCCATTAGTACAAGACTGGAATGGAGTTTAACCAGTTTTTATACTTGAAACCAACTGTAAAACGTGAACAGACGAATGGCAGAGGTACATTTAAACAACAAACAGAGCTATTTTTTTTTACGCCTCGTCGACGGCTAAGGTCATTAGAAACGGGATGGGACAGGGGACAAGGAATGGGAAGGGATTCGGCCTTGGCTTTTTGAAGGAAGCATCCCGGCATTCGCATGGAGTGATTTGGGGAAACCATGGAAAACCCAAATCTGGATACCCGGACGGGGATTCGAACCTGCGTCCTCCCGAATGCGAGACCAGAACGTTAACCATTCACCCACCACGCTCGGTATCAATCTAACACAATAGTCACACCGGAGCTACAAGTAATATTCAATTTCAAATTTCCTTACACGCAGGAGTTATTAATTTCCATAAATTAAATTCATTTTTACACGTATTTATTTGATTTGTAAAATATAAATCATAAAAATTTCAAAATGGAAGGACAAGACGAAAATTGTTGGTTTAAAATCAAAATTGAGTTTTGTGATTGTTATTATTCCTTTAATAATCTAAGGAAACGAAGAATTTCACGATATTTGATGCGTTAGATATGTGATTTTTTTGTACGGTAAAGCTATTTTATTTAAGACTATTGTTACATTTTGCTTATTTTTAAAAATATCTTTGAAAGTTAATTTATTCTGGCTATTTTATTCTTTAGATATTTACTCCATTGTGAAAAGTGTAGTCTTCACTCGCTATTTTGAATTTATAAAAATGCCTTTTGACCGTTTTACGTTCTTTTCTTTTGACGTCTTGACATCACTTTAATGTTTATTTTATGTACTGAACATCATAGATGATTTTTTTTACTAACAATTTGGTTTGCTTAGAAAGCTTAGTTAAGTTCTGCCACAACACTGAGTCTTCTACTAGAACACAGTAATTTGATTACCTCAGTGGTTTTCTTACTGATCCAAGGCTGTCGATGCTATCGGCCTATGCTTTTGCCTTTGCTTTTAACAGAGTCAATGGTTAATTAATTAATTTACTTAATTAATTAAATTAAATTCAGTTCTTCAGTATCATCAATATGGAGAAAACTTTTTGCCCCGTAAGTAATTCTGTTTGTATACAAAGTTTTATCCTCTTTTCAGTTGCGTATCTGTTAAAATTGTAAAGAGAGGCATTTCACTTTCCGTCGTATTACTTCTTAAAATAAGGTAACTCGGGCAGTTTGTTGCGAGTACAGCAGCAACATCCGATCTTTAAATTACAATTTCATCGTGGGAGCATCAAATAAACTAAATTTAAGAAAAGTTTAGGATTAAAACAGTTCCAGGATTTGTTTCCACTGTCGATAACCTAGAACATAATGTAAATGAGGGATGAAAATATTTCCCATTCTTTCAACAAAAATCACGAACTAAAAACAATAGATCAATCCTACCTTTTTACCTGATAAATGAAAGTGGAATTGTTTGATCTTTGTTTTTTCTCAACAAGGATTGTTACGAATTTTTGACGCGGGGTATTGTATAGCTGAACGTTGTTTTTATTAACCGACTTCAAAAAAGGAGGAGGTTCTCAATTCGTCTGAATTTTTTTTTTTTTTTTTTTTTTATGTATGTTCAGCGATATCTTCGCCAATTTTAAAACCAATTTAAATGAAATTTTTTAGTGGATAGAGTATACCTACAAAGTGGTCCCATATGAATTTCATTGAGAAACCACCCCTTCTACCCCTTTACATCCCTTAATATTTATACAAATCCACAAGTTTTTTCCGATTTTGATGAAACTTTGGAAATGTATACTAAAAAATAAACAGAAAAATACTGTCAACTTTTGGTTTTAAAAAAACCGAACCCCTCTCCCCCTATCCACCCCTTAATTTTTGCCAATGTTCTTTATACAAAGCTAAGTCGACACCATTTAACTGATCTCCATTAAAGTTGGCATGTACATGTAATTTTCATGGAAAATGTTTCTGACCGAAAAAAATAAAAAAATACCCCTCTCTCCCTTAACACCCCTTAATTTTTATAGAAACCCACATTTTTTATTCGATTTCAATGGAACTTTGGACATGTATAGTCAAACATAAAGAGAAAAATGCTGTCAACATTTGGTTTGAAAAAACTGAACCCCTCTCACCCTATCCAACCCTTAATTTTTGCCAATGTTATTTATACAAAACTGTAGTCGACATCATTTAACTGATCTCCATTAAAGTTGTCATATACATGTAATATTTCATTGACTTGGTTTCTGACCAAAAAAAGCCAACCGATCTCCCCCTTTACGCCCCTTAATTTTATAGAAACCTATATTTCATATCTGATTTTGATTGAACATTGCCAATGTATACTTTAAAACAAACAGAAAAATCTTTTCATCATTTGGTCTGCCAAGGCACAACCCCTCTCCCTCCTACCAACCTCCAAATTTTTGTCAATTTTTTTTTTTTTATAAAAAGCTACAGTCGCCACCGTTTGACCTATTACCATGAAAGTTGCGCTTATATGAATTTTTTCACGAGGAAGGTTTCTGGCCAAAAAATAAAAAAACCACCCCCAATCCCCATTAAACCGTTTAATTTTTATACAAACCCACAGTTTTTATCCAGTTTAGATAGAACTTAGCTAACTTTAACTGTAAAACAAAGAGAAAAATAATGTCAGCTTTTGGTTTGCAAAAACTGAACACTTTTCCCCGTTTCCGTCCCTTGACGTTTGCCAATTTTCTTTTTGAAAAGCTACAGTTGACACCATTTGACCGATCTTTATGAAAGTTGGCACATATATGTATTTTTTTATTGAGAAGAATTCTGACCAAAAACTACCCTAGCTCCCCTTTGTCATCAATTAATGTTTGTACAAACCCACATCTTAATCCGATTTCGGTGGAACTTCGCATGTGTATACTTTAAAGCAAATAGAAACAGAAACATACTACTCACATTACCTTGACAAAAACACAAACCCTATTCCCCTTTCTACCCCTTTAATTTCTGTCAATGTTCATTATATAAATCTACCGTTTCTATTTGATTTTGAAGGAAGTATGCACATGTATACTTCAAAACAAAGAGAAAAATACTGTCTGCATTTGGTTTAGAGAAGCCTAATCTCTCTCCCCCTTTCCACCCCTTTAATCTACACAAAGCACTGTTTCTATCTGATTCTGAAGAAAATTTGCACACATATATTTTAAAAAATGCATAACAATTGTGTTTAATTTAGGTTGCAGAAGCCCAACCCCTCTTCCCATCTACCCCCACCCCTCCTAATTTCCAATGTTCTTTATAGATACCTACTGTTTTTATCAGATTTCGATGGAACACTGCAAATGTATACTTAAGAACAAAGAGAAACATTCTGTTTACAAAACCCAACTACTCACTCCCTTACCCCATTTAATTTTTGTAAATATTCTTTACACAAAGCTACAGTTTTTATCTCGTTTTGATGGAACTTTTCACATGTATACTTTAAAACAAAGAGAAAAATACTGTCCACACTACCATAGCAAAAACCAAACTACTCTTCACTTCCATACCCCTTAATTATTTTTTTATATATACCTAACAATTTTATATGATATCAATAGAAATTTACAAACGTATACTTTAAATGAATCAGAAAAAACAGTTTACATTTGGTATACAAAAGCTCAATCCCTCTTCTCCTTTACCCCCATTGTTTGATAATTTCCAATGTTCTTTACAAAATCCACAGTTTTAAGTAACGTGAAAATCAATTAAGCTATTTTTAAGTCATTGCAGAATATTTATAAAATGTATGTGTCCTAATGTCTCAACTTGGACCCCAAGCTTTAACATTGTGAAAACCAATTAAAAATCTATACTTTCTGTGTGATGCCGGAACGAACCGATATATTCCAGAGACAGATTTGTGTATGTGGTATGTATTAATGTCCAAATGTTACATGATTCGATTATCGAGCAGCAGCTTTAACAGATGTTATGATTAGATCGAAACACTGCCTGGACCAAATTGTAAACTGACATTCCTTAACACAGCATCCAATTCACCCCATTCTGAAAGTTGTTGTAAAGACAGATTTTTTTAAAGCATTCGCTTTAACCACTGAGCTACCAGAAAGTTCCCAAAATGAGAACTGCTGCGGCATATTTAAACACAAATTAACTATAATACAACTAAAAATTTAAAAATAAAATAATTGTTTAAAAAACATAAAAACCTTCTTCAAAAAAGAGCACTAAAAATTTTAAAATAACTTTATACCTTGCTTAGAAGAAAGTAAATCTAAATGGACAATATTTTACATTACTGTTATTGAAATTTTTACATTAATTAGTTATTTTTGGAGTCGGTGCCAGCCAAAGCAAGAAAAAAAAAAGTTAAAAACAATAATAAATAACATTAATACATAAGAAAATCATGTTACTACTTACCTACAATTAATTCTAGAAACATTTTTCAACACAACTGAAACATATAGATAATACACCGATATTATACTAACTATAAAGTGTTTACGCATGATGCAGACACTGTAGCACCAGAGATATGCCTGGATGACCAACGAGGCCGAGCCACAGAAAACATACCGATAATTTGTTTCCCTAAGCTGTCTCCCGCAATAAAACTATCTTCCTCATGACATGCTATAAAATATTTGGAATTTTTGTTCGTACTCTCGGTTCGCCTCGAACACCAAATAAAGTTAAGTAATTCGATCTGCGCGATCTGACAGCTGGCACCGACTACAAAAATAACTAATTAATGTAAAAATTTCAATAACAGTAATGTAAAATATTGTCATTTAGATTTAATTTCTTCTAAGCAAGGTAAAAAGTTATTTTAAATTTTTAGTGCTCTTTTTTGAAGGCGGTTTTTATGTTTTTTAAACAATTATTTTTTGAACTGAATTTTCTCCAAATTATTTTTCTTCTCTCTCTGTTTTATTTCAGGATATCATTGTCCGTTCCTGTTGTAATTAGTGATCATATTTTGAAATTACGGCATATTTTTTAATACCTTTGTGGAAAGAAGTCGCTAACAGCAAAGCTTCTCCAACGGGAAAACGTTAAAATAATCTAATGGGTTGGATGAGTGAAGTAGTTCTTGCCCGACTTTCAAAAGAGCTCTGGTAAGAATCCCGGCACAATCAACTCAATTTCGTTTTTATACGAGTTCCAAAAATTACTTAATGCTGTATTACCTTTTCTCCCAATATTACTTCCCCAATTGTAAACACACAACTTCAGAAAAGCCGTAAACCCTCACCACACAAACATTAATCTCCAGAAACATACAATTTCCTGCGTCATTCCGTTAATATTTAAATGTTAACATAAATTAGTATAAACACATAGTTGACACTGTAAAACTTTCCATACTCCATCGTGTAACACGGATTTCCACAATTACCACGGTTTCTCAGTTCCCAGTTTAGATTTTACTTTGTTAAAGCATTAGTATTCCTTGACTACCGACATGTTTCCTTATTTCTCCACGTACTTTCTTGATCGATCTCTCTTTTTCCATACCTGTAGCTGCCCTTTTAATTTGAGCTAGCCAGTTTCTTCCATTCTTTGATGTTTCCAACCCACACAAATCAGTTATCACGCGATGCCTTTTTCATGCCCATGCTCCGTCTTCTCACGCTTTCATTTACCACTCATTGTGACGCCTATAAGGAAGAATCATCTGAGATCTTCGAGATTTACGGCTAGTCAACATCGATCTCTTTAGAGCTAGGAAAGAACGGGCGGCAATGAACGAGAAAGAATTTGGCTGTCCTTTCATCCCGGCATTTGCCTAGATTGATTTCAGGACACCATCCAAAAACGACATCTGGATAGCTGGACAGGGATATGAACCCGCGTCCTCCAGCATGCTAGGCCCCATTGTGAGAGATTTTAGTTTTGGCTGTGCAGAACTCTCCATCTTCATACGATACATTACGAAAACCGCTTGTAATATAAATTACGTTATCCAAACCATGCACAGTATCAACATGTATAACTTTACATTTTTCATAAAGTTAAAATGGTTCGAACAATTGTTGCGTGTACGCTGCTAGAGGAGTAACAGACGTGGGAGTTATTGATTCTAGTAAATGTCTAAACAGAAGTAATTTTCATGACGCTCAATAATGACTTACAAAATCATCACAAAAATTGGACCGAGCGTGGTGGGTGAACGGTTAAAGTTCTGGCCTCGCATTCGGGAGGATGTGGGTTCGAATCCCCGTCCGGGCATCCAGATTTGCGTTTCCATGGTTTCCCCAAACCACTCCCGGCGAATGCTTCCTTCAAAAAGACCATGGACGAATTCCTTCCCGTTACTTGCCCCAATCCCATCCCGCCTCTAATGAACTCGCTTTCGACGATATGTAAAGCCCAAGCAAAAAAAATTATGATGCAAAGGGTATGGTATCGTCACAAAGAAATCTAATATGTTATTTAACAAATGGATTTACTTCACTGCTATTATATACATCATATTTCGTGTGCATCGCGGTATTAAAAATATATCATAAATATAATTTGTTAATATATTCTACGCTATTATGTTACTTTCATTAATTCAAAAGAATATAATTTTTTTAATAACTGAGCCAGATTTTTTAATAAAGCACTCAAAGAGATTAGAAGATACGCCAGCAGCAGAGAATTCAGATTGAAGAAAAAGACTTCATAAAGAACTAAAAAAAAATTATTCAGCAGAACTCCCGTAAAGCCATAAGTAAAAAAAAAAAAAAAAAAAAAAATACAAGGCAGTGTCAGTTTGAGGTTGCACACCCTCTGGTCTGGATGCGTGCGCTTACTCGGTTGGGACGTGTGTCATAAGGTCCTCGTACGCTATGCTGAGGACTCCAAGCCATGGCTGTAGTCATTGAGAGAAATCTGTCGGCATTTGTATACAGTATCGTGGACATCCTGCCTCCTGAAGTGTTACGTCTCATGTGATATTATGGTTATTCCATTTTTCAACAGGACAATGCTCGTCCACATACGGCACGTGTCTCTATGAACTGTCTGCGTGATGTTGAGGTACTCCCGTGGCCAGCAAGATCCCCAGATTTGTCCCCGACAGAACATGTGTGGGAGCAGCTCGGACGTCAACTCGGCGTAACAGACGTGGGAGTTATTGATTCCAGTAAATGTCTAAACAGAAATATTTTTCTTGACGTGCGATAATGACTTACAAAATCATCACAAAAATTGGTGACGGTTTCTGTGATCCAGTTTGCCTCAGGAGAGGATATAATGGCTTTATGACACCCTTTTCAACCTATTCAGTGCATCTATCCAGGTCAGGGGGGGGATGCAGTATCATATTGATAAGAGTGTTCATACTGCAAAGTTGTTTGTAAATTTGACTTGATTTTGTTATGACTAAAATAATCCTCACAACCTGTGAAGTTTTATTTCGTTTCCTCATTTCCTTTTGGTGCTTCTCTTTGTAACGTTCCCACCCCCACATTTTAATTATTCTCGGCTAATTTATTAATTATTTATTATCGGACCTCTTTGCCGAAAATAATTGACTGCATTATTTTCCTCTATGACTGTTAGAGAGCGTGCACAAACTACATGGCTCGGTCCAGGGGAAGGGGGGGAGGGGGGTTGTCCTGAAGGCTACGCTGGTCTACATGGGGGGAGGGGGTTTCTGAACCAGGCCACGTAGCTTTCCTTTCATAACATTTTTAACAGTTAAAATGAGGAACAGAACTCACAACAGCATGTGAATATTTATTTCCCTCGGTTAATTATTTCTGTATGTAATTTATAATGGCCTGACAAGAGAAAACAGTACAAAATGTCTTCTGGAATCAAAAGGGAAAAAATTCTACGTGTTACGTGGGGAGGGGGGGGGGGGGTAGAGGCTAAAGCCACGTGAGTGGAGGTGGGGGGGGGGGGGGTTCAAAGGAGGCTAAAATGGAGCTACGTGGTTTATGCACGCCCTCTTAGCTAATCACCAGGCGAAAAAGGGGAGGGGGCAGTTACAAAGAAATAAAATAAGTGAATATTTTTAATCACACAAAATTAAAATTGTATTCTGTTCAATTTATATACTGATACGCAATCGACTTTCTCTTCAGACACCTAGTACGTCCTCAAATCATCATAGTTATAAGCCAATGATATATTTACTTCTAATGTTCCCAGTTTCTTCACTTAAACCTGTAGCGAGAGTGAGATCGGCAGAGGCACACAGAGAGAGAAAACTATGGAATGGACTTACATTAGCGCAAACGCACGGAGTGGATCCACGAACTTCAACTCCACCACTGAGCAAAACAGACTAGAACAGAACAAGACTGTGCGCTATCCTCTCGTTAGGGCTTTAAGCAGTACTAGGCTAACTGTACTTTCTTGGGCAGGCGTCCTGCAGGGAGAAGCGCTACCTACATTGGCTTTAGAACTTTAAGTTGCCCTGTGTAACCTCTCTGCCTTATGAGCGAAAGCACAGGGCTCCACCCTGAAGACATCTTTTCACGTCGGAAAAAATTAGTGGTGATAGTATATCCTCGGACCATAGATTTTATTGTGAGTTGTAATATTGCAAAGGAGTATCTTGGATGGTGTTGTGTTGTAGTAACAAGAAAAAAATATTAAGATGAATGTGTATTAATTGAATGATAAATAGAGAAAGTATATAAATGTGAGAATAAAAATTAATAGTAAGAAATAGTATTCTTACAACTGGCAAACCGTAAAATAGGACTGCAAATGGCATTTCAATTATAAACTGCCGTTTGGAAGGAAACGAACCTGCAGTTATCGTATCGAAGCATGTGGCAAGTTCACTTAGATTTAAACTAATAAGCAGTAAAAAAAAAAAAAAAAGTTTGAGATATTGGAAGGAAAATGAACAAAAATACTGAGGGAAAATTTTTTGTGAGAAGTAGCGGTGAAACGGTAGGAAACGAGATGGCAGATGCTATTTTGAGAGACGAATTGAGTTGTTGACGCAAGAGTCTCCATGGCAACGTTGTGTAAAAGCCACGAATTAATAATAAAAGCGTATGAAAAGGACTTGTAATACGGACTTAAGTTGATGTTTGTTTAGTAACAATTCAAACTGGTAGAACAACAAAATACGAACCAAATTTTGCTATGCTGATGATGAGTAAAATACAGGATTCCATCAACAACCAAGAAAAGCTACAAACGATACGAAGAAAAGTTTACAAAGAGAATTTGGTGAAATGAAATATGAGATCAAGAAGACAAAAATGGAATTACAACACATGATGAAAGAAAATATGGAAAGACTTGAAGAGAATCTCGAAAGAAAAATAAAATATATGTCTCAACATAGAAGAGAGCGGAAGATTGAGATTGAAAAGGCAGTGGAATTGAGAAACAACCGAATAGATAGAATCCTGGACTATAAAATTAATATGTTAGAAGAGCAGGATGAACACTCTTGTAATAGTGTTTCGAATAAAAAAGAAGATGAGAAGAAAGACAGATCAGAAAATGATTATAATGATTGTATTCAAGAAGAAAACCACGAAGAAGATAAAAAATATTATAAATACTATGCGGAAAAAATGATAAGCCAGAACAAGACAATTCTGTACCAGATAACGATAGCGAAAATAAAAAACATGAAGAAGATCACAGCAAAGGAGAGGAAGAAATTAAAGAAAATGACAACAGGTATTATTTTACAGAGGGGAAAGAAGTGAAAAGAAAAGGCTATTTAAAAAGATTTACAAAATATGATGAGAGGCATAGGAACAATTTTCAATCTATTTTATTGTCATGGAAGCAGTGTGAAATATTATAAAAATTGTCGTAAGAAGAACAGGAAGAAACGCTGAATTAAATTTAAGACACGAGGGAAGAAATGTTGTGAAATATGAAGAGTAAAATATAAGTGTGTATGTAAGAGTTAGGCAAAATTATAAGTGAGTGGTATAATATCTGGCAAATCTCATTAACCATTAAAACCCGTTAAGTTCAACATTTTAAATTATTGGCTGTGAGAACGAGAAAGAAATTAAAATTATATCTACGAAGTTTTTAATTATTATAAACTACTAATTGTCTCGAAAAATTACAAATTACTTTTCGAGACACAAATCGGGAGGGATGTACAAGGAAACGCCTTATACTAATCATTGATGTTTATTAAAAACCAGCTGATATCCGCGACTTCAGACGCGTGGATTAAGAATTCATTGCCAGAACTGAATATAGAAAGTTGTTGGTAACGAAGGATTGGTTCCAAACAACACTGAGACGGCATAATATGACAGGAAATCCATCACTATATTATTCTACCATCGAACCTGTTTCTTGAAGAGAATCAATTTCCTGCATATTTAAAAACAGAAAAACAATTGAAGGTGAGGGGATGTGGGGGGAGGGGTATTTATCAAGGGCAGCTTTATTTCAGTTTGGTCTTTTCTTCTTTCTTCACCATGAGCATCCGATTCCTTGATTCTAATAACTTTAGTTGCTCGTACTCTGCTAGAGTTACAACTTAGGCCAGTTTACGCCCGCAAGACATGTCAAAGAAGAAGGCATAATATACTGGTGTCAGAAACATTTAAGCCGACACAAAGTAAAAGGACAGAGAAAATCGACATCTATACTAAATAATACGTTTTTTCTCTAAACGAAATTTATTAACAAATTATACACTAACATAATGCGCGAGAAGCACAACTTGAGCAAGTGAAGTAACATAAAAGACTAACACACACATCCGTCTCTCTGTCACATACACTAACATAATGCGCGAGAAGCACAACTTGAGCAAACGAAGTAACATAACAGACTAACACACACATCCTTCACTCTGTCACCATTCGATAAGTTCTCAAAATTTCTTGACTACTACTTATAATCATACCGGGATAAAAACATGTCCTGTGCCCTCCCTACAGATTTTTTTTGTCGAATTCCGTCAATATCGGTATAGGCATTTAGCTGTCAAAACGTAACAAAAGACAAGACTTACTTCCGCATTTATAGTATTATTACTGCAGATCATACACACACTCTCTGACTGCGAATCACCCCTGAGGGATCAATATATCGTAAAAAAAGTGTACACCTACAGCATTGCAAGACTACCTACGATTTGCCTTGCATTGAACCCCTAACTTTGTGATATCTACAGTTTAACATTCAATCCGAATAACCGACGGCCCAGGCGTGACTCTTACGATCAAAAACCATTTTTAAAAACCTTAGACTCCACGGAGATTTGAACAAGAGACGCGACCAAAACATCAGTAAACAAGCGCTTTAACCACTGAGCTACCTGACCTCTACAAAACAGTAGAGAGACCTCCACATCCAACGGGTCTGTCCATCGCCGTTCAAGAGTTTTTCGAAATTACAAGACAACTTGTATTATTTATACAGATCATTTTTCAACCAAATGTAGACAGTATTTTTCTCCTTGTTTCCAAGGATAAGTGTGCAAAGTTTCATCGAGATCGGATTAAAACTGTGGATTTGTATGAAGAACAAACAAACCAACAAACAAACATACATACACATACATTCATCTTTATATATATAGATTAGTGGTGATAGCATATACTTGTACGATAGATTTTATTGTGAGTAGTAATATTGCAGAGGAGTATCTTTGATGGTGTTGTGTTGTAGTAACAGGAAAAAATGTTGTATATTAATTGAATGATAAATAGAGAAAGTATATAAATGTGAGAGTAAAAAATTAATAGTAAGAAATAGTATTCTTACAGTGGGCGGGAAGGGGTTGATTGGGCTTTACTGAGGTTTTGCCGCCATGACGGCAGCCTGCAGCAAACCGAAAATCTCAAATAATATCTCTCAGCCTCACTCTCGCTACGTAATTGAAATTACTTAATGCTATTATTATTCTAATTAAATCCTACTTCTTAAAGTTCCTAATTATAACTTTAAATCGTCTTGTGGTGTCACACCTTTTCTGTCAGATAGTGTATTTATTACCAATAGAACATTGTCAATGAACAGCTCACACAGCAACCTTAGCGGCAATTTTAATTCATTGCGAGCACGTGGAATCAGATTTTCAGTAACTAATCGCTTCACCGGTATGTTTCAAATGTCAATGATTGCAGTGTGTGTGTGGCGTGGATTTAAAACACCTTTAAAAGTGATGTTTCACTAAACCGCTGACAGATCAATAGGAATGTAATCAAGTAGAGCTGTTAGTAACTCCAACCGAACTTTGGCAGCACTGTTTCTCGCGAACTTTATTTCGAGATTTATTTAGCACGTATCAATCAGTAGATAAGTAAATATTTTCTTTCCTGTAATTGCTATATTCTAGAGCGCTAATAGTGTTTATGGAATATTAAAACGAGAATTATAAAAGTTAGAAGAATTCTGGGTTCCAACTTTAA
Source organism: Vandiemenella viatica (assembly GCA_031002005.1). Taxonomy (NCBI): domain Eukaryota; kingdom Metazoa; phylum Arthropoda; class Insecta; order Orthoptera; family Morabidae; genus Vandiemenella; species Vandiemenella viatica. The sequence continues at coordinate 232,270,965 of CM061921.1, read as the reverse complement.
GAATGGCGTCCATCAAAAGAGATCAAACAAAGAAGTCTATAGCAAAATAGAGAAAATCACTGAAACAATCCGCAAAAGACGGGCCCGATTCTATGGCCACCTCAAACGGATGGAGGAGAATAGACTAACAAAAAAATATATATATTTAATTTATTTGATTCCAGACCCAAAACTGTAATGCCCTGTTTCGTAAATATTAAAGAAGATCGTCATTTGATGGGACTAGAACCAGGTGATGCTTTCAACAGAGATATATTTCGGAAGAAGTTAATGACTAGTGGGACAAACCCAGACGAACACTCCAACAGAAGACGCGATACACTCTGGACAGATGAGTGCAAACAGGCGCATTCAAAACGAATGTAGGAGTTCTGTGCCCAAAAGATGAAACTCGCTGCCAAATGCACAAAGGCTTAACGTGGTCCTAGTTGGCCTCAACGAATAAATAAATAAATATAAAATAAACGAGGTCATATATATGAATACTCTATGATTCACCAACTAGGTGCAGGCCCATGGTCGTAGGTTTAGAATAGTTCACTAATTTAGTATCATACAAAATGGTAATAAGTAGATGGAATTCTTAAGGTTGATTTAAATAAAAATGCATTGTACAGAGTCTAAAAGTAATAACAATAATAAGGCGTATACACTACTGAACAGGATATCCCCGAAGGGTTCTACCCCCACCTGATTCAGTATCGAGTTGCCACGCATGCGCCTCTGTCATGGTTATCTTAACCTCCGCAATCCTACTGTGCGAAGGGGATGAACGATTTAATCTGCAATCCGAGTAGCAACGTCTAAAAAGCACGCTCTGTTATAAAATTCTAGAAACTCCCATAACTTCTGCAGCAAGGAGTAAATAAATCCTGTTCTCTAAGAAAGGCGTAACTGGTTTTACCAAATAATTCGATTTTTTATTTCTTATTGATGACATGGGTTATGGATGCAGCCCACTGTGAATGTATTTTATCATGATTTTATTACTGACATTTCAAACGAATGATATTCCAAATCGATTAAAATAACCTGATCAAAAGTTTGGATCCGAAATTATAAATCAATATGTGGGTCAGTTAGTGTATATTCTAATTTACTTTCTGTTACTTTTTACGCAGAACATTAAGTCTAAGCTGGAACGGCAAAATGAAATTTAGAATTTGGAAGGGTAAAATAACTGCACATTCATATAAATAGCAATAATAATATAAATTAAGGTAATTAGCTATCATTTAATTTCACACATGGAATTTTTGTCAGAAATGTCATACAATTGAACCGGAATAAAAATCTCACATTGCTAATACTTTTTTTTTTTTTTTGGTTATGGCTTCATTTCTTGTCGACGTCGAGGTCATTAGAGATGGGAAAGGACTGGAGGCGAGGAACGGGAATGAATTAAGCCATGGCCTTTCGAAGGAAACATTCGCCTGAGGTGATTTGGGAAAACCATGGAAAACCCTAATCTGGATGCCCGAACGGAGATTCAAAACCGCGCCCTCCCGAATGCGATGCCAGAGCGTTACCACTCACTCGCCGCGCTTGTTACTAATTTCTTAGTAAATGCATTAACCGTACACAGATCCCATTTACAAATGCCATGTCACCTCTGATATTGTGAAGCGTCTAGTCTGTCATTCGAAGTTCCCTACGCCGTGGATCGTAACTCTCACTGCTGGGATCGGCGGCAGAGAACAACTCCTCAGCACAGCCCTAGGTCACCCTCAGGGACTAGGGAGACAGCTCTGGCAATTCAAGATCGCTACTTCTGTCGGCTCCTGTCTTCAGCTTTTTTCCGTTCGAGAGATAACTGATTTTCAGTTTTGAGGCTATTTCTGAACTTGTAACCAGATAGTGACAGTAACCTTTGCTAGAAGTCGAAGGTAGTGCGAGATACTCTTCTCCAGTTGTTATATCAGGTTGCAACCACCGTCTTTCAGGTCAACTGTCCGAACCTAGAACACAAGTTCTTCTCAACGATGCAGTTGGTGAGTGCTAGTCCCTCTGGTTAGAGCTATTCCAAGTCTCGGAACTGGTGAGCTAACATTCAAACTCCTCTAGCATCTACGGACCCTATATAATGTGTTAACTGTCTCGGATACGTATAAAGCATACTGGGGCCATAGGAATAATATACATTGACATGGAACATTAATCCACCAGCTGCGCTGAGCACGTTAAAAAGCTGTTACGTTTGTCATGAGAAAGTGAAGCAGACTCTGGTTACTACTAAAATTGACAAAATGCGATTTCTATATTGACATAAGCACACATATCGCATTTGGTACGTCAGATGGACACAAATATCAATGCCTGATTAATTTCCAAGTAGCACTCCGTTTAAAGGCTCTTCAACGCCGCGACCCGTTCCAAAGCGAACTGTTAATGCTGTTATTTGGTTCCAGATTTATTGTAGGAACATTGCAACTTAATGCACAATGAATTTATAGCACTTTCAATAAAATAATACATGGAGAATTAACCTTAAAAATAAATTTTGCTTATTTTGCTCTTAACTTACAAATTATATACAAGATATAAATGTTATTAGTATTATGCCCTGTTCATTCCGAACTGACGGTGCAAAGTCATGTTTCCTCTGCCCCACAAGTCACCTCACCATCCCCTCTCGAAGCTGACCACTGACCGCTGTGTTCATATACAGGGTGTTACAAAAAAGTACGGCCAAACTTTCAGGAAACATTCCTCACACACAAACAAAGAAAATATGTTATGTGGACATGTGTCCGGAAACGCTTACTTTCCATGTTAGAGCTCATTTTATTACTTCTCTTCAAATCACATTAAACATGGAATGGAAACACACAGCAACGGAACGTACCAGCGTGACTTCAAACACTTTGTTACAGGAAATGTTCAAAATGTCCTCTGTTAGCGAGGATACATGCATCCACCCTCCGTCGCATGGAATCCCTGATGCGCTGATGCAGCCCTGGAGAATGGCGTATTGTATCACAGCCGTCCACAATACGAGCACGAACTAAAATGAGCTCTAACACGGAAAGTAAGTGTTTCCGGACACATGTCCACATAACATATTTTCTTTGTTTGTGTGTGAGGAATGTTTCATGAAAGTTTGGCCGTACCTTTTTGTAACACCCTGTATACAACTGACAAATTTCTCGATCGCATGTAAGTGCAACTCAGTTGCGATAGAGCAGACTGGTCTTGAGCCGCCTCTTTTAACTCAACAGGTTATAGTCGTTTCAATAATGGTTGATATAAAAGATATAGTTCATTTTATGAAGCAATGGCGTTCTTTTTAGATAGAACTGGAAACAAACAAAAAATGATAGCCATACACATCTTTATTTTCCAGCAAAAGAAGAAGGAAAAAAACGAGGAAAAAACTTTTAACCCTCTTCGTAATCAGATCTAAACATGTATACCCTAAACCCTGAAACATAAAACTTTTATTTAAAAAAGTCAACTTTAATAATGCAGAACCCATGTAGAACATAATTATACAAAATTTCAAATGCCAGATTTTTTTCTGGGTCAACGAAATACATAGCACTGTAAACGTGAAGTCTGAAACTTATTCTGTTTCTGACCCGGAAGCGTATGAGCGAAGGATGAATGGACAATGAAGCGACAGCAATTGCACTTCGTTTCCTGTTAAAGAACTCTATAATTCATAACCAGCCCCAAGATATCATCCCGGGCGCGAAGTAACTCCCGCGTCCAATACATTAGTTGTGCTTTTTAATGCGGCTGCACATTAAGTTGAGCGTCCTTGTGGGCTTCGCATTCGGGAAGGTGCAGGTTCGAATCAACATCTGCCCATCCAGACTTTGGTTTTCCACTGTTTATCCAGATCACTCCAGGTGAATGTAGCGATGGTTCCTTTAAAAGGCCATGGCTGAATTTCCTTTCCGTTTCTCCCAGTCCTTTGCCTACTCTAATGACCTCGACGTCTACAAGGCGTAAAGCTCGAAGCAAAAAAAAAAAAAAAAAAATAGAAAATCTTAGAATCAATTATGCATATTATTCCTTTGATTTCAGTAAAAATTATGACATTCATAATGGCCAAGTCACCATAATTTAAGGATCCATGACACCGAGCGAAATCATTCTGTTTCAGGGAGTGAAATGAATATACACTGAAGAGTGTAGACTTGACTTAGAACAAGATCTCATAACTTTTTGTCACTAAGTAACATCGAGACTTGGCATATTTTGCACCAATTGTTTTTGTGGGATTTAATATACGGGACACATTATACAGTCTTCAAAGCAAATACGATTCCATCAGTTCACGACCAGTCAATTCGTCAAGTGCTCACATAATTTACAAACGTGGTGACAATGTATTTACAGAAGAAAATCTTCATACAACACGAAGGCATATGCAAAGGTGAACACGTGTGGTCACTGATGAGAGTATGGCAGCTGATGTCAGATTGGTTACAATGATTTATTAAATTTTAGTCACGTTTAAATGAGCATATTGCTAGGAGTATGAATGACAAAACTAGTTCTGGGATCGAGTTCCAAAGGAAGACCGCCCAAAAGATGAAACAAAAACATACTTAGAGACTCTATAATTAGCCGGCAGAAAATTGTCCCAGCATGTCCTACCGACAAAAAAAATCGGACGGTCTGTATGAGCTCACAGCAGGAGTGAATTCGCTTACGCTAATACGATCACTCTCAAGCCAAAAATATTTAATATTATGGAATAAAAATCTAACATACTGATGAAAACAACATCCAAGTTCCAAACGCCTGTTTATATACCTTAAATTCCTCCGGTTACTACGTACTCAGCGTTATTTCTAAGTAACATTACTTATGACATCCATTGTTCATAGTCATCAACGCACAAAATAGACACAACATAGCTCTAACGTCACGGGAAATTGCAATACTAGGCCGTTGAATGTATCTACCCTTCTAACACTAAAACAAAATTGAAGATGGTCTTCAAAGTCTGTTTACTACAGAATCTCTTCTGCTCATAGACAGTTCTTCATAAAATGCTGGGTATATTTTGATTATCCAACGTATTAAAATACTTATAACTTTACAATTTCTTTGTGTTTTAATATTGTTAGTCGGAATTGCTTCAAATTATTACAGTAAAATAATAAGAAACATGAATGAAAAGTTTGTTCATGCTAAAATACTCTATATAGTCATCACGTCACCATTATGACCCAGTTTGCATAGTCATAAGAAAACCAATCATCGAGTAATATATCTGCAGTGATATTTAACTAGGTATTGTAATGTGAAGTTACATTTCATATTTAAATTTAAAATTAACCTAAACAATTAATTTCTTTTAAACAATTCCTGCTGTAACATCGTAAACTGTAAGAATTTTACTGGGTCAGATTAATAAATTATCAATTAACTAAATAATAAAATCATCCCTCCACATGCCGATACCCTTGGCCCTAAATTGCACTGACATCTCTTACATAAAAAAACGCCTAACTTAGTCTATAACCGGAAGGTTGGTTGAATTCTCCAAAAGGAAGCTTACTAAACCATTGTGTAAGAGGTAAGATGACCACTTTCTTTCTTCAGGAACCTACTGTTCAACGTAGAAACCAATTCATGGAGCATCCTGAACTCATATGAACAAGTCTCTACATTCCTAGCCTCACAGTGATTACCGAATGTATATTCAAAATCTTTAAAGTTGCGTGTTTTAATATTATCCAGCTTCTAACAGGATAGCATACAGCATGAATTTCAGGTTGCTTATAAATATTTCAGACCGATCACTTCCTTTTTCTAATAGCTTGAGAAGTTGTCTTTATCAAGTCCCAAGTGATCTGTGAAAATTTAGTCCTTTCTGATTCGTGAATAATATAAGGGAGTATTAATATTGTATTAGTTACTTTTCCCTTGTTGAAGTTACAATTCTCTTTGTCTGCCTTTAGTGCAGATTCCTGGCATCTGCTTGTGCAGAAACCAATAAGCAAAGTCACCATCCTGATTATGGAAGTTTGCAAAGTAACTTTTCTTGATTAAACCGCAGTCCTGACTGTTAATTGGGTATCTGAATTTTTAAGTAACCGTTCCTCCACACAGAGAAACAGTGTGATGAAACCACAGACATCTTTCACCATGATATTGATTGTTTTTTCGTAATAAATGTTCGTATTTATGCTGTATGCTTAGCTCTAGACAGCAAAATACTACACTGGCAATTTCGTCTTTACGGAATTCTGTATTCAGTATGAGTAATATGATTTAAAAGTGATATCAACATCAAATATGAAAAATATTTACAAATATTATAACTTCTAGTCAAATTATTTCTTTCTTCCTTGTTAGATGTTCCACCATTTACATTGGTGAATAATATAGTCAAAGTTAATTGATTGATGCTGCATGTATCGTATAAATGCTTAAAGCATACTAGAAATGATTTTAAAAAAAATATGCTATGGCCGTTTATTCTATACAGCCAGCGTCAGTATTGTACATATATTTTTTATTAAGGGGGTAGGTACAGCTAAAACATACAAATATTTGTAGAAATTGAAATTTGATTTTCTTCATATCTATTTATGTTTGAGGTTTCAAATTTCGTAGCTCCATTGAACTGTCATAGTTATATATAAAAATTGATTTTTGAAATAAAAATATTGTTTAACAATATGTTAATTTACCATCGAAATTGACAGTTAAAAATATATCGTCATTAAGGCCTTTAGTGACAGAAAGTATAATATTTGAAATTTTGAAGATTATTTTTTAATCTTGTAAACAAATATCGAAGTAATTAGTTAAACCAATAATATAACACATTTAACTTTATATTTGTTGTTAATAAAAAAAATTTCAAGAAATTAAAATTCTTGCTTTTTTTAAAAATATATAGGCATATTTTCCACTTGTGAAAAACTGCATAAACAATAATGGCAGGGACTGTAGTAATTAGTATGTAGAACATGTCGTACAAATTTGAAAAAGATCTATGCATGTGGAGAAAAGTTATCTTTAAAATCAATTGATGAATTGCTGTTTTGAGATATTAAAGGTTAAAGATTTGGATTACCTTCGAGTGCAGTAAGATTTAAATGGCTGTCAATCGTGCAGGACTTTGCTTAACCACGTATAATTCACACACTGTCAAAGATATTTAAATAATTTTTTCAGCAACATGAAGTGAAAAGTAAAATCTATTTTTGTGAATCGAAAGAAAGAATTTTTTTTTTTGAAACGTGATAACTGTACCTACCCCCTTAACAAGTATATGTTATTTCTAACGTTAATTTAAACACAACATTTAATTAAAACATCCATCCCCTCGGCCAGACTCGAATCGGCAACCCTCACCACGTGATGCCAATACTCCAGCCCCTGCTAGGAAAGTTGTTTAATAACCTCCGCAGCCGTGTCTTCGTTCAGGGGGATTCGCTGTTTATTTCTCGTCGGGTATCCGGACTTATGCTAACTAACATTTCCCATAGTCAATCCAGTTAGTATCCGATTAGTGTTCGTCCCATTACTTGACTATAATGCTTGAAACAAACTTCACAATTTATACATCTGAATCTGAAGAAATTGACTAAATACATTTTGTCAATTTAATACGAAAGAGAGCTAATTTACTGAATGAAGAGCCAGAAAATTTTAAACACAAACACAAAAATGTCAATTCTCGTTCAGCATCTAATGACGACAATGTAGGCGATATCTGGACACGCATTCGGGAGAACGCATGTTCGAATCCCCATCCGGCGATCAAGATTTCGGTTTAGTTTGCCGAAATCACTCCAGACGACAGCCAGGATGGTTCATTCAAGAACGCCGTTGCCTTTTTTTTTTTTTTTTTTTTTTTTTTGTAACTGCTTTACGTCTCTTTTTAACATCGAGGTCTTTAGAGACGGGAAAGGATGGGGGCAAGGAATGGGAAGGAATTCGGCCATGGCCTTTTGAAGGAAGCATCCCGGCATTTGCCTGGAGTGATTTGGGGAAACCATGGAAAACCCAAATCTGGATGCCCGGACGGGGATTCAAACCGCCGTCCTCCCGAATGCGAGGCGAGAACGCTAACCGTTACACCGCCCTGCTCGGTGCCGTTGCCTAATTGCTTCCCGTTCCTTGCCACAGTCCATTCCTTCCTCTAACAATATCGATGTAGATTAGGGGTATAAAAAACCTTTCAGATTTCGCTCATCCATTATTTCTGGGAATCGTTCTTGTTGAATACTGGCGTGGTTTCTGCAAAAATGCTATGAGTGAATTTACTGCCGATCTTTTCCCACGATCCTCTACAGCTCTAATGATCACATCGTAGACAAACAGTAAAATCATAATTAAGAGAAAGAAATTATAATGCATTCCACGACTCAAAAAACTGGAACTAACGGAACGAGAGGTCCTGAGAAAAATCATGGGTCCCGTCAAAAAAGAGGGAAAATACAGGCACAAAAGAACCTGCACCAATAACTGGAGAGCTGTACAACAGCTATGAGAAAGAGGAGATGGATCTTTTATTGTCACATAGTTAGGATGGACAGTGAAAGCGTCACCTCCAAAATCTTCAACACTGTCTCTAGATGGAAAGCGACCAACGCAAAGTGGAGGAGGCTAGTCAGAAAAGATCTTAACCCCAGTGAGATTTACAACAAGGAAAGGTACAGAATGTTCATTGAAGCATTCGACTCTCTCTCTTTTTTTTACTTATTGCTTTACGCCTCGTCGACAGCTAAGATCATTAGAGGCGGGATGGGATTTGGGACAAGAAACGGGAAGAAATTCGGCCATGGCCTTTTTGAAGGAAGCATCCCAGCATTCGCCTGGAGTGATTTGTGGAAACCATGGAAAACCCAAATCTGGATGCCCGGACGGGTATTCGAACCCGCGTCCTCCCGAATCCGACTCTCTCTGGTCACTAACAGACAAAACACTGCACCCCGGACCTGGGGAAAAATGGACCGAGGAAAGAAAAGACTGCTACAGTGCAAGGACGAAGGAATACTGGGCTATGAATGAACCGCGCCACGTGGTCTATACTGAGCCAAAAAAATAAAACAAAAACAACCAAAACAAAAACAACAAAAAACAACAAACAAACAAACAAACAAACAAACATTCAAACAAACAAACATACAAGCAAACAAAAAACAAGAATGCTTTTTTTTTTTTTTTTTTTTTTTTTTTGTAACTGCTTTACGTCTCGAGGTCTTTAGAGACGGGAAAGGATGGGGGGCAAGGATGGGGGCATGGAATGGGAAGGAATTCGGCCATGGCCTTTTGAAGGAAGCATCCCCGCATTTGCCTGGAGTGAACAAGAATGCATTTCATTCCAAATTCCATGATCGAAGCTTACTGTTCACATATAAGGCTCATATAAGGCTGGAAGTTCAAACGCCGCACCCTACGAGAAGACATATTGTAGTGGGGCAAAGTTTGGCGCAGGGGTGATTATATCTTGTCCGGATGGGTGCTGAGGACACCGGATACTCAACAACACGGAGATTATTTCTCAAAAACACGAGAAGTGGCTGTGTTTTAATAAGCGCAGAAAGATCAGCTCCCACAGGAAGTGGGTCGATAAACGTAGAGCTAACCGGAAAACGTTAATATCTTGTGGCTGCAGTTGGCTGCTGCTCCGTCAGATACCGGGCAGTATCGCCTAACCACTTCCAGTCGGTGTTCACGTCTAGTCGAGTGCAGCTTTAACCACCTCGGACCTACTACAAACCGCGGACTATGAATTTCTTCAAAGTGTTTTGTGGTATTCTTGTGCTCTTCACCTTCCCGCCGCTCAACTACAGTAATTATTTATCAATTTACTTTATTACTTATAGTATTACACTCTTACAGTGCCATGTATTGCTAATATACTCAACAATAATTACGTTCCGTGCTTGTAGCGAAGTGGTAACGTTTGGGCCTGCCATCCGGGTTGACTCGAGTTCAAATCCCCGTCCGGCCATCCAGATTTCGGTTTTTCATGATTTCCCGAATAATCACTACAGGTGAAGTGTGGTTTGTTCCTTTAAAAGGCTATGGCACAATCCTTCCCATTCATTGTCCTCAATCTTACCCGCATCTTATGACCTCGAATTCGACGAAGCATAAAGCCCGGCTATGGCACAATCCTTTCCATTCCATGTCCTCAATCTTACCCGCATCTTATGACCTCGAATTCGACGAAGCATAAAGCCTGATTGTTTTGTTTTTAAACTCTTGTTATGCTAGTCGGAAATAATTCTACGACTCAACTGTAAACGTTCGTAGTTTTTCGTTGTTATTGATCTTTTAACTATAGAGATACATTAGGTCGTTACCTTCCTGTAGAACCAGTGACGAATAATCTTTTTTTTTTTTTTCTTGATTTCGCCTCACTTGTCGATGTCATTATTCGCGGAAAACGATAGGGGGGAAGAAACTTAAAGGAATTTGGCAATGGCTTTTTGAAGAAACTATCCAGAATTTGCCTGGATTGATTTGGGAAAACGATGGAAAACCAAATATGCAATGCCAGATGGGGTATCGAACACGCCTTCTCCCAAATGCGAGGCCAGAACGTTACCGCTCACCCACCACGCTCGGTGCTTCAGTTCTATGCCGACCACGTAATGTGATGAGTATACCAAATGCCCAAGGCTGCAATGTAAACATTGTTTAGTAAAGGATATGGCTAAATACAGTTTTACTAGTTGGATCTTGGTGAAAATTTCTTGTTCATGGAACTCAGTTGCGTGACTTAAAGTACATCACAACAATCGCTTGATTAAAATCTCAGCTGGCTTTGGTACTGTATTGGTCAGAAAATTTATTCATAGTGTGATTTAAGCAATGTAAATTATCTCGTGTGGACAGCAATAAATGGCTACTTCTACGTATAGGAGCTACTGTGTTTGCATGAAGAGCAGTATTTTCTTGCCATGTACTTTGGCTCACAGTGTTGACCCACCGCCATACTGGAAATAGTACAGTGCTCCCAGATTCAAATGTCGATCCCAGCAAAGTGATTGATTCCGATCATGGTTTTTAGGAGGTTTTCCATTCACCTAGACGAATCCTTGGATGGTTTCACTTTTCGCCTCAAATCCTAACGTTCACAATTAGGATACATTTTACCAAAGCAAAATAAAAAATTTGATTATGCATGACGGGTATAGATACTAGGGTTGCCTTTTAAGTTTTTACAAAAAGTGAAACAGAAACGAACAAGTTCTAAACAGTGTTTTATTGCTTTTCAAAATATTCTCCCTTAAGGTCTATACATTTTTGCATACGTTAGAACCAATTCTGGAAACGTTTTTCCACTGTGAATCTGATATTTCAGAAACATGGTTTTTGAAAGTCTTCAACAGCTTCTTGAGGTGATGAAAATCGCTGTCCGCGCATCTTTTGTTTGACAGTGGGAACAAGAAAAAGTCATTAGGCGATAAATCGGGTGAATACGGGCAATGAGACATTAATTCGATGTTTTTCTCCTTAAAATATTCAGTTGTTTGAAGTGCTTTATGGGAGCTGGCATTGTCGTGATGAAGAATGATGCGACGTTTTTTGTTCTTTTTCCTTATTTCATCGAAGACCGTTGGCAAACAAACTGTTGTATACCATTCGGCATTAACAGTTCTTCGATCCTTTAATGGAATGATTGCGACATGTCCAGTACAACAGAAGAAACAAGCGATCATTTTCTTGGAAGTGCTCCGTGAACGTTCAACTTTAGTGGGATTGGGTTCATCGTCAAACACCCAAACAGTAGACTGTTGTTTGCTTTTAGGTTCATACGAATATATCCAAGTTTCGTCTTCTGTAACATTGTTGAATACGGATTTTGAACGTCCTCGGTCGAATTTTTTCAACATTCCCTGACACCAATGAACGCGACCCTCTTTCTGCGCTTCGGTCAAATTATGCGGAATCCATCTGGAACATATCTTTCTCACACCTAAATGTTCATGCAAAATCGATGGTATTGCAGTCTGCGATATCCTAAGAGACGCCTCTAACTGTCTGTAAGTCACATGCCGATCTTCTTTGATCATGTTGCGCACAGCATCGATGTTTCTAGGAATGACAACCGATTTTGGCCAACCTTCTCGACATTCATCACTGACGGACACACGACCATGATGAAATTCTGCAAACCAATTGTAAACAGTCTTCTCTGATGGTGCTTCATTACCAAAAGCTGCACGAAGCGATTCTATGCATTGTTGTTGAGTAAGGCCTTTTTTAAAATCATAAAAAAATCATCCAACGTAAGCCTTCACGGGTGATTTCCATTTTTGCACAAACCTGCTTCTTTTAAACGTTCACTATCAACAACTTACTCAATCAATTTCTAAATTGCCACTGGCTTCACAATAACAAACGTCATTGTTCACAAATACAGTGGTGCCACAACTCATTAACGCCACCTATTATTCGATTGTAAAAACTTATAAGGCAACCCTCGTAGTACAGTGAATATTGCTAGTGCTGAAAGTCATAATAATCAACATGAAATTTTCAAAATTGGAAGAGTTTTTCTATGCCGTTTGCCTATTTGCTACAAAAATGGTAGATAAACTAAACCATCACTTGCCAAATTAGGAGGCATGAATGCTTCGAAAACAGAGAAATTTGTACTTCGGGAAACCACTTAATCTACCAGTGTCCTAGTGGTAACTTTTACAACATAAATTGTTTTCCCGTTTGTTCAAACACACTGAGGACCTATGCTAATCTAGAATAATACATTGTGTGGCATGATTAGCACAGAGAGCGAATGTTGTTGCTCTTCAGCAGAAGTACTTAGTAAAATAAAAGATGAGAGGCCATTGCTGAGAAAATTCTTTGAAGTTTCTTCCTCTACGACTGTTTTTTGAGTCTAAATGAGCCCATTTCTTAATTGTTTTTGCTTAAGGCTTAACCCTTCGTCGACGTCATATTCATTAGTAGTGGAAAATGACCTAGGGTAAGAAACAGGAAGGAATTAGGTCATGGCTTTTGAATGAAAAATCCTGGCATTGGCCTGCAGTGGTTTGGGAAATCATGGAAAACCGAAATTTTTATAGCTGGAAGCGGATTAGAATTTAGGAATGCCATGCCCGAGCGTTACAACTCCCACGCCACGCTTGGTCCACGTATTATCGAAGATCTTATAACCAGTGTAGTAGCAACTTTTAAAATAGTTCTTTTTCAACGTGCTTATTATCATCTAACTAGCTCTGTGTATGTGGTCGCTTTATGGTTTTGATTACACGTTAAGCTGTAGTCTCCTAACAGTCCTATCTCAGACCCATTGAGTTCTTCGGGAGGATCCAACAGTCAGGTTGTTGAGTACCTTAAGTTAGATAGGAAATTAAACGGTAAACATACAAGGTACCGTACGTCAGAAGATTCGAAATATAAAGGACAACTTTACATATTTCCTTAGATGATAGTGTCAACAGTACGGTACCGCTCGTATAGTTTAAACACAGTTCATCAGTAAGTCTTGATTTTATGAACACCTTGCCCATGTTCGAGCGTAGGTGGTGGTTACCAGGGGGGATGTTTACCCCTTCATGGGAAGATGAACTGGGGCGGTTTCGTCTTGCCTACCCCAATGTGACAGTGATCGTGTTATTGTAAATGTGGATGACGTGACGGTGTGTGTGTGTTCAGAGTATAGTGTTGTGGATGAGAGATGAAAGAAGGGAAAGGGCGAAAACCGGTGCCGGCCCATTCAGGCCTACTCTTCCGAAAGTCACACGGGATTAACGTCCTCATCCTACGGATGAATCAGCCTCAATAGTGTCGTATGCCCTCACTGAATGCAGATTTGAGATTTAACATTGTTGTACAATCTGGTAATTAGTAATTAGGCACCTCCACCTGTCCTACCCTGCGGGCCAAGTCCTGATGAAAACTTCTTCCATCACCAGCACTCGACCCTGCTAACCCCGTTCCAGCGCCGGATACTATCACGATGTCACAGCTAACTCAGCCAGCGGGGCGGGCTACTGCGTCGGTTAGATTTTTTTTTTTTTTGTCACAGATTTATAGACGATGTTATGTTGTGAATATTATCGAGCTGTTGTAAGTACTGACAGGGGTATGGAATAGAAGTTACCCAAATTTTTTCTTAACATGCCTCCCTTCCGTCAATAGAGAAGTTCCCATACCACGCCCACGCCAAAATTTTATTATTAAAAAGGTAAATGCCTACTTCTCAATACTAAGACTGACATCAGAAACTCACTTTTTATGTGATGTTAGAATAAAGGTTTTCAACCCTAAGAGGCCGTGAAGGTGCAGAGGGAAGGTACGACAACACGGGTGGAGAAGCTACCTCGCAACCCGCCCCCTCCCCTAGGATGCTCCACAAATTTGCAAACCTATAGTGTAGAGGAAAATAAAAAGACAAGGAATTCAAGAATTTTCACAAATAAATTTAATAAAAGGAACTGGACAATTTTAACACAGGATTACTCAGTATTTCATTGTTTGAACTAAAACAATCAATTTTTTTTTTTTTTTTTTTTGTCATCAGTCTCCCTACTGGTTTGATGCAATCCTCCATCCCTTCATATCTTGTGCTAACCTCTTCATCTCTACATACCCCTTACAACCCACGTCCCAATTATCTGCTTCATATATTCTAATCTCTGTCTTCCACTAAAGTTCTTACCTTAGACTGTTCCCTCCACCAGCAAATTAACCAATCCAACATGTATCAGAATATGACCTACAAACCTCTCTCTTCTTTCTGTAAGCTTCTTCCACAAACTTCTTTCCTCACCCATCATTTCCAAAACTCGTTCATTTCTTACTTTGTCTGTCCACTTAATTTTCAGCATTCTTCTGTAGCACCACATTTCAAATGCTTCAATTTTTTTTCTTTCAGGTATTCCTAAAGTCCATGTTTCGCTACCATAAAGTGCTGTGCTCCATACATTTTTAAAAGTTTCTTTCTAATTCCTAGATCAATATTTGAAACAAAAAGATTTCTCTTTTTCATGAAGGCTCTTTTTGCTAGCGCTATTCTGCTTTTAACATCATTCCGGCTTCGTCCATAGGTTATAATTTTGCTTCCTAAGCAACAGAATTCTTTTACTTCTCCTATTGTATCCGATCCTATTTTTATATTTAATCTACTGTGATTGGTATCATTTTTGCTACATTTCATCACTTTGGTCTTACTTTTATTTATATTCAGTCCAAAATCTTCCTTCAGTATTTTATTCATGCCATTCAGTATCTAGGGTATACTTACTGATAGCTAAATACCCCCAGAAAACGAAAGCAGTGAATCCTCCTTACATATCCTGTATCTCCGTTCTCATTGATTCCTTTCAACTGTCCTTTCCTGTAACACTAGACAGTCTGTCAAGTAATGACAGTGAAGAGATCGTGTTTGCTTGCTGTGTCTTAATGTCTACGACAGTTGTTATTTCACACAGTACACTAAAGATTTTCCTATTCTCACAATTATGGTAATTTTAAAGGAAGCCAAGATCAGAAACAGTCCCCATAATATACTCCTACCAAATGTGGTCCCGCCTTACACCACGAAACCAATAAAGTCTCACTGTTCGTATTGGCTTCCCTTTCAGCAAAACAGTGTTTGAACTTGTATACAACTAACTTACACTTTAATGTTTCTTTCTTCTGTTCGTCCAAGATCTTTTATTCATGTGTGCGTAAATTTATATAAACACTTATAGTCGTAACATGCAATTACAAGTTAATGATGGGCTCAGTTATTAAAAGGCGTCTTAAATACAAGCGTGAGGCGTGTCAGTGATTATTCAAACATTGTTTCTTTGCTTGTTAAGCACACACTATAACGCGAGCACTGGATTCTGCAGTCAATTGGAAATAATTGTCGCCCGCGACTTCGTTTAGGTGGGATGTTAGAACGATCGTGACATATTTCGCCAGAGAAAAAAAAATGTATTCTAATTCGTATGAATTATACGACGTCTTTTGTACGCTGAAATAATGATAAGCATTTCGACTGCAAAAATAAGCTAAATACGACCACGAGTTTTTGGGTCAATCGCGTTAAACGAAAAATGAATACTACTTTTTCAACACTTTCATCTTAAATTTCTCAGCTTTCCAACTTGATAACAAAGTCAAACATGCTTTGTTTTACCCCCAGGACCAGTATCTGTACGTCATTCAAAACACCGCCAGCATCCAACCAGTAGTGTTTGCACGAATCCCGTTAATCCAAGCCGTTTATTCCTTCTCTCTAGCTTATGAACAGTGGGCCAAACTTATTTTTCCAAAAATACATTAAATGTACAAACTTCGTTTTGCTTAAGGTCTTATTAAATGTAAAGATTTACTAAGAAACTGGAAGTAAATAAGCTCATGGCATGCTTTACGAAAATGTAGGATAATTGGACTGTACCATATTTTGTGAACATTTGACGTTATCGCTTCAAAAGATTTCGGTAAAAGTATTATAAACCCATAAAAACCACGATTTTACAAGATCGTCTTTTGCTTTTTTTTTTAATTATTGCTTTACGCCTCGTCGACGGCTAAGGTCATTAGAGGCGGGATGGGACTGGGGACAAGGAACGGGAAGGAAATCGGTCATGGCCTTTTTGAAGGAAGCATCCCGGCATTCGCCTGGAGTGATTTGGGGAAACCATGTAAAACCAAAATCTGGATGCCCGGACGGGCGTCTTCTGCTGCTAAATATTAATCTACATCATTTAAAGTAACAACTGAATGCTAACCGCTTGTTTCAAATAATACTCATATCTCGGTTTTGTCGATTTTATGTTCGATGAATTATATGCTTTGGAATAAATTCAGGAAACCAATAATCCCCAAAATAGTTTGGTATTTTATAATGCCCGCATGTTCAAATAGCAACTTCTGTTGTTTTAATTCCGCTTAGAATAATAATTAGGGTCACTCCACCGTCTGTCAGTCACGGGCCTCTAGTTCTTAAACGGAGTAACTTTCATACTTCAAATTTGTCCATGTGTTTCTATGACTCAAAGCTGATTACCATACATAAAATTTTGGAAAAAGAACCAAATGGACATTTTTTTTTTACACCGCAGCGTGAGGTGTAAGGGCTAAATTCTATATCGAGTATAATGGATGTGTGATGACGCGCTGGCCTCAAATTATGAAAGAGGTGGGTTTGAATTCCCTTCCGACCATGCATGGTTTCTCCATATCACTCCAGGCGAATACCGTTATGGTTCCTTCAAAAGGGCCATGGCCGAATACCTTCCAGTTCTTTGTCACCAGTTCTTTCCCGCCACTAACGACTCCGACGTCGACGAGGCGTAAAGCCAAAAAAATTCTTTAAGCAAACTAGGATATTCTATTAAGCCGTGAGCGGCTATCAATGTTGTAAAAGGTACCGGATTCGTGAGGGAGAGCTCATAATTCCCATTACCTTGTCGTAATATATGGAATGTGATAGCCACGCTTTACCCACCTGCGGAGTACCTTCCACGGTAATCATCGAATTCGGGAGGACGGCTGTTCGAATTCCCGTCCGGGCATCCAAATATGGATTTTCCATGGTTTCCCAAATCACTCCAGGCAAATGCCGGGTTGCTTCCTTCAAAAGGCCATGGCCGAATTCCTTCCAATTCCTTGCCCCCCCCCCCCCCCATCCTTTCCCGTCTCTAAATACCTCGCTGTTAAGAGACGTTAAGTAGTATAAAAGAAAAAAAATCTCGTACCGTGACACTTCAGTCCGTACAAGGAACACTGGTAAGACAGCGATGTGTGTGTGGAACCAGTCCATAGATGAGGGTCGTACACAGCGACAAGCAGGTGCTGTACCACTCTATGTGACAGACGCGTGTGATGACCGCAATCTTGTAGGCATAGCCATAACCGACAGAACATCTTCGTCCGCAATGGACAAGTGACCGCCGTCGTTGGCACTAACAGTTCCAAATGTAGTGTTTTCAGTCGAGATCCGCTTCAACATTTCCTACAGTGATGGCCGCCTACATGTTACAAGCTACCTTGGTGATCTGCATTATTGAGCAGCATAGCGGACAAACGCCAAGTGTGATGGTTTAGGGCGTCATTGGCTATAATATACGATCTTGCCGCATACGTATTTAGGGCAATGTGAACAGCAATCGCTACTTCATGTAGGTTTTGGAACCTGAGTCACTGCCCCTCTTGCAGGTAGCTCCACATACCACATATCAGCAGGAAATGACCGGCCACGTTTGACGAGGAATGTGCAAACCTTCTACAATTATAACGACTGGTACCACAGCTTCCCTGTACGTTCTCCTAACATGTCGCCGTTCGAACATGTCTGGGATATGGTCGGTCGGCAACTACAGTAGTTTGTTCGGGTCCTCCTGTAACTACTGTCGATGCTTTGTTGACTCTCCTACGAACCGCATGGCAGTGTGTTCCCAGCAGCATATGTCAGCGGCTCTCTTTGATTCCAAGTCATGACGTCTAGAGGATCGATTTATAGTATGAAGTGATTTCACACCGTACTGAATTCTCATGGTCAAAGTGTATGTACAGTTCCGCAATTATCAACATTCCTAAACCAGTTGTGAATGCAATTATCCGATGCACGAAATTCTCTAATGTACAGGGTGTATCAAAAAGAATCATCCGATTTGGCACGTCTATATTTCTGAAACTAATAAGCAAACATACAATTAATTTTGTTTTTTGATGAACGGGAAACTCAAAAAGTTTTTTTTCGTACCTTTTCATAGGTCTTCAACATGCATCCCTTGAGATGCATGGCATATGTTATTGCTGTATTCAAATTCTTCCCACACTGCAGCGAACATGTCTTGAGTGACAGCTTCCACAGCTGCTGTTATGCGATGTCTCAGTTCATTCACTGTTGTTGGTGACGGAGGCACATAAACAGAGTTTTATAAACACCCACAAGAAATAATCACATACAGTCAGGTCCGGTGACCTTGAAGGCGAGTAATGTGCTCCATCCTGTTGGTAAATGAAATCGTTCGAATCAGTCTCCAACTGTGGAAAAAGAAAGTTCTCTAACATATCGAGATATTTGCTTGCTGTAACAGTGTTCCTGGCAAAGGAAAATGGAGCGTACACCTTTTCCCGTGAAACTGCAAGAAAACACATTCAATTTTGGAGAGTCCCTCTCATGTTGTACAACTTCATGTGGTTGTTCCGTACCCCATATTCTCACATTATGACGGTTCACTTTACCGTTTAAATGGAATGTTGCCTCGTCACTAAACACTAAGCGTGGAAGAAAACTGTCATCCTCCATCTTGCCAAGAACGAAATTACAGAACTCCACACGTTGTTGTTTGTCACCTTCACGAAGAGCTTGCAGTAGCTGAATTTTGTATGGTTTCATATATAAACGTCGACGCAACACACGCTAGACGAACATCGGGGCATGAGCTGTCGAGCTGCACGGCGAAAGGATTTCTGCGAACTCCTTGTGAATGTCTGGCGGATGTGTTCAACGTCTGCGTCAGACACTCGGGGCGGCCCGGCGATTTGCCTTTACACAAACAACCTGTTTCTCGGAACTGTTCATGCCATCATCTAAATGCTCTGAGTTGTAGGAGGATCTACATCTATACTCTGCAAATCACAAATACTGTGGGTGGCAGAGGGTGCTAAGCACCAATCCTAATTCTGTGCATCCCAATCCCGAACAGAACGAGGAGAGAAGGAATACATAAATGAATCAGTACGGCATCTTATTTCTCGAATCTTATCCCTCCTGTCATTGCGACCTAAATAGGTTGGCGGAAGAAGTATTTCGTTGCACTCGTAAATTAAAGATTTTCGCATATTCTCCAACAAATTCAAACGAAAACGACGTCGTCTGTCCGACAAACAATCTCAGCCCAACCCACGTATCAGCTCTGTGACACTTACGTAAGGACTGTAACTAGCAGTCACGAATCGAGCGGCTCTCCACTGTACTTTCTCTAATGTGTCAATCAATCCCTTGCGATACGGATCCCAAATTCCACAACAGTATTCCAAATACGACCTATGAATCGTAGTTTAGAATTAGCTTTGCCTACGACGGAAGTTATATGCAAGTCCCATTTCATGTTGCTTTGGACCTTTACGCCTAGATACTTCAGGGAATCCACAGTGTCAACAACTGAATTATTAACTTTGTACTCGTAAGCAAACGGGGTCTTTTCATTACTTATGTGCATTGCCTTGCACTTTTTGCAGTTAAGTGTAAGCTGCCATTTACGGCACCATTCCGAAATAACATCCAGATCGCGCTGAATTTCTAAGCCATCGTCGGAGCACCTCACTTCCCTATAAATAAGTGCATCATCAACAAAAAATCGCATCCTGCAATTAACGTTGTCACCGAGATCGTTTATAAAAATTAGGAAAAGAAGTGGCCCTATTACACTTCCTTGAGGAACAAGAACGCCCGAAGCTTAGAAGAGGCTTTCTCTTCAACAACGACATACTGTGACAGACCAGTTAGAAAATCGCGTATCATTCGCAAATCTGATCAGATATACCGTACGCTCAAATCTTCGCTAATAGTCGGTTATGTGGTACAGAGTCAAAAGCTTTCTGAAAATCCAAGAAAATAGCATCAACTTCTGATCCTGCATCAATAAGGATCCACACCATACCTAGTACGAAAGTCATGCTGAACATTTTTTACTCGTTTATTTTGTAGAGCCATAAACTCCAAGGAGAGGGCTACAGATTTACTTTATGCTTTTGGAGGTTACATGACATTCTAAACATGGGAAAAAAAAATCCGCTAGGTTAGCTTTGGAAACTAACTTGACAATTAGACTTTTTATTGTTTTTCGCCAAAATCGTGCATTGAAAAGGAAATTACTAACATTTTCAGATAAGTGTGTTGTCAGGTTTTATTTCATACCAAATTTTTTGTATAATCTGGTTAATGTTAGTAAAATTAAAAAGTGTGCAGTTACAAATTTCTAAATGAATTGGTGTGATATACTGACAAATAAATGAATCCATAATAGTTCTATTTTCCGTACAGATAGTATGGAACCCTGAAAATAACTATAAAACAAATATATTGTCTTTAAACTGACACCTATTACATACGAAGAATGGTGATTTTAATTTTTGTTGCAGCAAGGGAGCATCAGCTGCGTGTACGTACGTTGTTATTTGTGTAAAAACAGTTCGAATTAGATCGATGTTTATCGATGACGAATAACATTCAGGTGTAGCATTAAAGTCGCTTTTCACTCGTTGCTTGAGTAATTATTTGTTGCGTGCTGATTATCTTTCGGTTTGTAGCTTAGGTCGACTGCATAGGGCAGCCAACGCCTTATCGCTTAGCGCACAGCTTTACAGCTGCTCGATCTCAACCCACCATAATCGTAAAAACGTAATATTAGTAGTGGGATATCTAAATCAGATAGAGGTTTATTTTCGTACGTTGTTAGTTCTCTATAAGGCTAAAAAGGATCCTACGTCAGCTCTGATAAACAGTAAATTTCAAGTAGACCTAAGGAGATGCGTATTTATTACACATTTTCGTTTTCGGTTCGCAAATAAGTTTCCACTACTTTCCTGTGTATTACTACAACTTATAATGAAAATTTGTAATAGCTGATGGCAAACCATTAATATGCAAGTTTTTCCATCACCGAAAGCATTCAGTTACTGGAACATTTTCAATATATCAGATAACAGTTCCATTCTGTAGCATACGTCAACATTGTTTTAACCGAATGTATCGGTAATTTGCAGCACAAAAATTCTTGCAAATAGTACTAACTGTTACGAATTGTTACCGAACTAAAATCAATTATGTCGATCTGAACTGAGACGAATTTATGACAAATTTTCAAATATTCCACGTTTAACTTCAAAACTGTTTGCCTGCCTTCACGATGTGTTGCTTGCCTAATTACGATTTCATGTTCCACAAAAATTATGGTGAACTTTGGAGAAAACTTATACTTATTTTAAAGAAAATGGTACCATATAGAGTTATGATTATTGGATATTATAAATTATAACTGTATTGGCAAGTTAGTGGCAAACTCATAAAAATCCAACAACAGTAGAAATGATGGCAGAAGTGATATATGATCTAGAGTCAGGACAAAGTAATTTAGGGGTGATTTAAGTAAAATTATGAGAGAGAATTATAATTTCCAATATAAAGTTAGTTTTTTAATTCTTGGCCAGTGTAAATGATATTCCACATTAAACTGTGATGCAGTCTTCTTCATCATAAGAAGAAACCAATACTTGCACTGGTTTCATTTGCTGACAGTATTTTCTGCCAAAAGTTAACAGTTGGATAATTCAAGTGACATCTAACTTATTTAAGAATAAGTTAATATGTTTCAATTTTTCTTTCTTCCCTAGCTTCCTTAGAATTTCTTGATTCGGTTTGAACGTTGACCAGTTTCCTTTCTTTAACAGTGTGTGAACACAGCATCTATTCCCGAATAAGTTGTTTGTCAAGTTACTTTGCTGTTGATTACAATAACGGGTTTCACTTCTGTTATAACGAAATTCATTTTTGAAATAATATGTTGTCTTTAAAATATTTTCAGTCACATGGAAACCAATTTTCACCGTGGGCATATACCGTAATAACTTTATCAAAC
Organism: Vandiemenella viatica; assembly: GCA_031002005.1. Taxonomy (NCBI): domain Eukaryota; kingdom Metazoa; phylum Arthropoda; class Insecta; order Orthoptera; family Morabidae; genus Vandiemenella; species Vandiemenella viatica. Next base: position 232,248,427 of record CM061921.1, on the reverse strand, counting down.
AGTATGTGGTACTCTGTTGGAAAAAGAATTTGCAGCTATAGTGAGCCACGTGATTTACATGACTCATTGGCAAAGTTCATATATGATGCATTGGAAATAAGTACAGTTTGGATTTTATACACTTGGGACCCAAACAGAATTTTCACAAATTTATACTTTGCTTGTGGCTTTATGCCCTATCAACATCGTGGTCATTAGAGGCGGGAAAGGACTCGGGACAAGGAAAGGTAAGGCTGTTTTGTGGGAACATCCCGACATTCGCTTGGAGTGATTTCAGGGAACCATACAAAACCGAAACCTGCTTCCTTTCGAATGGCTCTCACACACCATGTTAGATTTTTCACAACCGTTTAAACATGGGATATAAGAGGTTTAGGAACATAAAATACTATTTCATGATACAAGAATGCATTAACGTAACGTTAGGTGAAAGAAACTTGAAAATGAACAAGTATGGGTTTAAGTGATGTCAGGTGTTAATGGTTTTAACCTTGTTAATTACTACATATATGTAAATATTTCAAGAAATCATCGACCATAACATAAACATGTGTTGTTTGCTCAACCCTCCTGAATTTCAAGAGTCGTACAAAGCTGTTTACAGTGCAAAATGAGTTGTTAAGGAGAATTTCTTTTGGTCTGGTCTTAAAGCTGACAGGATTTTGCAGATTACATTTTATTTCATTAAGGCATAAGATTCAACACAAAGTTTTATATTTGCAACTAATATGACCGGAATGCTGATTTCATAGTTGTATACTTTTAAGAAATACATAGAATTTTTGTTTCGTGGTGTAGATTGGAAAATAACGATGTTATGATTCTACAGCATCCAGCGATCGTTTTAGGGTGGCTATTTCCTACAGCGTAAGGGTCTATTGAAATCCAAACGAACTACACAAAAATACGATCTAATAAAATTTTTAAGTTGATAAGACAGTGATTCAAGAGTCATAATAAAGAGGAACACATGCAAAAGATTATGTGGAATAAATATTATTTTAGAGTTATTATTTCAAAAAACAGAGCAGACTTTTTTGTGTGTGTGTGTCTCCCGTGATGAGATGATCTACTGAAAGATGATCGAATCTAAAAAAAGTTCTGTCTTTTAAAATAGTTAATTATATAACACGGCGATTGAAGATTCACCTAGACATAAAATACAAATATACATATAAATATTGAGTTGTATTTTAGTATAGATATTAACGAAGTTATCTATCTATATATATATAAAGATGTATGTATGTATGTTTGTTTGTTTGTTCTTCATACAAATCCACAGTTTTCATCCGATCTCGATGAAACTTTGCACACTTATCCTTTGAAACAAGGAGAAAAATACTGTCTACATTTGGTTGAAAAATTATCTGTATAAATAATACATGTTGTCTTATAATTTCGAAAAATTATTGAATGGCGATAGACAGGCGTGTTGAATGTGTAAGTCTCTATACTATTTTTCCGTGTAGCTGCCAGGTAGCTGAGTGGTTAGAGCGCTTGCTTACTTATGTTAGGGTCGTGGTCTCCGGTTCAAATCTCCGTGGAGGCTAATATTTTAAAAAATTGTTTTTGATCGTAAGAGTCACGCCTGGGCCGTCGGTTATACGGATTGAATGTTAAACTGTAGATATCACAAAGTTAGGGGTGCAATGCGTGGCAAATCGTAGGTAGTATTGCAATGCTGAAGGTGTACACTTTTTTACGTTATATTGATCCCTCAGGGATGATTTGCAGTCAGTGTGTGTGTATGTGTGTATGTGTGTGTGTGTGAGAGAGAGAGAGAGAGAGAGAGATAGAGAGAGAGAGAGTTATGCAGGAATAATACTATAAATGCGGAAGCAAGTCTCTGTCTTTTTTTACGTTTTAACGACTAAATGCCTCTACTGATATTGACGGAATGACGGAATTTGACAGGGAATTTTTTAAATTTTTTCTGTATGATTAACAATTTTAGTCACGAAATTTTGAAAATTATTGAATGGTGACAGACGGATGTGTGTGTTAGTCTGTAATGTTACGTCGGTTGCTCATGTTGTGCTTCTCGCTCATTAGGTTAGTGTATAATTTGTTAATAAATTTCGTTTACAGAAAAAACGTATTATTTAGTACAGATGTCGATTTTCCCTGTCCTATTAGTTTGTGTCTGTTTAAATGTTTCTGGCAGCAGTTTTTTTTTTTGCCTTCTTTTTTGACATGCCTTGCGTGCGTAAACTGGCCTAAGTTGTAGTTCTAGCAGAGCACGAGCAGCTAAAGTTATTTGAACCCAAGAATCGGATGCTCATGCTGAAGAAAGAAGAAAAGACCAAGCTGAAATAACGCTGACCCTAGTTAACACCCCCCCACCCCCCCCCTCCCCCACATCACCTTCGTTTGTTTTTCTGTTTTTAAATATGTTGGAAATTGATTCTCTTCAAGAGACAGGTTCGGCGGTAGAATGATATAGTGATGGCTTTCCTGTCATATTTCGCCAATTCGGTGTTGTTTCGGACCAATCGTTCGTTACGAACAACTTTTTATATCCAATTCTGGCAAAGCAATTCTTAATCCACGCGTACGAAGTCGCGGGTATCAGCTAGTTCTAAATAAATGATTTCTGTGTATGAATCACCATCAAAAAAGTGTCCTCTCCATTCTGGTTGTCTTTCGCATTAGACATGAATTTGATTTCTTCTTACTAACCCGAAAAAAAAAACACTTTTTTTAGATTTAGTAATAAAACTTAGAGTAATACCCGTACCGCCAGGCGCATCAGGTTAGAAGCTGTTACATTATTCGTCCGGTTATTCAGACGTACTGCAAGCTTAAAAGTCAAGTACAAACAGGTTTTAATTCCACATTGCTGAAGTCTTATTTGTAATAACAGTAGGTGGTGGTATTCAGGAGTTGTAGGTGTCTCAGAATCTGCTTCCTTCCAGGACCCGGTGTTTACCATCTGCGGGGTTGCAGAAATGTAAGTTGTCTCTGAAGCTATTAATGATCACCTTCCTCTGAGGGCTAGCTGGATGTGAGGTTATAACGGACGCAGGCTACTCAGAAGACATTGGTAATGACCTATCATCACCATTATGGTAGAGCAGCTATGGAAGCGTGCATAAACCACGTAGCTCCATTTTGGCCTCCTGTGAACCCCCCTTCCCCCCCCCCACGTAGCCCTACGTGGCTTTTGCCTCAACCCCCCACCCGCCCCCCCCCCCCCCCCCCACGCAGCACGTAGCTTTCTTCCCTTTTCATTACAGAAGACATTTTGTACTGTATTCTCTTGTCAGACTATTGTAAATTACATACGGCGATAATTAAATGACGGAAATAAATATTCACATGCTGTTGTGTGTTCTGAACCTCATTTTAAATGTGAAAAATGTTATGAAAGGAAAGCTACGTGGCGTGGCTCGGAACCCCCCCCCCCTCCCCCTACGTAGCCCAGCGTAACCTTCCAGTCAACCCCTCCCCCCCCCCCCCCCCCCGCTGGACTGAGCCACGTAGTTTGTGCAAGCTCCCTATTCACCACAGGCCAGGTGTCCCGGAAGAAATTAATGTTTATCTTCCTTGGAGGAAGTTGAGGTTAATACAGGTATCCCTTTGATGCTAGGAGCCTGCGTGATGGTGGGGTCAAATGCCATCAATCACATGCGATAACCTGTCAATAATTGAATACAATCTCCCTCTATTAACGTTTCATGCATGACATCAAAATTCTTGTTTTGCGAATAGAATGTTAAAGACCCTTATCAACATGTTTCACTATCTCAATTGATAATAGTTGTAGAATGCAACAGGTAAAAATAATTATTAAGTAACTATAATAAGAGTGTTAGCATCCAACCATATCATCAGATTAGAAGCAATTGTGATAATTACCATTAACTAATGCTGTTGTTTGCGAATCAGCCAAGACCTATGATTATTCTAGTCGACTGAACCTACGGATTCCAAATTAAGTTCAGTAGTTACCAAGAAAAGAACTTACTTATTAACGTTAGACTTGAAAGCTTATCAGATACCTTGAAAACATCTCAATTCAGAAGATTTATTTATTTATTTATTGTGCGTCGTCAAGAGTACAATGGCTAGACAGAGTTAGGATGAGTAGAGAGTTTATATGCGTTACGTGCTTTACCCAGCTAAGAAACATGTATTTATTTGAATCCGTAACGATCACTAACGACCTCCAAGAATGACAGCATTAATCAATTACTAGTTGCGCTGCTATTGCCGACGGTAGAGATCGATATATCCGAACCACTGACTCAGCGTTTCATTACATTTAATGAAGCACAGCGTTTTCCCTCCTTTCTGTTCACTATATTTAGCGTGATTGGAGACACCATGCTGTTGTATGTAACAAATATAGGTACACATACGCCTGACTTGAAGGTCCTTGTGACAGAGTATCGACTGCTGTAAACAAGTTGACAAATTGTCACGTTGTCTCTGTAAGTCGCGTGGAACAATTTTAGATTATTTTCCTTCATCAAAATCTCTTTTCGTAGACCGTCCGCATTCTAACTTTTATGATCGTTAAACGGGAGACTGTTTACCCTTTTTTTTTTTTTTTTTTTTTTGCTTATGGATTTACGCCTCGTTGACGTCGAGGTGATTAAAGGTGGGAAAGGACTGGGACTAGGAATGGGAAGGATTTAGACCATGTTATTTTGAAGGAAGCATCCAGGCATTGGCCTGGCGTGATTTGGAGAAACCATGGAAAACCAATGCCCGGACGTGGATTCGAATCCGCGTTCTCCCGAATATGAGGTCAGAGCGTTACCGCTCACCCACCAAGCACGGTCCGTTTACCATTTTTGTTTACATTTAAATTTACTGAATTGAACAACAAAAGCTTTTACTAATGTTCATCACATGTTATATTTTATGGTTTGAAATGTCCAATATCATAATTTTATAGCCATTCTCTGTTCACCCTCAACTGGCGGTTCAAGGTCATGTTCCCCCTGCCCCGCTCCTCACCTCACCACCCCCTCCCGTTGCCTCGCAGCCACCGCTGTGTCCATGTAGACGATAGGCAAATTTGACAGAGGAAACTCTTTCCCCTTCTCATATAGTGGCAGGGGCAGTGGCGTGGGGATAGAGGAGAATGACCTTGAGCTGCCTCTGTTAACTGAACGGGCTATACTATACATTTGTAGCTACCTCCACACTATCGTTTATATCATACCAGAGATGTTAAAAGCTTACTTTGTCAGTTGCTATATCGGTATACTGTCAATTGATCAGAAATCATTAGTTTCTGACAGTGGGCCTTTCCATTAGCATCCAGCAGACTCGATCGGGAATCAATTGCCATTCAGAATACGTTATCTCCTTTTCAGGCGATAGCGACACAACCTTTTGAATGTCAGTGCTTTTATCTTAATTTCCAATCCTAATTGCATTGTGAAGGAGTCAGGCTGTGGCGTGGTTAGTACTTATAGAAACCTAAAACTCTCAATTCAAGGATGGCTCCCCATGTCTAGTGACAAGGAAAGCGGGACAACACCGTTCCAAGGCTGCAAGTTTCTGGGTGCAAGAAACTGCACGGTTTCTCTAGCTGAGTGGGTTTAAATAATTTCTGAAATTAATAAATTCAGTAATGCATACTTTAGCGATTAAATTAATAATTCTTTACACTGCGTTTCTCGCTAATCACAAGAAGCAGTGTTCATTGCTTCTGAGATAAATGTCACATTACAATGCGTAAAACGCATTCGTTGGGGCTTCCTAGTCGCTCAAGGTGATCCTACCTAGTAAAGAGTAACTTTGAGTTTTGGGTGGAACCCGTATCACCAAAGCGATGTCAAAAAAAAAAAAAAAAATTCCTAACGGTGAAAAAAGGCTTGCTGGTAAACAAGGTGGTAACTCATTCTAGGAGAATTTAGTATTGTGGTTGAGGTCCATCCTCGTTACAAATATTCTAATAGTTTGTGTATCGTCATGTCTCTAATCAATGGATTAAGTTTAATTGTAATTACCTGTCTCCTTCTTGGTGTTGGAATATTCACAGTCAGTAGTGTATGTTGCCTAGGGCACTGAGGATGCCTGAAATAAAGACGAAACGCGTATGGTGTATTTTATTGTATTTTTTACCTTTTTTTAGCTCCAAGAAGGAGGACCCATAACAAAAACACTTATCGTGGCAATTAAGGAAGATAAACAAAATACACCAAGAAGTATATACTGGTAGTAACAATAAAATTAAATTTTAAAATAGTTAAACACAGTACTCATACTTTACCTTGTCTTCCGTGCATTTTTTACACCGATTTAAATGTGAGGACTCTATTCAAATCATTTGAGTCATTGGAACGCAAGCAGTAACATACTGGTATTGTGATTAGGACTTTAACACTTACTTCCCACTTATTTATGATCAGACACCAGGAAATTTATAGTGTTTGTGAGCACTTAAAAATAAAGACATATTTCAATACTTCACACTTCAGAAAGTAATTTTGAAAAGTTAATAAGAAACTGAAAGCACAGTTGTCCAGACGAATAAAACGTTATGAGCATTCTGTAACTAAATTGACGTACCAGTAAAAATCACTACGTCACACTACTTAATTTAGTCACGTGTGCACAGCGGTACACAAAAATTTACCTCCAGGTCTTTATCAAGGAAGCTGCTTGGGAAACCAATATAGGATCAAGGGATTTGACGAGCTGAACCTTTACAGGATTTGACGCTGGAAAGCTTTTACACGAATAGCCTCTGTAGAGATTGAACAGATTCTTATCGACAGAATTACTGAAGCAACCGTGGATGTTAAACGGAGTTTTGGGTCTTAGAGCGATCATGATAAAATCAACTTCTTGTCCCAGTTAGTAATCGTGATATAGAGCATTTAAAACATCTGTACAAACTGAACATCAGTAATAAACGGTATGCTTACTAAAAGCTGTTTTACTATTTACCATACTTCTGACCTATTCCGAATTTGCAAACTCTTCTACAAATACGAACTTTACGGAGATGATTGTTATTGAGCCTATTTGAGTATAAATGTTTGTGTTAAAATTGTACGTGACATTCTTGTGACCCATTTGCGTTTTGTACGAGGATTCGTACAAATAATTCAGATCATCATCTATAAGTTTGTCAAAACAAGACAAAAAAAAATTTGAAAGAGTCACCTCAGTTCAAAGAAAGTAAAATTCCGCAACTTCTCAAAGTTAAAGAAACACTTTCCGGAATGTAATACCTCCACTCTTGTGTACTGATTACGATTTTGGACGTTTTTCCAGCAATCACCTAGGGGAATAGCCACCAGTGTAGCTCAGAGTGCTTAGGCGCCTAACACTGGGTCTGGGAGATACGACGGGACCGGGCACGAGCCCTGGCGTCAGCATACCGGAAATCCTTCGACTCATAAAATACATACCTCACAAAAAAGGAAAAAAACACTTTTCACTCACCGAACATACTTACAAGCTTTGCACACAGATGGCAACACTTCCTCCACTAGCTTAATAGAGCACAAAGGCGGAGGCTGAAGTCGCGGGCACTTAGAATTCTGCCATTCGGTGACAGAACTATCCCTTAAAAAAACAACCTTTGGTGAATACTGAGACGAGTCCTAATTCCCAACTCACAAACCACACATATCTCAAACATTTATCATATAGAGTATACCATATTTGATCGCCATTAGGGTTGAAAATCACACCAAATTCTGAGATAAAACGAATTAAGAGAATCTAGTGAATGTTACCATCTGTTTGCAAAATGTGTAAGCTTTATGCAACTGTATTTCATGTTACTTGTTGGGTAAGGTGTAGTTATGTGGAAAAGAGTGAGGAGCATTCGCGTCGGTAAACACGTAAATCCACCTAAATTCCTTATTCAAGCTGACAGGTACGCAAACCGTAATTAGAACCAGAAATTGTATCTAATCCTTATCATCCAGGCGGTTCTTTGATATTTACGGGTCGTATTAAACGGTTGTGCCTCTGTCACTTAGCTGGCCGGAATGCGTGTAATCATTTTTCGGTCAAACGTTCTACACGGATTTACTTTTTAATCAGTCTTTTTGCAATATTAACGTCGTTGATGTCAGTCATTTCTACGAATTCTGGAGTGATCCATTTTCTCTAAAATTTCACTATTCCCAAGCAATTAATGCAACAAACTTTGTTCACAGAATTTATAATCCATATATATAAAGATGAATGTATTATATGTTTGTTTGTTGGTTGGTTTGTTTGTTATTCATACAAATCCACATTTTTCATCCGATCTCGATGAAACTTTGCACACACATATACTTTGAAACAAGGAGAAAAATACTGTCTACATTTAGTTGAAAAATTATCTGTATAAATAATATATGTTGTCTTATAATTAAGAAAAATTACTGAACGGCGATAGACAGACGCGTTGGATGTGAAGGTCTCTGTACTGTTTTTCCGCGCAGGCAGCTCAATGGTTAAGGCGCTTGCTTACTAATGTTTGGGTCGTGGTCTCCAGTTCAAATCTTCATGGAGGCTAAGATTTTAAAAAATTGTTTTTGATCATAAGAGTCACGCCTGGTCCGGTCGGTTATTCGGATTGAATGTTAAACTGTAGATATTACAAAGTTAGGGGTGCAATGCGTGGCAAATCGTAGGTAGTCTTGCGATGCTGTATGTGTACACTTTTTACGTTATAATGATCCCTCAGGGGTGATTCGCAGTCAGTGTGTATGTGATCTGCAGTAATAATACTATAAATGCGGAAGTAAGTCTCTGTCTTTTGTTACGTTTTTACGACTAAATGCCTATACCGATATTGACGGAATTTGACAAGAAAATCTGTAGGGAGGGCACAGGGAAGTTTTTTTCGGTGTGATTAACAGTTGTAGTCACGAAATTTTGACAACTTATCGAATGGTGACAGAGTGACGGATGTGTGTGTTAGTCTGTAATGTTACGTCGCTTGCTCACGCTATGCTTCTCGTGCATTATGTTAGGGTATAATTTGTTAATAAATTTCGTTTAAAGAAAAAACTTTCTATTTAGTATATATGTCGATTTTCTCGGTCCTAATACTTTGTGTCTGCTTAAACGTTATTTTGCCTTCTTTTTTGACCCCTTGCGGGCGTAAACTGGCCTAATTTGTAGCTCTAGCAGAGCACGAGGAGCTAAAGTTATTGGAACCCAAGAATCGGATGCTCGTGCTGAAGAAAGAAGAAAAAGGCCTAGCTTAAATAAAGCTGTCCTTGGTTAACACCCCCCCCCCCACCTCATCCGCTCACCTTCGTTTTTTTATCTGTTTTTAAGTATGTTGGAAATGATTCTCTTCAAGAGACAGGTTCGATGGTAGAATGATATAGTGATGGCTTTCCGGTCATATTATGCCGACTCGGTGTTGTTTGGGACCAATCCTTCGCTACCAACAACTTTCTAAATTCAATTCTGGCAAAGAAATTCTTAATCCACGCGTACGAAGTCGCGGGTATCAACTAGTTTTGTAATAAAACTGAAGAATGATCAGAAATATTTATAATGTCCTTCCTTCTTACTGCTCAGCGGTACATTCAAACACATTACCTTAACGGAGATTGCGGCTTTAAGACTATCGAAAGAGAAGTGGTCACGTTGTGAATTACTTCCTTTCTGATGGCTCCAGCAATGGGTGCCTGGACATTTGCCAACACTTACGCGTATTATCAGTCGTGGCCAGGAAATGCGGAGTGTTTACGCAGATTGATTTATACCTTTGGTGCCAGCGCAGAGAAAACAGTCATACTCCAAATTAATGCGGGAATCTGCCTTAAAACATTTTTAGATTACTCGAATATTTCATAACACAGGAAATATTCTCGTTGCAGCCAAGATTCTCGCCTTCATGACTAGACAACATTAGCCGTTTCTTAATTACACTAATTTATATTAAATCCTAAAACATGTGCGATTTAACTAATCACTAAAATGACCAAGATCACGACTCTGTTGTGCATTAAATCGAAATCTATCCTATCTTTTTTTGTAATATGCATTGCCTGACTAAAAAAGTGAAGGACACAAAGGAGATGAGGAAACAAAATGAGAGGGTATGTGATTTCATTTTAGTGAAAACAAAATCGAGTAAAATTTACAAAGAACTTGGCAGTATGAATCCACCTATCAGTATGACATTACTCGTCCTCTGGACTGGATGCATGCACTGATTAGCCGTTTCATTCTCTCCTGAGGCAAGATGTGGTGACCTGGAGAGAGGTCACATTCTTCCAATGTTCTGCAGAGGCATCAGGTATGGCTTCAGATCACGGTAGGTAGTGATTGAGGGAAATCTGACTGCACAATGGTACGTCACGAACATACTGTGTCCTCATGTGATAGTATCGTGGTACCATCTTCCAGCAGAGCAATGCTTTTCTACACATGGCACGTGTCTCTATTAAGTGTTGAGGTAATCCCGTGGCCAGAAAGATCCCCATATATGTGACAGAACATTAGTAGGACCAGATTGGCAACTGCGTTCCAGTGCCGGTACCCATTATGTCAACCACCAGTTACAAAAGATTGCGTCAGGAGATGATACAACGGCTTTGTGATTCCCTTCCCAACCGTATCAGTTCATGCACGCATGGTGCAACGTCATACGGATAAATAATCTTATACTGTCAGGTTCTTTGTAAATTTGACTCGATTTTTCTATCAATGAACTAACATCACACCCTCTCAAACAGTGAAGTTTGATTTCAACTCCTCCTCCCCATTTGGGTGCTCCATTATTTTTGTCAGGCAATGTATTTTATAACTCTAGGACTGATTGCATCCTTCACCAGAAGATGTCCCAGGACACTGTTTACTTTTTCTCATTGTGTTTCACCACGTTTTCTTTACTTTTAGTGTCTGATGCTTGCAAATATCAACGAAATGTATGATGGAAATCCATAACTTTTCAGATCGCACTCATTTTTATTTCACAGCATGTATTACATCGTATTGTAATCCCTTGTATCATTTTCTACTACATCCCATAATTTGTTTATGTAAACACGGCGAAACAATCGACCAGTGAAGTTGTTATGAAGGACTTCAGTTGGTGACAATATTTTAACATCAAGCACTGCACGCTGTTTTCTGGATACAAACAAGTCGCTGATCCCATGCAACATTTTTCCATGTAATCCATAACTCCAAATTCCCTTATATCAACTGGAGTGAGGCACTCTAATAAAAGTTTAAAAAGTAATCACCCAATCAGTGTTATTCCAAGGGCAAACGTATTGCGGCATGGAACAATTCGTGCGGCAAAAGTACAAACATGTCATAAATCTTGGGAGGTGAGTACACAGTAACACCATACCATTTGCGCAAGCACCACATGACAATTGAATAAAGCCAGCAGATTATCAGTGCTAGTGTTGTTTGGGTTTTCACAGTACTACAACAATCGTCCGTACGTAATCTTAAGCAGATGGGCACTATAGCGCGTTCAGTTAAGAGAGGCGGCTCAAGGTCAGTCTGCTGTATCCCCACTCCGCTGCCTTTAACCTTTACACGTGAATGGGAAATTTACCATTCACCCGCCTGGATACAGCGTACAGCGCAGAGAGGTAGGAAGGTGAGGACCAGGGCGAGGGGAATATGACCTTGATCCGTCAGATCAGAGTGAACAAGATATAGTTAAAAAATAATAATAATAATATGGTCTCTATACAACGTAGCTTAAAAGACCTTTTCCAATGACTTTCATATATTTTACGTAGCGTGATGGATGAGAGGCGACGGTTTGCCGAATTCACTTCAGGTTGAATACTGGGATGGTTCCTTCAAGAAGGTCATGGGAAAATTCCTTCCATTTCCCGCCTGTAATGACCACAAATTCGACGTAGCGTAAAGCCATAATAAATCAAATACTTTTATACCAACCGAATAAAATGACTTCTCAAAGGTATCGAAAAGCGAGGTGATGATCTTATGAAATCATCATTTGACCTGAAATGGGTGCTAGTCATAAACAAAACTGTTACCATACTTTTCGCACCAAAGTACGAGGCGCTACAAAATTATGTCAAATTTTTACTTGTTATAACATATGACTTGTGATCCATGTGGGATGACTGTTCGAAAACAGAGCACAGACCGGTTCTTTCCACCCAGGATCCGATGCCTGTGGTGGGGAAAGATGGGTCTCGATTCCTGCTGCAGCCAAAGATTCAGTGATTATTCGTTAGCCAAAGGAGAAGGTCGAGTAATTCTTATATGTACAGTACGTGTAGGAAGATTCCAATATTCGTTATGTGTCTTGATCACAAAATAAGTATACTGAAGTTTATAGTTCAAAAGTTATAAGCGATAGAAAAATGAAATTTTCAAAAAGAAACACAAATCGAGCAATGAATACATGTTCTGTTAGTGCTGTCCTCACAGACGAAAACTTTTTAAAATTGTTTTAGTTTCCTGTAATACCTCTGACATTAGTACAAGCAATGTTTAAAACAAACTAGCCCAGCTACGCGTTTGTTGGATTACTTTTGTTGTTCAGTTATAATTTCATTCTCAACAGTAAAGTTCATCTTTTTTTTTAATTTCTATTGCAAATAATTTACATGCTGGTAGTCTTGGAGAGAAACGAAGGTTATGCAGCTTTAAACAAAAAACAGATTTTTTAAATTCTAAGAGTTAAAGACGGTGTCAATATCTTAATATTAAAACGGCTTTATAGTACTGTAGTGTTCCATGGAGTTTTGTCATATAAACGCATTTATGAGAGAAATTACTGACGGATTTATTGATTAACAAAGTTAACCGTAAGTATTCTCAGTAGACAAAATTAATGGCCAAGCCATCTCATCGCGGCACACACTAGTCTCATGACGGGATGTTTGCAATGGAACCTCTGATAGTGGGTATCATCCGCTTCGTGTGATTCACCCTGTAGGGATACGCTTCATTATCTAACCTGCACTGATTAAACACTCTGAAGCCATAAATGTGAAGACTAGTTGCCCCGAAAATCGAGGTATACTGCTTAAATTTCTTGCTCCCACTATTTGTAATTTTTATTGATTTTACTAGTGCCTGTTCAGTAAAGATAGCTCCTCATTCTGTCTCTCAACCTAGGACTGCTTGTATCAGTTTTTTCTGGTCAACTTTACGTTTATGTGTGTAATATTTCTTGTAATCATCCGCATTATTTTCTTTATTTGTTTGCCCTTCAGGTTTCGTCAGCTATGCTTAGAGGGGTGAATCGCTTGTTCTAATCTGGATTTCCATTGAAGTTACCGAAATTCAGTCATTTAAGGGTATATGGAATCGCCTATCCCCGCAATGTTAAATTATGCCTATTATAGGAAACATTTTCTCACAAACTGCCGGAGCCAGAGAGATAAAATTTTTATTGTATCTGCATTGATATGTTGTAAAAATACTGAAACAATAGTTTTCTTGTCAAAGTATTTACTTAAAGAGATATTTTATATTTACCTTAAAGTACATTTTTTCCATCACTTTTCACTAGATTATCACCTCTAAATCTTTTGTAAATCAAGTAATTAAAAAATAATTGCTTCAGTATGTAAAAGAAACGCATGTAACTATGTCATACAAATTTAATACTTCTAGGTTCACCAGTACCTGAGATAATGTTAATAGAAGAAGTAGAAAGTAAATTTACGGGAAACGGAGAAAGAAGATTAAAACATTCCTGATCCATAGTTAATTCCCTATTAACAGTCTTCACAATCCAAAGTAAAAAATTCAAAGAGTAACTTCATGAAACCTAAGACAAACATTTTCGGACAAATAGTGTATAAAGAATAGCTGGAAAGCGGGTTATTTGAATTCATGTCACATGAATATACAGCCAAAACGTTTATGGTCAGCCATGAGAGAACTGTATACCAAAAGCGCAATAACTGATCTCAGAAATCTATAAAAATAAAACAGTTATTGTTCTAGTAGAGCCATGGATGATATGTAATTTTAAAGAGAAAACTTGGCGGAATATAATAAATCAATAAAACGGAAATCGATTTTTTTCACCCAAAATCCGATTCCATAACCCCTTAAATAACCTTATATATTCAATTTTCTAATCGGTCTGATTATTCATTGTCCGTTCGAGCAAACATCTTAGCTGAATCGAATTCATCAGTATTCAACCGTCTTGAGCCGCTCACATACGCGACAGTATTCGTGTATGTTCTAAATGTAAAATATTGCCAGTACGAGTAAAAATAAAGAGGCATTATAGGAAACTAATACACTTTAAAAAGTTTTAATACGTTATAACAGCAACAACAGGATCAAATACACACCAAACAATTAATGAATACAGTTATTAACTGTCAGCAATATTCTGATGATAACAACAGATGACAACAAATTTGTGTTATTATCGGATTAATCTAGCTCAGCCCTTACTGGCAGTTGGGTTTTCATCGTTGCCTACAAATCTCTTATGTCGACAAATGAAACGTACTTTGATGTTTAAATCTATTTTGCTGTGGTGCCACCTTGTAGAGTAAATCCATAAAACTAAAATTAATTTTTTTCACTATAAATATTTAACACACAAGGCCTACGACATAATCCAGCTGTATCTGTTAAGAGTGTTAAGAGAAAATAGTATGGCTGTACTGAAAATATAAACAAGTCCTGAGCACTTTAGTATCAATGATTTAATAGTCAGACAATAGAATAAATGTACTATTTATTAAGAATGTGGGTCACAGTTAAATTTACATACACGATCTATGTGTTCTGTACCTTCCATTCTTAACGTCCTCCCACAAAAAATAATGATTACAATACAAAGTTTTGGACGTAAACTTGAAAAATTATTTAATTTATATTTCGATTTACTCTGTGTGACTAATATTTTTACCGAACGGGGCGGTGTAACGGTTAGCGTTCTCGCCTCGCATTCGGGAGGACGGCGGTTCGAATCCCCGTCCGGGCATCCAGATTTGGGTTTTCCATGGTTTCCCCAAATCACTCCAGGCAAATGCCGGGATGCTTCCTTCAAAAATGCCATGGCCGAATTTCTTCCCATTCCTTGCCCCCATCCTTGCCCCCCATCCTTTCTCGTCTCTAAAGAGACGTAAAGCAGTTAAAAAAAAAACTAATATTTTTTTATTTTCAAATTTATGAAAGTAAAGAGGACTGAAGGGGCAGTGTATATTTGGTATCGTAGGAAAAAAATAACCTACAATTGCTTGTATATAGTGACTTAATTTTCACGTTTCATAATCTTCTTCATCGTCAATAAATCAGCACTAATAACTTAGGCTTACATAAACTGACTAGGTAAATATAGCTGTTTTTTGTTGTTTTACATTTACATCCTTTTATTTACTTGACAGGAGGATCAAAGGAAAAGAATACAAACATATTCCAGTCACAGGATTTTCAAGCTATATTATTTCTCTTCACTAAACCAGGCAATAATTCCCGTTAAATTTTGAGCAAAATATTATTATTATTATGTTGAAATAAACTTATATATTATTCGGCACTCACCAGGGTACGCTTTTAGGCAATTATCAATTTCGATGGAGTTTATATTTCGGTGACAAATCACCAAACACATCTAAATATGCCTAACGTGTATTTTAAATTCTTTTATTCTATGAGCTAGTGCTCAATGGGTAATTCAATTACAGTTTTCGACTACTTTATCTCTTGGTGGACACTTTGCCGTTCTTTTATATACAGTATGAACCAAACGTAGTTTCCACTAGAACTAGAAAGAAAATGAACGAATGTATCAATCGACAGGAAATAACGGAAAATTATTTCAGAATACACAGCTGCGATACTAATATTAAGTGATCATCAAATTTGAATGTTTGCTAAGAAAACCGTTATAAGATGATAAGATTCTTCTTACTTGTATAACATGTTTTTTGTTGTTGATAGAACCTGTCATTATTTATGCTACGGTTTTTTTTCTTAACTGCTTAACAGCGTGGTCTTTAGAGACGGGAAAGGATAGGGGGCAAGGAATGGGAAGGAATTCGGCCATGGCCTTTTGAAGGAAGCTTTCCGGCATTCACCTGGAGTGATTTGGGAAAACCATGGAAAACCCAATTCTGGATGCCCGGACGGGGATTCGAACCACCGTCCTCCCGAATGCGAGGCCAGTACGCTAACCGTTACACCATCACGCTCGGCTTTTATTCTACGCCATTTAAAGTTAATTCAACAGTGATTTTCTTCCGTTTGGCGTTTAGTATCATTCAAAAATTTAACAGCACAATTACATTTATTTTAATAATCTCTTGCCATTAATCAAAAGAAATGGATAAACAGTTTGACAAGTGATTACAAAGCTGCGGTTCTAAGTACATTCTCAAACATAATATCATGATTTGTATTAATTAAAATAGAGCTATTTTTCTATTATTTAAAAGGTTTCAAATTGAACTAATTCTCATTCCACCTTTATTGCAACGAATTTCATTATAACAGTCTAGCGTGTTTTATAATACACCTCTGGAATGTTTCCTATACGCCAGAAAAGAATGTGAGTTGGCCTTCTGTTCCCCGAGGAGGGATACCAAATCGCCGATATTCCTGGGAAAGAAAAATGAGAATGCAGAAGGCAGCGCCATATCGCTGTCGTGTCGTGTTCGATTGAAGCTCGCGTCAGTAGAACCAGACAGAAACATTCCTTTGCTCTTCTTCTGGCGGACTTACTACAAATAATAAACGTCACTTTTCCGACATTACGGAACTACTCTCCGAGGGGAAGACTCTAGTAATAACATGTTTGACATACTAAGTTAAAAAAAAGTTCAGTCAGACATGCGAAAACTAGACTTTTATTAAAGTCTCTGTTACGCCAATTTGTATCTACTCTAAAAGTAAAAATTCGCATACAATATAATATGTTTTCTATAGAAAGTTCTTGTAAATTTACAGCATGCGGCGAAATTATTACGTAAAATTTGAAACGTAGTGTTTTTTTAATTCATTTACTCATGTTATTTATTTGTTTATCATTGGTCAGGAGATCCGATGTGCAAGTTCATTAAACTTACGGGTTGTAAGGTAATGTCAAAGGTCATGAACAACATGCTCTCAAAAAGGGTGATTCAGGTTGAGATGGATTATAAGCACAGTAAATAAAAGAGCTCAATAATGGGTTGCCTCGAGGATCTGTGCTCTCCACTTTACTGTTCAACCTTTACATAGCAGATACCACTTTGACCACCTCCCCTCAATTTGCATATGATGACGACGTGACAATCGTTACTCAACAGTCCACTACGAATGAGATGGAAGAAATCTTAAACGCTGATCTTAATATTTTGTATGGGTACTTCCAAAAGTGGTATTTGATACCAAGCATCTTCAAAACACAAACCTGCTTCTTCAACCTCAAAAACAGACAGGCCACTATCACACAACCTAAACCCCAAGTCTCTTGGAGTTACTTTAGACCGGATGTTGTCCTTTAGGACACACTTGATTAAGAGCACTGCTTAACTAAGAACAAGGAACAACATCATACAGAAACTTGCTGGGGCTAAAGCATCAAAATATCAACAATGGGTGTGGTCTTCAGAACAGCAAAGCCCTGTAAGAACGAAGACTTTCTCGGCTTATGACTGCAATGTATTCTTCACGGGTGTACCGCCGGATTGTGTTGTGGAAACACGATATTTCAACGGCTAGCTCCGCCGTCTTCTACTATTTTGGAGACATCTGCACTGGTCGGCTGACCCACAGATACTGAGATGGTTCGTATATAAGTAAGAGCGGCACCCGAACCATCTCAGTATCTGTGGGTGTGGGTGACGTTCTTCCTTATATACAAACCATGTCAGTATCTGTGGGTCAGCCGACCAGTGCAGATGTCTCCACACCAGAAGAAGAGGCGGAGCTAGCCGTTGACATATCGTGCTTCCACAACACAATCCGGCGGTACACCCGTGAAGACTACATTGCAGCAAAGCCCTGTTCTTCCGTGTGGTTGAATAGTCCACAAGTTACGAAGATTGACATAGTCCTAAACGAGACAATGCGCATTATCAGTGCACACTAGAATGTATTAGTCTTTTCTGATTACCTGTCTTGAGCCATATAGAACAGCCAAGACTAAGAAGATTTAATAATCTGATCCGCGAATTCACAAAAATATCAGTTAACATTTATCTTCCCATCCGTGAGGGCATTCTTCATAGATTTTGGTGACTGAAATCACGTTTTTCACCTGTACTAAAAGCAAAAGAGCTGATTGACAGGGAGTTTAATGCTACAGCTGAATGGCGGCAGGAATGGAAGAATGTAGATCCCAAGGAGTGACAGTCATTATTTAGTGCTCAGCATCCACCAGCAGGATTAACCTGCCATGGGCTGTCATTAACAGGATATTACCCAGCTGCGACTGTGGAGCACCATATAAGACAATGCATGTAGTTAGAAGGCGTACTCAAATTCATTGGAAGACTTTTCTAAAGCTCCTAGCAATGCTACAGAGTAGTTGGGAAATCTAGAATTACAACTTTAAACTTTTATTTCAGGTGAATTGTTGATTGTCTTAGAATGTCACATTGTTTGTATCTAACAGTATTGTTATTGCCATAAGCTAAATATAATAAATAAAAAATTTACTCGTCTTAGAAATAATCATACAAATAAAGTACAAAATTGAAACCGAGCCTGGTGGTTGAGTGGTAACGATTCGGGATGACGTCCATTCCGATTCCGGTTTTCCATGGCCAAATTCCATCCCGTTCCTTCCCAAACTTGATGAACTGTAAAGCTCAACAAAATGGTCGTGAAGAGACGTCTGGCGTTTTATGGACACGTCTCCAGGTTGCATCCTGCCGGATTGAGCAACCAACTTACCACACACTAGCGGAAAAGAAATAGCAAATTGGTACGACTGATAAAAATGAACAAGAATCTGCGGGTTCTGGAACCGATGGGAGAGAGGTGGGGGGAGAAAGAGACATTGAAGACAGAACATCTCGCAGGAGGATGCTTAAAGCAAATGAGGTTCCAAGGGAGATCACCAATGAGAAAGAAAGGTGGCCTTTGGACAATTAAGAGGAAGCAGCAGCATGCTTAGCTATAGGGCAGATCAAAGCTCGCCACAAACGCAACAGTTGATTGTCGTTAGATGGCCCTTACGAAACTACAAAAGGAAGAAAACACCAAATTATAACATTAAGTGATTTTCGCTCAGAATGTGGCAACTGCAATTGAATTTTCCTCATGGTTGAGTAAATCCTCTTTGCTGCATGGACACTAGCAGATGAGTCATGGTCTCTGTTTCTCTCCAGTCATATTGTATTGTTTATGATTCTTCCTGATTTCCCCACTTTATCACGTTGTCCTTGGTTCTTCCGACATCAGTCCCCAATCTCTTCAACGACTTCCGTGTGTCCCATTATAAAGTACATCCAACTGTTACGCATTCTTAAAACTCCATCCTCGCTTGACCAGTCCTTGATGCCCACCGCTCTTGTCAGAGTTTCCATGGTAACATTTTCAGGATTAGTGATGAATCTAGACTGCTTCTCCAAGTTTTAGTCTTAATTTACATGGTTCATAACGGTGCAGTGGGTGAGATTCGTCTACTTCATCTCAACATCCGCAGCTACTGTCAGGAAGTGAAATATCCACAAGTGTTGCAGAATTGTAAAATTACACAATAACCTCAAGTCTGATGTCTGCTCAGCAGATTTCTCTTTATTTCAAAAGGCATGTATGAAACGTTGATTGTAGGTTAAACAGATAAGTATTTGTATTTGATTCTAATAGTAAGAGTAGTTACCTTTAGGGTCCTAATTTTGTGATAGCCGGTTTCTTTTTTATTTCACGAAGAATTGAATGATTTGGACAAGTATTTACAGATGTGCCGACTGCATTTACATTATCATCTGTGGAATGACTGACACTCAGATCATTAACGGATGTCGAAGGCTACGACGAAGTTAGGTAATGATCAACGATACCTGACCAAACTAAACGATTTCGTCTTCCATATTGAAGGCACGGTTTTCCTTCGGCTGTTATTTTATTCACCCTTAATTCCATTTCCAATTTTTAATACTAATTTTTTCCATCAATTATCGTAGTTTATCGGTATTTTCTCAATCGCCGGCTGCCATGCTGATATTACAATGCCATCTATTGAATTTATAGACGAATTACT
The DNA here is from genome assembly GCA_031002005.1 of Vandiemenella viatica. NCBI lineage: Eukaryota > Metazoa > Arthropoda > Insecta > Orthoptera > Morabidae > Vandiemenella > Vandiemenella viatica. The sequence goes on along the minus strand of CM061921.1, from coordinate 232,228,329 downwards.
TGATAGTTCTATAAAAAAAAAAAATGGTTTTTGCCGGCACTGGCAGTGTAAGCAGGCCCCGCGTTGCGACGTTCACCGGTTCAAGTCCTGCCTAGGGTATGGGTGGTTTTAATTAAGTGATGTGATTGCTCAGTGTTATCCTTACTATAGTTTCCCGTAATTACATGTGCAAAGTTTCAAACAGTAGCAAGAAAAGTATAAACATAAATTGAAGCTGGCTAAAATAAATGTTAAAAAAATATTTTTAAAAAATACAAAGAGTTATAATAAAGTCAACTGTCTGTGAAGCGCAATGTAATAACTCCTCAGTATCTACCTAATGATGGAAATAAGGTTTTACTTTAAAAAAATGAGAATTAGTCACCGAAACGGTAAGACTGGCGTAACTGTAAGTAATCACTTATCCTTTTCTCGGTGAACATTTTTCGTTTTCTGGAAGCAGCCTGAAATCGTTTTAGTGGAAAATACTAAACAGAACTCAGAAATTCAAGCCATTCGAAAACCGACCAAAGACGATTGTTTATACATAAAATATACATCGTAACGATTTCGCCTAGAGCTTTAATCCACCTTAATAGCGGCAGTACAACCGTCCTGTGTTCAAAACGCAAATATCATGCTGTTAATGGGTATTAGGTGGCTTTTATTATTGATGTAGGAGAATTCAGGGATTTTACACGGTTCTCCTCTTAAAAATACACATTCCGCGAACATAATACCACAGCACATATTGGTATAAAGCCTACGCAATTCGCAGGGATTGCTTACTTGCTTTAATGACTGTAGACTATAAGCCTCAGCAAATGCATATGTAAACACAGTTTGCAGCAAATTAATCGATTATTGTGGCTACCACTGTACAGTTACACTGTTGAGTATAACGAAGTAAGGCACGGAGAACATTTTTTTTTCAGCCAAAATTAAACTCTTCATTCAGATAGGTTGTAAATGAAAATAAAAGTTATTACAAAATCATAGCCACCGGTATTACTAACTGTCTGGAGTATTGGGAATAGCAGGAAAGCTGGTACTTTGATATATGGCGCTGGGTCATTGTTGAGTTTATATCTGTGAAATGATAGAATTACAAGACAACTAATTACGGAGCAATAAGAAAGGTTTAGAGAGTTTGTTAGATGCTCAAAATGATGTCCAGTAATATACATGGTTACTAACTTAATTGAAAACAAAGTGTAAATTTGTATTCATAATGCACTGCCTAGCAAAAAAGTAAAACCCCCTGAAGGGGAGGAGTAATCTAAATAAAACTTTTGAAGTATGGGACCTCACACTAGATCAGCGCTATACTCAACAACAATGGTCATCCGATGGTAATGCAGAACCGCGATTCATCGCTGAACACAAATTGAAGCATGAGACCTCACTCTGGGTCACCGCTATACTCACCGACGATGGTCATCCGAGGTAATGCAGAACCGCGATTCATCCCTGAACACAATTTGAAGCATGGGACCTCACTCTGGGTCACCGCTATACTCACCGACGATGGTCATCCGAGGTAATGCAGAACCGCGATTCATCGCTGAACACAATTTGAAGGCATGGGACCTCAATCTGGGTCACCGCTATACTCACCGACGATGGTCATCCGAGGTAATGCAGAACCGCGATTCATCCCTGAACACAATTTGAAGCATGGGACCTCACTCTGGGTCACCGCTATACTCACCGACGATGGTCATCCGAGGTAATGCAGAACCGCGATTCATCCCTGAACACAATGTGACGCCTTTCACTATGTTAAACGTTTTATTTAATCAAACGATATTTTGGTAGGAGTTCTCTTGTTGAAATTAATGAAATCACAGTAAAAATTATTCTTCCTTCTATACAAACGTGCATTTCTTGTTTATGTGATACTCTTGAGATTAAAACACAAGAACCACATGCAAGTAGCATCTAGAACGTTTATAAACTACTTTAGGAATGATGCAAAGGTATCTTAATAATTAACTGGAAGTAAATTATGTCTCCCCTTCCAGCAGAAAGACAAAACAAAATGTTCTCGTTGTGCACTGAACGTTGTTATTATAATAGCATTTAACATTAGCATGATTCAGACAGTAAAGTTTGTAAACCAACACATTTCTTATAATGGCTATGGATTACTGCAAGTAATTGTTTTAACACAGAACTACCCCTAATAAAAAATTTCCTTTTAAATTATTTGAAAACCATAGCTTACGAAACGCACGTTGGAACGGAACAATCTATTTCTTCTACCTAGTGTTTTTATCCAACGTTTCGCAGTATCCGGTTTTAATTCATAGTTGTAACAAAACTGTTTACCAGACACTAATGTCTATATAGCAAGTTTTGTTTTTGCGTGTTGTGTATTAATTTGAATTCGCCTAGGTGACTATCAGGACGGTCTGTCGGTGGGGTCCAGGACTCGGACCTGGTCCCGTTGTACCTCCCGCCTCACCACGCACGGCCACACTGGCGGGTTCTTACGTTCATATTATTCGTCATTCTAATGAGTTATTGTGTTAATGGTTTACTGTCAGAAGTTAGATTGTTTGCAGATGACATAATTTTATATAAAAGGATCAAAACAATAGAATACTGTAAACAGCTGCAGGGCGATCTAGATAGGATAACTAGCTGGGTGAGTAAACATGATATGAAGATAAATACAAAGAAGAGTCAGCTTATTAGGTACACAGATAAAAAGCTAAAGGTTGATTACGATTATAAAGTGGGGAAGGAGCTACTTATTGAAGACTCGAAATGTAAATACCTTGGCATTACATTTGATAGTAAACTTAACTGGGTAGTACACATTGGACAGGTGGTAGGGGAAGGGTTCAAAATCCTTCACCTGTTGGAAAGAGTGATGAGGTGATGCACTAAAGAGTAAGGGAATTGGGGTACGAAACTTTGGTCAGACCACTGCTGGAATATGGTGGTGTAGTTTGGGATTCACATTTTGGGTATCAAATACAGGAGTTGGAGGGGGTGCAGAGGAGGGCTGCCAGGTTTGTCTTTGGAAATTACCGCAGAACACAATCGGTATCTAATATGATAAAGGAGCTGGAGTGGGATTCATTGGAGGATAGAAAGAGGGTGAAGAGAGTCATGGGAGTGTACAAAGCCTATACTGGTGTTGAAGCATGGAACGATATTGGTGGGAAAATTGATTTCAGGCATAAGGGTGTGGGAAAATTTTCTTTCGTAGGAAAGGGAATGAGGGACTGGAATAAATTGCCAACAGAATTGATAAATAGCTTGCCGGAAACACTGAAAGAATTTAAAATAAAAATTATTAGAGGGCAAAAGTAGGTTGGAAGGGGAAAGAGAGGGGGTGGAAAATAGTTAACTCACTGTGTAACAGGTATTTCAGCGTGTTAATCCTTCAGTTCTGTTACCGAAATGCGTTCCTTCATCCGACGCACCTGCTGTTTCTTTAATTGTTTGAAGTGTACGGGTATAATTAACCATTTCCGCTTCAGATACACAAACCAAAAACACAACTCACATAATTAACGGGCGCCACTTGTGTGGGCTCTTCATTAGAAGCCAGTGTCACTCAGAAGCAGTAGATGTTGTGTTGTTTAATAACCTGTAATCTGGCCTCTCAAGCCGCAGAGTAAACCTGCTCGGTAATAATCGTCCTTTTCAACTCAGGAAATTGGCAAATTTTACGTCTAGATTCTGATACCACATCTTAATTGTTCCTCTTGTTATTGATAGTTTTATCCGGTTTTAAACCATTCACCCGTTCGTCTGTCATAGTTTCGTAACTCCCGAGCTATTTAAATTATAAACTAGTAACTCGGCACTGCATTTGCAATTACCACCTAAAATTTGAAAAAAAAAATCATTTGGCGAATTATGGGGCGCTTCAAAGTGGTTGAAATGCATTTTTTATTAGATTTAATTATACTTTTACGACACATCAGTTTCATCCCCTTCATTTTCAAAGTTACTGAACCGAAAAATATTTCATAATTTATGGTTATATGTTTCCTACCGAATACGGGAAAACTATAACGATTATGCTGTATACACTGGGTTTCCTAAAATATTTAAACCAGTAATTTTTGTAAATCTGATAGATTATTAAGAGAAATGGTAAATTTCATTCGATTGAAAATTTAGTGAACTGTGAAAACGAAAGCCCCATTAAAAAAAATACATCTGAAATTTTTTGTGATTAATTTCTTTACACCATTTTAAAAAAAAATCTAAAAAGAGAAGACTGGGAAGGGCTTAGGTATCACTTTTTTCTGGCAATTTTCATATGGAATGCGGTATTTTAGTATAAGTTTATAGTTAAAGTAAACACATTTGGACCGGTTCAAACAAACGTAGACGAAGTAAATAAAATTGAGATATATCTTATTTTTGTATACGAGTATATATACAGTGAACTAACAGAAATATAGTATATAAATTATGCTCAAAATCAGTATTAAAAAATAGATCAATATATGTTCAGGGTATAAAACCCACAGTACGCAAATTTTTAGTATCATTTTTAATGTTTTGTCCTGTAAGGAGAACAAATACACCTGTTTTCTTTCCCGCTTAAAAGTCACTCATATTTGACAGTGGATATGAAATTTTAATTTAGTTTTCATGGGTTTTACGTCGTATAGACGTCGTGGTAATAATAGAGATAACCCATAGAAGGGTATATATCTACTGGTGGAAGCGTCAAATGTCTAATATAAATTTTAGCACACTCATCTGAGACTAGAGAACATTATTTTCGTCTTTTTACTCTTTTACGGCTAGTCGACGTCGAGGTCATCAGAGCCAAGAGTGGAAAACGGAAAGTCAAGGAAGCTGATGGAAATCAGCCTCGGCCTTTTAAAGGAACCATCCGCCTTCGTCTGAAGTGATTTCTTTTATTTTAAATTTCTTTATTACAATTGTTCAGCTTATTTACGCTTTACAGATTGGAGTGGAAAACAATCGTGAATTGAAAAATGACATGAATACATTAAAAGGGGAGGCACTTTGAGTGAGGTTAATTCATCGACTCCCTCAAGAACATTAAGCATAATAGTTTTATAGGAACATTAACAGGTGATGTCTGTATTAGTTGTAATTCAAATCGTCCGTCTGGAATAGAAGATCCTGGGGTAAGCGGCTGATGATTCTTGTGGGTCTGTCGGATCTGGCACCCAGGGAGTAATACGCGACACCTAGCACCCTGGGAAGGTGTTGGTCGAAGCGTAGTGCTTGCTCTTGGATAAACTGCGTGATGGTAGGTAGTCCGAGTTAGGGGTGCAGCTGGGAGTTGCGGACGAACCATGGAGCATCGACGGAGATCCGCAAGATTTTGTTTTGAAGCGACTGTATCCTCTTGATTTTGCTGGTAGCGGCACCTCCCCAGACTGGACAGTCCGTATGTCAGTAGAGGTCGAATTAAGGAGGTGTATTCCAGGATAGTGATGTTACTTTGGAGAGAAGACTTCCAGTTGATAATAGGATATAATTTAGCGAGCCGGGTGTATGCGAGGTTGAGTTTGGAGTTGATGTGGGCGTTCCAGGTCAGTCGTTGGTCCAGATTCAGTCCCAGGTATTTGACGGTCTCGTCTGGGCGTTTCCATGGCACACGTGTGCCATTGATAACAATCGGAGTTGGTAGAGCCGGGCGTCGGAGAGTGAAGATCATTGCTTCGCACTTAGTTGCACCACATGTTCAACCAATTAGTTAAGGAAGTAAGGGCCACTTGAATGTTGTAAACAGCTGAATGAATATCTTCGTGGGAGGTGAACAGTGCCGTGTCATCGGCGTACATTGCTACGGCAGAAGTTTTCAGATCAGTGAAATCAGAGGTATAAATGTTGAAGAGCGTTGGTCCGAGGACAGAGCCTCGTGGAACACCAGCTAGGACTGGCCGGGGAGCGGATTTGACTGAATCAATTTTTATAGAGAAGGTGCGTCTGAGTAGGAAGCTGTGGAGGATTCTGTACAAGTAATCAGGGAGTCCAATGTTGCGCAGTTTACAATAGCCTAGCTTGCCACCCTCTGTCGAAAGCCTGCGTAAAGTCTATAAAGGTGGCAGCCATGTGTTGTTTTCTTTCAAAAGTTCGTGGTATGATTTCGGTGATGCGGAGAAGTTGATGGGTAGTGGAGGGGTGTGTTTGAAATCCGAACAAAACATGGCCATTACTGAGGCCTGTCTGAGAAATTACATATGCGTTTCATGATGATTTTTTCGAAGATTTTAGATGAAGCCGAAAGTAAACTTATTGGTCGGTAACTGACTGGTTGGTTTGTGGGATTGCCGGGTTTTGAGAAAACAATTATTTCCGCGTGTTTCCAGGAAGATGGGAAATAACCAAGGCGGAATAGTGCATTAAATATGGATGCAAATAAGGCTAAAGCTTTATCAGGTAGATGTATGAGGACCACTTTGGGAATTTGGTCGTGACCGGGGGCTTTTTTTGAAACGAGCGAGCGTAGGAAAAAACGGATCTCTCGGGGTGAGGTAAACGAGATTGGCAGGGGAGCGGTGGGGTAAAAATGAGGAAGAGTCTCTTTTTCAGTTGCCGATTGGTTGTTGCGTGTTGTATTTGGAGTGAAGAATGATTGGATGTAATCAGTAAGCAGCTCACATTTTTCTTGATGACTTGTACAGTAGCTCTCTCCTTGTCGGAGCGGAGGTATAGTGAGGGGTTCGCCAAGGATCCGTTTAGTCTCCTTCCACAGAGTACCGTTGTGAGGAGAGGTACCTGAGAGATGGCGCTGATAAGTATGGAAACGGTATGAGTCCAGAGCTTGCTTGACTTGGCGGTTCAGTTGATGGAAACGAGTACGTTGCTATTGTAGTCGTTGATTTTGCCACTGCCTCCTCATGCGATGATTGGCTTGGAGTTGGTTCACAATTTCCAACGGTATTGTTTTATGGTAAGAAAATGGTCTAGATGGCCGTGGAGGGGTTGAAGAGGCTACCTTTAGTGAGGACATTATACTTGCGGTGAGATGAGAAATTGCTTTGACAACGTTGGTTATGGTTCATAGGAGAAGATTAGGGCGAAGATCTTCGCCGACATGACGTTCAAATTTAGCCCAATCAACGCGCCCCATTAGAAGTGAGGGTGTATGTGAGTAAGTGGGCGTATTTATTTCGACAGTGGCTACTACTGGGCAATGATCAGTATCGAGTACATGTAGCACTTGTGTGTAAAGAGGATGGGAAATTTGTTTCACTAGTATTTGATCGGGGATGTCTGGGAGCACGTGAGGGTTATAGGAATAATGGGCTGGCTGGTCTGGACTGAGGATATGGAACGCACAGTCATTTGCTGCCCTTATAAGGTGACGACCATTAGATGTAGTAACTGTACATACCCTGAGGGCGTGTTTAATATTCAAGTCTCCCATTATACTAGTGGGAGACGTCATAGTGAATAACGTATTGACATCTTGCTGTCCCAGACGTTTCGATGGCGGTTTGTACGTGGCTATGATGGTTCCTTTTGATAAGTAGTGCAACTCCGCTGGAGGCGGTAGCAGCAATACTATCTTCCCTAGAAATAGAATATCCTGGCATCGTGAAGCGCTCTTGCGGGAGAAGATATGTTTCAGAAATGCAAGCAACGTCGATATTGTGTCTGGACAGAAACTCGAGAAGTCCTTGTTACTTATATTTAATTCCGTTGGCATTCCAGTTTAAGAATTTGAGAGCAGAAGAGGCTGGAGGCACACTATTATTTATTACGCAGTAGCTCCGTGACGAAGTTAAATAGTAATGATTTAAAGAGAGGAAAAAATGGTTGGATAATGTGAAGGAAGGAGTGCAACAGAGAGGTTAGCAGTCCTTCCAATGTTGCAGAAGAGGAAGAGCTAGCGTGGTTAGTGGATTCTTTGCGGCGATAGAAAGATTTTGGAGGCTATTGCGGTACAGAGGGCTAGTTGCGGGAGTTTCCAGGCATTGCCGGAAAATTGCGTTCGTCAAGGAGTGTTGCCTGAGGTGCTTGTGAAGGCGATGGGGTAGTGGGCAGTGGAAGACGGGCTGTTCATAGGTGGCACGATATGTTGTTTGCTTCTTTTAATGGTGAGGTAATAGGCACAGCCTCGTTAATTAGCAGAGTACTTACCGCCACAGTTGCCACATTGTGGGTCGGTTTGTTTAGATTTTGGACATCCGGAGTGGTGGTGGTTTTCCGGACATTTTGAACATCTGGGAGGAAGATGACTGAAACTTTTTGTATGTCCGAAACGTTGACATTTAGTACATTGTGGAATTGTTGGATATTTTCTATGGTATTCAACAGAGATCATAGCATAGAAGAGACTAGTTAATTGGAACATTTCTTTTGCTTGCTGGTTGTCGTCTAATTCAACGACGCACAGGGGCATTAGCATTTTATTTTTATAAAGAATTGTCACTTTTGTAGCTGGTAACTTTTGAGCTTGAAGCTCTTCTATAATTTCAGTATCAGTAAATGAGAATGGGACGTCGCGCAGGACTACCTCTAGCTTCTTGTTTTGAGGATCTTTGAAGGTATGGTAGGGGAGCTGGGCCTCGTCTAGGAATTTCGTGACAGCTCGGTAGTCATTGGTAGAACTAGTATTAATTTTAATCATCGATCCACGATGTTGGGTCGTGAAGTTATCCTTCGCTAGGGCGGACAGATCTTTCAGAATTTGCTGGTAATTGTTAACATTATTTAGAGAGATTTCGGGAGTTACTACTTTAACTGTTGCGTCAGATGCGACATCAATAGCCTCACATTGATCTCCCTCGGAGACTAACACTGAGAAATTGTTATGCACAGCCGTAACGTTAACTTGGTATTTACAATTAACAGAGGAGGCAGGAACAATTTGCTTTTTGCGGAGTTGTCGAAATTCGAGATGATTGGGATCGGAGTCCATAGGATCAGCTGTTCGTTTGGCGTTTACCTTATAAAATTAAGCTGAAGGAGGACTGGTGGTTTCCATCGGGATGTCTGATGTTGGTATGGTGAATTGTGCCCAGGATGCAGTAGCTGCCACTGGAGAAATAGTTGATTGAAGCGTAGGTTGTTGTGAAGATGGTTCTTGTATTTCATTGACGTTGTGAACAAGATTCAGTGCAGAGCGAACTAATTGCCCTGTATCAGGCTCTTCGAGAACCATGAGTGATGACAACTTGAAAGATAAAGATTTGATATGCTGCTTTGAATAACACTCCGAAGTATTGAAACAACTTTAACTGTAGCGATGCACGGATGTAAACACTTGTTAGTACAGGCGAGCTGGTAGGGTAGAGCGCTACAGGAAGTGCACACGACCGTTGCTATCAGCGAACTGAAGTGATTTCTGGAAACCTTTGAAGAACTAAATCAGGATGTGTGGACACGGATTGGTACCCATGCACTCCGCGAATGCCAGGCCCGAGACTTGTCGCTTAAACCTCAGGCTCGGTGAGATCAGAGGTGAAATATTTCAGAAAAATATTTTACTAGACGAAACTGGGAAGTTTTACAACAGAGATCCTCAGTCCCTAATTGTTTGAATTTTAATCCAGTAAATCAAACACGATAATTATTATAAAACTGTTACCAATCAGCCGGTGAGGCTAAGTGCGCTTAGGCGCTACACTCTGGATTCTGGAGGTAGAACAGTACCGGGCACGAGCCTAGGCCTTCGTGCACCGGTTTCTCACAATTCACTGGGCGAATGCTGGGACGGTCCTTAATATACATAGCATAAATTACACATTTCACAAACAATATATAGACTTATCATACAGGAAACACAAATTTTCACGTTTCGCAGCAGATGGCAATACAGACTTTCCTCCAAAAGCTCTGGTACGCCGAGCCGATCGCCCGGGAATTCAGTTCCATTCGCTGAGCGTGGTGGGTGAGATGTAACGCTCTGGCCTCACATTCGGGAGGACGTGAGTTCGAATCCCCATTCGGCCATCCAGATTTGGGATTTGCATGGTTTTCCCAAATCACTTCAGGTGAATGCTGGGTTGCTTTCTTCGAAGCGACTTAGCCGAATTCCTTCCTGTTCCTTGTCCCTATTCCTTTCCCGCTTCTAACGACCTCGACGTCGACGAGGCGTAAAGCCATTAGAAAAACAAATCAGTACCTATCAATTCCCCTCTCTAATGATTCTCACAGGTGGACAGACCACGTGGTTCTTGGTAGGCGAATCGAAAAATGGGGAGGGGGAACCGTAGCCAGGAAAAAATCTGTTCATTCCAGGCATTTTTAATAAAATCAGTTGGGGTTCCTATTAATAAGCTACATAGAAGGAATCAACTTGTGTTTGGCTGTTTGTCTGTCTTTCTGTCTGCGTTTTTATGAATGGGATTCACGAAAAACCACTAGTTGGTTTTTGACAGTGTTTCGTTTAAAGTATACAGTACAGCCCATGGTATCATGGGTATGTTCCATTTTGATGCCATGTCGAAAAGCTGGAGGAATGAAAATGAAAGAGTCCACAATCTATTATCGATTTAAATGTAAGTTTCGTCTTGCAGTAGAAAATTTCTTGTGATTTCAGCGTCATTCTATGCGAAGGAATGAAGTTACAGGTTGCCGTGAAGACTGTTCATTGAAAAAATAAAAAATAATTCATTGCGCAGCAGATGACGCTGAACAAGTAGTTGCTGAGCATGTTTGTTTAAAGAGAGTAGTGTGTGCAGTAACAGAAGACGTGAACAAAGCTGCTAGTTCATACAATAACCACATACAATACTTACTTCATTTGCCCCGTCTTGTTCCAGCGCTGGGACAAGACTAATAACAGTATAAGATAAAGATGTGGTATACGTTATTGTTTCTAATCACCCTCTCAGTGAGCACAAATACGAAATGAGTAATCATCATAGTATACGCCAGCGTACCCAAACTGTACACCATTGAAAACGGTTTAATCTAAACATTCAGATACACAGAAATCATCCTGGGGAAGAAGTAGAAGTTTTAATAATAAGAATAATTTTTTCCTCCTTGATAGGACTACAGCCGACCACGGGTCACATCGGCAACCTGGTTACACAGGCGACCAGTGTGAATCATGAGGGGGGAGGGGGGGACCTGTGTCCTACCCGACCTCAGAACCGGATTTGTGAGCCCCGGATTTCAGTCTACGGGATGAATGTTCGTGTTGCGATTTGTCTCTCATACGTGTAACTTTGTGTTCTGCGTGTTTTTGTTTTTTAAATGTGTAGTTTAAGAGGCGGAGATTGGGAACCGTCCCAGCATTTGTCTATATGATTATGAGAAACCGTCTAAAAGCCGCAATCAGGATGGCCGGTATGCGGGGAGCAGGATTCGATCCTGGGCCCTATGTACCGCCCCGATCCAGTGTTGCGGCGCATTAAGTTTTTAGTGTCGTTTATTAATTGTTTTAAAAAATGACAAGTTAACATGCAATTTTTGGAAACGGAGCTCATTGGGTGCCTAGTCACTTACAATTTCTCGGACAATTATTAAAATTTGACTGTCCAGCGTATTATGAATATTGCATCTTTCTCTAAAGACGCGTTGCTAAAATAAATTACCATTTCCAACTGCGTTTTAAATTACGCCCTTATAGCAAATCTACTCACACTCCTTGTAATTAATGCAAATTTCTTAATTTAAACTCTTTTCTGTGTTGTATTGTTCATAGCCTTCCTACGTTACTTATTCCATACCCTAATTCTTCTAATAACAAAGGAAAATTTTCCTTCTCACTTATGCCTGAAATTAAGCACTAATGTACGCTTGTATTCTTTTCTTTCACATGCTGGCCGAACGTGGTGTGTTAGTGGTAACACCCTGTTCTCGCATTCGGGAAGACACGGGTCCGAATCCTTGGCCGGCCATCCATCTTTGTGTTTTTCCATGATTTGCTCAAATCACTCCCACGCATGGAAGAACGGTTCCTTCAAAAAGGTCATTGCCGTTCCTTGGCCCAATTCCTTTCCCACCTCTAATGGACCTTGACACCAACGAGACGTAAAGCTGGAAGCAAAAAGAAAAAAAATCTATCAAGTAGTATGTTAATTCCTGGATAAAGCATGTCAGGTACAATGACGGTAGCGTTACTGTTTCAAGACTCACTGAACTATAATACCATTGTTTCGAACGTTATTGGCTGTAGTAATTTGTTAATATGCTCGCATCCGTTAAATTTCCTGTAACCGCGTATTGAATCCAGAATACAAGCAAACATCCTGGGCTGGGTTTGTTAATTTTTCTTAAATGCAGTGAACTGCTGAATGTTGACATCAACAGCTTGTAGAAACGAAGAAGGATCAGCCATGATTCCTGTTAACTGACCAATCCACGATATTTGCTTGCATTCTGGATTCAAATCCGCACCGACCATCAAGTTTTCAGGTTAGTGAGTGTGAACAAACTACGTGGCTCGGTCCAGGGTGGGGGGGGGGGGGGGGGGGGGGGGGGGTTGGCTGGAAGGCTACGCTGCGCTTTGTGGGGAGGTGGGGGGTTCCGAGCCAGGCCACGTAGCTTTCCTTTCATTACATTTTTCACAGTTAAAATGAGGAACAGAACTCACAACAGCATGTAATTATTTATTTACCTCAGTTAATTATCTCCGTATGTAATTTACAATCGCCCGACAAGAGAAAACAGTACAAAATGTCTTGTGGAATCAAAAGTGAAAAAAGCTACTTGCTACGTGAGGGGAGGGGGGTTGAGGCAAAAGCCACATAGGGCTACTTGGGGAGGGAGTGGGGGGTTCACAGGAGGCCGAAATGAGGCTACGTGGTTTATGCACGCTCCCTTATAGGAAATTACCCTATGAGAACATGCTCGCAATTTGCTATAGCCAATTTCTTTCGAAACAGTGGAATCAAGATGCTAGTTCCGTTTGTAATGTCTATGAGTCATTAAGCGGTAACACCACAGCCATCATACACCCATCATCCAGAAATATAAATCTTAATTGCAGACGTTGTCACTGTAGTAATTTTTGAGCGGTTTCGGTATTGTGCGGGATCTCTTGGTTGACAACACACCTGCAGGTAAGCGCCCTAAAACGTAGCGGCGAGGTCGACGATCAATACGCTGAGCTGGTAGGGCCGGTCGAATGCCAACAGTCGTATCGACCCTACAGTCGCAGCGCGCTCGTTTTTAAGTCTAGTTTGCTTCCTTGGATGGCGTTCCCGACTTTTTTAATCAGCACGACCGCAATCAACAGTTGGCGGCCACTTGGCAGGCATGGACCCTCTCATTAAAATTTTAAGCAACACGGTTTCAACATTTCTTTTCATAGGTCGGGACAGATTGAGGTCAAACACAGAGTCAAGGTCACGCGCGTGGAGTCGAATTGGGCCACCTGGGTGAGGCGAGACTGGTGCAGCGTCGTTTTCTACCAACCTCACCTCTCAACTCATTCAATATCCATCACTTAAACCTGGTTGTGGTAAAAGTAGTAAGTCTATCCCTACTAACATCTAACACGTAAAGGAAGCAATCATGTAAATAAAAGAAACAGTGTGTTGCCACATGCTGACGATATTATCATGTTAGCATGTAGCAGTAAGGATCATAAATTACTGAATGGCGTAAAAAATGCTAGGACAAGAATTTTAACTAAATAAACCAAGGCAAGGCTTGCAGGAATGACAGTTGACCGAATATATTATATATTATATAAAATGTATGGAGTGTAATTGCAGAATTAAGAGAATCACCGGTATGTTATTTAGGGAGCACAACCCACCATATGGTGGGTGAGTGATAATGTTTTGCCCTTCATTGCGAGAGGTTTTTGGTTCGATTCCCAATCCACCTATCCAGGTTTCAGTTTTGCATGAGTTTCCCAAAGTCACTCCAAGCGAATGGGGGGATGGTTCAGTCTGATTTCCTTCCTAATATTTGACAAAATTACCTTTCGCAGCTTTAAGTACTTCGCCAACGACGAGCCATAACAGCTTGACTTCCAATCATCTAAATAAGGTTGAGCAGCACTAACAAAATGGGCCTTTTTTAAGGATCGAAACCAACTTTCTTTTACTTCTGGCTTTACGCCTCGTCGACGTCGAGGTCATTAGGGGCGATAAAGGACAGTGTGTAAGCAACAGAAAGGAATTCGTCCATGGCCTTTTGAAGGAACCATCCCAACTTTCACCTCGAATGATTCAGGGAAACCATGAAAAATCCAAATCTGAATGGCCGGATGGGGATTCAAACCCGCGTCCTCCGCAATGCAAGGCCAGAACGTTACCACTCACCTGCTACACTCGCTAAGGAAACCGTTTATTATCAGACATTGGTCCAAAACTCTGAAAAATTTTCATAATACTTTAAGAGTAAAATACTACACTTACGAAAAAGAATCTAGTTCTACAAAGAAGAATGGTTGGAGAATCCGAGATATAGTGTTAAGGAACAGTCGGAAGGTACATTACAGATTCTGAAAATATCGTGGGGCGAAAGAAGTTTCCCATAAAAAAAGAGATAGATATCTGTCACTACCGTTAGCGACATGCACTCAAAACCATTCCCATTTAACAAGTTCAAGCTTTACGACGTGATATACACACACTGTGAGAGGCTTTCCTTGATTCAGAGCAGAAACATACGATCTTTAGGGAAAAAACGGAAAATCACCTAGAAATGTGAAATATGTATTTTTCCAAAAATAAAAACTCAGATAGTGAGCATAATTCCTTGATAATACTCATAACACGTTTTCTAACTATTGTAGCAGATTGGTTGGGGGCGGGGGATTATTTGCTTACCTTGCACGATTTATAATCTCCACCTTCCACTACTTTATGCAAAGCACATATATTAATTTCAGGAAACAGAGGTGAAACCATTACTTCTGTTATTAATATTTAAAAAGATCCTAAAATATTGGTTTATTGGGTACTCATTACTGCATACAGACGGAGGTATATTTACCATTAATCTTAAACATCTGTCTATGCAAAATAAAATTCAACACAATACCTCGTCTTACAAGTGCAACATAGCAAACAAACAATTATCGTTAATTGAAGTTAAGAAATTGCAATACATGTACATTACAAAGAGTTGCAAATTCCATATGCAACTGTGGCAATACCTCTCTTATACATAAGGAGAGCGATCCTTGTATGACAATGATAACAAGAAAACCCCAGACTTAACTGGATTACATAGGGCGCCAGGGAGTTAATTTGATCCCACAAATAATAATTATCGAAAGTTTCCAAACATGGAAGTCAGTCTTTCAATGCAAACTGGAAAAAAAGAAAGAAAAAAACATACGGCTTTTGGACACAACTAGCTCAGGAATTAATGTCCGGCGGCATAAGAACTCTCACTCATAAGACCGTTAAAGGGCTGTCTCAATGATTTGCCAGAGTACACGCTGTTTCTGGAGGTATAATTACCGTGTCTGTCTGGCTGCACGAATCGTCGTAACAAGAGCGCTATCGTCTCTCAAAAAGCGCACCTGTCCAGGTATGGTAAGGCACTGGTCACGTCAAACAGCACAAACGACAACCTCGACGGGACTTGGCACTCAATCACCCAAGCTTCCAGAATGGAACCATCAATACTGCTCTGGCAAGCAATAGCCAGGGCGATAGTCCCAGCACAAGTGACCTCTTCTCGCCTCTCAGAGCTCGTCTCTACTTCTCCTCGGCGAGTATCATGGAAAACACAAAATTTGTAATATTTCCAACCACGTGAGGAAATAAAAAACATCGGATTGGCTCCGCAAAAGTATCCCCTCTCACCGGCTAATACATTGGCTCTCATTTGCTAAGAGTCTTCGGGTTTTGTCGGGATTGTTCGGGAGGCTATGCAAAAATCAATTTTCTCACGACACCAAGCGAACGCCCATTGAAGGATTCCATCCGCAAATTTCCCAGCGTCCAGACTTTCTCACAGGTATCAGTGCCAGAGATAATCCGCTCATTGTCTCGAGCCACGGGACACTTCCGGCTGAGTCAGACTGTCGCCCACGCTAACACGACCATTAACTCGGCGCGGATTTCTGTTTCCAACTCAAGAAAAGAATATCTATTTAATTCCGATGTTTCTCATATCAAACAATAATTAATTTAAATTGTACGAGATGACCCATCTAGTCATCTTGTTACACTATTCTGCCAGTACCAGCCAGTGTGTCTCAGTGCTGCACACAGGATCTGGGAGGTACTACGAGACCGGGGCTGTGCACGAGTACTGCCCCCCGCGTACCTGTGGTCCTGACTGCGGCTTTTAGGTGGTTTTCTACAGTCAACAAGTCGAATGTTGGGACAGTTCCCAATCTCCGCCTTTTAAAGCATGCATTTCATTAACAAAAAAAAAAAACCTTATAACTCACAGAATGCAGTTTTTTTTAACAGATGTCAACACTTTCCCCATTAGTACTCATTAGGGGGAGAATGGCGGAATGGGAACCTACGGGTAATAGGAGCCTATCCTGAATAATTTGAATTTCACATGCTAGAAACTTGCGAGTTTCATTGAAGGCTCCCTAGATGGCATCATTCTTGCTTATTAGGGAGCGTCCATAAACCACGTAGCTGCTCCATTTTGGCGTCCTGTGATCCCCCCCCCCCCCCCCACAGCCCGACGTGGTTTTTGCGTTTAACCCGCCCCCCTCCTTACCACGAAGCACTTAGCTTTTTTCCATTTTGATTCCAGTAGAGATTTTTTACCGTTTTCTCTACTCAAACTATTGTAAATTACATACGGCGATAATTAAATGAAGGAAATAAAATTCACATGCTGTTGTGTGTTCTGTACCTCATTTTAATTGTGAAAAATGATATGTATGGAAAGCTACGTGGCCTGGCTTAGAACCTCCCCCCCTCCTCCCCACGTAGCGCAACGTAGCCTTCCAGCCAACCCCTCTCCCCCCCCCCTAGACAAAGCCACGTAGTTTATGCACGCTCCCTTACAACCGGTGGCTCAGTCTCCTGAAGTTTGCCAAACAGACGACACAGTGTGTTTCCAGCTGTATGACCATAATTTTTGCTGCTATTATCTCAAGCAGGCGAGTTTGCTATATTGCTCATAAAGTTGTATTAATATTATTTAATTGTTGTGTGATTAATGTAGTTTAACGGACACTGTGTAAAACGGGAGGGAAAAATTAAATTATATATTCTTTTACATTTTAACAAAAGCGTTAACATGTGGGATAATGAGAGCCATGAGCAAGGGGAAATTCGAGCTTAGCTCTGATTACCCCATAATTTTCCCTACGCCAAAATTAGGCCACCAAAACCTCAAGAAATACTCTTAAAAAACAACATTCTGAGATTTTGACTGCTTCATCCTTAAGAAAATTCTATGAGGAAAAGGAAAAACGAAAGGAAGAGAAGGCTGAAGCCAATTACGGTGCGTCGTTTTAAATTTTGTGCTAAGAAACAATAATGTACATCTAATGTACAAAAAGTAAATAATTAATTTGTAGATTCAGCAGAGTGGAAAGAACAGTATTAATTTTCAATTTCGTCCAGAAAACTATAGTTCTGTCAGTAATGTGGACTAATTTGGCTATGGCTCCCATTACCCTAAGGGGAGTTCCCATTACCATATGGGGGCTCCCATTACCCAGATGATCGGGTAATGTGAGTCATTCCAGTCATTTGGTTTTAATTTTTTTTTTTTATCTTCAGTGAAGTGTCCGTTTACGTTTTGTTTTCATAGTCCATGGATTAGACATAACAGAACATAGTAAAATTTTTAAGGCATGTGGTGGGTGCCTTGGTGGGCAAACTACGTTACAATTATCTTTCATACCTTTATGATTAATAATTGTGGATTTTAATTTTAATTTTTATGAAGGAGTGAAAATTTACTAATTATGCAAGAATCTCGACGTTAGTTGGAATTTAGGAAAAATTGTCACAATATGACATTTATTTTCTTATCACTGGCGAATTTACCGTTAACATTAACACACATTGGCAAAATCATAAAAGCAACGCTCAGAGTTACAATTAGCCGTCATGAGCAAGCAAACAATTGTATATTTACTTTTAAATATATCTCAGAATCAAAATTCAAGAAATAATGACAATTGGAAACAATGAAAAATACAAGTTATGACGACCTAAGACAAAGGTATCATAATACTGTGACTTTACAGTTAAAAAGGAAAATCATGGGCGCCAGAATGAACAATATATCATTCGAAAATAACTAGTTCTGGCAAATTATGCCGCTAGCTCAGGGGTTTTTACAATTACAAAGTGAGAACATGGACCTATCCTCTCAAAGTCGCTTACGGGTTCTGTTTCACGGAATGCACAATCAGATGGCTTGGTCGTAATAAATTACCATTGTAGTCCTGCGTCTGATGTCTGCGGTGACTGTAGCGGACCCACGATATGTGAGATTATCTCACAAGTCGGCTATAGGCATCTCTGGTCTGACAATGCGCATCATCGCATTACCGGCTGTGTTGCTGCGATAAGCCTGCTCCAGCAAGGCAAGCTGCCAGCCAGAAATCGTACAGCGGCAGTTGGCGAGAGAAGCCAACTTTCCAAGTCCACCTCAGACTAGACTCGCATAGCTTGGACTCGAAGATCGAAGTCAGAATCTCCAGCTCCTCGCTCTTCGGTCCACGAGGAAACTTCTCGCTCCGCCCATTTATAGTCTCGAAGCTCACATATAACAAAAATTCCCAGGATTTTGAGTTATACGCTCATTTTGATTGGATCTTCAGGTCGGCACCTAATGTCACGTGATATCCTCGATATGTGATTTGGCCAAAGTATCTAACAGAGGTCGGACATATTCGGCTAAGTTCGCCGGGGTGATAGGACATTCGGGTTTCGGACGGCAGGCTTTTCCCGCCAGGCGAGTGACGTTGTTGACCGCTCATCCCCAGGGAGCAGAGTGTGTGGTCTGGCAAATCCCAAATCCGCGACTTCTTGTCGCCAAGGTCCGGGAACACCAAGATTAGCTTCAAGCCTACATAGCTCAATAATTCTTTAATATTCGCTTTGCCCAGATACACTGTATGTTCACCATTTCATTACAGTCCTCACTTGGAATCTTGCGTACTTTAGAAAATTACAACAAAAATCTATTTTGGTGGTCGCCCAAGATTTATGTAAATTACTCTTATATTATTACATATATAATAAAAATGCACCTTGTAACGTGGCGACAGCGCGTCATGTTACAGGCACTCTTATTTTACTTTTTCCTTAGTGGGCTCTCATTCCCCGTTCCCCCCTACGACCTGAAAGTAGGTATAAAATTCCTGGCGTCAGTAAGGTCATGTGACCGTAAAACCAAAGCTCTAAATCTGATCATGCTAACGATGATAATACACATCAAAGCCAGCCGACCCCAAAATATTGGGAAAAAATGGCTGCCCGTAATTCTCTTCTTCAATTTGTATAACCTGAATGTCTTTCTTCTACGTGATAAATTCTTATTTACGACTTTTACCAACACAATAAAAATAAAAAGAAGTTTTTAGATTTTTGTTTGTTTTAACGGTGAATGTATCTTCGCTAAGACATTTCAATAAATCGGCCGTAATGTTTGGTATCTGTTTTGAACAGTGTATTAACTTTTTGGAACAATGTTGTTTGAAATCGGTTCAATTGGCTCAAGTCTTTGCGACGCCATAATAGCGTCCGGAGCTCACATGGGTTGTGGTTTAAGCCGATGTGATGGAAGAATGTTTCACCTCTCGTAACTTGGCCGACGTGGTAAGAGAGATGGTTGTGCTCGATTTACAATCAGCAGATTGTGTGCATTAGTCTTGGGCTAAATCGCCAACCTCTTCGCAGTGCGCGAGAAGTGAGGAAATATGAGACTGTTGACGGTGACTCGTCCGTCGAATGGGTACGTTAAACCGGGGCCTCTTTCAGAAGAGTACGGCTGAATGGGCCAGCAGAACGTTTCACTCTCTCCCTCCTTTCATCTCTCATCCACAACACAAACAAAACAATACAATAAACACACGCATTTAGTCTTCCACACAAACACACTTGCCACCACTTCTATACTGTGGAAGGCAGCGGGAAACAACCCCATTTAAATTTCAGACGAGTTTCCAAGTCATCATGGATTGCGATTGTTTATTTGATAGTTATTATGATGATTCGACAGAAAATTTTAATTTTTTATGTTGTGTGTCATCAGAAGAACGGTATATTACTTAGGGGGCGTCCATAAATTGCGATAGGTAAAATAGGGGGGGGGGGGTTCGGCGAAATCTCACCAAGGGGGGGGGGAGTTAAACGGAAATCTCACGTGAGGTTTTTAAAATTTTAGTTGGACTGTAGAGCTAAAAAAAAGGTCTATAAATGACGCGAAAGTCGATTTTAAGGGGGTATTTAGTCGAAAAGAGAGGGTGTAACCGGCTTTGGAAGGGTGAGACTTTTTTTTTTTTTAATGGCATTTGGCAACGAAGGCAATACAGCCAGCTCAATGTAATTTTTGAAGCTTTCAGAGTATAAGTCGTCATATATGTTGTACTTTTCCAATGTATGGACGCCACAGGACGGACAGGACATTCACACAGACACACAACACTTAAACATCCATGCCCGCGGCCGGATTCGAACCGGTGGCCTTCGGCACGCGGAGCTAGCACTCGAGCCCCTACGCTACCGAGGCCGGCGGGTAAGACCTTTTTTTTTTTTTTAAAAAAAAAAAAAAAAAAAAAAAAAAAAAAAAAAAAAAAAAAGTTGCGAGGGTGTGATTTCTATGGGGGATTTCACGGACCAGATCTCGCCGAAAGGGGGGGGGGCAGATTGGACCAGATCCCATGAAGTATCACCAGAAGCGGTGGGGCGGAGGGTCATGAAATCCGGAAAAACACCTCACGTTATTTATGGATGCCCCATTGCACAAATGAAATTCAATGCAAATACATATATTAAGAGTAATAGGGAAGTGGATTTTTCTATCCATACTGGCACTATTACTACATAGACTACATCAGACATTTACTTCAAACGATTAAACAATTGTTTCAAGTAAGAAGAATGTATCCGTTTCTATTAACCTACTAATTTCCGGAGAACTGGCTTAAGATAAAATACCACTCTCCAGTGAGAATTGAGTAATTACTTCAAGGTATGTGGCTCGTTTTTAAAATCTCTTGACGTACTTGTTGCGCTTTTCATTTCCTACAAAGAAATTAGTTTCAAGCACAACGCTTTTGTTAAAGCATCTCCTGCGTTTTCAATCCCTTAGAGAAACAAACACGTTTTTTCATTAAAGCATAACTTACAAACAAGGACCGTTGTGCCTACCTGCGCTTCAGATAATAACCCAGTGAATGTTACTGTACATTTTACTAATGCTTATTTCAAGTAATTTTTAATTAAAACTTCCTATACATCGCTAGGTGACATGCTAGGGAGTAGTTCCACTGTGTTTGAAATTATTTGTTACTGTCTAAGAATATTCCACAAAAACAATTCTTGTAAAAATAGGACAAGTCTCATGTTCATGTAGTGACAAAAAGTTATAAGATCTCCTTCTGAACCAAGTCTATACTTTACAGTATGTATACACGTCATAATTTTTACTGAGATTGAGGGCATAATATATACTTGTCAAATTCGAAAAAGAGCGAGGGAAATCTTGGCTTTTACTTATTTACAAGTTTGATAAAGCAACACATTTAAGGTATTTATGTAGGTTAACTAAAACCTGGCCTGCATAATGGCCAAGTCATCAGATTTTTTTATCCCAAATAAACGATCTATGACAACGAGAGAAACTATTATGTTTCACAAAGTGAAGTGAATACATACTGTAAAGTGTAGACTTGGCTCAGAAGAAGATCTCATAACTTTTTGTCATTACATGAACACGAGACTTGACCTATTTTTACAAGAATTGTCTTTGTGGGATCTCATTTCTTTTTGTAAGTTTATCGCTTATTCTGAATCGCCTCTCAAATGTAATTATTCCATTTGAAAATCGCTGAATAAGAACATTTCAGAATTTAAGACATCAATATTAGTTACCAACAATGCCCCACTCTCTGAAAACAATTAATGTGCGTCGTAGCCGAGCAGTGAATATTGCCGCTGGTTTAACTACCACCTCAAATAAATAACAAGTAACTTCCAAACTAACCATAGGAACAAAATAAAATTTAAGACTTTGGTTAAATTTGCTTACCTCTATAGAGCATAGAAATCTCAGGTTTATATCATCATCCGGAGTAAAGTAATTAAGCCACAAATATGTGCCAGAATTTTTCATGTTTGGGCTTGTAATTAAATAAATACGGGGGAAAACTCTAATATCAGATTTTTCTTATGATTTAGAGATGAAACCATATATGTGTACCAAATTACTTGTTTCTAGGATTACTGGAAGTACAGTGGAATTTTGATGTCGGGGTGTTGTGCCGAAATAAAATATTGAATTTCAATAACTTCCAAAGTAAGAAAAGGAAGAAATAAAATTTAATACATTAGTTAAACATAGTACGCTCACTCCACACTAAAAATCTGAGGTGTATAAAGTGATTAGGGTAGAAAGCGATTTCACGTAAGGGGTAGGGAAGGGGGTAGGTATATGGAAATTTACAAGTTTCAGACTTTTCTTATAACATGTGAGTAAAATTTTATCTGTGTACAAAATTTCAGCTTTCTACGGCTACGGGAAGTGCCTTAGAGTTTTGATGATCATCAGTCAGTGAGTGAGTGACTGACAAAATCGCTGAAGTTTGCATCCGAATAACATCCGAACTAAAAACAGTAACAAAATAAAATTTAGTTCGTTTGCTAAGATTCCTGATATTTATGCATAACAGAAATTTGAGACATGTATCATGAATACGACCGAAGAAATTGAGGTTAAAAATGGCCCGAATCGCTTAGAGAAAAGTGTAGGCAGTGCTGCCGTTGACCCGACATAGAATAATGTCTATAAATTCTATAAATTCAACACAGCACATTAGAACAACAACATGGTACCCCCCTGACTTGAAAAGAAACACAAACATCTGAACGGGAATGGTGTAAGATACATCATTACAGGATATTTCCGGGCTACTGAATCATTGTTGCGAACACGTGAAATGATTTGATATCACCCCAGACAGCGTCTGCGGGTGTTGCGTTATCGTACAGTTCCTGCAATGACGATGCTGAAGCGCACCTGAAGGTGAGTTGATCTCTCGTCCCGCCTGGGCAGCAACTTGCAGCCACGTCAGTGTGCACTCACCATGCCAATAAGGGAGCGTGCATAAACCACGTAACTCCATTTTGGCCCCCTGAGAACCGCCTCCCCCCCACGTAGCACGTAGCTCTTTTTCCTTTTGATTCCAGAAAACATTTTGTGCTGTTTTCTCAGGTCAGACAATTGTAAACTACATACGGAGATAATTGACTGAGGGAAATAAATATTCACAAGCTGTTGTGAGTTCTGTTCCTCATTTTAACTGTGACAAATGTATGAAAGGAAAGCTACGTGGCCTGGCTCGGAACCCCCCCTCTCCCCACGTAGCTCAGCGTAGTCTTCCAGCCAACCCCCCCTCCACTCCCCCCCCCCCCCCCTGGAAAGAGCCACGTGGTTTGTGCACGCTCCCTAAGCAACCGAGTGTGTCCTCGGCCATCCCCGTGATTGTCAGCGTCTCCATCCACCAAGCGTTGGATGATCTCTCTCGCTCAGCACTGATTTGATATAAGGGATCTGTAAAAACATCAGTGTTTGTTGAACTTCGACACCTGCGATTGACCAAACAATGCCTGCCACGTTCTGAGAAATCCTTTCCTCTCTCACTCGTGAGTTTCGTGGCTGATTCACACATCTTGGCTGGCCATTCTCAGATTCCTTTACACACTCAGCAGACACGAAACTGCCTACTTAGCCGTCACATCCGGGTCGGGACAGTGCACGTGAGTCCCACAGAACGCAACACTATTGGGACACTACACACTGATTAAGTGAAACGAAGTTACCAAGCATGATAAAAGGACAACACGTGGAAATAAAACTCGGAAATGTGAATAAAAACGATCTAAATTATGGTCTAATATGTGAGTGGATACTTTCCCGGCGTATTGATGAAATGAATTCTTCACAGGAGTTCAGCCAGATAGCGTCGTAAAATGACAACGTTTCGACAACAGACTCGGTTGTCTTCGTCAGGTCTATTACTTCAGATATTATTACCTGAAATCACAAAGTAGACTGTTAGTTTGGTCATTTAGACAAATTTTAACGGTACATGCTTTTAGAGATACTCCTAAAAAATAATAATATCCATGTTAAATTTACGTAGTACTGGTATTTTCTAAAACCTTTTCTAAATTCGTATATAGTAAATGTGTTCAGATTCATAAAGTCAGTGATTTTGTTGATCAATTCCCAGAGTGTTCTCGAAGCCGAGGCATTTGAGTGCTCATTAGTTACAATTTAACTGGCGTATTTAACGTCACGCGAGGCTAATTAGCCAATAGGATTAACTTTTAGACATACGAGCCCCGCAGCACATACCGTCAGTCTCCAAGATGTAAACAACTATAATCGTCTAGCAAGAAGTTTCAGGAGAGGGTATTCACGTGACGTCAAGGAGTATTTATTAGCTAAGGAGGAAGACGAACGCTAACGATGGAAAATAAGCAGCAGAAATCTCCAGAGCTGTCTACAGCTTAGCGAGAAGCAATAATAAGATAATGAGCTACGAACAAGAATTTTGAAAAAGCTATAGTCGCTTATTAATTTCTAGCGGCAAGGTTTAATGGCAGGAATACATTTCTCTCACTAAAATACCACATAATATAATGTAGAGAACCCAAACCAACATAAAGTGAGGTTACAATGGAATATATGTACGAAGGGTGTTCGAAGTAAACTGATAGCGCATCAAGTGACTTTCTTTAAAACAAATATTTTCGAAGTAATTATTTGACATTATTATGTTAGATAAATTTATGACATTTTTTTTAATTGCATTGCAATCTAAATAAATTGAGGCCAATAAACAAACCGAACATTGTGTGTGTATGTGTGTGTGAGGGTGTGGGGGGGGGGGGGTGTTCCTCCCGGATTCCTAATATTACTCAATTATCAACGGGCCGACCGTGATGCGTGAGGACGCGGGTTCGAATCCCCATCTGGCCATCCTGCTTTCGGTTTTACAGGGATTCCTAAATCACTCGATGTAAATGCCGGGATGATTGTTGCAAAAGGCCATGGCCAAATTCCTTCCCGTTCCCAGCCCCAAGTCCTTTCCAGCCTCTAATAAAGTTGACGTCAGCGGGAGGTTAATCCCTTAAAAAAATTATCATGGACTTTGCTACACTTCCTCAGCAACTCTCCGCGGAAACTTTGATATCTGACGGATTTTCCGTAGTCTTCCATAGTATGGCTGCTATTACTATTGTCCGCGTGTTAATGTAGTTTGTTATTAGTGTGGCTTACGACGATGAAAGGAAGGCTATATATAGTGATGGCCATTAAGGCCTATGCTTCCGAAAGACAATGCTGGGAATTCTACTTTTAATTACCTGTTCGCTTTAATCATTTTATTTAATTAATGCAAGGGAAAATTATACAAATTACACAAAGAAATCCGTTTAATACAAATCAATAGGTTACTCACACAAATTAAATTTACATAATTTAAATAGGTGATCTCGGAGGAAATGGTGTGAAATAACAATATTTGGGTTAAGACTAAACTGAAACGTCGTAACCCGAGTATTTATTTCAAACAAGTATGCGGCATGCAGACAGAGGTGTATATATTCATAAAGAATCAAAACTCAGTACGCAGAAATCGCAACACCTTGTCCTACAGAAATACTATCATATTCTAAGATCATCGACTATCCTATCACATAAAAGGTTGCACAAAAATGAGACATGAGTTTACATTGATCTAACAAAATCGTCAAACAAAACTTCACGTAATTGTTTTAAAACAAAATGAACACGCAATATTTATGGGTCCTATAAATTTGAAAATTATACTCACTGTTAAACTCCAGTTTTTGGGTTTGTCGGAAAGAGAGTTCTTAATCAAGCAGATCGCTCTGCTCAGGATCGTTAAGGGGCGATGATTAGAAGAACCAGTGATGCGAACTTATAGACTGGCGAAAAGTTTACCGTTACTGTGGCTGCACAGAAGATCATCAATAGAACGGTCTGGCAGTAAACGAACTCCACACAAAAGCAAGTAAGTGTTTGCTCGATGTGAATGCAGGTAGCAACCTCGTATTGTCAGCTTGCAACTAGGTGAAGACTTGGCGCATGCAGGTCTCGTCTCTCTAGACCCCTGTCGCGGATCAAAAAGCCAGCCACCTGTACTGTCAAGTCCCGATCGTCGTTCGCATTTTTTTTTTTTTTTTAGTCGCCTCCTTCCCTCTCACCTCTTCCAAACCGAGGGTGGTGGGTGAGCGGTTAACGCTCTGGCCTCGCATTCGGGACGGCGTATCCAGATTCGGGTTTTCCATGGTTCCCCCAAATCACTCCAGGCGAATGCCGGGATGCTTCCTTCAAAATTCCATTGCCAAATTCCTTCCCGTTCCTTGTCCCCAGTCCCATCCCACCTCTATGACCTCGACGTCGACGAAGCGTAAGGCCATAAGTAAATAATAAAAAAAATCCTCTTCCAAAATATCCTCCGGCTCCAATCAGTTGCCGCCCAAAAAAAGGGTGATCACATGTCCTTAAACAATATTCTTATTCGGTAGCACACACCTCGCCTGTAAGGACATATTTTTCCCCACGACGGGTATTGACCTTATTCAGGAAGCAGTAAATTAAAGTAAGCTGACTCTTGTTCATCAATGTGTACTGTTCCCTTTGGAAAGGCAGGTAGCTGGGTATTCCTGGCGACCAGGACTGCACTTGATCTTCAGATACCGCCACCGTGGTGAAACTATTTGCGTCTCCCGATTGAAGCTTATACGGCCAATAAATATTCTGATTAAGGACTGTGCGACCGTAGTCATTGAATAACTGTGACGGTTCAAAGGGTTTATAAAGTGAAATAAGGACAGGTATCAGACTTTTAGAGCATTATTAGAGGTATTGAGAATATGACTCAGCGCTAGAAGATTAGCGAGGAGAAAAAGTAGCACCAGAAGTCTTCCGTGCAAAAACAGCCATTCATATCAACTAGGGCAAAGTTGCATCAGATGAAGAAATTGAGACCGAGGTATTCCTACTGGAGCAAAACCGAGGCGTGCGGCATTCTACATTTATCAGTTGAGGTTCTTTCGTGTGTGAACAGGTCTTCCGGTCAATTCGTCAAGGTGAAGGTTCTGGAAGCTGGTTTTCTTCAGAAACAAATCCAGTAAGAATCTAAATGCAGGAAGCTACAGGTATCAAGCCCTCTTGCTGATTATAACTTTTTTACGTCGCAAGTGGACTATTCGTCGTTGCGCCATTCAACAATTAATTGTTAGCGGAAGGTCTTCTATGCTTGATCGATAAAATTTTAAAGCAGGGAAAGTGCGTAAGCCTGGTGGCAATTCACTGAATTTAGCTGAAGTGAGAAATTGATGGGTGTGTTGGTCATTCGCTGTTTTTTCGTAAAATGCCGCTCTGAAGGTAGTTGTGTTTCATCAAAGCCAAAAGGAAAGATGATTGTCTTGTTAGGAATTTAGGATGTGTAAGACGCTCTAAGGTAAGTTTATGCGTCAAAGTGCGAAGCCACTGCTATGTTACACAGAGAGTTAATTAGTTAGCTAGGGAAGCGAATTTACCAAATTATTAGTCGGTACAAGTTATATTCAGTGAAGCCTTGAATTCCACTTAAGTATTTCGTTGTTTCGAGACTCATCACTTAATCTGCTAATTTCGATAAGCAGTAAATTTGCCTCTCTTTATTTATTTATTTATTTATTTTTTTTTTTTTTTTTTTTTTTTTTTTTTTTTTTTTTTTTTTTTTTTTTTTTTTTTGAGAAGGGAAGAGAAGAGAAGGTACGTTTTATTAACCATGTTGTGAAACATATTCAAAAGAGAAGGAAGTGTGGTTGTATGGAAGAAATACGTTATTCGTCATTGGGCAACGGAAATAAGTAAAAGAAATGTTACTATGGACTATTAGAGAATATTTTTGAAACATTACAATCGTCATAGGATACCTCCTAATATCGTTTGTCACTACCTTTTGTCCCGCAAATTGCAGCAACCCGAAGTGACATTGACTCGACAGGTCGTCGGATGTCCCCTGAACAAATATTCAACCATCCTTTCCTCACAGCCGTCCATAATTGTGAAAGTGTTGCTGGTGCAGGACGTTGCGCATGAACTGACCTTCCGTTCATGTCCCTGATATGTTAGGTTTTATTCATATCAGACGATCTAGGCTACCAAAACATTCGCTGAAAATGTCCAGAATGTTCCTAAAATCAATCGTGAACGATTTTGGTCAGGTAACAGGGCACATTGTCGCCCTGGAAAAGTCTATGTTTTTTGGGGACATGAGCGTCATCATGGTATCCAAGTAGCTGAACATACCATTTCCAGTCAATGGTACCCATCCAGTCCATGCCAAGTAAACACAGCCCATACCAGCACGGAGTCGTCCACATCTGACAATTTGGGGGCGTCCATTAATTACGTGAGGCGTTTTTTACGGAATTCAGGACCACCCTCCCTGGTGTGATTTGGTGAGATCTGGACGGATCCCTCCCGCCCTAAGATGACGTGAGATTGGGACTCCCTTCCCACTAATCGATCTCTTAGTTTTTTTAGACTTTTCTAGCTCTCCTGATTCCGAGGGTGGTTATAACCCTCCCCCCCCCCCCCCCAATCTCGGTTTCCGCGTCGTTTGATCCGTTGACTCCCACCCCTCCCCCTTGGTGATTTTTGATGAGATTTCGCATGGACGCCCCTTGGGTCTATGGACTTGAGGGCGCCACAATAGCTCTTACCAGCTGGAATTGTGACTCATCTGACCAAGCAACCTGTTTCAATTCCTATATAGTCCAAGCGATATGTTCACGCTGCAGCCAATGGCGTTTTGTTAGCAGAGGCACTCGCGTAGGTCTTCTGCTGCAATATTCCACCATTTAGCTATCCTGCCCAGATAGACATGTCTCACATTGAGTGTTACTTTTCTTTAATGCAGTATTGCCAGTTTGCCAACACTGACACCTCGACGTAGACGTTGCTGGTCTCGGTCATGAAGTAGACGTGGCAGTATGCAAGGCTGTATGTTACATATTCACTGCACACTCTTGACACTGTGGATCGAGGAATGTTGAATTCACTAACAACTACCATTCCGCGTTAAGTGTCTGTTAACTTATGTCTACGGCCATATTAATCACGTTAGAAAACCATTATGACGACTCACGAGAGTACAAATGAAAGCCCCTTCACTGCACGGCACATTTTTACGTTTCTTCCGCGGTGCTAGCGCCATTAGGATACTTGCATCTTCCTATCCCAAAACTTTTGTCACTTCAGTGTTATTTATAACTGCGAGTTTAAGAAGAAATGTTGATAAACTATTATGTGGTGGGTACTGTTTGCGAGGGGAATCTTCTGAGAGATAAATGTTTTAATGCCAATCGGTGAGTCGAAGTAAAATGTAACAGCGCATAAAAACATAAGTGGTAAACCATTATCACAGAATAACTGAGTTTTATTAAAGTAGTTCGAGAGCCTTACTGTGAGTTTCAAAGAAAGGGAGGAGTCGTCTACCGTTGTTGTGGTAGTAGTAGTAGTAGTAGTAGTAGTAGTAGTAGTAGTAGTAGTAGTAGTAGTAGTAGTAGTCTCGTCGACAGCGGGGTCATTAGCGCCTTAACAATTACCAGCTATAACTGTGGCTTAAGAATGTACTAAAATACTGTCTGCATGGCCGACTGTAAAGGAGTCGGCCATACAGACAGCAAATAAAATAAATTATAAAATCAGACGTGGCTTTAAAAGGGCCACCGGTACTTTAGACCGTACAATACCTGGATGGCTGTAAAGGGGCCAAGCAGGTTCACAAGAGAATTAAAAACACTACATGTCTCGCAGAATGTACAATGGCCAGCGTGACAGGAATTATAAAAATATAAAAAATAAAAACAATGCACATGGATGGAAGGCTGTAAAGAGGCCACCCATCTATCTTAAAACTGGGCCAATCTGCCTAAAATGTTAGGCACTGGACCGGATCGTCTACCGACTGAAGGCGAGACTATAGGTAGAATATTCACTTGACGTACACCAGGTATGGCATGAGCCAGCCAGCTCAAAGAAGACGCATTGTGTCATGTATCTCCGTAGCCTGACAAAGCATTTAAGAATGCTTGGCACAAAAACTCGATAATCTAAAAACAAAAAAAGATAAAAGAGACAATGAATATCGGTATATGGTTGGTCATGAGATCACTATGCCTGAAGTAAATGGTTAGTATAAAAAAATATTTCTTGAGTCAAAGTAAATTCCTATAAAACACATAGCAAAGCACATGCCAAGCCACTTGTTGGCATCATAGAAAACCTTTTGATGTCAGTTCAGAACCACAATTTTAAGCAGGTCTGTTCAGAAGTTCGGTCACGATGTAGGTGGAACAAAGTCAGAATCAATTCGGCATTCCTTTGGACACTGTGAGTAAAACTGCTTCAAAAACATATCCAAGCTAACCGATATTCCTCGCCCACCCCAGTGCAAGGAGTTGACGTTTCGTTTAGTCGATACTGACGTTAAAACCAGTGCCGCTTGCTCGACTCGGTTTCTTTGGCTTTCCGCTTGCCCGCGCACAGCTTTCAGTGTTCGGGCGCCCTCTGAAGTCTGCGGTGGGAGTTGAAAAGGCCGACTCAAGTGCTACGTCGTATGTTGGTTCAGACAAGTGCAGTAATAACATACGCGGTGTTCCAAACATTTCTCAAACGGAACTGTGTATTTAAGAATTAAACTGACAAAATAAAAGCTCAAAAAAATTAATTAACTTTTATTTGTTGAAAAGAAAAGCTAGAATATAAAATAACAAAAACGAAAAACTTACGTTTACAGGGGCACAGCCAACAGCTCGATTTTATTTTGTTTAGTTCAGTATTTTATTTATATTAGTCTGCTCTGTATTTTTTAATAATATAATAATACCCAGGGCCAAAGATGGGCTCGAATCGGTGATCCTTGCCATACGATTGCCCCTACTAAGCCTGGGCAAGTATGGTAATATCATTTAATAATACTCTCATCCTGAAGGTAGTATTTACATGCGCCAAATGTTTTCGGAATTAAATAAAAAAAAAAATTCGACGGAATTATCAGTATGAAGTATTGCTTTGGAAAGTTTTGTAGCATCCATACACAAAATCGCTTTGCGTTAAAGGACCGTATCTGAACAGTTTTTGTGTGCCAATAGTTACTTATTACCGAGCGTGGTGGGTGAACGGTTAACGTTCTGGCCTCACATTCGGGAGGACGCGGGTTCGAATCCGCGTCCAGGCATCCAGATTTGGGTTTTCCATGGTTTACCCCAATCACTCCAGGCGAATGCCGGTATACTTCCTTCAAACCTTCAAAAAGGCCATGGCCGAATTCCTTCCCGTTCCTTGGCCCCAGTCCCATCCCGCCTCTAATGACCTTAGCCGTTGACGAGGCGTAAAAAAATATTTTACTTATTGCAGACATTTTGCACCGGGGGATACACATTTCACAACCGCATTTGTTGCCCTACAATCACCACAGGACCTGTTTTGTTCGCATCTGTTTCAGACGTAAATAACGTAAGTATTTCTATTTCCAGTGATAGGGTTGTAAACCTAAGACTGATTCTCTTACACGTAATTTACTGTGTGCAAGGAATGGGAAAGAATTCGACCATGGTATTTTCTATGAATCATCCTGGTATTCGTCTAGAATGACTTCACGAAACCATGGAAACCGATTTATGTTTGGGGACTCGAACATCCGTTCTACTGAATGCGAGGCCACAGAGTTAGCACTCACCCATCACGCTCAGTACAATATCTTCAGTGGTTGGTATGTTTTCCCCAGATGGCGAGTTGTTGGTTTCGAATCAGTTACGAAAACATGAATCACAGTGGAGGATTGAACATCTCACGATATCCATCAACGTAACATTTATAGCTCCTTTAAATGGACATAACACGTTGGACATTCCAGAACAAAAAAAATTAATATCAACCACAACGATATTTTTTTTACTGGCAAAAAACTATACTTTGATACCTAAGTGTAACAATTCTTACGTTAGCTGTGTATTTACCTATTTTCCAATTTTCTTGCTCTTGGAAAACGGCTTACTGTAATCTCCATGCGAAAACTGGATATTAGATTTTGTCGTTAGATATGTTACTGCAGGTGGGGAAGTCATGTGCAAACACTTCGATTACACATATAATGTACGAAAATGGTAGAGATTTCAAAGTAAACTTTTCCCAATGTCTTCTGTAGTTGATATGTGGTCTGTGACAAAAGGTATTATAGTCTTTCTTACAGCCTCAAAATTAATGACCGAAAACTCTACTAAGAAAACTAAGGATCATTATTCTGCCGTTGAATTAATAGGAATAAATTACAAGTAGTGCTACTACGGAAAGATAATAAAAAAAATAACAATAATAACGAAAGCTATATAAAACTCAGGTTTGAAGAAGAAGATATTAATGTTGCAAGATTTTTCTATAAATGTCAGTTGCCATGAACGCTGCTCTAGGCTATGTATACACATTGAAGTACGTAGAAGAATACTTTGTGTAAGAATTCTTATTAACGGGTGATACTTTAACAGTACTGCGTATTCGTCTCCAAATCATATCTGTATAACCTGAAAGGACGGATCTCAAAGCGAATGACGTCGATATTCTACAAATGCTAAACTAGACTATCGCATCACCCAACCACAGACTCACTGTAGGTAAATTTTTTACAGATAACCTATTTTTCATTTTAACAGAGTCGTGAAACCAGAATGTGTATACTCGAGTGAATTCCTAGATTAGATTAATAGAAATTACTAGAAAAAAGAATCGTGAGAAAAATTTTGAGTCCAATGAAAATACCAGAACTATGCAAAATAAGAAGTAATAATGAAATATACCATAACATATACCTGAATTAATAAGGAAAACGAGACTGATGTTTTTCAGACTTATCTATAGAATGAATGAAGGTAGGTTAACAAAAAAGATATTCAATTACCTTTTGGGGAAAAAAATCAACAACAAGCTGAATATAAGGGCTTAAGAAATATTTAGAAAGAAATAAGCTAAGAGGACACTATGGAAAGAGAGATCTTTAAAAAGAAGGTACTAAGTATCAAAAGATTCCAATGCAGAAGAGGAAAGAAATCCGAAGTCTGAGGAGAGAAGGGAGAAACACAGTGAAATGACGAAGGAATATTGGATTAAAAGGAAGAAAAAATAGCAACAAAGTACGAAGAATTGAAATTGGAACGTGGTCCTAGCAGGTCTCATCGGAAAGAAGAAGAAGAAGAGTTGATTTATAATCGTGGTATGTGAATACTGTGGCTTTCTTACTGTCTGAAACATATTTTTTAAAATTGACATAAGATTTTCTTTCATTCACAGCGCTGTGGTAGTATTGGAGACTTTGCGATCATCGGTAAAAAATTTCGTTTAGTGGTCTGGACACCTGTGGAGCCAGCATTACAGGTTCCCATGTTGCAGTTATCATTCATCCTGTCCACCAATGCCCCGACATGACATTAATCATCTGGACAAGTATCTCGCCAGTCAGCCGCTTGTGCTAGGGCCACAGCAAGCGCTAATGACTCGGCAAGCAATTCACGTTCCCTATTGCTACAGATTTCGTATTGAGTAACGGCATTCCTAGATCCTATTCAGATCTTTATTTGTTTTTGTGTTACCTGAAATGTTACATATTGCTGCCTATCATTTTTCTCACAGTAAGCTACCACACGGATTGTTACTATAATCTGCCGAAAAAACTGCACAATAGAAGAACAGATTAATATTTTTACAGATCGTAGCTTACACCGTTAAAAAATTCAAACACACGAAATTTGCTCAAGTAACTGGAGATGGTAAAGATAAAACGACTCGGGTATTCAATGGGGAGTATACCACCTGGAACGTATCTTCAAGTAATATTATTGCATTCATGTTCGAAATATGTATAACTTAAATTCAGCATGGAAGATGCTACTATGTTTTCTTATATCCACAACTCTGAAATTAGTTGAAGTAGGGAATGAACATTATTAAGTTTTAAACCAAATATCAGCGTAGAAACATTAATACCATAATTATTTAGACAGCAGATGAATTAGATGTTTCGGAGGAAAAAGGTACCAAAACTGACGTGAAATCCAGACAAACCACCAGAAGAAGTTGATCCTCAGCATGTGAGATAACAACCATAGAGTTAGTTAATTGTAAAATAACTAGTGTAAGTGATAGTAAAAATAATATGGTGGGATGTTTAAGTTGGCTAACATGTAATGTAAAGAGTTATGCAATGAATATCGCTGACTGCATCATATTTTTGTTTTCATTGACTGGTGGTTGTCATGGATGTTTTAGTAATAAAAGTTTGACTTGAAAGTCGTTGAATTAAGATTTGTTAAGCTTGTGAGAGTTTCAATACTGAATGTGAAATAAATAATCAATGTTGGAAAAATGAGAGAAGAATTATTTAATGAGTAATTAATAAAATTTATCAAGATAATGGTTTGTACTAAACAGCAGCGAGGCGGCTATCGTTCGTAATTTTTGGTTTAAATCCAGAATGCATAATGGGCCATATTAAACGGCAAAAGGAAGCTTTAACCTCGCAAGCATCGTTATAGTTATTTAATATTTCTGTTATCGAATGGTTAGAAAATTAGTTTTGGGAAGGATGAGGCATTTCAGCTAATGGACATAAAGGTTATTATCGCCGGGAAAAAATTTAAGGTTATGGAACTGGAAGGAATTTGGGAATGGTCTTTCGATGGACCTGGAGTTAAGTTCGGGAAAAACATAGAAAACCAAAATCTGTATTACGGATATTCAATACGAAGATTGGCTGGACCCTTCAGAATGAGGAATACTTAGCATGGTATTGGAGGGAGGTTGGCCAGATTGTTTCCTCATTACCTAACCTGACCTAATCCGCTAATCCCACAGGAAAATGTGACCTACGTGGAATGAGACGCACAGAATCTTTCTGGCGTACTTCACATTACACAGCAAGCTGTGACAAAGGGAAGGTCGTTTTAAGAATCTATGAAAATACCCGCCGAGACAGGGATTCGAACCAGCAACATTTTTATCTCCAGACAGACACCTTAACCACTCAGACACGTGGCCGCTCTCTAACCACTCATCTAGTAAAAAATGATTCTGATCTGCTGGAAAGTAAAATTACGGTATAAGACAAAGGGTGTTATTGAGAAATATCATCGTATTAGATTTTCTTACTTTACTTCTTGGTTGCAATGGCGCATTCTGGAAAGCGTTTGACCGAGAAAGAAACAACTTTGGGAATCCGCGAGCACATAGTGATCTTCTAAGAAGTTAATACAATAGAAAATTGAATCATTACGTTATTATAACCGCTGTGTATTTCTATACAAATTTTCTGCCATAAAGCGATAGATGCAGCAAATCACATAGACTTATACCAGACTTTTTCACAAAGTAAGATTCGACTGCGCATAGGGCACGCGCAAGTCACGCCATTGTAATAACACAACCACTAGGTGGTTACTATCTAGTACAATAATTGTATCTTTTATATTTTCTGGCATTTCTGTGTTAGTTTACAATGGACGTTAAAATCAAAAACCCCACCGGCTGTGAAGAAATGGTCTCGATCACATTGGATTGCCCATAGCACTCCTGAAAGCAAGTAGCTCGGTTTACCGTGCTGACATTCCGGTTGCCGTTGTGCAGGGATTGCTGAACGCGGCGTGTTTCTGCCACGAAGGAATAGAAAAGCTGGTATTACGAAAAGATAAATGTCTCAACAAAAATGGTGACCTCATAGAAATGTAATATACATAGTTTTGTCAATTTAGCTACCTTTTGTTTTTTCAGCCAATCGGTTCTTACTTTGTGAAATCGTATTGTACTAAAGAAAATTAAGAAATCTCAATGGAGCTTTTTACGGTCAATCCAAATAATTTGTTGCATTCATGGAACTAAACACTGTTACATCCCAGTATCTTGAAAGGATATTTTAACTTCGTAATTGTTAAATTTCCTGAATAAATGTTTCGTGTTTGGGAAAGAAAAATTTGATAGTATGCCTCACGATTTTCTCTCGACTGCTAAACGAAAAATTACATTCTCGTTTTGAGATAGTAGTTAATTATCAACAGCTTGTAATGAATAAATGTTGTAACGGGTATATTGTTAATAACTAATTTCTAAGCCCGTCAAATATGATGGGTTTAACAGAGTGTCTGCCAAACCATTTCTTCCTATTTGCTTAACTAAGTACAATTGTTATTATATAACGCTCTTCACCCTAATTGTGCAATATTGTGAATATCTCGCAGTTGGAGCTGATTACATGTGTCTGAAATAATAACATTAGTAATACTGCGTCGGTGACAGCAAAGCAAAATATAACTGACTTATGTTATACCGCGTAATATTGGTTTTAATGCTGGCTCAGGCCTCAAACACCGCAATAAATTTGGAACTACTTCCATCCACATGGAATAATATTTCAGTAACACGGCGCCCATGCCCTATGCTTTAACACAAAAGGACAACTGTCATTCTGATCCATGCTAAATTGCATTCTAATCAAAACTTCCACTAACATTCTCGAAAATTGATACTTTTAGCAAACATATACATGCGTAACGAATTTAATGAAATCATCTTAGTCGAATGAATATAAATAAATGAAAAGCAACTAATAATTAACATGTTAAATTAAACACAATAAATATTTTTGGAAATTCATTTATTCGCTGATGATTAATTAAATATAACTGTTATTAAATATCCTCGAGTTGGTAGCAACTCAGATGAGCTAGTAACCACACTGTGTCCCTCTCGACTCGGATAGTAACGTTTGTTAGCAAAGAGTTGATCTCGTGGACCAGGCAGCATCGCCCCAAGAACTCAGCAGCAGGTCTTCACCCAATCACGAGTCGTTCCCCACTATCACCCTGCAGAAGCGGGTGTTCACCCACAATAACTGATGAGTCATAGCAAAGTCCCTCACGTCACCCGCAGCATTGTCACCTATTTATTTTATTTTATTTTATTTATCAATCTTGTTTCATGGATCCCTGCTGAGGAAGGCCCTCTGGGATGTGAAACATCTCATGGTTAATACACTTACATACAATATGAGTCATAATCATAGTAAAAACAAGTATATGTTTCTAAGACAAATAAAGAGAATAACAGTAAACATTCATTTTTACAACTGAATTTTGCAAAAGTCATATTGAATACAATTAATTAATTTGTTCAAATTCTTGAACGGAGTAGAAGGAGTTTCCAATAAGATAATCTCTCAGTTTTTCTTTAAATATATCTTTATTATCTGCAGACTGTTTTATACTCTTGGGAAGTTTATTAAACAGATTTATACCGGAATAATTAACTCCTCTTTGTACTAATGACAGAGATTTTTTTTTTTTTGTAACAGTTTAACGTCCCTTTTTAACAACGTGGTCTTTAGAGACGGGAAAGGATGGGGGCAAGGAATGGGAAGGAATTCGGCCATGGCCTTTTGAAGGAAGCATCCCGGCATTCGCCTGGAGTGATTTGGGGAAACCATGGAAAACCCAAATCTGGATGCCCGGACGGGGATTCGAACCGCCGTCCTCCCGAATGCGAGGCCAGAACGCTATCCGTTACACTACCACGCTCGGTATGACAGAGATGTTTGTGTTTTGTGCAAGTTACTTCTTTTTCTTGTATTGAAATTGGGTACCTGTGAATTAGAAGTAAACAGGTTAAAATGATCTATGACAAAGCACATGAGAGAATATATACACTGAGAAGTCATTGTAGGAATATTGAATGTTGTGATCTATTTACGGCGAGTGCCGTCATCCACTGAGTAACTAGTTTTGTTTATCATGTAACTCTCAGGGAAACAAATACGCCCCTTTTGGATAGAGTTAAAGACTGTAGTTTGTCACGTGAGACAGTCCTTTCCTTCGTCCATGTCTTGTACTGGACGTGTCATTGCTCCCTCTCCAGCTGTTTATTTTTCCATTTCCGCTCTCACAGCTCTCCAGTTGATGGTATCTCCATATTGCGACAGCCTGCGTCTCGAGGGATAGGTTTGTTCTGATCTTATCTCGCGTGAAGTGATCGAATAGCAGTACTTGGTCACGCATCTATAATGCTTTTTTGTGTCTTTTGTCAGGCAACGGGCCACCCTTGCACCTGCTGCCGGGAAGGAAGAACACAACAGTACGCTGTTTTAATCTTCATTGCCCTCCCGTAAACTAATTGAGTTTATTTACAACAAAGCAAATTATTCATTTATTGTAATTAAGCGAAAATTGGTTTGTGAATGTGTGGTACTGTTTTGCATATTGAATGAGTGGGGCGGACTTTGTAAGTATGCTAAATTGGTTCCAATACCTAAAATTTTAATTAAAGGACTTTAATACACTACTATTTGTGAAAACTGCAACAACAAGAAGGAGATATTTGATTACAGTGCAATTTATTCCACAGATAGGGATACGACAACGCACAAATCATTAGAATTACAGACCGGTTCTGGTCCTTTGACCAAGAGAATTTAGTACGGTATGAAGCCGCCACGTGCTACAAACAGGGCCTCTAGACGTCGTGGCATGGAATCAAAGAGAGCCTTGATATGCTGATGGGGAACACATTGACAAGGGGTTTGTTGGCACCTCCACAAACCATCGACAGAGGCCGCAGTGGGAGCGGGAAGAAGAAATTGCCGACCGACCGTATCCCAGACATGTTCGATAGGCGACTTGTCAGCTGAACGTGCAGGCCAGGGAAGCAGTGGTACCCGTCTTTCTACATGCAAAATGCTCGCCACATGTGGGCGGGAACAGTCCTGCTGAAATGTGTGGAGCTGCTTGCCTCAGTCTCTATAACCCCACTGTTGTAGCGATTGTTGTTCACCTATTCAGATTACCCTCAATAAATACTTTTCTTTTTGTTTCCGGCTATACGTCGACATCGAGATCATTAGAGGCGGGAGAGGATTAGCATTTTATTTAACGGTTCTGCACAGACTGAGCGTGGCGTAACACTAACCTGTCCTGTGGTACAAAAGAAGACGCTGCTAGGCCTACATGCACGCTTTAGATCCGCTGTACTTCTGCTATTTTGAAATTCTTCCTAGATGGTGCAATTTTTACAAATAGTAGTATATGTCATGCTGTGCCAACCATCATTTGTTTCGATGGAATGAAATTGTTTATTTTGTTAAAAGTAATTTTAAAACATTACAAATTCTTCATAGTTTTATTTAACTTTATTTTCATTCATTTTGGAAGTATTTATAAGTAAGTTATAACTGTTTGTAATTGCAACCTGTTTTTTTGTGTTCTGGAAACTGATAGTGGTGTTGTTCCCGTCGATAACTTTCTGTAACAGCAGCTAGCGAAAGTCGCTAGGAATGTTGTTAAGAGAGAGCTCCGTTAATTTTGTCATCTAATATACTTGATAATCATCGCTAAAGAGTTTGATGTTTATTTTGAAAGTGTTTCTGTTGTAAAAGTGAAATAAAATACATCTTCTACTTTCTTATTTGAAGTAACCTTATCATAACATTGGGGAAGATAATCATTCTATTAGTGAGTAATATTTACTTGGTGATCATTTCAACCAGCACTATTACAATTTAGTTAAATCTCCAAGAAAATTATTCTGAGTTGCAGCATAATTATGTCAACTCAAATCAGGACAGTTTGAACAGTGAAATTCAGGAGTTACATTACAAAGGGTTCAGGCAACCTAACATCCTGGTCACGAGAATCTTTCGTCTTTCTGTCCGCGGTAGCACCCCTGCAAATATTTCCCCTTTAATTTAACTGCATCAAACTACATCAATGCCCTCAAATTTAGTCTTCCTTTATTATCATAAGACATTATTGTGACAATGGTGGTAACTTTGGAAAGTACTTTCCAAGTGGTATGAAATGCTACAGCAGTTTACCCTTGCCTTCGTCTAATACTAATGTAGCTACATCTGTGACGTCATAAGTCCGCGAATAGTAAAAGCCATGCATGTGTAATTCTTGAAGCGGTATGTAGACGTTGCGCCTAATTTAGCTTAGCTGATTTTATAAATCAGCCTAAACCCTTATTAACTACGTCTGTTTTATAAGA
This sequence comes from Vandiemenella viatica, assembly GCA_031002005.1. Classification (NCBI taxonomy): domain Eukaryota; kingdom Metazoa; phylum Arthropoda; class Insecta; order Orthoptera; family Morabidae; genus Vandiemenella; species Vandiemenella viatica. The sequence goes on along the minus strand of CM061921.1, from coordinate 232,188,207 downwards.
GGAGATAGATTTTAACACTCTCGTTGCAATTCCTCAAAGTCATCGTAACAGTAAACTCAAAATTGTATGTAGAGCAAATCATTGTTTCTTCGCTGAAAGGTGGTATATTTGTTCATTATTTTTACAATTTATTAGGTATATTATGATTATTGCAGGCCAGTATACAGTAGATATTTGGCTTAAAAGATGACAGAACTGACTAGATGATAACATCGGAAGATTCAAGTTGTCAGGATACAAGGTATATCTGTGGCGGAACGGTCACGTGACAAGGTTGGGAGTCTACATGGGGACTCGAGGGGAGGCAGCGTGTGTATTGTGTTTGGCGCAGAAAGGAACGCGAAGTATGCTTTTATAAGTGCCTGAGGATAAATAGTCAGAACAGTGAAAGTCGGCGGTGAAATAGAATAAAGACAGCCACTTCATTGTGAAGAACTGTGTTGGTGAATTCGAATGATTAATTTCCATGTGGCATAAGTTTTCAGGGAGAAAAAATCAGTATGCTACGATTTGCTGACGACATTGTCTTATTAGCAGAGAGGGCTGAGGATATTGAGAAGTTATTGAATGGCATGAACAAAATACTGAAGGAAGACTTTGGACTGAATATAAATCAAAGTAAAACAAAAGTGATGAAATGTAGCAGAAATGATACCAATACTAGCAGATTAAATATAAAAAATAGGATCTGATGCAATAGGAGAAGTGAGTGAGTTCTGTTACTTGGGAAGCAAAATTACAACCGATGGCCGAAGCAGGAATGATGTTAAAAGCAGAATAGCACTAGCAAAAAGAGCCTTCATGAAAAAGAGAAACCTTTTAGTTTCAAATATTGATCTAGGAATTAGAAAGAACTTCTTAAAACTCTATGTGTGGAGCACAGCACTTTACGGTAGTGAAATATGGACTTTAGGAATACCGGAAAGAAAGAAACTTGAAGCATTTGAAATGTGGTGCTACAGAAGAATGCTGAAAATTAGGTGGACAGACAAAGTAAGAAATGAAAGAGTTTTGGAAATGATGGGTGAGAAAAGAAGTTTATGGAAGAAGCTTACGGAAAGAAGAGACAGGCTGGTAGGTCATATTTTGAGACATGCTGGATTGGTTAATTTGTTAGTGGAGGGAACAGTTGAAGGTAAGAACTGTAGAGGTAGACAGAGATTAGAATATATGAAGCAGATAATTGAGGACGTGGGTTGTAACGGGTATGTAGAAATGAAGAGGTTAGCACAGGATAGGAAGGGATGGAGGATTGCATCAAACCAATCTAAAGACTGACGACAGAAAAAAAAAAAAAAAAAAAAATAACTGTGGGTGATCGAAGTATTATTTTTTAAATAAAAAGTTATAAGTGTGTCTCAGTGTTGGCCGATAGACGCCAAATGGTTTTTCGAACGTGAATTTCAATTTGCCGCGCATTCCACTCCTGATGTTGCCATAGGTAGATATTTTCATGGGATCTAATCCATGCAGGGTCATGAAGTGTCTCATTTACACAAAGCAATGCCATTTTGCAAGTAATATATGCAACACAAGCAGTCTACATTCATGTGTTTTATGGAACTCGTTTACCAAACTACGTTAAGTGAATATGGCTTTGCCTTATACATAATATTTTTTCCTTCCACTTTACAGCCACGTGGGCCACACATGCACCAACTACTTGCACAGGTAGCTCGTGTGAATCAAGGGAATGTTGTTACGCCGCTAATGATCTCGCTGTCGACAAGCCTAAACCCCGAATAACAACAACAACATTGAATCAAGAGGGGGTGGGGCGGAGGTCCCACCATAGCAGGAACAAGATCTGTTTGATCTGGAGCGTTTACACTCGTTTATCCTAAGGATGTAGTGTTTTGTTGCCACCTGTCTGCGTAACTTGTGTTCTGTATGGTAAGTGTATTTTTGTCTGTGAATGTGTGCAGTTTATGAGGCGGAGAATGGGGAACGTCCCACCATTCGTCAAGGTCAGACGTCGGCAAACTATAGAAGCTAAAGAGCCAATTTCACCATTAAATGGTTCTGGATGGTTCTATAACAGCCATAGTTATATTTTAATATAATTTATTGCATAATTAATATAGCATCATATCCTTCAATTCTGACACAGCTTGCTATGTAATGTGGAGTATGCCAGAACACTTCCATGGTTCGGATTCTACGTTAAACTGCAGGTCCCCTCTTGGGCTAACAACCCTATTTGTAATACAGATGTGTACACATCCAAAGCAAGTTCAAGCCAAACAAAGGCTTGACATGGTCTTAGTTGGCCCAAACGAACATACATGAACCATGATATATACATCTATGTGCATAGTATATTCATAGATAATTCATATGTAAGTAGTAAGCATTTCATTGAATGAGAACAAAGTGCTTGCGTTTCCTTAGGAACTTTTGTAGTATTAGGTGCGTAGTTTATTCTTTTTAATTTGAAACATAAATCCAAGTTCTCATCAGTTATTTGGTTTCTCAAATTATTTTTGATAAAGTTTATGTCACAAAACGTTTATTCCCACATGTATGTCGAGCCAAAGCTACTAAGAACGCCAAATACTAACATCTTCAACTTGGCAAGCTCTTCTATGAATTGAAGATAATTTCGGCCGGATTTATTTGTAAAATTTTGATAGCAGTTAGCATGTTCTTTGAAAGCAAAGTACATTTTCTTCTTTCTAGACTATCGGTTTTAGTAAAAAGAAGTATAAATTTTGATTACCATAAATCTCTACTAACCAAGTCTAGCAACTGCAATTCGAAAACTGCTATTTCCATTCCGAACGGATGAAATCTTAACTTGGTTAATTGTAATTTGAGTGGATATACAGGGTGTTACAAAAAGGTACGGCCAAACTTTCAGGAAACATTCCTCACACACAAACAAAGAAAATATGTTATGTGGACATGTGTCCGGAAACGCTTACTTTCCATGTTAGAGCTCATTTTATTACTTCTCTTCAAATCACATTAAACATGGAATGGAAACACACAGCAACAGAACGTACCAGCGTGACTTCAAACACTTTGTTACAGGAAATGTTCAAAATGTCCTCCGTTAGCGAGGATACATGCATCCACCCTCCGTCGCATGGAATCCCTGATGCGCTGATGCAGCCCTGGAGAATGACGTATTGTATCACAGCCGTCCACAATAGGAGCTCTAACATGGAAAGTAAGCGTTTCCGGACACATGTCCACATAACATATTTTCTTTGTTTGTGTGTGAGGAATCTTTCCTGAAAGTTTGGCCGTACCTTTTTGTAACACCCTGTATAATGAAAGCCAGAGTTTCTTTCACTTGTCGACAGTATTCAAATCTCTTTAGAAAAGATTCGTTCATTTTTTAAATTGCTTTTTTTAATATTTCTTATCAATTTTAGCATTGGTATGTGGATAAACTTGAAAATGCACCGAGCATGGTGGGTGAGCGGTTCGACTCCCCGTCCGAGCATCCAGATTTGGGTTTTCCATGGTTTCCCCAAATCACTCCAGGCGAATGCCGCTATGCTTCCTTCAAAAATGTCATGGCCGAATTCCTTCCTGTTCCTTGTTCCCAGTCCCATCCCTCCTCTAATGACCTCGACGTTGACGAGGCGTAAGGCCATAATTAAAAAAAAAAAAAAAAAACTTGAGAAGTTGAAAAACGCGATAACGTTCCCTTTTATATATCATTAGACAAAAAAAAACGATTTTTATTAGATCAGAAAACGCAATATTACATCTACCTTGCAATTTAACGTCAAGTTGATTCAGATGTGTTCTTACGTCCACCATAAAAGGTAACTTTCACAACCATTGATTTAAAAAAAAATTCTGAATAACGTACACCTTTGTTACCAAGGAATAGTTTGTTTTCTTTTAATTTGAAGCTCATCGTTTTATCATACTACATTTCGAAAGCCATCGCAAGTTGTTTGAAATAATAAGATCTGAATATACTTATATACTTACCAAGAAGCTCTTTAAATTAATGGTGATAAAGCTTTTGTTAGCAATCTTAGTTCCTAAATTCATAAATTGACCAAGATTTTTTTTTTTTTTTTTTTTTTTTTTTTTTTTTTTGAAACTTTTGTGCACATAAAGCTTCTTGATTAATTATGCAGTGAAAAGTAATTCCCTTTTGATTAAATTTAACTTTTAAAATATAAATAAATCAATTTTATCAACCCAACCTACTCTAGACTTCATCTGTTGCTTCTGACATAATTTTAATGAGCGGGATGTGATTTCTTTTTTCATGCAACTAACGAAAACATCTTCAGTATCACCTCCCAGATCTGGCCTTTAAATGGCAATAATCATGTATGTTTCAGGTAAGCATTCTATCTGTTACTGTTTTGGAATACAATAAAGTACTTGCAAATTCGTTTGTATTTAGGGAACAAGTTACCAGAAAACATTGGATAACAGAATAAATGTTGGAGTTGAGGGATCAGAGGAGAAGACACAAAATAGCTATGGATGAAGCAGGAAGAGAGCAATAAAGACAGTTAAAAAATCAAATAAACTGGAAATGCTAAAAGCAAAAGAAAACTGGCTGCAGGGAAAGGGCCAACAAGTTGAAAAGGAAATGTTCGTAGGTAACATAGATGTAGTATACAGGAAGATCAAACATAATTTTGGAGAAATGAAGGAAAGATGGATAAACATTAAAGCTGTTGATGGGAAACCTCTTCTAAGCTGCGAAGATAGAGCTAGCCGATGGAAGGAATGCATAGAAAAACTGTGTAATGTGGTTGATTTGAACAACAGTGTACTGGAACAACAAGCCGATTTGAACATTGATGACTTAGGTGATCTTGTTTTGAGGAGATTTGACAGAGATTTGAAAATCGGATAGTGTATTTTGAATTAATGAGATTCCTGAATAAGTTCAAAGACCCCCAGTAGAAGAAGGAATCCAAAGATTATTCAAATTAATATCAAAACGTTATGAAACAGGAGAGATTCCAAATGACTTTAATTAAAGTATCATCTTCACACTTCCGAAGTAAGCACAAGCTGACAAATGTCAGAATTATCGCACTATAAGTTTAATATCACATGCCTCAAAATTACTGACCAAAATAATATACAGAAGAATGAAAATAGTAGAAGAGATAGTAGGTGAAGATCAATATGGGTTCAGGAAACCCCGCAGTAACATAGCAAAATACCGAGCTGGAAGAATACTTTATAATCTATATAAGAATCAACTGGCTATAATAAAAGTAGAGAATTTTGAGAGGCATGCATCACTTAAAAAGGGTTTGACAAGAGGTTGTCTATCACTATTTATATTTAACTTGTATGTAGAAGAAGCAGTAAAGGAAGTGAAACAAAAATTTGCATGTGCCATAGGTTTTCAAGGAGATAAAATCAATATGCTACGATTTACTAATGACATTGCCTTGATAGAAGAACAAATTGGGGATATTAAGAAGTTACTGAATGGCTTGAACAAAATACTGGAGGAAGAGTTTGGACTAAATATAAATCAAAGCAAGACATAGGTGATGAAATTAGCAGAAATAAAAGCAATAATAGTAGATATAAAAATAGGCTCGGATGCTGTAGGAGAAGTAAGTGAATTCTGTTACTTAGGAGATAAAATTACAAGTTATGGGCTAAGTATGAATTATGTTAAAAGAAGAATACCACAAGTAAAAAGAGCATTCAAAAAAAGATAAATATTTTAGTTTCAAATATTTATCTAGGACTCAGAAAGAACCTTTTAAAACTCTATGTAAGGAGCACAGCTCTTCATGGTAGCGAAATGTGGACTTCAGAAATAACTGGAAGTAGGAAAATTGAAGCATTTTAAATATGTTGCTATAGATGGATGCTGAAAATCAAGATGACAGATAAAGTACAAAATAAACGAGTTTTGGAAATGATGGGTGAGGAAAGAAGTTAGTGGAATAGTCTTACAGAAAACAAGAGACAGTATGGTAGGTCATATTTTGAGACATCGAGATTGGTTAATTTGTTAGTGGAGGGAACAGTGGTGAACTGTAGAGGCAGACAGAATATGTAAAGCAGATAACTGAGGTCGTGGAATGTAAGAGGTATGTTGAGATGAACAGGTTAGCACAAGCTACGAAGGGATGGAGAATTGCATTAAAACAATCGTGAAACTGATTACCGCAAAAAAAAAAAAAAAAAAAAATCAGTTTCACGCCAAGAAGTTCTCTCTCCGGTACTCATTTGCCAGCAGACCGAGTTGCCTGAGTCGTCGTTCCAAAAATGTGGGATGCATACAGTGGCAGTGTAAGTCTAATCACTAACACACCACTTTAAGAATATTCACTTATTGAATTATTTATTTACTGTACATATGTCAACTGTAACTGATATGTTGCGAAAAGCTAATAAAAAATGGTTCTAAAAAATCTTTGGCTTAATCTGGATGTGAATTTTGCGTATCTTTAATGTTATTAGACAGAGTGTTTTAATATTACTGGTAAGCAAAAAGAAGGATCCGAGTACCCCGCATCGCCGGGCAGCTATCTCGGTTAAAAAAAAAATAAAATAGGCATATCGATCCCGCCCCGTTGCTTAGGTCGTTAAGGCGATTAGCTGTACTGGTGCTTGGCATGGTACAAGCTGGTTTCAGATCAGGAAGAGCAACACAGTTTTGCTTCAGCCGGTATGTAGCATGATAGGTGGTGGTACACTATTCCTGAACACCGTATTTTGTAACCTACGGTGAATTTGAATCTCAAACGTTTAGGCAGTATTTGTAAAGTTAATGCGTACGAATCTATTAATTACGATTTATTTGTCGAACGGTGAAGTTTAAACTTTCATAGAGATGAACATCATAAGCAACCCCTTACACTTAACTCATCGCAGTAGTCTGCACTTATATGCAACGTACATTGTATGCAGTGCAACACTGACTGTGTTTGGTAAAGGAAAACGTAAACATCCTCGATACCAAAATTTCCCCAGGGAGCTGCTATGGATAAATAAACGAACTGAATGGTGAAATATCGACTTCTATGCGATCGCGCACAGCACTAAAATTTAGTTTATGGATATTGAGAGTATGCATTAAGCAGAAGAAGACTTTAAGATAGCTATATCTAGAAGTCCTAAAACAGGGAATCAATAAAAGTATCGTAAAAATTTAATGTACTGGGAACTGGCAATGGATAAGACTTCGGAACAGTACCGTTGAAACAAGTAAAACGGTTGAATGTGTGCCAGGCACGCAAACGAAACTCTCTGCCATGTGTTCATGTTTACCAACAAACAACACCACATTGCTATTACCAGGCCGAGTTGTAACGTTCTGGCCCACAAATCAGGAGGACGTGGGTTCAAATACCCGACCGGGCATTTAGAATTGGGTTTTACATGATTTTCCCAAATCACTCCACAACTGCAAAAGGTGGTAATAATACTTAAATTGCATTGAACAACATTTGTTAAGAAACAGCTCGAGGACTCTTACAAAAGAAAATAAAGTAATTAAGCAAATGCAATTACGCCATACATCAACAAAGTATTTCTTTTTTTATTTATTTAAAAAATAACGAAATGTTAGATGATAAAAGGGTTCCAGTTTGAGGAGTAAACTTATCCAACTAATAGATATATACTGTGACTTCGTTAACGTGGACTGTTAATGTATGGACCACTCCATAAAACCGATTATGTCATGGTTAACATATTCCTAAGAGAAAAAAATTATAACTTAATTCCTCCAAATAAAACGATACCACCAGTACGCTAAAGTCAAGATAAATATTTCGACTGCGAAAAATAATTTACTTTCAGAAGGATACTTAATTTTTGGACATTTTTTCTTAATTTTTAAACTTTTTGACGTAAAATAAAAAAATTAAAAACCATACCTCAGACCACTGTTTCAAACCCACTGAAATTCTACTTCCAGTTTTTGCGTGAACCGCGCTCAGCGAAAAATGTATACTAATTTCGTAGCCTTTTTATCCTAATTTCTTAGCACTCCGACATCACACAAAAATATGATATAGCCTGTTTTACTCTGGATGTTCCTTATTCGAAACCTCATCATAATTCAACCAGGGGTATTTGAGTGAATCACGCTCAATCAAAATTGAATACTTACATGCGAACTTCTTTATCTTAAATTTCTCGTCGTTTCGACTTCCAAATAAATTTAAAAAATGAAACATCCCCAATGTTATCCATTTTTGCGTTGATCACCTCCATACAAACAGACAGATATACATTTTAAAGACATTCGATTCCTTTCTTGCAAGGGAGTAACAATGCCCAGAAATATTTTTAAAAAATGTTCAAGGTTAGAATTGTATTATTATTATTATCATTATTATTACTATGTACGAATTGATCCTATCGGACCATAAACCGAGCAAGGTGGTGTAACGGTTAGCGTTCTGGATTCGCATTTGGGAGGACGGCGGTTCTAATCCCCGTCCGGGCATCCAGATTTGGGTTTTCCATGGTTTCCCAAATCATTCCATGCAAATGCCTGGATGCTTCCTTCAAAAGGCCATGGCCGAATTCCTTCCCATTCCTTGCCCTCCATCCTTTCCCGTCTCTAAAGACCTCGCTGTTAAGAGACGTTATGAAGTTAAAAAAATATATATTGGACCAAAAGCAGTTGGGGGAGCATAGGTGTTGCCATCTATTGGCGATTTGTGTAGCTTATGTTCTTTATGATAAGCGTAATTTTTTGTTTGTGAAACGTGTATTTTATAGAGCGAATATTGGGGACCGTTCCAGTGACTGCCGAAAACCGCCTAAGAATCGCACCAGGACGGCCAGTACACGTGGCCTCGTGGTACCTCCCCGGCGCGGCGCCTTAAACCCACATTGTGGGTTGCAGATATTTCCATTATAATATTGGACACATGGAGCGGTGGTAGCAAAATGAGTCGTTACACGGGACTACTTCTCAATTAAGTTTCAGAAGTATTTCTCCAACTGTTTTTCGGAACGAGTTGCAATCTAAGGATCTGCAGCAGGCATTCGCCATCAATTTTGGTACCGATTTAATATCCTGGTGAAGAAAGTATTCGTTAAATTCCCCCAATGTGAAGGTACGCATATTATTCAAATTTAACGTTCCTAAAGAAACCATTCTATGGTATTACTTGGACAACTGCGACCAAATTCGTGACGAACGAAACAGACGACGAATAAATTCCACGAGTATACTATGTGACGCGTACTGAGTGTTGTGGTTGAGCGGTAGGACTCGGGACTGGCATTCGAGGAGACATGGGTTCGGACCCCGTCCGCCTTCCGGATTACAATTTCTCATGGCTTCTTTAAATCACTCCAGGCGAATGGCGGGATAGTCCCTTCTGATGCCCATAACCGAATTCCGTACCTTCCCCTATCCTCTCTCGCCTTTAACCACCATGATATCGACAAAGGGTAAAGCCTGAATTAAAAATAAAGAAAGTTCTAATTGATCGATGCTATGTGGCAACCGAAAGTCATCGGCTGCTAACATTTTCTACAATCTGCGTACAACCTTAATATGCCGAAAACATTGTACACACGAAACATTGGATACGTATCAGTTTTTCTTCTCTTCAGTTATAAAATCCAATAAGTGTTCTCTCACTGAACTTGTTTATATAAACACTCTCTCTCACTCTTAGACTCAGGGCTTATTTAGTGCATCACAAAATTGAGTTTCTATCTAATAGAATGTGAAAATCTAAAAAGGAGATTGTGAATGCATCTCATATAAAACAGTTTTCTTTGAAAGTGTTTATGAACTGTGACCATCATATACTTTTTCGTATTTTTCTGGTGCATGGCTGGAAAACTTGAGTGCCGGAGATGAGGAGTGGGTGGGGTCTATTCTAATGACCTTAGGAACTCACATTACCGAAAAACGTATAGAAATCGATGAGTGTATATTTCTATGATCTTAATACAAATCCTCAGTTTTTACTCATCTCTATGGAACTTGGAACAGTTATACTTTAAAATAAGGGGAAAAACAGTATTTACATTTGTTTTACGAAAACCCATTCTCTCTCCCCCAGACAAATTACACGTACAACTTTTTTGTTTTTTGCAAATATCGCAAAAACGCTAAGGAAATCGTCCAAAGTGGATAGTAATGGAGAATATTTACAACAATCCGAACAAACGGGCTAAAATATCCCAAATTTCATATACAGCCCCATAGCAAAGCCTGGTACTCTGCTCGTAGCTAAATAAAAATGTTGTGCAACAACTACGACTGCATTTTGACTTCCTGTTCAACGATACAATACTGGATGAGATACGCCAACAAAACGTTTTCATTCCTCCGTTATATGTATGGCGAGGTGTGATAAAATTCCTTTTGAATTATTTTCCAATGTTTTTCTGTCAATGAAACATTTCTTCCGGTGAAATTTTATTACAAACGATGCAAAGGCGTCAGAATTAAGGGGCTGTCACATACAGACCATCCGACAGACAAATTACAACCCTAAAAACCGTCTCCGATATGAAGTCTCACAGATAGTGAATATTTACTTTCAAGTGCTAGTCTTGTCAGCAGATGAATTCATACAGCATGAGCCACAACTGTCCCGGCACAGAATAATGTGACTGGAGAAAATAAGTATCCGTCCAGATGTTGTCTGTGACTTCGTGACGCGGGGCGCCAGCTGCTGTCCTCCGTATATCACTGCTTCAGACACTTTCGCATGCGGTTTGAGTTCCCGCAGAAAAATGGCCCAGCCGCGACGTGTTTCTTCACTGGAATTGCTCGCCTGCATCACACGCGATGGCACTGATATATTTGCTGTTGTTTATTGAAACTAAACCGCCAGATTAAAAAACTCTTCTCTCTGCTCCGGGGTGCTGGTGCTAACTGTTGTTGATGCAACGGGTAATTAGGTCAGTAACATAAATAACCCGACGCAAGGGCTTATAAACAGAACTGTTAATCATACTACCATAATGCCAGCATTAATGAGGACGAAGTTTCGATTCCAGGTCAAGTAATATTGATTTCTGTTTTACGTTGATTCCTGGAAAATACTCCAATCGAATGCCAGAATCGTTCATTCTTAATGTAATGACCTCGTCGGTAATGTGCCGTAAAACACTTTTTTATAATAAAGGCTATCGCTGCAGGTAATTTCGAAACAAGGTTAATGAGTGTGGAATAGAGATAAGTTTTTTATGCTGTCGTCAGTCTTTCGACTGGTTTGATGCAATCCTCCATCCCTTCCTATCCTGTGCTAACCTCTTCACTTCTACATACCACTTCACGTCCTCAGTTATCTGCTAAATATATTCTAATCTCCATCTTCCTCTAAAATTCTTGCCTTCCACTGTTCCCTCCACTAACAAATTAACCAATCCAGCATGTCTCAAAATATGACCTACCAGCCTGTCTCTTCTTTCAGTTAGCTTCTTCCACAAACTGAAGTATATAGCATTATGTAAGTATCAAGCATTTAAAAGAATATTATGCGGCTATTTGAACTAGGCAAACGTTTGCATCATGATGATGAGCATTAATATTAAGTGTTTCAACGTAACTTTGTGTATACGAAAGTTAAAGCGAAATGAAAGTGCTTCGTTTTTAAATAACTGCTATACTGTATAATATTCTTTCGGAACGTTTTTCTTATGTATAGTTATCAAAACCATTATATATTTATATATACATTTTTTTTTACTGTCATTCTTTCGACTGGTTTGATGCAATCTTCCATCCCTTCCTATCTTGTGCTAACCTTTTCATCTCTACATACCCCTTACAACCCACGTCCTCAATTATCTGCTTCATATATTCTAATCTCTGTCTTCCTCTACAGTTCTTACCTTCGACTGTTAACTCTACTAACAAATTAACCAATCCAGCATGTCTCAAAATATGACCCACCAGCATGTGTCTTCTTCCTGTAAGCTTCTTCCATAAACTTCTTTCCTCACACATCATTTCCCAAACTCGTTCATTTCTTATTTTGTCTGTCCACTTAATTTTCAGTATTCTTCTGTAGCATCACATTTCAAATGCCTCAATTTTCTTTCTTTCAGGTATTCCTAAAGTCCATTTTTCGCTACCATAAAGTGCTGTACTCCATACACAGAGTTTAAAAAGTTCTTTCTAATTCCTAGATCAATATTTGAAACTAAAAGATTTCTCTTTTTCATGAAGGCTCTTTTTGCTAGTGCTATTCTGCTTTTAACATAATTCTTGCTTCTGCCATAGGTTATAATTTTGCTTCCCAACTAGAAAAATTCAGTTACTTCTCCTATTGAATCCGGTCCTATTTTGATACTTAATATACTGTGATTGGTATCATTTCTCCTACATTTCATCATTTTCTTGCTTTTATTTATATTCAGTCCAAAATCTTCCTTCAGTATTTTGTTCGTGCCATTCAGTAACTTCTCAATATCCTCAGCCCTTTCTGCTAACAAGACAACGTCATCAGCAAATCGTAGCATACTGATTTTTTCTCCCTCAACACTTATGCCACATAGAAATTTTCCTTTTACTTTCTTTATTGCTTCTTCTACATACAAGTTGAATTTTAATGGAGATAGACTACATCCTTGTCTCACACCCTTTTTAACTGATGCATGTCTCGCATGATACTCTACTTTTATTATAGCCACTTCATTCTTATTTATTTTATAAAGTATTCTTCTATCTCGATACTTTAGGCCCGACTCCTTTAAAATTTTGAACATCTTGTCCCAACTAACATTATAAAAAGCCTTTTCTAAATCAACCAACACCATAAAAGTATCTTTGTTTTTCTTGATCCGCCCTTCAAGTATTAATCTTAGAGCCAGAATTGCTTCCCTTGAACCACGATTTTTCCTAAACCGAAACTGATCTTCACATACTATCTCTTCTGCTACCCTTTCCATTCTTCTGTATATTATTCTGGTCAGTAATTTTGAAGCATGTGTTATACTAATAGTGCTATAATTCTTACATTTGTCGGCTTGTGCTTTCTTTGGAAGTGTGAAGATGATATTTTTATTAAAATCGGTTAGAAATTCTCCTGTTTCATAACGTTTTGATATCAGCTTGAATAATCTTTCGATTCCTTCCTCTCCTAGGGATTTAAGAAGTTCTGCAGGGATCTCATCGATTCCAACTGCCTTATTTGCGTTCAAGCCATGCAGAGCTCTATTAAATTCTGTCTCCAAAACAGTATCTCCTAAGTCATCAATGTCGACATCACCTTCCTTTTCCATTACGCTATTGTTCAAGTCGTCACCATAAGCATTATATACAAACAAGAGAATTTCATTAGTACTTTAAAAATTGAATACAATAGGAAAAAAACTAATTTTAAGATTTTTGTAATCCAATACTTCAGTCTATGTTTGTACAAATAAAACAATTATCCGCCGTGTTGATCGGTGCACACTGAATCGGGGAGGTTTAACGGGACCGGGAACGATTCCAGGTCGTCCTAATTGAAATGGCCAATGTCCGCGTGGTTCTGCGTACCCAAATCTTTTGACATTTATACGTCTTCCATGTTCGGTACCTACTGGGTGCCCTCCCAGAATAATGAGCGACAGTGAAACTGGTCACATCAAATCTACAAGTGCTCAAAGACTGCCAGACGGAGAACAACGGAGTAAAAAGTTTTGACAGAAAAACTCAAAAGGGTTAATATTATCCGCCATCTTTCCCACCGGGAAAGGGACGCGACTGGTTTGGTATTAAGGGAATGGGGAGATTCACTGCACGACAAGGGTTCCTTAGAGATCGGTCCCCACTCGTTTGTCGGATAAATTGAAACAAAATAATATCATTTCGTATGAAATACACTGCGATGGACAATTCAAGACCATTTCAAGCACGTTAAAACTTAATTTCGAAAAATTGTGACACTTTGAAAGTGAAAATGTCAAAGTACATGATAAGAAAGTGAAAGCACAATCGGCGGGAAGTACAGGGCGTTCGCCGGAAAACGCTACCCTCCCAGTCTGTTGCCGTCGGCAACTTGCTCGGTCAGTGTAGCCAGCAGTTTCCGCCAACCGGCACCGTGAATCACCGCACTGTTTAACACCTCCGCTGCCCCAACAGTGCATTGCAGTGACCCTTACATTGTTAAGAACGGTTTCTTTGCATTGTAGATAGTTTGTGACTTCAGTCTCTTATTAATCAGTGTTGTGAATAAACGTTTCTTTGCGGTTTGGCTGGTTTGGGGCTTCATACTCTTATTAATCTGTACCGTGTTTGAGTGTGAGTAAAATTATGGTACGTTACAGTTTGCAACAAAGAATATTTCTCTACGATACATAATTATGTGAAGAAGAAGTCGTTTAAAAAGTGTCGCAGTAAATTATGGTACGTTACAGTTTGCAACAAAGAATATTTCTCTACGATACATATGTGAAGAAGAAGTCGTTTAAAAAGTGTCGCAGTAAATTTCGTCGCGAATTTCCTGGCGCTTTACTGCCAGCTAAATCAACAATTCTGCGTCTGGTTAAAAAAGTAAGAGAAACGGGTTCATTTTTTAACAAAAAGAGACTGTCGGTCAACCGTATTCTCACAGAGGAGAAAATTAACGATATCGCTTTTCGACTAGAACAGTCACCCAAAAAATTATGAAGTCAGTTAGGGCAGCGTGTGTCTCGAAATATGTTCAGAAGATGTGAAATGTGCATTACACAGGAGGGTCAACACTTCCAGCATCTTTTATAAGGTAAGCTAATGAATTACGTCACATTTAATGCTTAGCACACAAGTTTATGAAGTTTATGAAGCGTAATTATTATGAAAGAGTCCGCGGCCGACGGTCGAACAATGCCGGAAACTGAGCGCTCGCTCGCCGGGAGCAGTTTCTTCCTTGTAGCGCTAACAGTGGGTTGCGTTTCCCGGCGAACGCCCTGTAGATACAATGGAAGCAAACCGTCTTGTAAATGTGGAGATGTTTCCCGTTTATTAGTTTAGGAAAACTGTGATCAACTTGGGCTTTTTTTGCTTTTGTCAAAGTCCTCTGATACACCTGTTGTAACTGTTAAGTACTGAACAGCAGTTTCTCTTCCGTATCTAAATAAGTTATAAGAAATGTTTCTAGCATCAGTGCCTATTTGGCTAGAGTTAAACGTATTCTCGTTAACACTTGCGGTAACAGCTTCAACTAATACTTACCCTCAAATTTTTTAATAAATGGTATTGGGAAACTGTACCTATGCGTTTTTTTCAGAGTATATTGTTCTCTACGTCTATAACTATACAATTCAGAAATCTAAGCATGGAAGAGGACTGTTTGCACCATACTATTCTCCACTTGTTGTTTACAATCACTATTGATAGGGAAGACGAATGAAAACTTACTGATACCAGCAAGGCATCTTAAATTTCTTATCTTATCTATCCTGTTATTGCGTCACATATAATTGAAAAAAAAAATCCTTTTCAGTCTTAAATGTTGTAGTTGTTAACATTAATCAATTAATTATAGTAGAAATTATGTCGTGTGTCTATGAAACTACTCCAAACCAACCTCTGTGTCTCGTTGTGAAGAGCTGTGGCAGCCAGTCACAGAACGCTCGACCCTTCTCTGCATTTTCTACACATCGTTGACCACTTCCCTGCGATCCATACAAAACGTTACATGAGGACATACAAGTGATTTATACACTATCTCCTTTTGCGATGCAATTATTCAAAATTAGACCTATGAATCGCAAGCTAGAATAAGCCTTTATCAAAATCGATGCTACGTGGTGGCCACAATCAGCATTAAATTGTCTTGCTGTTCACAAATACTTCAGACGAAAAAACCTTATCAGTGTTTGACAATAAAACAACTTGTAATTTAAAACACCCGTACGCTCAGTTGTAATGCTGAGATGCCATTATAAGGAAAGGAAAATAAAGAGTTAAAGTGTATTCAGGAGGTATCAATTACTCTACAGACGACAAAAAATTGGGTCTAAGAACTACTACAAGTGTTTACTTAAATACGTCTTTATTTAGCCTTATAGCCATTGAAACAACAAATATAGTTTATAACTTGCCATTTTATTTAGGTACACAAGAGAAACTATTAATCACTACTTACGCGTTCAGAGGAGGCATCCAGAAGTTAAAAATCCTAGGCTAATCTACTGTATATCACTGTGTTCCACGCCCATCAGCTGCCGTAATACCCTCCACCAAGGTCGTCATTCCCATGGCTTTCTTTCGTTCTCCTTTTTTCGTTAACCGATACAGCAGACAAATCTCCGCTTTTCCATGGGAGCTTGCCTCAGGTCTACCTACTTTTTCTACTTTTTCAGCATTTACTTTGACATTTACACATTCAGAGTATCATATTTATTTAAAAAAAGCTGATATCCGCGCCTTCGTACGCATGGATTAAGAATTTCTTTGCCAGAATTGAATATAGGAAGTTGTTGGTAACAAAGGATTGGTCATAAATAGGGATTGCAATCCAGCAAAGCGGGATCCCGCAATCCCGCGGGATCCCGCATGATTAGACAGTCTGGCGGATCCCGCACAAAATTAAGCGGATCCGCAATCCGCAAAATCCGGCGGAAACGCGTGTCAGTCAGCGTGACTCGCTGCCCCACTCGGTCTCTGTCGGATATTTTGCACTGTTTGCCTGTACCCTTCCAGTTGGCATTTGACTCGTGTTAACAAGCGTTTGTTTTTGTCAACCTTCGTCATTCGTAAATAAATAAATACACTTTTACGTATTCATCAAAACTTACGTTTGTTTCGAGTACCCATTTCTGTAATTTGAGTTATGGTGCGTATTTAGAACGATTTTCTAACTATATAATTATTTTTTAAATGTCGCATACTTTATCTGAACTACACGGTTACAGCTTTTTATTCACGGTTTCATTATTCCCATTTTCTGTGTTTGCAGATAAAGTAATTGTGACAATTTCCTAATTTTCGGCTGAAAATTTGATTATTCGTTGATACGAAACTAATGTTGTCGTAATTTTAACGATCGCGTACCTATTTATTTAACAACTATCAAAAGGAAATTGTATATCCTTTGACTTATTGTTGTTTTGGCCGCTGCCTCAATGCGTTTCTTTGACGAAAGCCACCTGCTTACATGTGCCGCTCAGGCTTTCGATTAATCCCTCTTCTCCTTGTTATTATTTCGACTAA
Organism: Vandiemenella viatica; assembly: GCA_031002005.1. Taxonomy (NCBI): domain Eukaryota; kingdom Metazoa; phylum Arthropoda; class Insecta; order Orthoptera; family Morabidae; genus Vandiemenella; species Vandiemenella viatica. The sequence continues at coordinate 232,171,136 of CM061921.1, read as the reverse complement.
AGGTAAAAAAAGTTACAATGACATTTTCACGGGTTTATCGACGAATTGTGTTGTAGGAAGACCATACTTCGACGGCTGCCTCCGCCGTCTTCCTCATGTGTGTAATTTCGTGTGTTTACAATGAAATCCGGAGATAAAACCTATGAGGACTTCACTGCAATCATTCGTCGAGAAAGTCACCTTTCTTACTAAAAAATAATAATTTCGTCCTTACGCCACATAAGTAAATCTGAAATACTTGACAGTTTACGTGTTGGTGAGTAGTTTCTTTTAATAACATTGAATCAACTGTAAAATCAATCAAGAAATCAGGAGATATAATAAGGAATTACGCAAAAAAAGGGCAAAGTCTCGTGCTTGTGCAGTGACAAAAAGTTATGAGATCTTGTTCTGAGCCAGGTCTACACTTTACAGAGTATATTCACTTCACTTTGTGAAGTGGAATGTTTTCTCGGTGTTATGGAACGTTTATTTATATATTTTTTTTAAAAAATCTTTGGTAACTTGGCCACTAAGCAAACCACATTTTTAAACTTATTTGATGTATTGTAAGGCGCATATTATGATCTAAGACTCAATATTTTCCATTTTTATTATTTATTTACAAATTGGTTTAGATAAAAAAAAAATTTGAAACCTCGAAATACAATTTAAGACACGCTAAAAAGTTTTAATGTCATTTTGCCAATCCAAATATTGTTAACTGTTAATGTTTATCAATTAACATTAAAAATTATTTATTAATTTAATTATTATTTAATTTATTGACGTTTTAAGTAACTATGTTTTAAATATACGCGTTAAAAAACTGTTTGTACCAATCCCGCACGGATCCCGCGGGATCCCGCGGGATTGGCGCAAATCCCGCGCGGATCCCGCGGGATTGAAAACACTGCGGGATTGCAATCCTTAGTCATAAACAACACCGAGTCAGCATAATATGACAGGAAAACTATCACTATATCATTCTACTAGACATGCGCATAATAGTTCGCGAAGGGGAGCGCTCAGTTTAGTTCGCAGCTCCCTAGCGAACTAGTTCGCTCTTTTAGTTCGTTAGTTCGCGCTCGAATCCAGAGAAACAGATCGTTCGCTCACCTTGCTACCGCTACTGCACCTGCTATTTTGTTTGTTATGTCAGTTTTTGTCCTTTCTAAATGGAATTTAATATGACCTCCTGAACAAAAGTTATTACTTAATAATAGCCCTTTCAAATGACATTAGTATGATCAATTGCCGCCGATAAACCAAAGTGTTCATTGTCCTTTGCACAAATGGGTAAATTGAATAACTGTTCTGTTTTTGCTTGTTACTTTACATGCATTCGTAGAATATTAATTTTTAGAAGCCAAATTCCCCACAGAAAGTAATAATAATAAAAATAATGTTCTAGTATTCGTTGATAAATGTCTGGAGTATCTTAATAAATGGTTAGATTATAACGAAAGCAATTCGCTATACAAAATCCAAAAATTAAATTCAAAACACGAGTTTTCATTTGATGACTGTGAGACAATATTAGAGGTTCTATATTTACGAGAAAAAATGAGTATCAAAGTAAACAAACTTTACCCTGAAATAACAATATTACACGAAATCAAGGTAAAAGTAAGAGCAGTATTTCATTATTAAAATATGAGCTTTTGATCGACATTAATTTAACAAATTGAAAGCGATAAAACATATGACAATCTTAATGTAGACAAAATGTTGTTAAAGATCCAAGAAGTGCAAAAATATAGCTTAAAAATATAATAGTAAAAAACATACCTTTTGTCCTTTTCTACTCTTTCGTAAAATATTATATTTTTGAAGTGTAATATATTTTTATAGGTTGTTCTAAAAAACATACTATCATCAACCGAAATGGTGTTGGTTCGCGACCGGGAATGCTCAGTTTAATTCGCGACCGGTAGCGCTCAGTTTAGTTCACGACCGGTAGCGTTCAGTTTAGTTCGCAGCTCCTTAGCGAACTTGGTCGCTCCCCTCTGGAATTCCAGAAAGACAGCTCGTTCGCTCGCTTTTTTTTTTTTTTTTTTTTTTTTTTTTTGTAACTGCTTTACGTCTCTTTTTAACATCGAGGTCTTTAGAGACGGGGAAGGATGGGGGGCAAGGATGGGGGCAAGGAATGGGAAGGAATTCGGCCATGGCCTTTTGAAGGAAGCATCCCGGCATTTGCCTGGAGTGATTTGGGGAAACCATGGAAAACCCAAATCTGGATGCCCGGACGGGGATTCGAACCGCCGTCCTCCCGAATGCGAGGCGAGAACGCTAACCGTTACACCGCCCTGCTCGGTTCGCTTTGCTAGCGCTACTGCACGCGCTCTCTTCTTTGTTATACTATCGATCGTTGTCTTTTACTTGTTAATGGGATCAAAGTGTGTTTTGTTTTCACATTCCATGTTCAATTTCCGTTTGTGACTTCAGCAATGATTATTAATGTTGAACAATTATATTTCTTTTTATATCTCTGTCTTCCGTGAAATGTGTCCACAGCGAACTGTTTTCCTTTTAGATAATAAACTAAAACAAAAGTTCGTATTCGGGAAAGGATCGAACGAACTAAGGAGCGAGAGATCTGGGAACTAGTTCGCGTTGTTCGCCTGTGGGAGCGCTCTTCCGAACTACACAAGACTACATTCTACCGTCGAACCTGTCTCTTGAAGAGAATCAATTTCAAACATATTTAAAAACAGAAAAACAAACGAAGGTGCGGGGATATGTGTATGTGGGGGAGAGGGGGTGTTAACTAAGGGCAGCTTTATTTCAGCTTGTTCTTTTCTTCTTTCTTCAGCATGAGCTTCCGATTCTTGGGTCCTAATAACTTTAGCTGCTCGTGCTCTGCTAGAGCTACATCTTAGGCCAGTTTACGCCCGCAAGGCATGTCAAAAAAGAAGGAAAAATACACTGGTGCCAGAAACATTTAAGCAGACACAAAGTATAGGCCAGAGAAAATCTAAATCTATACTGAATAATACGTTTTTTCTATAAACGATATTTATTAACAAATTATATACTAACATAAAGTGCGAAAAGCAACGGACGTAAGATTACAGACTGACACAAACATCCTTCACTCTGTCACCATTCGATATGTTCTAAAAATTTCGTGACTACAACTGTTAATCATTCCGAAGAAATGTCCTGTGCCCTTCCTACAGATTTTCTTGTCAAATTCCATCAATATTGGTATAGCCATTTAGTCGTCAAAACGTAACAAAAAGACAGAGACTTACTTCCGCATATATAGAATTATTACTGCAGACCGAGCGTGGTGGTGTAACGGCTAGAGTTCTGGCCTCGCATTCGGGAGGACGGCGGTTCGAATCCCCGTCCAGGCATCCAGATTTGGGTTTTCCATGGTTTCCCAAACCACTCCAGGCAAATGCCGGGATGCTTCCTTCAAAAGGCAATGTCCGAATTCCTTGCCATTCCTTGCTCCCCATCCTTTCCCGTCTCTAAAGACCTGGCTGTTAGAGAGACGTTAAGCAGATAAAAAATATACATTACTGCAGATCTCTCTCACACACACACTGACTGCGAACAACTCCTGCAAGACTACTTACGATTTGTCTCGCATTGCACCCCTAAATTTGTGATATCTACAGTTCAACATTCAATCCGAACATCCGACAGTCCAGGCATGACTCCTACGATCAGAAACAATTTTGAAAAATCTTTGCCTCGGTGGAGATTTGAACCGGAGATCACGAACCAAATTATAGTACGGAAGCGCTTTAACCACTCAACTACCATACTGTTATATGGAAATGTAGTACAGAGACCTGCACATCCTACGCGTCTGTCTATCGCCGTTCAGTAATTTTTCGAAATTATAAGACAACGTATATTATTTACACAGGAAATTTTTCAACCAAATGTAGACAGTATTTTTCTCCTTGTTTCAAAGGATAAGTGTGCAAACTTTCATCCAATTTCGGATGAAAACTGTGGATTTATATGAAGAACAAACAAACTAACAAACATACATACATTAATTATTATATATATAGATTTACTTTTACTGATTTTAAAATGGCCTCAAATTTTCCGCCGTAGTACATTTATACAAAAACTATGAGCCTGACTCATCACATGACAAACCAGTGAGGTGTGCTCTCTAAGGACACTCGGCGTGCAATAATTAGCTGTTTCGTTACCTGACCAATCGCTTCCCTTACCCGCATCGTGGGGAGCACCGGAGAAATGTTGGCTAATATACCTGTTCCTATCAAACTCATTCTGTAATCCTCCACTGTGTAGTTTTTGAATACTACTCGTCTTAGCATGGTTTGTTTCATGTCACTTATGCGATGGTACCCAGTACCGACCGTGTAAGGAAGGTAAATGATAAGCAGCGTCTGTGTCGGAGCCACGATCGCAAATCCCTAAGGTGTGCATTATGCCACCTGTGCTGCAGAGTTAAAATATCACATAAAGGAAAATAAATGAACGAAGACATATTCATGTGGAGCAATAATCGTCTATTAAGTGCCGCACGTATTTGCTTTGTCTCTGAGATGTTGCTCGAAAGCTCTCTGGCGCTCGGCATTGGTGATTCTGGGCATCGAAGATTCACCATGATCTGCTATACTCTGTTCTACTGTGTACGATACTTTTAGAAACGTTTAACACCAAATGAACTACGACAACTTCAATTACTATTATTCAAATCTTTTAACAACACCATTGCTATTACTGTGTACTGACTGCATAAACACGTTATTGTGTGTGAAATTTTGAACACCAAAAAGGAGACACATGATTACAATGAAATTTATTCCGCATGTTGATGATATGACAATGTAAAAAATATTAGATTTGCAGAAATGTACATGCACTTTGACCGTTAGAATTCAGTACTGGTTGAAGCCACAACGTGCTGCAATAAGAGCCTCTGCACGATATGCTATGGACCAAAGAAACACGTACAGAAATCATCAACAGTAGTTGCAGGAAAAACAGAGAAAACAAGTTGTCAACCGAGCTTATCCCAGACATGCTCGAAGGGAGACATGTCAGGCAAATTTGATTGCCTGGAAAGCAGTGGAACCCGTCCTTTTTCGAAGAATGATCGCAAAATACTTATATGGCATGTGGAGCTTCCTGCAAGAGAGGCACTATCTCGGGATCAAAAATTTCCCTGATGTAGCGGATGCTGTTCAGCTTGCCCTCAATACGTGGGAGGCGAGGTCGCATATTATAGCCAATGGTTCCCAAACCATCACACTTGACGTCTGTCGGCTCAACATTGCATCCTGCCCGATTGCGTTCACCACGGTAGCGTTTACCACGCTATAGTACAAGTTATCCAAGCGGGACTCGTCCGAAAACACTAAGTATGCGTTCACTGACGCATTGCACTCTGAGGTGTTAGTGGTTTCTGGTCAATGGAGGCCGATGCAATAGCAGTCCAACCTTCAGCAGACGACGTCTAACCGTCGACAATGACATGTCCACAACCGTTTCAGTGCCTCAACGTCGATCCAAACCGTAGACGAAGCTGTTCTTTCGGTTACGGCCATGCGGACCAGACGGCTGTCATCCAGCTCTGTGGTCACCTAGTGTGGTCCAGTGCCCGCTGTGTACGACCTTCTTCTTCAACTGGTTCCACACACGCATCACTGAGTCTAATCAGTACAAGTCGCAACGTCACAGCACTACAAACCCGTTTCTCGCAAATCATCTCGAACTCATTCACATGCAGATATCGAGCCCTTTGACGTCGACGAGGTATGCGGGAACTTACCACTTCCTTTGACGGCTGTGCACCGAATGAGTGTGGCTTGACAGTGACCAGTCGGGATACATACAAGAGAGCGCTGCTAGGACTACGTGCGCGCGGTCTCTCTGCAAAATTAATTACTTATTATGGTTCCAATATTCTACATGTCCTCTCATTTTGGAATGTTTTGGACCATTCTTTCTTGATGTTGCAATTTTTACAAACAGTAGTGTCTATTTCAATGACACCTTAATTAACGTCAGAGTCTTAGTAATTTTAGTGCTCGCTTGTTTCTGCTCCCGACCTACCCAAGTTGCATGAAGCAATAGGGCACTTCTGTTAAGCTATTAATAACCTTCGTTCCTGCCGATACTAGCAGCACAGGGATTAGCGTGTTGACCTCCACTTGTTATGGTCAATGGTTCAAAACTGGCCTAGGATATCGGCCTTTTTAATCAATGTTGTGTCTACATTGTTGTGAAAACCAACACCTGAATAACAATCATGTACACTTAAAGAATTGATAAAGACCTGAAAAATTAATATATACACATACAGAATCAATAAATACATTTTGGAGTGGACTGATTGACTGCAAAAGCCGAAAGGCCTATCGTATAATATAATAAAATAAAAATCATAAACTAGAAGTCCTACTTCCTGCGTCTGTCGAATGCCATATCCTATAAACGTTATCTAAAAGCCTATCCCTCTGTTTTAGTGTCATTAGGGTGGTTGGGGGTTCACTGCTGGCCTTGAAAGATGAGGCGTATTTTACGAAAAAGTGGGTGGTTATTAATTACTGTGATACACAAGAGGGAGCTAGTACAATGAAACGCTGGTCTAAACACTGACATATGTGATGTTACGCGTCAGCTTGACTCACTCAAGAGGCCAGCAAGACAATCGATCAACTATACCAACAACCTGCCAGAGAGGCCGGGAAAGACGAATCCCGTAACATTCAGCGGTGAAATATTCACTGGTTCAGTCTACTCAGAAAGCAAAACTCGAGTAAATGTGAATGTGATAGGAAAAAGCGAAATGATTTTTCACATCAATTAACCTACCGTGTTACTCCATTTCCGGCATAATAGAAAGAAAACTAAGTAGATAAATAAGCGAAATTTGATGTTCAGAAATAATTACTGAGCAAAGTTAGTAAGGTGAATAATTAACACTGTTGTAGGGACATGTCTTAGAGCTGAATGCAGCTCAATAAAATTTGATTCGTTACACTCAACTACAGTTATATCTGTAATATCACAGTTGAGCATATAACAAAGAAGGATACTCAGGTTTGTAGCTTTCTGATTGTAGAAGAACTATCTCCTTAATTAAGCTTCGTATTAAAGCCCCAAAATTGGCTGGACCTCCAAAAGGAGGTATACTTGGCTTAGTAGTGTGGCCAGTTCCTTTCTTTTATTTTTTTTACTTGATTTAAGCCTTGTAGACGGCTTAGGTCATTAGAGGCGGGATGGGACTGGGGACAAGGAACGGGAAGGAATTCGGCCATGGCCTTTTTGAAGGAAGCATCCCAGCATTCGCCTGGAGTGATTTGGGGAAACCATGGTAAACCCAAATCTGGATGCCCGGACGGGGATTCGAACCCGCGTCCTCACGAATGCGAGGTCAGAGCGTTAACCGTTCACCCACCACGCTCGGTCAGTTCCTTTCCTCTTTAATTAAACTAACCCCGTAATCCTACCGGTTAGAGGGGACCTACAGTTTAACACGGAATCCGCACCACGAATGCTTCTGGCGTACTTCACATTCCACAGCAAGCTGTGCCAGAGTTGAATGTCCGCTTAAGGGCCTATCAAAATCCACGCCAAGACAGGGTTTCGAACCGGGGATTCCAGTCAGAAGCCTTAACTATTGAGCCACCACGCCACTCCAACGTTACAAATACTAAACATCTCCTTAATCTTTTTTTTTTTTTTTCCTCTCTCTCTTGTGGCTTTACACATCGGCGACATTAAAGGCGGTAACGGACTCTAGCAAGGAAAAGGAAGAAAAGTGATTATGGACTTTTGTAGCAACCATCCCGGCATTCACATGGAGTGATTTCGGTAAACCATAAAAACCCGAAACCTGGGTGGCCGGATAGGGATTCGAGCCCGCGTCCTCCTGAATGTGAGGCCAGAGAATTACCACTTACCCGCTTCGCTCGGTACGCGTTTCAATTATTCTACTTATGTATGTGACTACTTCCGTGTAGCACGTCTTCGTATTCCGTGGAGGCCAAAAAGATTATTCGTAGAAAACTGAATCATGCTCCAGTGGACATTGTGTGCAGCGAGGACAACGATAAGCCAGCTCATACTTCCGGTGTAGTTAGGCGGATGTGCGTATCTCTCTGATACCAAGCGCCAGTGTTAATGGAAACCCGACGTATCTTTTAAAGTTTCTAAAAATATTTCAAACCGTCCTCATTAAATACATTCATGTTTCATTAACCTACTTGCCTCTTAACTGTGGACCTGTCATCGGGCTTGCAATAGTGGAAATTAGTTGATATTAGAACTTAAATAAAATGAAACAGAGAATTCCAAAATAATGCTTCGCCCATTACATGCGTCCGGACCTGTCATCAGGCTCCCAATAGTGGAAATTAGTTGATATTAGAACGTAAATAAAGTGAAACCGAGAATTCCAAAATAATACCTCGTCCATTACATGCCTCTGTATCTACCTCAGTTACTATTTATTTGTCAGTATTTTAATTTGTGGCTCGGCCACGTTGGTCGTCCAGGCATATCTCTGGCGCTACAGTGTCAGTTGGTAGGCTGCATCATGCAGTAAACGCTTTACTGTTAGTACAATATCGGCGTATCATATGTATATTTCGGTTTTGATGAAACTTGTAGGTAAGTAGTAACATGATTTTTATCTATTATTATTAATTAATTTTTCATGTTTTTTCTATTCTCGCTTGGGCTGGCACCGACTCCAGAAATAACTAATTTGGGTTTTAAATCACGTCACTGTCGAGGTTAATTAAGGCGGAAGAGGACTGGAGTCAAAGTTCGGGAAGGAATTCGGCCATAGCCTTTTGAAGGATCCATGCATGCATTCTCGATGGTGGAACAGGGATTTGAACGCGCGTTGTCCGGAATGGCAGGCCATAGCGTTACGGCTCACCTAGTGCTGGCAAACACCTTCGCAGCCGATCATCAGCGAGAGCTTTGTCCTTCGGAGAAGCTATAAGCTTATCCGAGTCACGGGTTGTGGAGTGTCAGACGTTCCAGCTAGATAGCTTCTGGGTTGGCAGTTCCTAGTAACTCAGCTGTATAACGGCAGTATCGTGGTGGAGTTATGTTACTGACAGCGAAATCCTTGAGCTGGCCCCCCTGCCGTCCTCGTTAAGCACAAAGAAAAAGAAAAAAAGGGTCAAATACAAATTGAGCTTCTGCTTCATTACTCTAATGATCTTATTAGATATCGCAGTTACCAGTGGTGACCTCTACTCAACAGTGGAGCCTGGTGGTTGGTGATAACGCTTAGGCCTGGCATTCGTATGGACGTGTGTTCGAATCCCGCTCCCGCCATTCGGCTTTGGGTTTTCCATGATTTACGGGAATATCTTCAGAGAATGATAGGATAATTACTTCTGAAGTCTGTGTCAGAATTTCTTCCGGTTCCGTGTCACCAGACCTGTCCAGCTTAAAATTACTTCAACACACGTAACGTACCAAGAAAAAAATCCTATTGCAATCCCGCAAGAGATTAGAGGGATTGGGGTCAATCTCACTGGACATAGCATAGATTTTAAGAAATAATTGTTTAAAAAACATAAAAACCGCCTTCAAAACAAGCACACTAAAAATTTTAAAATAATTTTATACCTTGCTTAGAAGAAAGTAATTCTAAATGTACAATATTTTACATTACTGTTATTGTAATTTTTACTTTAATTAGTTATTTTTGGAGTCGATACCAGCTTTCACATCGCGAAGATCGAATTACTGAACTTTATTTGGTGTTCCAGGAGAAACGGGGAATACGAACAAAAATTCCGAATATTTTAAAGCATGTAGTGAGGCAGATATTTTTACTGCGGGAGACAGTTTAGGGAAACAATTTAGTCAGTATTTTAATTTGTGGCTAGGCCTCGCTGGTCATCCAGGCGTTTCTCTGGCACTACAGTGTCAATTGGTAGGCTGCATCATGCAATAAACGCTTTACTGTTAGCACAATATCTATATATTTCAGATTTGTTGAAACTTGTAGGTAAGTAGTAACATGATTTTTAGGTATTGTTGTTATTCATTATTGTTTTCATATTTTTGTGTTTCTTGCTTTGACTGGCACCGACTCCAAAAATAATTAATTAATTTAAAATTTCAATAATAGTAATGTAAAATATTGTCAATTTAGATTTACCTTCTCCTAAGCAAGGTATAAAATTATTTTAAATGTGCTTTTTTTGAAGACGGCTTTTATGTTTTTAAACAATTATTTTATTTTTAAATTTTTAGTGATATTATAGTTTGTTTTGTATTTTAAATATGCCGCAACAGTTCTCATTTAACGACTTCCTGGTAGCTCTGTGGTTAAAGCGCTTGCTTTCCAAATTTTTGTCTTTATATACCATAACAACTTGCAGAACTTATAAATTGGATGCTGTGTTGAGGAATGTCAGGTTACATTTTCCTCCAGGCTGTGTTTCGACCTAATAATAACATCAGTTTAAGCTGCCGCTCGATAATCGAAACATGTTACATTTGGTCATTAATATATACCACAATCTGTCTCTGGAATATACCTGTTTGTTTCGGTTTCACACAGAAAACATAGATTTTTAATTAGTTTTCACAACGGCAAAGCTTTGTGTCCAAATTGAAATCTGAGGTACATGTTGAGACATTAGGACACATTTATTTTATGAATATTCTGCCATGACTTAAAAATAGCTTAATTTATTTTGACGGGATTTAAAACTGTGGAGTTTTGTAAAGAACATTGGAAATTAAAAGGGTTGGGGGTAAAGGGGAAGAGGGATTGAACTTTTGTATACCAAATTTAGACTGTCTTTTCTGATTGATTTAAAGTGTATGTGTGTAAATTTCTATTGACATCAGATAAAAACTGTAGGTATGTATTAAAAAAAATTAAGGGAATGAGAGGTGAAGAGTAGTTTGGTTTTTTTAAAGCTAGTGTGGACAGTATTTTTAAGTATTAATGTGCAGTGTTCCATCGAAATCTGATAAAAAATACTGTGGGTATCTATAAAAAAAATGGGGAATTAGGAGGGATGGCGGTTGAAGGGAAGAGGGGTTGGGCTTCTGCAACCAAATTTAAACTCAATTGTTCTGTATATTTTAAAGAATACGTGTGCAAATTTCCTTGAGAATCGGATAGAAACTGTAGCTTTCTATAGATTAAGGGGACGGAAAGGGAGAAGATGGGTTTGGCTTCTCTAAACCAAATGTAGACAGTATTTTTCTGTTTGTTTTGAAGTATATTTGTGCATACTTCCTTTAAAATCAGATAGAAACGGTAGCTTCATTTAAAGAACATTGACAGGAATTAAAGGGGTGAAAGGGGGATGGGGTTTACCTTTTGGTGAAAATAATATGGACAGTATTTTTCTTTTTATCTTTGTTTTAAAGCATACGCATGCGAAGTTCCACCGAATTAGGATTAAAATGTGGGTTTGTACAAAAATTAAGGGATGTAAAAGGAGAGCTACGGTAGTTTTTGCAATTTTTGGTCAGAAATCTTCTCCATAAAAAAAATACATATATTGTCCAACTTCCATAAAGGTCGGTAAAATGGTGTCGACACTAGCTTTAAAAAAAATAGACAAAAATCTAGGGGGTTTAAACGGGGAAAGGGGTTCAGATTTTGCAAACCAAAAGTCGACATTATTTTTCTATTTGTTTTATTGTAAAAGTTTGCTAAATTCTATCTAAACTGGATAAAACTGTGGGTTTGTATAAAAAATTAAGCGGCTTAATGGGGATAGGGGGCGGGCGGTTTTTGGACTTTTTGGTCAGAAATATTCTTCCGCGAAAAAATACACATATGCGCCAACTTTCATGGTAATCGGTTCAACGGTGGCGACTGTAGCTTTTTATATAAAAAAAATACTGTAAAAATTAGGGGGGTGGATATGGGGAGAGGGGTTCAGTTTTTTCAAACCAAAACTTGAAAGTATTTCTCTCTTTATTTTTGACTGTACATTTCCAAAGTTGCATCGAAATCGGATATAAAATGTGGATTTGAATAAAAAATAAGGGGTGTAAAGGGTGAGAGGGGTGGTTTTCATTTTTTTTTATCAGAAACCTTCTCCATGAAAAATTCATGTATTTGCCAACTTTAATGGGGATCACTTAAATGGTGTCGACTGTAGCTTTGTGTATAGAACATTGGCAAAAAATTAAAGGGGTGGGTAGGGGGAGAGGTGTTCAGTTTTTTCAAACCAAAAGTTGGCAGTATTTTTCCCACTATTTTGGTCTATGTATGTCCAAAGTGCCATCGAAATCTGATAAAACATGTGGGTTTGTATAAAAATTAAGTGATGTAAAGAGGTAGAAGATGTGGTATCTCAATGAAATTCATATGGGACCACTTTGGAGGTATACCCTATCCACTAATAAAGTTTTATTTAAATCAGTTCAAAATTGGCGAAGATATCGTTGAACATACCAAAAAAAAAACTACAAGAACCTCCTCCTCCATCTTTTTTTTTTTTTTAGTCTGTTAATAATGAGTTACTAGCTGTAAAGAAACTGCCAACGTTGATATTCTTAGCAATAATAAAAGGTCCTAGTTAAAAAGTCTTCTAAAAGTAATACATTAACATCACTGCCAACCCGATTTTATCTGACAAATTTTTACATCGGATTGATGTTATTCCAACAAAAAAAAAAGGAAAATTCACATTTTCACTCTTTATTTCAAGATGTTGGATTTTTACTTACTAAACCCTCCAGCAGCTGTTCCACATTCAACAATATTGTTTTTGTGGTTACCAGTTCTCATTCCTTCCTGTTGTTAGGCTTCAAAGGTAAGCGGGACACTAAGTGACAAGATTAGTCAGCTTAACGTCCACGGCGGGATAGAATATTTACGCTGCTACGAAAAATAACCCGCATCGATCCGCATCTCACCTTGGACCTTGGTCAGCTTCACACACTGCACTATCAGAATATAGATTCACCTCGGTAGTAGTCTTCTGTAGTCATTGCTCTTCTACTTATCCGAATGTGAGACAGCGAATCAAATAACGTCAAATAATCCATCTGCAACCTTTTAATAGGGTTAGAATATACACCAATATTATAAATGCGAAAGTAATTCTCTGTTTCACGACTAGACGGCGAAATCGAACTTGATGAAATTTGACAATGAAATACTATGTATCATTAGAAAGTCTACAGGATATTTTTTCTAAATGAATGACATATTTATCCACGAAATTTTCAAAACTAACCGAATGTTGGTAGTGTTTCTGTAAAGTTACATCGGTTACTAATTTTTTCTCCAACAGTCAGTTCGTGGGACACTTTTTACCTAACTAACAGCTTTCTCTATCAAATTCTAGCAATAAAATTCTAAGTCTAGGTATATGAAGTCGCGGGTAACATCTAGTTGACAATATGAAACAGGTAGCAGAATGTACATGCTAAAGAAAATAAATAGGGCATGTAACGTAGGTGTCTTCGTATCTTCCTCCATAAAACAGCACCAACAAGGAATTCTTCATTAAAATGAACATATTCCTTCCGATAATGCCAAGGAGTATCAACAAAAGCACGTACAATGGTCGTTCAAACTTTGAAGTCCTGTATCATAACAGTGCCACTTCTGCTAGATTTTAATAAAATTTCCGTCTAAAAACAACTGTTGATTTATTTTCATTTATTTCGATACGCGTTTCGCCCTTATGGTGTGGGGCATCGTCAGTGGCTGTGAATTTATGTTTACATGTGTGTTATTACAATTTTCTCGAAATATTACAAATTATTATATACATATTTACGTTGTACTTACGGGTATGGTTATGATCTTCACATGGCGGTGTGGAACAGCACTTTATGCAGCTTTACAGATCTTCTTCTGTATAAGTAACACTGTTTTGAAACTTTCACGGATTTCCGCATAACTATTTGGCAGTGTAAGTATCAACTGTACACTGTTTGTCTTGTTACTGCATTTGTATGCTAACTAAATGATGTTTGTTTTGGTAATACAACTTCGTTTCTCTATTTTTTGTGTTGTTGTATCTGTGCTGCTCTCTTAAACTTTCTATCTGTTTTTCGCAGTTGCTGTGTATGGAGTGTTTTTGTTAGTTTTTTGTGTATTTTTAGTGAATTTAACAGTGTTGTATTAGTTTCTCTGTGTAGTGGTTCCAAGTTCAAATATCGCTGGGGCCAAGAATTTTTGAGACTTGTATTTGATCATATGAGCTACGCCAGGATGTTCCGTGGTTCAGACATCTGGTTAGGAGAATCAAACCAACATCGGGTTGTGGAGTAAGTTAGTTAGTTTTATATAAATAATATATCTTGCTATTAAATCCGTATTACGAAACTCTGCGATAACTTCAATAGGTGTAAAAACGAGTCTGGTAGGAGGGCAGGTAACGTTCGGTCAATCAAGAAGGGGGGACGCAGTTTGTTCCCCGGTACGGTTATTTAAATGCGAGTTCTCCTAAGTTTCTCGAGGCGTATCCTGGGATGGATTCTGCATGAAGGCTAATGTCGCTTTCCTTCCTTTTAATTAACCCCACCACATTCTCAGCTGCAATCGACCTCGTCGTCAGAAAGCCGCAAATTTTTATTTTTATTTCTGGCAATACAGTGATCTTGTGGTTATTACGTAAGCACTACCGAGCGCTTAATTCCAAATGTACTTTATAATTTATTAATAATTTATTATTACCACTTGCTTGGAAAGAAAATATATGAACGTAACTTCCGTATTAAATTAAAGAATACTGTTATTACGTAATACAAAATTTCCATTTAGAAATTTTGTTGTAACCTGAGCTTATGAGAGTGCTAACAGTTAAAATCATTTAAAGTGGAGAAGTGAGCGTTACCTCATATCTACCAACAAAATAAATTTTGAGCTGACATCTCTTTGAGGCGGGAATTGAAGAGCACTTTAGCTTTCGACTAGCTGTTAGCGGAAAACCGTCCAAACCCTCGTTCAGAGTAGCCGATAATGCATGTGTCCGAATCTCGCAACTATTCGACTTACGGAAGTTAAGCCAGGAGATGCCTAGTCGCACTGAAGCTTACATCTGAGTAGCTGTCCTGTTGCCGTAAAAGATGCTGCTGTCATGAACGTTGTTTTTCTTGACATAGATGCGAACTTTATAACGAGCAAAGTTATCTGCACGAATCAGCAAAAAACTGGTCTTGTGCAAGTGATACATAGATTCTAAGGCAATGAATAAGCGATTTCATAACTGTAGGACCATTTCGTTTCCTATTCATTGTAGGTTAAAAAAAAAACTGAAAAAAATATTTGTCAGACATATCATTCTTTCTAACTTCTGTTAGAAATTGTGAAATTTTTGGCGACACTGGGCTTATCAGTACGACAACTCTTTGCGGTTATTATCAACATCTCCGTGCAGTTACCGGTTTTCAGAAGGCGCCAAGTCTGCTTCTAGTAGTCTTCCCAGGCGAGGATCCATTTGCTTGCCGTCGGACAGCTTCATCCACTCTGATGACGACATGTAACATAGAGCACCACGTTAGTCGCCGCACATCATATTCTCTCCGGTCGGCTGGCGACGCACGCAACCACCTAGCTGGCGGTCTACTGTCTTTCCACACACCCTAACGGCACTCGGGCTACCTGCCTCAAGGTTGCATACCACAGCAGCGCTGTCGTCCTTTTGTTTGTACTGTCAACCTGTGCGAGCTAGGAGCCCAACATATGGCAAATATTTTCATGTAGTGTTGCGATACACTACAATATTTGTAGTATCTTAAAATTTAGTCAGGTAAACAGAAATTTACAGCTCTTCAGATCTAAACAGAGGTATCTGTAGTACCTCGAACTTCATCTCAGAAAAGGTTTGTATTCTTCACGTGAAGTAAACACCTCTCAACTCAACCCCACCTCTGCAAACGCACCCATTCCACTACCACCCCTACTCATACTTTCATTCAAACCCTTTCTCACATTTAATCAAACACTCTCACATACACACTCACGCACTCTTTCTCACACACTGCACACATTCGTGCCCTTACATAAACACGCCTACACACATACACAAACATATTCAAACATTCACACACTCAAAAACTAACATACTCACACTCTCAAACACAACCACTCTCGAACACTCTCACATTCACACTCTCACACTCTCTCATTCTCTCTCATATAGGGTTCATGGACATCAAGGGCGTTAGAGTCGAGAAATGATGTGGGATAAGGAACGAGAAGCAATACGGCGAAGGCCTTAATGGTCTTTTGAAGGAACCATCTAGATATACGCCTGAAGTGATTTCGGATAACCATGGGAAACCGAAATACCAGGGATCGAACCCATGTCCTTCAAAATGACAGGCTCCAGCGTTAACCACACCTTCCAGGCTTTAGAGGAAGACAAAAACTATGATATCAGATGAACTAAACAAAATTCGGAAAAGTTTCAATATTTGCAAGAAGACCTACATAAACCCAGTAACTGTCGACAAATCCATTAGAGATAACCAGCTAGATTCGATAATAACATGCAAATATATGACGATCATGGGTGGAATGTGTGTGTTACATCTCACGTAGAAGATTATACTATTAATACACCTTGTATTGGCTCAGTGGTTAACGCGTCTGACTGGAGATCTGAAGATCCCCGGTTTGAATCCCTGTCTTGGAAGGATTCACCTCTGGCACAGTTTGCTGTGTAATGTGAACTACATCAGAAACTTTCCGTGGTTCGGATTCTACATTAAATCTTAGGTAGGGTTACCGGGTTACGTTTGGTAGGGAACAAAGGAACTGAACACCCAACTTCCAATATCAGTCTAAGTATATCTCCTTCGGGAGGGTCCAACCAAACTTCGGATCGACTACCAAGCTTACATTTTTTACACCTTGTATGACGTGTCGTGTTTTGATACAAGAAAACATGTTACGTGGTAGAAACGATGAAAAATATATTATTATTCTGCTTTCCTGGTCACAATATTGCGACAGAGTAAACATAATAAGAGAGTTACCGGAGTAAATTTAGTAAGTTACAGGATGCTGAAACGAAAGGAGTCGACTGTTTGGAATATCATAGGAAAAAAATTTGAGTTATTTCATTGAAAACAAGACTGTTAACCATATCCATAACATAGTGAAGTATTATGCGCATATACTACCGTTTAAAAAAATACTTAATGTGTATCAGTGTATACACGAGCAAGAAGTGAAAGCTCCATTAATTTTTTGTATATACATTTTTTTATGTTTCTTTCATACTCGCTTCAAAGAACAATACTATAATTATTGCATTTGTACAGTAAATAGGAATTTTTAATGTTATTCTCGTAAACAAAAGAAACTAATATAAATAAACAAAAAGCACACTTAAACTATTAGTGTGCAATAATGGCGACTCCTCCGGATGTAAGTATACCGTCCGACGATGTAACGTGATTTTCAGTGAGTATTTTTTATTTTTTTTGCTTGGACTTTACGCCTAGTCGACAGCGTGGTCTTTAGAGGCGGGATGGGATGAGGGACAAGGAAAGGGAAGGAGTTATCCCATGAACTTCTTGAAGGAAGCATCCCAGCATTCGCCTGGAGTGATGTGAGGAAACCATGGAAAACCCAAATCTCGATGCCCGGACGGGGATTCGAACCCACGTCCTCCCGAATGCGAGGCCAGAACGTTAACCGTTCATCCACCTCGCTCGGTCAGTGAGTATTAAAACGATGTAAGCCCTAACATTTTCATACAGTTTAGGGGAACTCATTATATACATATATTCACACTTATACATACATGCATAGAAAACGTAACGCGTAACGCGAACGAACTCGAACGATGAATCAAATACTTACTGTTTAACATGAGCTCAAGTGACTCCGCCCATTAACGTAGCTGCGTGCATCAAAGCATCGTTAAGTGCGAATATGCTATGTTTGCTGTACTGTACAAAATTTTTAAAAAAAACTCATTTTTAAGGTGTTTTTGAATGTTGTTTTGAAATATTGCATCCTTTACTATTCTTCCTGTGTATAAATAAACCAATAACAATCAATATTCATGTTTGTTCCAAAAAGTTAGCGATGTTGTTTCGGCGTTCTTTCCAAAATGCATAAACTAGGGGAACAGTTGATAGAAATAAACGCCGGATGGCATTTTGGACCGGAAGACCGCGAAGGGTAGTTCGCCCGCGGTTTGACGGAGTTTCCTATTCGCCGCGCGTGCGCCTCTGTCATGCCTACCGTTAACCTAACCCGGTAATCCTACCAGGAAAATAAAATTTACAGTTTAAAGAAGAATCCGAATCACGGGAGAGTTCTGACGAAAGCTGTGCCAGAGGTGAAGGTCGGATTAAAGGCCTTTCAAAATCCCCACCAAAATAAGTTTTCGAACCGGGAACCTTAAGATCGCCAGAGAGTCACCAGACTGCTCATTACAGTTGGTGATGAATCATGTTTCCCTGATAGTATACAATTTGAAATTCTTTACGCGCTCTCCGAGTTGGTGGTAGTTACCATTTTTCTTTAGTTACCGTGGTTCTATTTAATTTTGGAAATAATCACCCTCCTCCATTAGAGTCTATCAGTCAACGTGACTGAAAATTGTTAAATTCGTATCTTCTTGCGCCGTGGTACAACATGATGCCGTAATGCGACAACTACTTAAACAGTGATCTGAGCAGAGTAATGTTTTTCTGGAGGAAACCACTTCTCAAACTGGTAACTATACTCATTACCTTTAATCGCAAGTACGCGTAGATGATATTGGATGTGACGACCATTTCAAACATTTGTTTACTGTGATTCCTAAAATCAATATGGTACAATAATGGAGATTTATTATCCTAGCCACAAGATGTACGGGTTGTTTGAATATTACGGTTTTGAAAAGAACATAACTGATCATTTTTCTTCGGATAGGTACAGACTACTATAATCTAACCTCAAAGTGAGAATTGAGCACAGCTGTTGACATACTGTCATCTGCGACATATTGGCGTTACATTAAGAGCGTTGCACGCTATTCGCCTACTCCCCCCCTCATCGACGTCCAGGGTTGGGGACAAGAGAAGTGAAGAAATTCTGAAATTGCCTTTTGTGGGAATCATCCCGGTATTCACCTGGAGTGATTTCGGGAAACAACGGAAAACCGAAATATGATTTACCGTACAGGGATTTGAACTTGCGATCTCCGGAATGTCAGATCACAGCGTTATCATTCTACCACTGCACTCGGTCTCTGCTATTTGATGTCTTGTTATTCCTTGTGAAAAGCATTGATGCAAATATGATGTATACGAAATATAAAATAATGACAATGATATACAGTATTGTTGGAAGCCATAGGTTGTTATGGAAGGGATGACTGTCTTTCATAACGGCTATGAGAAGTTTGTTTTTGCATACTAGAAAAATAATGTTACCTTGTTTAACCCCTTACTACGGGTTTTTTTATATTTTAGTGAAAAAAATGACACTTTTTAAGTCCAACGTCGTTAATTTCATGTAACTACTTAAAAAATAATAAATTATTTTTTGATATAAGTGTTTGTTCCATATATGGGACAGCATGCAATAATGGCTAACATCTTGTGATAGCAGTTTCGAGATGGATGATGCAACATTTGGAAAATATACAATTATATACATATATTAGCAGAACTGAGTATATTTATATAAAATAATTATAATTTCTATTCATTACAGTATACATTTATCAAAAATAACAATAATTCATTTTCCATTTAGTCTATTCGTTACAAAACTTGATGAAGCAGTTTCTCTCCTTGTTCAAGCACAATATGCACTGCTCTTCAGTCATGCTATATACGATTTTCCTTTGCAGTCTGGATACTTGCAACGACTATGGTTTCCCAGTCAGATGGGCATGTGATTTATCCCATCCTGTTGTATCTGGCGCTACGGAATATCCCGGAGGACCTCTCTTCTTACAGTCCAGCTGTTTTTGGATTTCATTACTTGACCAGCCACGTATCTTGGATAAGAATTTCCTTGTTTTACCGAGAGCATCTGCAACTGCTATCTTGAAATCAACTAGGAGCATTTACACCGTATTTCTTCTTCTCCATAGCAACCAGCTATTCACTCAAGCTAAACTACATATTGTGCCATATCTGTCACAGTTTACAGTATTATATGTATTCTAATGGACAAATATATAAAATTACCTCTTTTCCTCCTATAAATTTTATAAACACTGAAACCAAATGCTTAATGTATCAAATACAACCATTTGTATGACCGAACTTGGATGTAAACATCTCACAGCGCAAAGCAAAGATTCATACTACGTAATTCCTTACTCTCTCAATAGATGGCGTATTATATTTGCACAGCTCTTCTTGAATGTGTACCATGTCTACCCAACACACAGTTTCGAAATATACAGGGTGTCCAGAAAAGGACTCCCTGATTTCAAAATTATCTCGAAAACAAAGATCGATAGATGAATGCAGTAAACGGTATGTTTATTGTGACAGCTGTAAGAAGTGTATACAGCAGTGTGAAATAATAGTTACAAAAGCTGCTAACAGATGGCGCTGTACGCTCATATCAGCATACATAAGTGAAACAATCGTATGAAAACAATCTTTGCAAACAATCACATCACAATGTTTTCAAAATGTTCACCATTGGCACGTTTCAATGGTGGAACTGATCGCCCTGAGCTTCGGATCACTATTTAGGCATTACATATGGCGATTACAGCGCCATCTGTTAGCAGCTTTTGTAACTATTATTTCACACTGCTGTATATACTTCTTACAGCTGTCACAATAAACATACCGTTTACTGCATTCCTCTATCGATCTTTGTTTTCGAGATATTTAATTTTGAAATCAGGGAGTCCTTTTCTGGACACCCTGTATGATCAAATATGAGTTTCACAAATAGGAAAGTGTAATATGCCATATTCTGTCCAAGTATGCGGTAAGCGGTTCAAAACACCACTCGCAATAAATTCTCCTGTTAGAACGTTTTGGTAGTATTTGCTGTCGAAACGGCTAAGTTTCCTCAAATGATTTTGCAATGTTAAACTGAATGTCTGGTATTCAGTTTGCTCTCCACCTACGTATCAAGGTATATGAAGGTAATGGCCAGGTATTCGTCTCTATGGAGTTCACGGAGAAAAAGCTGTGTGACCGGAGCGCGAATCGGATAGGCATCTTACCTAATGCCAGGCCCTAACGTTGCCACTTACCCACCAGTATACGAGAGATGAATTGGTTTTGTCCTTCTTGGTTCTCAAATCCAACGCGTGACGGACTATACCCTGTTCACCGTCATCTGGCAGTTCAAGGTCATATTCCGCTCGTCCAGCTCCTCACCTCACCACTCTTCCCGTTGCCTGCCCCTCCCAACAAGCGGCTGTGTCCAGACAGGCGAGTCACAAATTTGTCAATTTCACATCTTGGGGGAAGGGCAATAGTTGACTGATAATATAAATGTTTAAAAAAACATAAAAACCGCATTCAAAAAAGCACACTCAAAACTTTAAAATAATTTTATACCTCGCATAGAAGAAAGTAAATCTAAATGGACAATATTTTACATTACTGTTATTGTAATTTTTACATTAATTAGTTATTTTTGGAGTCGGTTTTCGAGGCGAAATGAGGAGTACGAACAAAAATTCATATTTTACAGCATATAGTGAGGCAGATATTGCTATTGCGGGATACAGTTTAGGGGAACAAATTAGACAGTGTTTTAATCTGTGGTATGGCCTTGTTGGTAGTCAAGCCATATCTATGGCGTTATAGTGTCAGTTGGTAGGCTGCATCATGCAGTAAACGCCTTACAGTTAGTATAATATCGGCGTATCACCTGTATGTTTGTTTTGTTGAAACATGTTTCTAACATTAATTGTATGTAAGTAGTAACATAATTGTTATGTATTATTTTTATTAATTATTGTTTTTATCTTTTTGCTTTTCTAATAACTAATTAATGTAAAAATTTCAGTAAAAGTAATGTAAAATATTGTCCATTTAGATTTACTTTCTGTGCATTTTTGCAAAGAACATTGGAAATTAAAAGGTGTGGGGGTAAAGGGGACGAGGGATTCGGCTTTTGTATACCAAATGTAGACGATCTTTTCTTATTGATTTAAAGTATATGTGTGTAAATTTCTATTGATAGGTACGTATAAAAAACAATTAAGGTGTGTAGAGGCAAAGTGTTATTTGGTTTTTGTAAAGCTAGTGTTGGACAGTATTTTTCTCTTTATTTTTTGAGGATACATGTGTAGTATTCCATCAAAATCTGATAAAAACTGTGGGTATCTATAAAGAACATTGGAAATTAGGATGTGTGGGGGTAGAAGGGAAGAGGTGTTGGGATTCTTCAACCAAATTTAAACACAATTGATCTGTACATTTTAAAGTATACGTAAGCAAATTTCTTTCGGAATTAGATAGAACCTGTAGCTTTGTGTAGATGGAAAGGGGGAGAGGGGTTTGTCTTCTCTAAACCAAATGTAGATAGTATTTTTCTGTTTGTTTTGAAGTATACGTTTGAAAATTTCCTTCAGAATCAGATAGAAACTGTAGCTTTATATAAACAACATTGACAGTAATTAAAAGGGTAGAAAGGGGGATAGGGTTTGCGTTTTTGTGAAATTAATGTGGAGAGTATTTTTCTTTTTCTCTTTGTTTGAAAGTTTAGGCATGTGAAGTTCCACCGAAATTGGATTAAAATGTAGGTTTGCACAAAAATTAAGGGGTGTAAAAGAGGAGCTAGGGTAGTTTTTGGATTTTTGGTCAAAAAGCTTGTCCATAAGAAATACATGTATGTGCCAACTTTCATAAAAATCGGTCAAATTGTGCCAACTGTACCTTTTTAAAAAGAAAATTAAAAAAAAAAACAGAGGGGTGGAAACGGGGAGTGGTGTTCAGTTTTTGCAAACGAAAAGTTGACATTATTTTTATATTTTTTTATATAGTAAAAGTGTAGTAAGTTCTATCTAAATTTGATAAAAACTGAGTGTTTGTATAAAAATTAAGCGGTTTAATGGAGAGAGGAGGTGTCTTTTTGATTTTTTGGCCAGAAATCTTCTTCCTGAAAAAATACATATAAGCGCAAACTTTAATGGTAATCGGCCAAACGGTGTCGACTATAACTTTTTATAAAGAACATTGATAATAATTAAGGGGGTGGAAGGAGGGAGTGGGGTTGAGCTGTGGCAGACCAAATGTAGACAGGATTTTTCTCTTTATTTTAAAGTATACATGTGCAAAGTTCAATCAAAATCAGAAAATAAACGTAGGTTTGTATAAAATTAATTGGTGTAAAGGGGGAGATGGGGTGGTACTTTTAATTTTTTATCAAAAACCTTCTCCGTGAAAAATTACATGTAACTGCCAACTTTAATGCAGATCAGTTAAATGGTGACTACTGCAGCTTTGTATAAAGAACATTGACAAATATTAAGGGGGTGGATATGGAGAGAGGGGTTCAGTTTTTTCAATTCAAAAGTTGACAGTATTTTTCTCTTTATTTTTTACTATACATGTCCAAAGTTCCATCGAAATCGGATAAAAAATGTGAGTTTGTATAAAAATTATGGGGTGTAAAGGAGTAGAAGGGGTGGTTTCTCGATGAAATTCGTATGGGACCACTTTGGAGGTATACCATATCCACTAAAATAATTTCAATTAAATCGGTTGAAAATTGATGAAGATATCACTAAACATACATAAAAAAATACAGACGAATTGAGAACCTCTTCCTTTTTTTGAAGTCTGTTAAAAACTGTGATCGTCATATATTAAAATTACAACACAAATGATATGCCATAAATCGGTCAAACACCCTTCCTATAAATTTCAGTTTAACTAGAGTAGCGATCGTCTGGTGAGACATAAATGTTCGTCCATACCATAGAAAACTTAGGCATAAATCTCAGATTTTAATTGTAGGTACTTTTAACTAAGCGTCATGCTCATACTGGTGGGTTGCAACAATTATGGGGAAAGTAATGTAAACTCTGTTGTAAAAAGGAAATGGTAGAGTGATTCAGCAATGTTGGTGCAGCCCAAACCGAATGAAATTTATCTGGAGAACAAAAACAGACACATGTTCACATAGTAAGTGGATGCTTCATTAATACATTATACACAGATTTCTTATAAATTCTTTCATAATAACCGATTAAATTATGATTTATAATAATTCGTACCTTGAACCTTTAGTGTTGACAAATTATAAGCTACAAAAGCCACCATAAGTACCATTTTGATAATGCGGATAAGTTTTTAGTTTTTTCCTCGATTTAGGCAACACTTTGTCACTACATTATTCTGTGAGACATAATCTTCTGTACAATTTTTCTTAAACAAAAAAAATATATTTTAAAAAAATTTCTTCGTTGCCACTCAGCAGAGAAAAAGTTTTTCTATTCCATCATCAACTGTATTTACTATTTAACAGTCAAAATTACGATAGTCAAGACAGTAAAAACAACCGGTTGACAAAGCAATAATCGGAACGTGAATTAACTTCACTACAATACCGGGGCCGGATTATTTCCTTCATATAACTTCCGTCCCTCCTTCCCTTCAGCATCTGTCCGCAAAATTTATATAACATGTTTCTTAGTTCGTATTTCCAAATACAATCTAATTTTTTTAAATTGGTAAAACTTAGTTATATTTTATATGTGTTTCTCGGAGTATTAAAGTGCATTTACGAATTAAAACAAATATACGATCTGTCTCAAATGTATGTTTCGGCCGATAAGAGCAGCAGAGGACAAGCATTAAACACACTGTTACAATGCGGCAACGCTCTCCTAAAACCTATTTATTGCTCATTTCAGTTATCAGGAATATCCATTACCATTCTTCTCGAGATATATAGACAAAAGGTACCTAAATAGCTGACTGCACTGAAATCTGTAATTTTCTCTGGTGTCCAGTCCTCTGTAGTGCTTCCACCTGGAATGTTAATGTCTACCAAAACTGTGATACAATTTTTTCCACATTGAATCTAAGAACGTTACATCACTAACATTATACTAACTGATCTACCCAACGTTTATTGGAGTCTGGATTTGAAAGATCTGATTCCCCCCCCCCCGTTTGATTGCATTGTCGTAAACATTTTGCTTAAGGGGGAGAGGGGATGAGTGTTTGTAAACCAAATGTAAACAGTATTCTTTCCATTTATTTTAAAGTATCCGTGCGCAATGTTTCATAGAGAGCGGATAAAAACTATGGATCTGTATAAAAAACATACAAATATATACATACACACACGTATTTTTATATACAGAGAGATGAAACTGAAACATCCGTATCCAAAGGTCGTCATAAATCCTGCATTAAAGTCCTGTACCTTGTAGGAGACGACGTCAAAGAGAATCTTTATCAGTTTCTCATTTATTGTTGCTGATAAGAGACGATTTACATAAGAGAAAAAATATCAATGTTACATTAAGCAGCAGCAAATGTATTAGTTCATAACTTCATAACACAAACAAACTATAAAAACTCGCAAGATCTGTAAACTGTAGGTCAATGAGAGGTTCATAAGAACGTGTGTGAGAAATTGTGTGAAATATTTCACCACTTCACAATATATTTATAAATCAATGTAGGGATTAAATGGGCCCCGCTATATCTTTCCGTTGGATTTTAGACAGTAGTTTATGAAGAATTCAGATAATTTGGTGCTGTTTGAATCGGATGAGACCCGCAGTTGTTAGGTGGTTTTATTCCTTCCGTAATCTGTAAGGGGCCAGCGACAGACCCGCAATACGGCTTAGCCTTTTGTAAGGTGAGTCACAACGGGACCACTACATGATCGAAATATTACATAAAGCTTGACAGAATAGAGTCACAAGAAAGGCCAGTAAATCCATCATACAAAACCGTGGCACTTGGGTGAACTATTGTGTTTGCAAGAAATCTACTTATCTCGATTTAACACAGAAATTCCTAGACTACTCGCGTCATGCATGCTGAAACATCAACAGTCTGCAGTTAAATATAGAGACCTGTTACGATTTTCTATTATTTGAGGGCGTGTACAACAATTAGAAATAACCACATTTAATAACACGCCCCCTTATCTAAGTAATTAAAAAATTCTCCGAAAAAATATAAATAAAATTTAATGGTTGGAGCTTTAGTACTACATACTTTGACTGATTTAAATGAGGTACTGCTTTATAACGAGACTGAAAGCCTCCATCCTTGTACCAGTCCTTTAACTGCAAGGGAAGAAGAGGAGACTAGAATTTTTCTGGAACATCACACTTTCTGAAGTAGAAACAGGTCTACACATGCGGTATTTCTATACAAATGAACTGAAATTCGATAATAGAAGCAACATTTCTTGTTTACCAAACTATGTCCACCCACGTGCCTCACTTATATGACTGTGCTGCAGGCACATCTTCTAAAGAATGGGTTACTCATAGAATACGCGGACTAGAACACTGCACAGGTCCCCCAGTTAGGAAAACCAAGTTGTATAACCTTGTTAAAGCAGTATTGAATTCTTTAGTCCTTAATCTATATGTATAACGATGAATGTATGTTTGTTGGTTTCTTGGTTTGTTTGTTCTCCATACAAATCCACAGTTTTCATCCGATTTCGATGAAAGTTTGCACACTTATCCTTTGAAACAAAGAGAAAAGTAGTCTACATTTGATTAAAAAAATTTCTGTATAAATAATACATGTTGTCTTATAATTTCGAAAAATTACTGAACGGTGATAGACAGACGCTTCGGATGTGTAGGTCTCTGTACTGTCTTTCCATATAGCGGTCTAGTAACTGAGTGCTTAAAGCGCTTGCTTACTTCTGTTTGGATCGTGATCTCCGGTTCAAATCTCCGCAGACAAAGATTTTTTAAAACTGTTTTTATCGTAAGAGTCACAGCTGGACCGTCGGTTATTCGGATTGAATGTTAAACTGTATATATCACAAATTTAGGGGTTCAAAGCGAGGCAAATCGTAGGAATTCTTGCAATGCTGTAGGTGTACACTTTTTTACGTTATAATGATCTCTCAAGGGTTGTTCGCAGTCAGTGTGTGTGTGTGATCTGCAGTAATAATATTATAAATGCGGAAGTAAGTCTCTGTCTTTTTGTTACGTTTTGACGACTAAATGGCTATATCGATATTGATGGAATTTGACCAAAAAAAAACTCTGTAGGAAAGGCACAGGACGTTTTTACCGGTATGATTAACAATTGTAGTCACGAAATTTTGAGAACTTATCGAATGGTTACAGAAATATGTTTGAATTAATTCTCTTCAAGAGACAGGTTCGACGGTAGAGTGATATAGTGATAGCTTTCCTGTCATGTTATGTCGACACGGTGTTGTTTGGAACAATCCTTCGTTACCAACAACTTTCTATATTCAATTCTGGTAAATAAATTCTTAATTCACGCGTACTAAGTCGCGCGTATCAGTTAATATAATATATTTTAAAAGTTCAGAAAACGTGGAATGAAATTTTGTTACATGTGTTAAAGGCAGATTAGGTGTACGTTTAATCTAAAATAGAAAAGTAAGAAATTCGTGTTGTGCGAGAAACAGAAGTCACTAACGGACATTCATGAAAATATGGTGCCAGCATCAGGGAAAAGTACCTCGTCTTAGTGAACAATTAAGAAGTTGGAATCAAATTAAACGGGGCAGCACTAGCACTGAAAATGATTCACTCGCGAAAAGGGCAGTGGCGATAACCACTTTAGCAAATGTGGACACTGTACTTTGCAGTGTACTGAGGCGACGCACACTGGATCGGGGCCACGCAAGAGTCAACACCCCCCCCCCCCCCCCGTACCAGTCGTCTTGATTGAGGTTTTTAGGCGGTTTTCCGGTCATTAGGGCTAATAAACATCACATTTCACAAACAAAAATACACTTATCACATAGGTAACATATATACACATTTTTTAGACTGATGGCAATACTTCACTTCATCCATTAATACGTAGGCAGTGGGTATAAAATGTTTGGCGTCTCCTTGGGCATGCGGGCGTAAGCTCCAAGTCTGACCATGACAATAATGAGTAAAGGTAGCCTACACCTAAAGTTAGGAAAACGCGATGAAGAAGGAAAGGTTCAGAGGGTACTTGAGTTAGTGAGGAAATATATGGAAGGGTGTACTGTTCGCTAGATTGAGGACACATCAGGAAATTTAAGTTTAACTGTAACATGCATTCTGACAGTGTACTTGTACATGAACATATTTCGTGTCCATATGGTGGCAAAACTTTTTACGGAAGGGCAAATGGCAGTAGGAAATCAGGCATCTCTGGAATGTTTAGCTTTGTTTGACTACAGTGCAGTACACTTTAATGAACGATTTCTGACAATGGGTCGAACCTAGAACCAAAACAACACTCACGGCTGTTAGATGTAAGAAAGGTGCCTTTTCATTGGGTTCATGAATTTATAATAAATTACCCACAGATGTCATCCATAGACCGAAGTATAACCTGAAGAAATATCTCTCTGCATGACTATTAAAAACTATGATTCAGTGAATGAAGTCAAAAACTTTCACCACTTCATATAACTATAATTTATACATGTAAAAATATATGTAATATGACTTTATATGATGTTATAGTTAATATTTTTACAATGATCATGTGTATGTAAAGTATCTTGAAAAGACTATATTACTTGCGTTTTATTATTTCTCTTTCTTATGCTTTCATCAGTCTCTGGAATGGTTTAAAGCATTCCTCTACAACATACGTCTCAATTTTCTGCTTCATAAACTATAATCTTTGTCTACCTTTACAATTCTTGTCTTCGACCGTTCCCTTCACTAACAAATTAACCAATCCCGCATATCTTAAAATGTGAACCACCATACTGTCTTTTCTTTCTGTAAGACTCTTCCAAAAACTTCTCTCCTGTCCCATCATCTCCAAAATACGTTTATTTCGTACTTATTCTGCCCACTTAATTTTCAGCGCGCTTCTATAGCACCACGTTTCAAATGCTCCACTTTCTCTTCTCTCTGGTGTTCATAAAGCCCATAATGTGCTGTGTTTCCCACATAGAGTTTTAAAAAGTTCTTTCTGAGTGCTAGACCAATATTTTAAACTAAAAGATTTCTCTTTTCCAAGAATGCTCTTTACGCTCTGTTCTTTACATCATTCCTGCTTCGGCCATCAATTGTAATTTTACTTCCTAAGTAACATATTTCACTTACTTCATTGCATCCGATCCAATTTTTATATTTCATCTGCTATTATTGCTATCATTTCTGCTACATTTAATCAGTTTTATTTTGCTTTGGTTTATATTTAGTCCAAACTATTCCTTAAGTAATTTGTTCATGTCATTCAGTAACTTCTCAATATCCTCAGGCTAATCTGTTAACAGGATAATGCCATCAGCAAAACATGCATACTGATTTTCTTTCCTTGAACACTTATTCTTATATATTTGTGGTATATCATTACTCTATTGATTATTACTGTACATTATTAGGTATATGTAATATGATAGATATTTAATATGCTGTAAATATTCCATAATGTAAGAATCAAGCCAACTGTAACTTGAAGCCCCCACACTTAGCTTATGTGGTATTCACATCATAATATACAGTACGTTAAACCATATTAAAATACGTATCATTGTTTTTGTGAATAAAAATTCGAGAAAAAACTTTTCCACTTCGAATACTGCATTCTACGTTGCGTTAATATGGCAATTTAAAAAGCAAATACATGCAGAGCGAAACACAATATTCAAGCATTTTCGTCACTACTGTTATATTCTGTGTCGCAGTAATGAAAGTAATTTAATGAAAATAGAGTTAAACATTCTGAAAACACTGGTATAAAGGTTCTTTTGAAAACTTTTATTTTCTTAAATTGCCAACTTCTGAGGCAAAATGAATTCTCATATGAAAGGCCACGGGGAAGAACGATCATAATCCCACATATCACAATTTCCGAAATTCAATTTTCTAAGTTCCAAGTCAAACAAATTACTAAAAAATAGGTATACAAATATTTTTAAGCTTTGTTTATATTAATACATCATTTATTTTATAATGAGCAGTAAAAAATGACATTAAATGAATGGAACATGAACAGAAAATTTTCAAAACAAGAGGACCTTTGATCGATTTTGCCAGTTATGGGGTAGTATCAATTGGTGGGTCGTCTGCGTACTCAGTATCAACTTCGTCTGGTTCATACAAATCAAGGGCAGGAACTAGCGAATCGTAGAATGCTTGAGAGTAAGGATTGGTCAAGAACTATTTTAAATATAATAGGCCCTTCAATTTTGCTGGTTCCAGGGGCAGTTGTCCGTTGTATAGTTCTCTGAGTACGGTTGGTTCACTTTGTTTCGACGATTGTTGGTTTCTTGCTTCCTGTGCCTTGGTTCCCTACAAAAAGAGGCTGTAAGTAGCTTCCAAAATAGTTTGGCTTGTGGATAACGAATCTAGTCTCCTTTTGGTCAACCTGTAAAATTCTTATTGGCCGTGTAGGCATAGGGCACTTTTTTAACATAGATCCCAGGTCAATAGTTTGTCCAAGTTTCAAATTTGACGTCTGTGGCACAACTGATGACCGTGAAAGGTGTTGGTTTGACTCTGCTATTTCTGATGACGTCAATCCAGTCATTGGGTGTCTCAGATTTAGCATTAAGAAGACTCATATCCTTGTCACCCCCCATATAAGAGTGACCTCTTATTGGAAAAACTACGTCATTGACCATGTGACCCTGATCATTCTTGCCAGACGGAGCATGGAGACAGATCGTTATTCCCCGTCTGCTCGAATCTTTTCGCTGTTATAACTCAGGCACTATGCTCTTTCTTGCCTGAATGGTATCACATTTACAAACTATCTGTTATAAGCTACCAATTCCCAATCTAATCTCAACTTTGCGAAAAAATGGACTATGATCGTTTTTCCCCGTGGCCCTTCATATATATTA
This sequence comes from Vandiemenella viatica, assembly GCA_031002005.1. Classification (NCBI taxonomy): domain Eukaryota; kingdom Metazoa; phylum Arthropoda; class Insecta; order Orthoptera; family Morabidae; genus Vandiemenella; species Vandiemenella viatica. The sequence continues at coordinate 232,140,280 of CM061921.1, read as the reverse complement.
TTCCTATAAGGTGTTTTTTTTTTTTTTTTCCCCCTTCACACTTAACCAAATCCGATAAATGAGGTATCATTTTAATATTAAGTTCTCCACTTTGGTAACATGATTATTTGACAAATAAATTTTTCGAAATTGAACCCGTAAATGGTAAAATTATGAACAATCCAGGTCACGGGTATGCGATAGACTTTTCTGGAATCAGTAAAAAGTGATCACATTACCAATAGATGGCAGCATCAGATATCACAGAGATATTGATAAACTGTACGTTCAGATGGAAGACAAAATAATACGAACGCCTGTGAAAAAGTATGACGTATTTCATACCTGCAGTACAGCCACCTAGTGAGCGTGAAGAGGAAGGTATCAGTCTCTCAACAGCAGTCACCTGCGTTGCATGCGTCTATCGAACTGTCTGCGATAAGCTGAAATGTCAGACCTGTCAGAATTCCAAAGAGGAATGATTGTCGGAGCGCGTTTAAGTGGAGCATCGGTTACGGAAACATGAAACCTTTTGGAGTTTGCAAGGAGTGCGGTATCAGCCGTTATGACAGCGTACACGAAAGAGGGTAAGACGGAGTCCTCAAAGCACAACAGTGGCCGAAATTCAAAGCTTACTGATAGGGATAGACGGATCTTGATGCGCAAAGTAGCCCGAAAGTACAAGCAATTGTTATCCGAGATAACATTCGAAATGAACAGTAATCTCCAGGAACCCATTTCAACAAAAACTGTCAAAAGGGATCTTCATGCTGCGAGCATTTATGGCAGCAACTAATGCTTTCAATCGACGCCAGTGGTGCAGAGATCACAAAGGCTGGTCCCCACAACAGTGGCAACGGGTAATATGGTCAGATGAATCGTCATTCGCCATTTTTCAGGCGACCGGACGCGTTTATGTCTGGAGAACGCCCAGAGAAGCGTCCATCCAGCCTTTCGGAATTAGAGACAGTTCTGCAGGAGGAATGGCTTAATATACCTTTAAATATTGTCCATGACCTTTATGCATCTACCCCAAGTCGCATTAAATCTGTACTTCAGTCATAGGGTGGTCCAACTCCCTATTAATAAAGATTTTCCATTATTTCACAGGTGTTCGTATTATTTTGTCCTCACCCTGTATTTTCTAGAGTAAGAAGCTTTTCAAATGTTTTTGTTTCCTTTAGGGAAACGTTTAATCATTTATGATTGTTTAAGGGGGTAGGTACACCTAACACATACAAATATTTGATAAAGTTGAGATGTCATTTTCTCCAAATCTAATTAAATTTGAGGGTTCAAATTTCATAGCTACATAGAACTGTTATGGCTATATATAAAAATTGATTTTTTAAATAAAAATATTGTTTAACAATAGGATAATGTACCATCCAAATTGACAGTTAAAAACATATTGTTGTAAAGGGTTTTAAAGATAAGAGGCATAGTATTTGAAATTTTTCAGAAATGTTCTTTTGATATTGTAAACTAATATCAAGGCAACAAGTTGAACCTATAATATAACATATTTAACTCTATATTTTTTATTAATAATTTTTTTGTCAAGAAATTAAAATTTTTGCTTTTTTTTGCTTAAATATAAAGGCATATTTTTCATTTGGGAAAAGCTGCATAAACAATAATGGTTCATACTGTAGTACTTAGTATGTAGAAAATGTCCTGCAAATTTGAAAAAGATCTATACATATGGAAAAAGTTATCTTTAAAACCATTTGATGAATTGCTGTTTTGAGATATTTAAGGTTAAAGATTTGGATTACCTTCAAGTGCAGTAAGATTTAAATGGCTGTCAATCGTGCAGGGCATTGCTTAATCACACATAATTCCCACACTGTCAAAGATATTGAAATAATTTTTTCACTAAAATGAAGCCGAAACTATAAACTGTTTTTGTGAATAATAAAAAAAATCATTTTTTTAAACCTGATAAGTGTACCTACCCCCTTAATAAGACGTTGTAACTGTTTTGCTACGTACCTGTTTCAGTTGAAAAATAAATATTTGCTACATATTAACTTTTTCTTCCTTCATGCCACCAACCTCTCACGGGCGCCTAGTTTGGATATGTGACATTTTCCTTGCAGGCCAGCAGCGGTGTCGGCGTGTGATGCTGGCGAACGGCCGAGTGAGGGTCCGTAACCGCGGCCTGGAGGTTCGCTTCCGCTGCCTGACCGGCTTCCAGATCGTCGGACACTCGTTCGCAGCCTGCGTCAGGGGACACTGGTCCGTGCCCACGCCCATATGCGTCAGTGAGTACCACTCACAACAAAACAACGAGTTATCCATTTAACGGTTAATTTCACAATATACGTTTTCATAGACAAAATTGAAACCGTGTCTGTTTCATTTAATAAAAATAACAATTTTCTCAACTTTTGGATTAGTTATAACGAAAACCTGTCAGTTTGACTCTGCGCGTTATGACTCTGCCATACTATTCATTAGTAGGAGTTGAGAATGCTAATGGAAGAGGGTTGAAACTAAACTGTATTTCTCCAAACTTCTTTCACTTAATGCTGTATTCTCCGCTGCTAGATTTTCCTCTGAAAATTATTGCACAGCATCAGAAGTAACTGATATTATGAAGGGAATAGAATAAAGTTTTTGTTTTAGGATTTACGTGTCGTTGACGCCGAGGTAATTAGAGACGAGAAAGGACTGAGGTATTGCAGGATATTGCCGAGGATACATTTATTTCTCCTACTGTCTTCACTTTTTTTCACTTATGGCTTTACGCCTCGTCGACGTCAAGGTTATTAGAGGCGGGATGGGATTTGGGGCAAGGAACGGTAAGGAATTTGACGATGGCCTTTTGAAGGAAACATCCCACCGTTCACCTAGAGTGATTTGGGGAAACCATGGAAAACCTTAATCTGGATGGTAGGACAGGGATTCGAACTATCGTCCTCGCGAATGCGAGGCCAGAGCGTTTCCACTCTCCCACCACGCTTTATTCCGGGCTGCTAAATTTCTCTCTTGAAATTACTGCGGAATATCACCAGCAACTGATATTATAAAGGAAATATAATGGGATCCATTGGGAGACAGGAGGAGGGTGAAGAGTGTTGGCAGTGGTGATGAGGCGTGGAAAGATATTGGCGGAAGGATTGGGAGTGGCGCAATGTAGGGAAAAGATGATAGTGACCACAAGCTGGCACTCGATTTCAAGCATTAGGATCTGGGAATTTTAGCTTTCGTAGGTAAGGGAGTCAGGAATTGAAATAAATTACCAAAGGAACGGGGAAAATGGTGTGTAGGAAAATTGTCACAGGAGCGTGCGCTCTATAGCAACTAGCGAGCATTGCAGATGAGCGGTAACGGTCTGGCCTTGCGTTCAGGAGGACGCGGGTTCGAATCCCAGGCGGGCATCCCGAATTGGGTTTTCCATGTTTTCCCCAAATCATTCCAGGAGAATGCCGAGATGCTGCCTTCAAAATTCCATGGCCGAATTCCTTCCCTTACCTTGTCCCCAGTCCTTTCGTGCCTCTAATGTCCTCGACATCGACGAGGCGTAAAGCCATAAGAAAAAAAAGATCCAGAGCAATTAATCTAGATTAGGTCGAGATCATTAGAGGCAGGAAAGGACTGCTGGCTAGTAATTGGAAGCATTGCACCACACTGGCATTAAGCCGGAGCAATTTCTGGAAACCATGGATAACGGACATACGGATGGCCGGGGATCTTAATTCATGTCCTCCCGAACGCCAGACCCCAGCGCAAAAATTGCAATACTCATTAAAACCTACACAATGTATTACTCGTACGAATTACCAGTATATAGTTGACTCCACGCCTAGGAAAAATTTTAGTCAAAATAACTTTTTTTTACAGATAATTGCTCTGTAATAATTTTGCTAAGCAGTATAAATAAGAGCAGCAATTACACAGCGAATTAAATTCGTTTCTTTAAATTTTTCTCTACGGCAATCAGTTACTGTCAGTAAATATTTCTAGAAGTAAAGATTAAATTTTTTTCGGTCTTTTCGCTTCATCGATGCCGAAGTCACTAATGGAAGGAAGGGGTTGAGGACAAGGAATGGGAAGGAATGTGACCATGGCCGTTTGAAGGAATCATTTGCCTGGAGTGATATGGGGAATCAGTGGAAAACCATAATCTGAATGGTCGGAAGGGGATTCGAATCATCGTCCTCCCGAATGCGAGGCCAGAGTGTTGCCGCGCACCCACACGCTCAGTATATATAAATAATGGTGATTCTGTTCCTGTATTCAATATATTTCCAAGAGTGGCCACCAATGTCAATTAATCTGATATCACCGAGCGTGGTGTGTGAGCGGATAGCGCTCTGGCCTCGCATTCGGGAGGACGGCGGTTAGAATCACCGTCCGGGCATCCAGATTTGGGTTTTCCATGGTTTCCCCAAATCACTCCAGGTGAATGCCGGGATGCTTCCTTCAAAAGGTCATGGCCGAATTCCTACCCGTTCCTTGTCCCCAGTCCCATCCCGCCTCTAATGACCACGACGTCGATGAGGCGTAAAGCAACAAGTAAAAAAAAAAAAAAAGAATCTGATATCGCAGGAAAAAAAAGCATACAAAAGTTATGAAAATCTTTTTCACTGTGTTCAGATGATGATATCAAAACTCAAAAAGAACTAAAATACTTTTTTTAATGTGAATAAATGCTTTGCTCAGAAAAATTTCATGTCTGATTCAAAATTTTACAGCTTAAAATGAAATTTGTTATCTGATTTAGTTTTTTTGTAAATATCACAGAATCTTGTTCCAGTATTAAATGCAAATTTATCTCGGTGTTATGTTGGCATTTTTCTTTCGCTGTGATGGATTCCTCGAAACTCGCTCCTTCTTCAAAACAATGGATTAATTGAAATATTTATAGATTTTAGTACAGAGATCGAACGAAATCACCAATGTACCCTTTCTAGTGTGTGTGTTTAAAATTAATACGATGATGATATGAAAAGGTATGGTGTATAATTATTAGGGGGCCATATACCATGACTGAGAATATAGGAAAAATTGGAAAGCTTGATCCAGATTTTTTTAAACTTCTGCTCAAGGTAAGTCATATAAATTGTGCTCCGTTTGCAAGGATTGGTTCAAAAGCTTGCTAAAAATTATATTAAACACATATTTATAAGCAGATGGGTTTATTTCTCAGCGCAGACTGAAGTGTCAAAAGTGATAGGAAACCTGCTAATGTCGTGTGGGACTGGCGATATAGGTGGCCAAATCATCCGCTGGAATTTTCCAGAATGTTCCTCAAATCAATAGTTAACGATTTTTTTCCCGGTGACATGGCGCATTGGAGAAGTCCATCGTTGTTTGGGAACATGAAGGCTGTGAATGGTTTCCAAGTAGCTGAATATAACCATTTCCAGTGAATGGTAGGTTTAGTTTGATCAGAGGTCCCAGGCCACGCCATGTAAATACAGGCGAGACTCACGCGCCAGGAGTTCTGTTTGGAGCTCTGAAAGTGTCCGTGTAAACTCAGTTTTCAAGAGTTTTGGTGTGGCGTGTGGAGTTTCCGCCGGATTGAAATGTTTTATTGGACGCTCCAAGCTGGCGTCATCCAGTTTTCACATCGTTCTCTTCTTGTGAGACGTTGTTATATTTATACGAGCGATTAACATGCTCACAAATCAAATCAGAGAAACAGTACAATAATAGCATGTGCTGCTTTAAACATTTTTTTTTCGTGCAAAAGGAAATACATAAATCAAAAGTGAAAATAAAGCCTTAAAGTATAGATCGATATGGACATTCGAGAGAGCTTCCAGATGAACTTAAAGATGAACTTAAAAATTATTTTCTAATGGAAAATTTGACAATATCTGATAGTAGCTCCACTTATACATAAAAAAAAGCTACAGGTCAACGTTTGGCCGCTATTAATTTTTTTAAACATGCCAGGTGATTTATACGACTTTCCTTATTAGACCGCAAACTTCCCCCAAAACTTCAGACTCCGTAATACCTGTTTCAACATTTCCGTTTTGTTCTGAATCTGATGCAATATTGGTTAGAATTTCTGTTGGGTCTTCTCGATCTCTAATAAATGTTAAAAGATCAAAATACCTCAGATTACGTTTACATGTCTTTCTTCGGCAGCATCAGACCTATTGCATGAATATGTTTGTTTCCCCAAATATTCTTGCATTCCTAGAAATATTTTAGTGATAATACATTTTTTTTTAATTTTGCAATTACACAAGCATACATCCTACAGAATTCTGCTAAGTTGTCATACAAACCATATTTGTTTTTTTGTTTTTTTTTTTTTTACCTCACGTTATTTTTTCTTCAGGTACAGGACCCATTTTAACCCAACCACAATCGCTATAGGTTTAAAAAAAAAATAAAAACCACTTTGGTTTGGTGTTATCCCTGCACCAATAATATAACTGAAATAATTTCTAAATATCGGAAATATGTCTTGTGGACGTGAGGTTACGTTCGCTGAAATCAACAATCAATTAATACCTGCTGTGAGTTGTAACTCTTGATCATGTATTAAATAACATGTTCTCTGAAACATAATGATGTTATATTTCAATTACCTTGAAAACAGATAGAAAAAACAAGTAGGTCTTTCTAATGCCAAAGATATTTAAAGTTCTTATTTTTGTCGTTATCTTACTTAACTTTCCACAAACATGGAAACTCTTGTAGGGTTCTACAAATTCTTCTAAATTATCTCACAACCACATTTTCAAACTTTTAAATTTATAATTGTTAATACAGTCTTAAACGTAGTGAAATCACCAAGATCTTCAAACTAAAAACGAACAAATATTGATTTATCAAACTGACAATTGCACGTGTAAACGCTAGACAATTTTAAACCTGCGCGCCAGATGTGCGCATTCGGATCGCGCGTCGTGTCTCCCTGACCACAGAGCATTTGTGTACGTAAACATGGAGGAAGGAAATATATGGAGGAGAAGTGACGTTAAATCTGTGAAGCAGGCTCTAAACTCTCGCGCATGTGCAGTGGCGGCAGCGGCGATATTGCGATTCCAAACAAATGCGATGTTCACATTGTGTTAGATGCTGTGATTATTTCATTTTGTAATGTGTATAAGTGTTTTATAATGCCATCTTGTGTTGCATATGGTTGCACAAATAGGCAAGAGAGGAAAGAACCTGGAATATCATTTCATAAGTAAGTTGAATTCTAATTATCGTTGTTGAAGTGGGCGGTAGGTTTTACAAACTTCGGTGCCTGTCTATAAATATTTAGTCATAGCTCTCAATGGGATGACTTTGTTCTCAAATTTTTGTTGGTATAGTGTAGAAAATCAGCATACCTTGCTATTTTGCACATAATAGACTAGCATTACTTTTTAACGAGTGTTGAAAATGAGATTTAAAGGGGTGTGTTTTACATCGCGATTCAGTGAATTTAGTATTGCTCTTTCTTTCGTCACGTTCCAGTTTATACTGACAGTGTATAATGAAATTAAATGTGTTAAATTATGCTATGCAATCTAGGAATCTTGATGAAGCAAACGATTTTGTTACTGCAAATACAGTTTGCGATTCAAATACGCGTGTGTGGGTATGTCTACATTGTTTGATTCTGTTGCGGCAATTTAATGGAGATTGTGGTTAGGCCTAAATGCAGTCTGTACCAGAATGGTTTTGTTGTTCCATAAGGGACAAAGAATTGATCTATTACTGTTAGTAATTTCATGAGTACCAAGTTAGTGACAAAACGTATATCGCAATGAAACTACCTCCAGCCATTCCTAATTAAGCTTAGGATGTATGTTAACAAGATAACTATTTTTATTCTGGTCTATGCCGCATTTCAACCTAACCACAAGTGGTAGTAAAAAAACTGAAATATCCATTCTGCATGTAATTTATTGTAGCTTTGGCAGAATTAATTTTTGGTCCAGGCCGCATATCAAACCAATCCCAGTATATCCCGAAAACTAAGCAAGATATCGTAAAATTTCATTCTTTATTTTAGATTTGTCTCGTCATGTTACATAAGAATCGATCATTAAATTTGACTTTTGTGAAATTTTTCTTCTGCATTTCAACTCAAAGACACCTCAGTTTTGAGACAGTATATCTCGAGAACTAGGCGAGATATGGAAAATTTTTATTCTTTATTTTTTATTTGTCACATCTTTTTAAATAAGAATCATTCATCAAATTTGACTTTTACAAATTTTTTCTTCTGAATTTCAACCAAAACCATTTCGCATTTGAGACAGAATATCTCGAAAACTAAGCAGGATATCAAAAACATTTATTATTCATTTTTTATTTGTCTCATCGAGTTACATAATAATCCATCACCAGATTGCGGCGTCACGTTTATCCTAGAGTCCCCTTGAAGTTTTTGTACATATTCTCCGTGTCTGTATGGAAGCGGCCATGCCCCCCCCCCCCCCCCCACTCCTCCTCCGCCCGGCTTCACTTCAATGCGTGGTGAAGGTCTCTTGCGTCGTCTCCGTATATTTCCTTCCGCCATGTACCTAAAGAAGCTGTTGAGTGTTGCTGCTCTTTGGCGCAGTACTGAATGTCCGTCTACATTGACGTCGCTGGTCTCGGTCATTACTTAAGAGTGGTCGGGCACTGTCTAGTCCATGGCGGGTGGTAAGGCCGGAAATGATATATTCACATCACACTTAACATTATAGATCGAGAAATCGAGGGATGCTGAATTGAGTAACCATTTCCGAAATGGAATGCTCCGAGCTTGTAGTGCCAACTACCATCCCGCGTTCAGAGTCATGCAGTGATAATCACGTCAGAAAACCTTTCACACGACTCACAAGAGTGCAAATGAAAGCCTTAACACTGCAAAGAACATTTATAAGTTCCTTCCGCGGTACTATCGCCATCTGGATAAGTTCAGCTTCCTATCCCATGATCTGGCACTTCAATTGGGTTTCCATCAAACGCCATACACTTGGTACATGCAATTACCAATTTTTTTACCCCATCAGAATAATAGTTTATTTTGCACCCTGCAAACTATTTATTCGCGATACTGATGGCATGGTTTTTCGTCGAAAATTTCTTCCAATCTTTCCACATTACGTGACCTTAAATCCGGAGGCTAGGGTTAGTAAGAAAATCATTTAAAACCCTAATTTTGCTATTGCACCTGTTAATGTCCTGAAGTGCCAATCTTGACAGTTTTTAAGCGAAGCCTGCTTCAGTAACTTCTTTATAAGGTTATAATTTTTTGTGTGTTCCTTAAAGCCTATTAAATGATGAAGTTTAAGCTTTTAAGATACTTGCCAGAATCCAGTGAAACAACAGCAGAATCAGAAAATTTACTGTAAGAAAATCATACTCTGATCTTTATCCACGTTTTACAACTAAGTAATTTGTCATTTTCTTTTATAACTGATAGCTTATTTAGTGAAAAAAACCTCGAATGTGGCTCAGTGTGCTGATTCACTGTACACTGGATCGGAGAGGCACAGCGGGGCCAGGCATGAACTAAGGCCTCTGCGTACAAGACGTCTTCACTTTGGTTTCTAGGCACCGAGCGTGGTGGTGTAACGGTTAGCGTTCTGGCCTCGCATTCGGGAGGACGGCGGTTCGAATCCCCGTCCGGGCATCCAGATATGGGTTTTCCATGGTTTCCCAAATCACTCCAGGTAAATTCCTTCAAAAGGCCATGGTCGAATTCCTTCCCATTCCTTACCCCCCAACCTTTCTCGTCTCTAAAGACCTCGCTGTTAAGAGACGTAAAGCAGTAAAAAAAACTGAAAACCACACCTGTACATGGTGATATTCATCTACCTTATTCACTTTTTCGTTTTGGACTTGACTTTAGTCCCCAGTCCATCCTGTCTATGCCCTGTATTTATTTTGCTATAACATTTTACAGAAAAATCATAAACAAACAGAACTGTAAAGGATGAATAGTATGTAATACAAAAAAAGAAAAAATGCCCTTTTTAACGTCACTGTGGTGCAGTTAAATTGAAAGTCAACATCAAATATTTGGTGAATACCAGTTTGATAAAAGATGTTATGTCATAACCAGGCGTTCAAATGTATAGCAATATTGATTCTACTTTTCGCTGACAGCAACTGGAAAGAAAAACATGTCGTCGGAATGTTTGTTTTTTTCCTTTTGGGTCCGACACTGAAGCGTACGTATTTACCTTTCTGACTGGCGTTTGAAGCCTGATACGAATATGATTACTCACCATGGAATAATTCCAGACGCTAAACGTCGTTGTTCATCACTATACATCACTGCCTAATTATTTCGTACCCTTGCTGTAATCTGTATTTTTCGCAGATGAAAATGATACCAGTTATTAAATTATGGAACAGTGCAACCTAACAGTACCGCATTTTCCGTTCAATATGTATATCGTCTATAATGACTGACTAAATCTCTTCCTAAAGAAACAAAATTATAAAGTGATCTATAGGTTTCATTCCTAACTCGTTTTAATAATAATACTTACAGTCAAGAATGCCGGGTGGAGAGATTTTGTACTAAACGTTACCTGAGGGTTCTGTTTTCGCGCACCCGTTCTAAATCTATAGTGAATGAAACTTTGAAAATCAAGGAGTATCATCAGCCTCAACTACCATGCATCTGCCATAGTGAGTATTTTTGGATTATTGAATTAATAGACATTTTCTGGCAGTTTAATTCTTCTTACTATTATGGTACATGATGAAACCAATTAGCTTCACGGGATACCAGTCTAAGAAATGATTACAACCCTATGATAGGGAAAGCTAAAACAATGTAGTTCTGAAAATTATTACAATGGCTGTTACAGCTCGTACAATAAAGTTCAAATCCCGCTTGTTAGACAAATATAAATTAATCTGGTGCTTGAAGATCTCTCAGGCATGCGGCCGGATCAATTGATCGTAGTTCAACCAATTTTCGGCGGCGTTGCGTGCCATCATCTTCAGGTTGCGTCTGCTGACCAGCGTGAGGAGCGCCTTCCAGGACGCGACTGTTGGGCCACCCGCCGCCCGAGCCATTCTCGTTCTTCCTGAAACAAAAAGAACAGTGTATGCTGGAGGTTGTTGTCTTTCGACATTTCCTCCGCGGGGATTAGTAGATGGGGTAAAACTTTGCCTGGGGTTTGTCGTTACTGTTGGCTAGTTATTGTTGTCGTAGTTTGTTGGGGCGTCTTTTGTCTAAAAAGTCAGATACAGTGGTCTTCTGTGTCGGCCTGGACGAATTTCATACCCGCCAAGCACGCTTATCAATGGATTAGTGCTGGTTTCCGGCTTCTTGTAGAAGGCAGTGGCCAGCACTCGGTAGCGGTCTCTTAGGGGCATGATGCCGGTGGCTTCATGAAGAGCCGCTGTCGGGAAACGGGGGGGGGGGGGCAGGTGTAGGGCACGTTTAAGTGCCCTGTTCTGGATTACCTGCAATCGAAGCAGGTGTTTTTGAGCGGCATATCCCCACACTGGGCAGGCGTATTCGAGGAGTGGCCTGACCAGGGTGAGGTATATGCGCACTCCCAGGGACTGTGACAGTGCACCGTTCCTGTTTAGGAGGGGGTAAAGCTCATTTAGCCTGGCGCTGGCCCTTCTACGCACATCGGTGAGCTTGGAGTCCAGCACTACCCCGAGTTATCTCAGTGAGGTACTCCAGGTAATGTCGGATCCGTGCAGCCTCAGCAACTGGGCCGGTTGGCTGCTATTGCGTGGGCCGTACTTCCTCGTGAAAACGATGGCCTGGGTTTTGGTGGGATTGACGTCAATGCGCCACCTCCTAGCCCAGGCCTCCGTCTTCTGGAGGACTCCTTGCAGTCGGGCGGCGGCGACGGCCTTACTCCTGCTACGGGTGATGTAGGCCGTGTCGTCCGCATACGTGGCGGTCTGTACACGGTCTGCCGTTGGTACGTCAGCCGTGTACAGAGTGTACAGGATGGGGCCTAGGATGGACCCCTGGGGGTCTCCTGCAAGGATGTTTCTGTTGCCTTACTTGACTCCGTCCACCTTGACATGGAAGGTGCGGCCGAGCAGGTAGGACCTGATAAGCTTTACCAGTGGCCCCGAGCAGCCCTGCTGGTAAAGCTTCAGTAACAACCCAGAGTGCCAGACCGAGTCAAAGGCACGCGCTATGTCCAAGGACACCATAGCGCAGTACTCTTTGTGTACGAAGGCATGGGTTGCTGTTTCCACAATGCGGAGCACCTGTTGGGTGGTCCAGTGTCCATTGCGGAAACCGAACTGGTGGTTGGGCTGGAGACTGCTATCTGAAATGAAGGATTGCATCCTCTTCAGGAGCATCCTCTCAAAGACTTTGCTGATCGATGGTAGGAGACTGATGGGCCTGTAACTCTGGGGGAGACAGGGGTTCTTCCCGCTCTTGTGGATAGCTACTATTTCAGCATGTTTCCACCGTTGCGGTAAGACCCCTGTCTGCAAGATGCGGTTGAAGATGTCTGCCAGAAACCCGTGGGCTTCTGGTGGCAGATTCCTCAGGCATCTGTTCCCGATCCCGTCGTGGCCAGGAGCCTTGTTTGGCCGGAGCCTTGTAAGACAGCTGGCACCTCCTCAGGGGAGACGACTGTTGGGCCAGACCTCCTGGGACGGTATTTATACCTTTTTGACCCCCACTCCCACCGCAGTACTCCAATAGCGGGGGTGGGGGTGGTATTGGGGGTGGGGGTGGTATTGGGGGTGGTATACTCCGACGTGTCGAGCAGTGATCTTCAATCTGCATGCCACCCTCGTCGCATAATGTGCCTTGGCTTTGGTGTTTGCGGAGCCTCTTAAGTGCTGGGTTCCAAGATTGGTTTAGTTGGAAACCACTGTGTTTGTTGATGAGGTTGCGCGACGATTGTGGCATGCAGACTGAAGATCACTGCTTGATGCGTGGGAGCACACCATCCCTACCACCGCTATCGAAGAGCAGCGGCGGGAGTGGAGTTCGATGGGCATAAATAACGCCCCGGCAGGTCTGGCCCAACAGTCGCGTTCTGGACTGCGCTCCCCACGCCAGTCAGCAAACACAACCTTAAAATGATGGGACGTTACGCCGTCTAAAATTCGTTGAACTACGATCAATTGATCCAGCCGCATGCCCGAGAGATCCTCAAGCATCAGATTCGCCGTGAAAACCTACGATTACATATAAATTAATCTGTAAAGAATGCGAAAAACTGCTTAAAAATTTACAGCGCCTGTCGGAATTCCAGAAAGTTACCGTGCTAACGCATAGTGTAGTGTTTTAATATGTTGTTCGATCACTTTACCGAAAATCGTTTTTTTTAGTATCACCGTATCAGAAAAGGGGTCGGGTGCCACTTTGAGGTTAAGAAATAATTTTATAATAGAACAGTAGGCACACGTTCTGAGGCTTACCATCAAATCTGTACAGTATATTTTTACGGTTTTGTCTTCCATCAATCATTACAGTTTCTGTGGATATGCGCATTCAGTATTCAACGATACTTATACTCTAACAGCAAGCACGTTTACAGTTGCCACTGCTACACATTTGTAGTATGCCTGAAATACACACAAGCAGGTTAACTATTTATAGTGGCAATGTACTACTTTATTTCCATCCCACAGTGAGCAAGCGTGGGAGACAGTCTCGCTGAATCACGGCACCAACCATAGAGATGATGATTCCTACTGTTGTTGTATTTGGTGAGCCTCCTCTGGCCCACAATGGCATATCTGATACCGTCATAATGATGGTAAAAGACGAGACGGTGGTATTTTATATCAGTCGATTAACATTAAAACAAGGGAAGAAACCAATGAGAGCTCGGTATTCTCCTTGCGCTGATGGAATTCTGTGGTTGGTTTTCAATTTCGCCTCCAACTTATGAGGCATTTTGTTTTGCGGGTATACCTACTCCAAGAATCTGGGGTCATCGACTACCAAGCTAGGAAGCCTGGCTTCCCTAGATGACTATTCTCTTACTACTTACACTTTACCTTCAAGATTCTCTACTGTTCTCTCTAATATATATATATATTCCTAAATATTGTTTTTGAAGAGCTTATTGCTTGACGATTGGAATATGATATTACATGAGCTATGGTTTTCCTTTATATAGTTCTGTAAAGTACATACTTTAGTGAATACTGAGTTATTAATACTTATGAAGTGGGTGGATTATTTCATTTTCAGAAGTTATTATATATAATTGTTACTAATATGATGGTATGAAAGGTAAGAGTATAACTAAAATAATTAACTGGACTGAAATAATGAATACAACAATATTTAATTACTATAATGCATTCCAGGGAATTCATTATATCAAAATGAATAGTTCATGTAATTGTGGCGTAGTTTGATTTTAACAAATCACTGTCACTGATTAGATAAAATGAGAATCTTTTCAATGTTAATACAACAAGACGTTCGACAGATGATCGTTTGTTGTGGACAAGAAAAGGCCGGCATGTTACGAAATTGTAGGAATCAGCTGACCTGCATCAGCTTGCGGGCAGCAACATGTGTGGAGCGCAGGACAGATAGGATGTCACTGTTAGGCTAACAATCAAATCAAATCCCCCACCTATCTACCAAGCTGCTTTTCGGAGACGTAATTCAATTGACGTTGTACATATCATAATTCAAAAGCCTCTCCCATGTAGTAATTTAGCTAGCTTCTACTTGTGTCCTTAACAAAAAGTCAACTTTTAGTTACCACGCAAAAAAGTAATGTCAGTGATAATCCGAAACACCACGCCTTTTGACGCGTTTATCGGCATCCGGGAAACAACAAGCTTTCCAAGTACCGCGTTTTTCCTCCACTTTGTAGGCTTACAACTCAAACCGCTAAAATTTGAAACGTGACTACCTACAGAGACCCGGCGCTTATTAATAACATGTGTCATTGCAATCTACCGAAAGCTCCTTGGTTGAGTCCGGACTAAAAGCGTTGGAGACCGTCCCTTCATCCTTAAGAAACGGATGAATCGCCTCACATGTCAATTTATGCTAAAGTTCCGTCCATATTTAAAATACTTCCATAAATTCTTACTACCAGTAACCATTAAGGCTTCCCTTTAAGCCTTTTATAGTCATCGGCAAGTATTTTGCGCCTACTGCATTGTAATTAGAATGTTCTTGCGGCGTAATGTAACATTATAGTATATTGGAATTTTAATTGCCTCTATTTCTTTAAGTCTGAGAACAATTCTGCACTGTTAGTTATCTGTTGAATTTCGAATGGAAGGACATATGAAGAATAAATCTGTATCCATGGAAATAGGATGAATATACATTCCATTCTACTGCATAAAAATATGTAACATGTTTGGTCCGTTCGTGCTGCTCTAAAATACCCCCTGCTTTGCTAAGGCATATGTAAATTTCAGCTATTTTTTCTTATTAATCTAATTACTTCCCAGGCCACACTCGTTAAACTGAAGTCCCCATCAATAATAACCATTATACGCTCACGTCTTAACTCTAAACACGAATTCAATTTATCCACAAGAACCTCATCTTCACTATTCTTTCTTATGGCTTCCACACACGAGCGATCCATCTGGCACCAGGCTATTTCGCAACATTTCATTTAGACTCAGTCCAAACTAGGGGGTCACACTCGACAGCATCAACCACGGCGAGCCAGGCCAGTTGGTGACTACAACTTTCTCCAGTCCGGCCCTGGCAGTGTAGGGGCTAGCACGCTAGCCTTACCTTTTAAGGGTAGGCGGTTCGAGACCGCCATAGGGCCTGGGTGGTTTTATTTTAGTGTTATGTTGTCCTCAAAATTGTATCCCAAAATTACATGAAAGAACCCTGGTACAATACTTAGTATAATATAAACTGGAGCTGGATAAAATAAAACTTTCGCTAGGGTGTATACACGTAACGGAAAGTTTTAAAAGAAGTCAACAGTCATTTAAAACAATTTTTTCACACTTAATTTTAGTTTACAGATGGAATAAAAACTTAAATGCCTCTTACATGAATTATTAAAAACAATTATCTTAAACGATGAAAATTAATAATAAAGTAAAAAGCACAAAATACCGGGATATTCAGAAACATATGGAAAGGCTAAAATACAGTAGTGTAAGTAACTTTTCCTTGTTTTATAGGAATTATAATGCAAAAATATTGTAATAAATTCTGGAACGTAAAAGTTGTGATATTATAATTTTAGTGGTGTCACTTGGAATCAAATTTGTCGCGTGCCATGCCTGGATCTCTAGCAATATCGGCGGAGGTGAGGCAATGTTGAGGCAACTGTGGCGTTAGTGGGTCACATCAGCAGTAATTGCGTATATAAAGGAGGCCACAAGACAGTGGTTGGTCGAACTGGGTCGAACGTGGTCGGTCGGGGACGTCGCACGGAAGTTATTGCCGGCCCGGGCGGGCCAGCCCGGGCCCGAACACCGGACTCCGAAGCCTCGCCACTGCCTCCGCCCTCTGCTCTGCTCTAAACCTGTAAGCATCTGTAGCTATATCTACTGGGCCATAGTACCGTTCTATGTATCCTGTCGAGACCTTATTTATCTTTCTTATTGTTCCTTTCATAGAAAGGGTTGTAAATATACTTCTGTATCTTCCACCGCTGTTTCATTAATAGCAGTAATAGAAGCATGCATTCCCGCGCTATAGACCTTAACAGTGATTAGCTCCCTCCGAGTAGTCAAGCTACTCGACTAATTGCTCCCATAAGTACCTACCCTGCGACCCAAGCCATTCGGCAATACCAGGGTTAGCTATAGCCACTGTAGAGGCGTTTCTCGGAGTTCTAAGAGAACCGGGAACGCGACAAATTGAACACGGAGGCTTGAATTGAATTAAATATGTAGAACAGTTACATTTTACTGCTGACAAAAATTACTTAAACCAGTGTTTATTTTAAAGAAACCGATTGAATAACACTGCTGCGTATGACTTACCGCAGTGTATTTATTATCAAAACTGATATAAAGTGAGATTGCCTAACGCCTCTTGAATTGTTTCTTTGGAATCCATTATGTCTTTAAAAATACTTTTCGGAAGTGCGGAATTAGTCAACACGCAGAATACGTTTACACAGCACGCAGAATGCGTTTACAAACACAGTGATTTAAGTATGAATTACACCAGTATGCTGATAAACAAAGCAGATGTTTCGTTTATTACTATAATTTCTGGTTCCTCCTGTTGGATGTTGAATGAAGATCTGACTTGCTTCACTTTTTTGCTAAGAGATTGAGAAATTGATTTATCTACAATGGTTTTTAACTTACGCCACTGTGACTTTATTCTATCCAAATCGAGCTTGTCTGTGTGAGATAAAAACTTCCCAGTCTTTATTTAAAGCCCCGATAAAAGTCATATTTTCGAACTTTGAGAATTGTTTTTGGTGTTACACTAATTCACTATAAGCACTGAATTTTTTAAAAAAAACTCTGAGCACAAACAGGAAAGTATTAGGCTACAAACGATGTACAGATGGAGTTCCATGAATTCATTAGTCATTCTAAACTAATTATTGGATGTAATCTATATATATATATATATATAAAGATGCCTGTATGTATGTATGTATGTTTGTTTGTTTGTTTGTTCTTCATACAAATCCACAATTTTCATCCGATCTCGATGAAACATAGCACATTTATCCTTCAAAACAAGGAGAAAAATACTGTCTCTATTTGCTTGAAAAATTATCTGTATAACTAATACTTGTTGTCTTATAATTTCGAAAAATTACTGAACGGGATTGACATACGCGTTGGATATGGTGGTCTCTGTACTGTTTTCCGTGTAACGGTCAGGTAGCTCAGTGGTTAAAGCGCTTGATACCTAATGTTTTGGTCGTAGTCTCTGGTTCAAATCTCCGTGGAGGCAAAGATCGTGTTCCCGCGAGTAAAATTGGCATTTTTCATTTTGAAGTGGATTCTGAAAGCTGAGAAATTTATGTTGAAGTGTCTACAAATGAGTACCCACTTTTCGATGCACGGGTTATCCCCCTCCAGCCCACCCGACCCTCTGCTAGGTGGCTGGGGGTCTGCCAACCCGAGCATTTAGACTACAGCAAGCAACAGCGTCCCTAATTTTTTTTACTCTAATTTTTGTATCACCACACAAAAATATTATTTATGATATCTTCAGTTGTGTATCCATATTTAGTATCCATTTGTCACCCCTCACCTGCAGACTCTAACCTATAACAGGCACAGCCCTAACCCCGCGATAACTGGAGGTTAACTTATCACTTAGAAGGTACTCCCTTTTCCCTGCTATTTAGCTGCAAACCATGACTAGTGAAAATCCGCCTACCAATGGTGTCAACAGTTGCAAATCTCACGACAGAGCTAATACCGTAACACCTCAGTCTCCACGTTTACCCGACTCACAGCCGAGTTGAAACCGTGGCTGATCATGGCGACTCCGGACTTGCATAATCTCCACTCTGGTATGTTCAGCCTCCATCATCACGTTTTATTTTTGAGAGTTGAACAGTGTAACATTTAAATAATTGGGCTGATGTTTAAACAAAGTACTTCAGTTAGTGGTTACGCCGATGGGACGAACTGAACATCTTCCATTCAAGCCTCATTTATTCCTGTATGATGATTTGTGGGATAACAATCTAAATATATATATTGTAATAACCTCTTTTGATGGGGATGGCTCTACTTTGAAACTTTTAGACACACTGTATGGCGTCAGCAATTAAAACTCTTTTCTTTATCAACATGTTAATATTAAGCCTCGTCCATGACATGTCTCAGGGGTTACAAGAATATGAAAGATGGGTAACAAAAGACATGAATTTATTCTACAAATTAAAAGACATCCAGTTTTACATGTGAATAGTTTTTGCAAATGGCTAGCTCAGTTGGCTTTCTCAAACAAGTCTCTAGCTACTCAGGGGTATTTTTCAGGCCATGATGTGTTGCAACCATGTCGCACTGTTAGAATCAGTTAACCGTGTGCACTGCTGTCGACACTGCTGCCGACGTGATGCGCACCTCAGTCGCTCAGAGGATGGCGGTAGTTCGGCCACACTTCCAGTCTTCCACACACAATCTACCAGTCTCCACTCCGCCTCGGAGCAGCATTCCATGCAACAGCATACAAGAATATCCGAGTGGCGGGTCACTATTGTCCGTAGGTTGACTGTCTCTGTTGTTGTCAACAGCGCAGCGGGTGGCTTGACGAACGGGCTCGCGGCTTCCGCTCGCCGAAAAATAGCCCTCCCTTTATCTGTGCACACTGCGTCGCCTTGGAAATGCGACTTATTACAATATATATATTACTACCGAGTATTATATTTTTTCTTGCGGAATAAATCCGTAATATGTTCGTATTAAGAGACTCATTTATATTGTGACACGCCGAAAAATTATGACTGCACTGTGTATAACCAGGTTTTCGTTCTCTCTATAAGTTGCAGGAACATGAGGCAACTTTTTGTTCTTTTAATAAAATGCGTGATTATGCATTGTTGAACCTTAATATCATATCTAATTGGAGAGGATGTATGCTAATAGATATAACTGGTAGATGTTATAAACAAAATATAATTTTTCAATTATAAAGTTTCTTTATAATCAAGTTAAAGGTCGTAATCAAAGCATACACACTTGTAGCCGCCATGATCGTTTGCGCGTGTATTTCTTACCAGTCTATCTCTAGTTGCTAGGGAGCGATGACTGTTTCCGCTGAACACTAGAGCTGTAAAAGTAACGATGTATTCGTTACTGAGAAACGGGGATCATCGCCTGACTCGAAGTACCGAAGATACGAATACGTTACAGTTCTCGCAGCTAACTAATTTTGACAACGTAAAGACTAATTTTGTAGTTTTTTATTTTTTTAACATTAAAATTTACAGTGTATAACTTGTAAATAGAAAATTTGTATGGAAAATTTGAGATGGTTACTATTTTTTCATTGATCGTTCAGTAGTGAAGTTTATTGATTTCAAACATTTATTAAATTTGTTTATTTTAAGATTTGATACCTTCTATTTTATTTTATAATTTAATTTACAATATAAAAGAGTTGTTTAATAGTTTGTGATATACATCTCGCCACTTAATTTAATTAAATTGCAATGGAGCGCAAGCTCCGGTGGCAATTTCCCTACACATTCATCTTTGCCCCTTTCCTGTATCCACCTAAATTTGCCCTCTAAAAATTTTGACTTCAATTTCTTTCAACGTTTTTGGTGAATTATTCATTATTTCTCTTGGTAACTTATTCCAATTCCTGACACCCATATCTAAAACAGAGAATCTTCCTACACCCTTGTGCCTGCTTGTGGTCATGGTCATTTTTTCCCTTGCAAACATTACTTTTAATTCTTACACCAATATCTTTCCATGCCTCATCATCAATATACGCCTTGTACATTCCCATGACCATCTTCACCCTCCTCCTGTCTTCCAATGAATCCCATTCCAGATCTTTTATCATATCTGTTACTGATTGCATTCTGCGATAATTTCCAGACACAAATCTAGCAGCCCTTTTTTGCAGTTCCAGAATTCCATACCCAAAGAACAAGGTACAATGACTTTATTCCTTTTGCTTGGTGTTATTGTATTATTACCTCAGGATCCATGTGATCAATGCGGTTCTAGCTTTGATGTTGAATGTTTGTTGTAACCGCGACGCAACAACAATTACGAATCCAATCGCCTATTTGTCCTGTATTTTTTTATTGATTTAAAAGTTTTGAATATTGATATTTTTATAAATGAAACAAAGGGGAGTCAGTAGCACTCTGCCTGCAGGCACGATTTGATGGTATGTCAACATTTATTTTAACAAATCTATCACAAAAGAACGAAGAATTTACAAAAATAAATGAAAACAGTAAAGTAAAACAGTGTTGAAACCTGTTTAAAACGAAATACTTTTATGAGATTATAATATTTGTTAAATACGTGTCCCATTATCACTTCAGGCTTGTATGCAGGGTTTTGAGTAGTCTACTTTAAAAAATAACCACCATTAGTTATTGTCACTAGATATGCCACAGTAAGGTGAAAGGTCAGGTCTTTTTTTGTGTGTGCAAACAGGTGTTTGTTTTGAAATTAGATTATTCTTTCAAATATAAAATTTATTACAGCAAATCAAGTGTACATTTAGAGGTTTTCCGTAAGATCCATGTGCCAGTTACTTTACTTTAAGTTTTATCCAAACAAACAACTTACCTAAACTTATTTTAATAAATAAACAATTTACTTTAACTTTACCAAGTACGAACGAAGTCGTCCCGTATGCGGTGCTTCATGCTTGTAACGAGTAACGAAACGATACGATAGTAACGAAGTTAACCCGTACCCTGCGCGACTCGATGCAATGCTTCATGCTATTGTTCGACTGAACCGAAAGTATCGATTCGAAAGTAACGGGTATTGATTGATTTAGTAACGAATACATACGGGTACAGTATTTCTCGTTACTTTTACAGCTCTACTGAATACACATTTAACTGGTTCGATTCCCGGCGGTAGAAAACCTTCACCGGCCAGTAGAGCAGACACAGAAAGACAAGCCCGGCAGCAGATAGTAGTTGTAAAGTTTGTTAAAATGTAACCGTTACGCCAGCAACACACTTCACGAGCAGATAAGAAGTAGTATTTCTTCAGCAATGGGTCTCAAAAGTGCATTTCCGTAACACGAAGAAATATATTCAAGCTACGCTAAGAAAAGGAGAAAGCAGAAGAAACTTTAAATATTCCCAAGCTGATGCATCGTACGAAATATGTATTCCGCGGAACCAACTGCTTCAAACTTGTTAACTGATAGCCCAAGCTAAGAATATTTTACAAACTAAACAGTGAGCAAGCGCATTCACAATCAGTGCTAATAAGAGCGCCCCCAAAGTTGCAAGGCAATAATTTCCAACATGCTTCAACATTATCGCTTTACACTCATTTCGCATCAGAAAGATTGATTTTTTTTCATGCAATATCAGATATTCTCCTAATGTTAATGAAGTGTGCAGTACAAAACTGTCTTGGACTGAGAACAGACGCAAAACAATATATGACAGAAATGCTACACCATATTTGAAAAACAACTATGATAATATTCCCGACAGTGATATCAGCTGATGGGATGGTTTTTTTTTTTTTTTTTTTTTTTTTTTTTTTAACCACGATGCTGATTAAAGAATTGGCATGGTAGCTCAGTACTTAAGGCGTCTAACTGGAGATCGAAAGGCCTTTGGTTCGAATTCCTTTCTCGATGGGGATTTTCATAGGCTCTTAATCCGACCTTCACCTCTGTCACAGCTTGCTGTGTAATGTAAAGTACGCCAGGAACATTAAGTGGTTCATATTCGATGTTAAACTGTAGATATCCTTAATTCGGTAGAATTACCGGGTGAGGTTAGGTAAAGAGGGAAAGAACAGGTCGTCCTACTTACAATACCAGGATATGTATTCCTCCTTCGGGAGGGTCCAGCCAAACTGCAGGTTGAATAACAAGCATAGCTTAGCTGGCTAAAGATATTAATCTGTGCCAGATCAGGATGCTGCAGCATTGTAGGCCACAGGAGGAACTGTGATGCAGCCCAAACATGAAAGCCGAAACGTCAATATTCAAACAACCGTCGGAGCTAGAGACTGACAGCACTTCCATGTTACCCACTGGTTTTAATGACAGTCGGAGACCTGTATCCCCTGCTGGCGACAGATAACAGAGTGACAGGTTGTGCTTGAACAATGCGATATATGTTCAAGGATGTCACAGACTTTTAATCAGAATTTTTATCCCCCTTCATACAATGTCTCCACAACCGCGTCAGCTTCAAAAGGTTTCCTTCCAGAGAACGTTCACAAAATACAGTGTTTCTGCCGTCAAAGGAAAAATTCCTGGAAAACTTCTCTTCGAACGCTTGGCAGCTACACACTATAATTTTCATTACTGGGTGTTATTGAATTCAAAGTGACGACCTCGCAAAGTGGATTTTAATTGATGCGAATGAAAAGAAGTCTGTAACCGAGTCAGTTCGGTGAACATATTCTTGGAAAATGCTAATATTTCAGCAGATGTATGCATGGTAAAGTTGCGAATGCATTTAATCTGTCCTCACTAAAGGAACAGAAGCATGCATCATACAACTGAATACCGCGTATATTACAAAATATTTGCCGCCAGAAGGCACTGCTGGCTTCGTTCAAACTGAAATACCGACTGATATTTAAAAAAAAAAAAAAACACAAAATTCCGGGACAGATTCCAGCGAGATATGTCTGGAAATTCAATGAACTCTATTGAATCATCTGATTTCAGCGACGAGAAATAAAATGATCATACACATACCTGCGATATATTTTAGCCGTGGTGAATATTCACCGTCTCTTTTCATAATTCATATTTCAGAACATTTAACGTAAAAGCAGCTTATTGCTTGGCATAGAAAAATTATGTGGGTCGATGATCCGTTTTGTGCAGTGAGAAATTCTGAAATGTAGTCTTGATGTGTCACACTACCCGTAGACAAATAACAGATTTTATATAAAATTATTTTGTTTAATATTAATTAGCGTGACATATCTTACCAATGAGATCGTGATAATGATTAATAGGATTAATTGAATTGATAACACAAATAACCACGGAATATCTCAAGAATGAACACATTGACATGAATTCAATGACGTCAAGCATTTTATCTTAATTTAGTTAGCGATAATACAGAACTGATAGATTCACAGCGATTGAACAACATAGAATTCATGGGATACAAGAAAAGAAAACTTTAGATTTCAAGGCGTTGTGTATGGGTTGGACTGTGTCACTGTGTCATTTCACTTTTGATGTCGTATATATTACCACAGACACGCGATATCTTCAGCAAGGCTTTCCATCTGGATCTGCACTGCTAGGCCCCAGCTGTAGCCGTCTCCACTCCACGTCACAGCAATCAAGATGACTCCATAATGTCACAAGAAAAACTAGACTATGGCCAGTGTTACATGGCCTCTTAGAGACAGAGTCATAGTCCACTTGTTGCTACACTTGCGAAGCAAACACAGTTTGGCTCTCTCCGATAAACCCCCACGCGTCTTCCTCCACTAATCAGTTTTCTTATGCCATCCCCTGCTTGGCCTCTATTGGCTCGGCTATAAGAAAAAATATGCTAACATTAATGTTATTTGTAGTACAGACCATCGATAGTGTTAATCTCGTTTCCCACCACAGTCTCACCGCTTGCTCTCTTATTCGTACTGTACGTGATTCCAAGCCGTTTGCAGAGATTATTTACATGGAAGGGCGAAAAACTCGAGTCATCTCCATCATTTATTATTCTAACTACATTTCGTTTTATGCTGGATTCGAGCACTTATAACCACGACTTATGAACGACAAGGTCATTGGAGCCAGTGGTCAAAGAAGGGAAAGAATTCGTCCTTGACTTTTATGGAGGAACCACCCGTCATTTACGTGGGGTGACTTAGGTAAGCCATTGTAACCCAAAATCTGAAACACCAGACCTGGCATTGAACCGGGGTCCACCCGAATGTCAGGCGCTCACCCACCAGGGTCGGTGTGTGCTTACGTTTTCCTACAGCTTGCCGCTTCGTAAGCAGCTGCGCCGCCCATCATTCTCGAAATTGATTTAATTTTGATCGGGAGAAACGAAACGGAGAATTTTACCGCCACGGGATAATAATTGTGTTCGTTATGGAGCAGATATATTTTATTACTTCAGATTATTTAAAGTTCTATACAGTTTCACAAAATGTTAGTTTCAGTGGCATTCGTGCCAGAAGTATGCTGGTTCAACTGAGCGTAACATTTTTTTTTTTTTTTTTTTTTTTTTTTGCTTGAGCTTTACGCCTCGTTGACGGCGTGGTAGTTGGAGGTGGGATGGGGGGGTCAGGGAACGGGAAGGAATTCGGCCATGGCCTTTTTGAAGGAAGCATTCCGGCATTCGCCTGGAGTGATTTGGGGAAACCACGGAAAACCCAAATCTGGATGCTCGGATGGAGATTCGAACCCGCGTCCTCCCGAATGTGAGGCCAGAACGTTAACCATTCACCCAACACCTGAGCGTAACAAGCCACCTTACCACAACGCATTAAGTAGAGCTCACCCGCAGCAAACAACAAGCAATCCTTCTTTCACTTGATTCTGATTTACGGAAGCTGGCAGCCTACAGATTCATTGTAACTAGCACCCATCAATTCCCATCTTACCCATCTGACTTAGAAGTTTATCAATCAAGGAACCTAGTGGTTGCTCGCATTATAACGCTTAAAGTATGTAGCTGTATCTCACTTGTAACTACAGTCGTATCTATGTTGCAATAAACAGGGACTTTTATTAGATTCAATATTTCTCTATCGTAGAGCAGCAGCAAAAACCCGTATGATTCCTCCGATCTTATGCTGCCCAAATATATTTGACAATTAGCAAACAAGAGCTAAAGAGTCAAGAAAGGAAGACATACATTGCAAGTCTTAGGGATATTAGTGAGGTAACGAATGTACTGGTATAACAGAATGCCTAAGACAGCCATCCAAAAATAGGGACATTATAGGTAATTTGTGTGAAAATGGAACAAGAATCACTAAACTAACACTGGTTTCTGTGAGCAATTACTTCGTTTGCGACTGGTTCCGGTAGAAACCGGCTTCCACGCATGATGACTCCAAGCAACCAGCTCAGTGGAGTCCAAACAGACTGAGAACACTTCAAACGTATCCCAGTTCTACTGCTTAAATGAGAACTTGAGGAAACAGCATGAAAGAAACGCTACTGCATCAAATTAAAGGTAAGCTTGCCAGTTGGACATTTCATAGGAGGAAAAAACTTAGAATTAATAATGAAATACATAGGCTAAACAAAATTATTGAGGAATCTAAGTATAATATAAACATAATTTTACGGCCAAGAAATGCTACAGTGGCCATCAGCAAATATAGCAAAAAAAAAAAAAAATCTCAAGTAAACAAAATAACTGTCCGTGAGTTCAGGATATGGCGAAAAACCCAAAGATAATCTTGGAATAAATTACTGAAATAATCAAACTAGCAAAAGACAAATTTAAAAATATTATATACTCAGTAACATACTGATCTAAAACCAGAGAGGATTCGCGAAATGGGTCATCCGACAACGAGCAACATCAATCACCGGAGGAACTGCAGTACGCTCCGGAGAGGCCGTTCTCTGAGCGACCCCTGGAGCCCTCTTGGGTATTCCCTGAGGTCAACTCTTCATGGCCTGGGCGGCTCACTATGAGGTCGATTCCAGGAGACTCTACCTTGCTGACGGCTATGTGAATGAAAGAACGCTGTTGGGATACCTAATTTCGATTTTAACAAGTAGCTTCGGTAAGAGTAGTATTTGTAGAAGAAGTAGTAGTAGCGATGGTAGGGCCCACTGTTTTAAAAATGATAACAGAAAAAATTGTTGTGACATTAACATTCAAATTAAATTATCCTGCAGAAATTCTTCATAAAGTTGATATGTTGAATGCATATGCATCAATGCACATGCGCTTATAATAATATAAATGAGGGACCAGATTAGTTTCTATGCGCTGGGATATCACGCAGATAGTAAAGTAAATAAAATTAAAATAATGTTCTAGAATATGTACTGATAAAAGAGACGAGAGTGGGTTGTATGTTGTCTGATGTTCAGTTCATGTGGGTGTTTGAGTTCGCTTATTGCAGAGCTCATATACTGTTTTGTCTTCCCCTAAGATTTTGTTCCCTGATGTTTTTGTTTATTTCGTGAATTTTGTTTTCTTTGTATACGTTTGTTGGTGGCTATGCGGATGATTGTTTGTTTTTGAGTGTTCTGTTTAGTCGGTTGAACATGTGCCATACTGCTGCTTCCTTGTGTGTTTCTGGATGATTTGATCTTAAGATAATTATAAGGTCTATAGTGGTGGGTTTCCTGTATATTTGGAATTGATGAAGTTTGTTATGAGCAGTTATGGTAAGATCCAGGAAGCTGGATTTTCATTCTGTTTCTTATTCTAGTGTAAAACTTACTTATGTTTATGTGTATGGAGTTGATGTCTGAGTGTAACTGTTTCACCCTGACTCCTGGTTCATTTACTAAACATATAATGAAATTAACATATCTGAACCAGTATATGATGTTATAACCTTCCTTGTAAATTATATTTTCGAATGTTTCATTTTTTACATTGGTCAATAAAATGTTTGCATGTATACACCTTCAATCGATAGGACCACCGTTAATGCTGCAGAGAATGAAGTGAAACGCGTTTAGAAAATAACAAATAAACAAATTCAATTGTATTGGCGTGATATTAATTATTCATTAATACCAATAGTAATAATAATTATAAAATAAAGTATTTTGTAGCAGGTTCGATTACAACACCAAATTACAACGTTATAATGCTTAATTACAGTATATGTAATCAAATGAGTCTGGGAACATAATGGCAACAGCGTATTGCTCGAATTGTTTATGTTGTACATGTAACCTGTTTGTATATGCAAGTAGCGTACTGTTATGCAACATAACATTCGCTGGTGCAGTTTGTATTCAACGCTATAAAATCAGGGTTATAACCATTATTAGACTCACGTAGTAATTGTATTACTTTACGATCAGCGGTCACATTACAAATTCAATTAGTATCGAAGGGGAACAGTGAAGTCATTAGTGTTTTCTGCTATAGTCTCGTTATTAGTTTCGGAGGACAGAATGAACGTTGAACCAGAAATAGTTAAACAGTTGCCTATTTCTCGGGGAACAGGGTAGTTGCTTTAATAATGCAATGAGTTGATGATTCCAGGAAACAGTACTATATTAATGAACACCAAGGTAGCTATGGTGATCGCCAATCTTTTTGCATAGCAAAGATGATTTATTTTGTAGACGAACTAGTCACTTTTTAGAAGAAGAAATGGCTTTTTTCATCTATATGTTCTTTTCTAAGTATTATTTTTAGTCTTAAAAATTTTGCATTACATTTAGTCAACAAGTCTTTAAAATTTAATAAGGTACGAACAGCTCAACACGAACGTAACTACGCCTAATGCTGAAGTCGAATCCTGCCATCTTAAAACAAGGCTAACATGAAGTCACAATTCTGTGGTGACAAGCACATTAACCGAAAAACAGGAATAAAAAAAATATTCGTCATGTAATTCAGCCATTGAATATATGCATTATATATTGAACGAAACGCCTTTGGGACACACACAAAAATTATTCTGCAATACGTATGCCGAAAATTTTCACCGTAATTTTGGAAATATAAGTAATTGTGAGGCGGGGAATGTGCTTTTAATTTAGAAGCAACGTAACTGTAATAAATTGCGTTTTACTGAAATTTTCAAACGATTTTATTAAGCATTAAATACTAAACTCATCTCCATCCCTCTCCAATACTTCTAAGTTCCTTAAATTTAACAGATATTCTACAAAGTTTCGGAGTACTGTTAGAGCCAAATAAAGGTCAATTTCGTATTTAAATATGCCTCAAATGTTGTGTCTATTCATTATTACTTTGTGCGATAGTAAACTCGTGACGTGTGAATTATTCTAGACCCGTGATTCTCTCTCACTATATATAACTACCTAACGTATTGTTGTATTTTCTTTTTTTAAATTCCCTAACATTACATGATGACTTT
Source organism: Vandiemenella viatica (assembly GCA_031002005.1). Taxonomy (NCBI): domain Eukaryota; kingdom Metazoa; phylum Arthropoda; class Insecta; order Orthoptera; family Morabidae; genus Vandiemenella; species Vandiemenella viatica. The sequence continues at coordinate 232,111,765 of CM061921.1, read as the reverse complement.
AAATCTGAATCGTGTTTCTTCAACGTAACCTCAAATTTTCCAATGTTGAGGGTATGCTACAATTTAAATTTGTCTTAGGGGTTTAAATTCTTGTGGTAACGATGGTTAATATTACTATTTACAACCTTTTGCGGCTCAAAAGTGTGGGCGAAGAAATTATAGAGCGTAATCTGCTACCTCCTGTCACGGCTTCCTGTTAATTAACAATGGCCATAAATTCCTTTAATTTACACGACATCTCTAGCATTCGTTAGGAAGTTAGTTGGGCCCGTCGTTTTAAAAATCCATGCGTTCCCATTTATCTTTTGCACCCAGTGACCGTCACAGCGAGATAACCTTACCGTATATTTATGTTGCTCTATTTTAAGTACTACTCGGTACGCATTCATTTCTGAAATTATCATATTTCCGCAAACGAAAGTGAAATCTAAGTAAGTAATTCACGTGTTGAACCGAGGAAAGATAAACGAAGCAGTGAGAATGAATAATTAAAATAGCTGCGTAGTGCTTCATTTTATCACACATACGAGTAGTTTTGCAACTGTATTCGTTGGGTTTACAAGTACAATAATCGGCAAGTTTAGGTTAATTAAAGCACGGAAAATACCACAACAGAAACAGGCAAGCTGTGCTTTATTGGGCTTACTTCTCCATTCCTGTAATCATTTAACTTGTTTCAACATTTCCGCGAATACCACTAGAACAGCTTACTTACGTAACAATACACATCAACGTAACTACAGTTATTAAATTCTTATTTCTGCGATTACCAAGGATTTAAATTAGTCTTCAATATTAAAAAATAATTTGCTAGAACTTAATTGTATATAACATTGCCAGACACCTTGCGAGGGGTTTATTTGTTGTAAACCGTCGTTCCCCTTGGTATTATGAACGTTGTGAGCCAAATAAGTTCAGCAATTCGGCCATGAACGATTGGAGAACATAAATTTCAACATTTACTTGTGATAGTAGCAGCATGAATCTGATTTAAATTATATGGTACTGACGGTAATCTTCACTGATTAGGACAAATATTTTATAACACATTTATTCGACACAAATATACTGTGCCGCAATAAACTGTTACATAAAGCTGCTAAAAATCATTCAGTGTGAGACCCTACAAAGTCTGTCTCAGCCTCATCATCAGTCACTGACTAAAGCGTAATCCGAGAATTTCTTCTCGCCCTCGAGCGGAGGAGTCCACCGACCCAGCTAACCCGAATTCACGCTGCCTCAACACAGCTGAGTGGCTCTGGCACTTACAAAATTTATCCTTACGATAAATAAACAAAATACTCCGCACGTGAAACCTTAAATACAAAATTACATAATGTTTTACATAGATTTCATACAAATCTACGTCAACTTCTCTAGCTGAAATTTCGATGTGCATCCTCCATCATACTTTTCAGCTAAAGTAGAGATAGAGTGTCACATGTAATTACGGTGAATATCATTCTGAAAGGAAAAGAAAATGAATTATTGTAATGAATTGATTATAAAATGTGAGACAGTGACATAGATTAATTTCTAAAGGTAATGGATATCACTTAAAAAAGATTAATACTGATATTGCCTACATATATATTACTTATTTAACGGCAGTGGCACATAAAGCTTGAACTTTACTGGATATATTACAGAGACCAGAATTATATAGCAAGCTGTTAACAGGAATGTGGAATATTTATGGACCTGTCTTACAGCTAAAAATTAACGATAAAATGATCAACGAAAAAATACAGCTGATTTTAAATTTTCCTCTCTATTTCAAAAATAATTCAGTTTCACAACTGTTGCACGCGCACGAATTAAGACACCTCACTATTCTGGAAATATGATGTCTACTAATGTGCTGACTCACACATTCAGTAATAATTATGCAGTTGTTTTATTTCTTCAAGTAAAAAAGCAATAAAAATGGGCATTGGTCTCTATAACACTACAGAAAATACTATGATCGCATTTGAGTGGACATTCGATCTTATCGATTATGTTAGAAATTTGTAAACAGATAGTCATAGAAACAAATATTTCACGTTTAACACAAGAGCAGCTACAGGGAAAAAAACAACATATTTCCGGAAATCAGTCCTAAACTCATTACATAAGTTTATAGAATATCTGATTGCACTGCATTTCAATAATGGATTTGAATACAGAATAAAAGTTTTAAAAAATAAAATTAATTTACAGACTTTTTTTAGAAATTGCCAAAATGTGCACCTGTTACATCAAATAAAAGTTAGTTTTGTTCAATAATTGATTTCAGACTATAAATAAAATGTAATAACATTTCCTTCTCTCTGACTTTTCACAAACCAAAATAAATTTATTCCTCACAAGCAGGCTAAACATCCAGTATAAGCACATTATCTTATTTTCCATTTATTTATAAATATCACAATTGAGATCGGAATAACAGAAGATTCAAAACAAGATAGATCAACTTTTAGGAGATTAATCCAAAATTTCAAGGGTTTCCAGGAGAAGGAGAAGAGGAAATGTAGTAACATATGGACAGAAAAAAGGAGGAAACAGCAAATTAAGAGGATGAAGAACTATTGGAAGTCATGAAAAGAAGCATCGAAATGAATGTACGGGGTTACTTTTCGTGGTCCTTAGATGGCCGATATCGAAGAGAAGAAGAAATATCATAACACTCTCCTAATGGCTGACTGGTCTGTTAGATAAGATTGAAAGATTCCTTGGTTCGAATACCACTTTCAGCTGAGACTTACATAGGCAACCTACATTCCCTTCACCTGTAGGAAGAATTTCTGCGTTTTTATACGCAAGAATGCTTTATTTGTTACGATAACAAACAGCGTTTTTCTTCACACGAACATCTTGCCCGTAGGCGGTTACCATGGGGGATGTTTACTTCTCTATGGGAACGTCTGAGAGGGGGGGGGGGGGTTCTGTTGCTTTTCCCAGTGTGACTGTATCCGTAAGTGTTGTAAGTGTGGATGACTGTGATATGATGTATGCACAGTGTTATGGATGAGAGATAAAAGAAGGCTCTTCCGAAAGACACCAAGAAGGACCATCAGGTTTAACGTCACCATCCGATGAATGAATCACCATCAACAGTGCCGCATGCACCCATTCCATATGCACTGCTGACAGTTTTTGGATTTAACCCTGGAATATTGGTGCTTAATATGGTGATTAGGAATTGTGCACTACCACCTCTTCTACCCTGCTGGCCAAGACCTGATAGTCCCGTGTCACCGCCCGACTATCATGGCGTTACTGCTAACGAGCCAACGTGCTGCTATATGGTTTTACAGGTTTCCTTTATTCTGTGGAATAACAGTGAGGGCTTTTTTTGTTTTTTGTTTTTGTTTATCTTAACAGAGGCATTATGTGTGGCAACAAGACATAAAACAACTTGTATGTCACACATAAATCATTATTTTTTACTGTGTAGAGTCCAATGCAACTCTATCATCAGATGTTTAAGACTGCACGACTTGTGTGCGACTGTATAAATAAAATATATTTGATATCTATTGTTCTTATGTCTTTCTATGTTATAGAATGCCTCAAGGCTGTCTTGCTGTCTCTTGTAAAAGTAATTAAATTATAACGTTCCAGCGTGAATGTCTACACCTTCAATCCGCCATTAAAATATTGTTTGATCATAGAAATTTAACAGCATCGTGCGAAAGGCACGTGAGATTTGGAAAAACGAATCAGCTGAAAACAGGATTAATAAAATTATCGTTACTGACCTAAGTATTTTTTTTACATTATTCTTTGAAAAATAGTGGCCATTAAGTACTATTTTTTTAAAATATAAACTAGTTTTTTACCTACTTAGTTCGCAAAATATTTGTATCAAGGAATTACTCTACAGTGTTTGTTTGGGAGTCGTGAAATTTGCGAAAGTACTTTTTTCATGTTTCTATGTGTATATGAAAAGTAATCCATGTTGGTTTAGAGTCAAAAGTTTTATAGGAACGTAGTCTTTCTCGGCGTTGAGAACGGATGTAGTCTTCTCGGGAGACTAGCCGAGTAAACAAGGTGCTTCCACACGATATTCTTCTGGTGAAGTCTGGTGAAGACTTCACCAGAAGATGGCGTCGGAGCCTGAGATCGCCGAAACATCGTGTGGAAGCACCTGGTTTACTCGGCTAGTCTCCCGAGAAGACTACATCCAGTCAAAAGTTTCATTGGAACATGGTTTAATGGTGACCAGAAATTGTATGCATTATAATACGCGTTACATTCTCCTAACAATATCTGTATATATTCTAATCTGTAATGATACGGGTTCGTCATATATTTAACCGTATTATTGTGAATAACTTAAGGTTTACTATGTTCAGTGCGGAGTGCCGGTATTAATTGTAAGACAGTGTAAGATATGAGTTTCGTATTGTCGACAGTGGACCTATAGTTGACGTCAAATTGTATGAAGTTCTAATTTAAACAAATACGACTATCCAGAAAACCGTGGACAAAAGAAGCATCATTGTTATCATTACTCGTCAACCGAACAGTTTCACTTCTTCAGTGATGCTCTCGTCTGTCGATGATGACCAGTTGTAGAGCAAATGCGTACCATAGTCAAAAACGCGTATCTTGTCAGCAAAATCTTAACTTCAGGAAATACTTTAGTTTAATGTATGTTTGATTTGCTTTTTACTGAATATGAATATTCAGATATTATCTCTATGATATAAATAAGCCTATTATAACTTTAAACGAGAAGAATATTTCTAAGATTTCTAAGTTGAATATAGGAGTCTACATTCTTGCATGTTCCATAATTGACGGGGGTCTCGAATTTTAATTCCTCATTAAAAATTGAGCTTCAGATATAAGCTGAACGAACCTTGCGTGCTGTTCACAACAATCAGTTTTTTTATACCCTACGGTGTGGTTCTCGTAACGTAAAATCTTCGGTACAGACTGTACGATGTCGTATTTGAAAGCCTGTTGTTAGGCATATTTGCTATAAACATATGAATGTGCTCAGTGTAAAACTTTTTCTAAGAGTATGCGGTACCCCACAAGGGCTCATGACGTATGGGACCTGTTTTGGCACTCATGGGACCCCATCTGGGTCGTCAGGTGTTCCCACATGGGCCAAGCTCTTTCTTTATGTTTTCCTCTCTTTTTTCTTCGCCATCTCTACTTCTTCTCTGATGTTGAGGATATGCTAGGGTTATGGAAACGGTTTCAACTAAAGTTACAAAATGTGTCTGCTTTAGGAGTCTAAATCGGAGAAACTCTGCTAAGTTTTGAGAACGCGATATTTTGACGACTTGCTACGACGTCTTCATTAGGTGTCAAAACATCTGCACAGGTCGGCTGACGGTCGGATAGTGAGACAGCCCAGGTGCCGCACCTCCTTATATAGGCCGACGGCTCTCTCCGACTCCCGCGCCCGGCGGCTGGCAGTGAGTGGGAGGGGCTACAGTTGTTCGTTGCGGGCCGAGGAAGTTAATATTGGGCCGTTTGTGGCAGTTTCAAGTATACGCCGGGAAAGTCTCCGTTCTTACATCTGCTATGTTATTTAAAACATTTCAGTAGGGGGAACACTTAAATCACCTGTAACTTTTTTCGGCCAAGAAAGGAGGTCCTTTGGAAGTGCAAAACAGGAAGTAGAGGTTTAAAGAAGGCTTGGAGAACATTCTGGGACATTTGGCCCTGTGCTGTATATGGGACGCCCGCATGCTGCGAGGCATGGAGTTACGGGAGAACAAAACAAGGTGGAACAAGAGCAGTGCGGGGCAGCTATGCAGCTAAAGAGAGAGAGATGCAGTACCGAGTACAGTAAGGATTCAGTTAGATTTGACAAAGATAGTTGCAATCAAAGAGAGATGTAGTTCGGAACAGGTCTGATAGAGTAGGTCACAAGAAGAAAGCAGCTGCAAGATACAAGAGCAGTGCTAGAAATTCGTTTATAAATCCAGGAGTATTTGTATTCAGACTCAGGGGCGAAATAAAAATGTTCAGGCGTAATTATATTATAATTGTGAAAATACAAATTTTTTAGCTTAAAACCTACTCCAACACAGTTTAAAACTGTAAATAGGTCTAGAAAAAAATATGGTATGCATGTGCCAATATATTATATACCAAAATTGTGAAATTAGTTAATACAATTATTAATTTTATTGTATACATTATACTAACTTTTGAATTTTACACATTGATCTTCGTTTTTAGAGGTAACTTGTTTGATTCGCAATTATTTTAGAATTTTTCAAGTTCATCACTTTTAAATACAAATAAATCAATATGTAAAATAAAAATTGTAAAATATTTTCCTTGACTTACAAATTCTAAGAATTATTTTAGCTCACAGTTTTCGAGTACAATTTATGAGTAAAAATTGTTTTTTACTTCACGATATTTCTCCTACACTGTTGGCACATCATCTGAGCTTGAGAAAAGTATTATAGATCAACAATACGACAAGAATTATAATTGAAATCAATTATTGGAATTAAACCTTGAACACGCAAAACTATACACGAAGTTATGAAATGTAATTTTTAAGTTTTGATGCTTAGGCGTATTTTCTACACCTTCCACGGAGATTGAAGGCGTAAAACGAAAAAATTAAGGCGTAATTACGCCTAACGCCAGGTCAGTTTCGAGCATTGTGCAAGAGGCAGTGGCTAGCGTGAATTACATTGTTGAAAGCTCCTATTCCTGACAAACTGGACATTTCAATTATTCTAAAGGGATCGATAGTACAGTTTGTCGAAGAATAGCAATAAAAAGAAACTATTAAACAATTTAAGGATGAATAATACCTATTACACTCCTATATCCGCCACCAGTAAGATAAATATTCCATTGAAACTTTCGTGGTGTGTGCTATATTGTGTTAGATGAACCAATGGCACGTAGTTTAGCAGCTTTATACTTCTTATCCTAGTTTTAACCAGAGTCCCGGTCCAGTTATCAACACTTGTTTTTTTACGGCTACCCAAAATATTTGAGGAATAATGCAGTAATGGTTCTATAATATGAGCCAACGCCGATTTACTTTCCTTTGTAACGACTCCACCCTCGATGAACGATACACTCCCAATAAGAAAAACACGACTTTCAACCACAGTTGTTCAGGAGATTCACGAGCCATGGCCCCTGACAGCTATGTATCCGTGCGATACAGGTCGAGCACTTCCTTCGCTTAATACGTTACCTTGTCACATGAACTCTTCTCAGTTTCTTCTGATGATGTTTGACCTCGTGATGCATTTAAAAGTTGTATTATCGTTGATAGGAGGCGTTTAAGACATACGAATATACATATTATACAGAATATACATTATACTATACCATTGGTTTCTTGATAAACAGTATTGGTATAGATCAGTATATATTTCAGAGAGGTCTGGTAGCTCAGTGGTTAAGGCATCTGATTAGGCGTCGAAAGGTCCCCGGTTCGAATCCCGGTCTCGGCTGGAATTTTGAAAGTACCTTAACCTGACCTTCACCTCTGACGCAGTTTGCTGTGTAATATGAAGTATGTCAGAACGCTTCCGTGGTTCGAATTCCACTTAAGCCATAGGTGTACTATATCCGGTACGATTATCAGGATTAATAAGTTAGCCACTACAAGAGGCGCACTGTGCAGCGAATCGAAAACTGACGGCCTAGCAATCTTTCTCCATTTCGCGGCCAACAATGACACACAATGACCTTGATTCTGGATACTGTTGACTCTACTCACGTCTTTTTTCATCAGGTAATAATGATCACCAAAAATTCTATGACTTTTTGGCTACTCGTGAGATAATTTTACGGAACGAAAAATCTTCACCGATTTCAGAAACGAATGTGTGAATCGGATACTGCCAACAACATAGACGTGAAAATAAACTCATAGCCTATTTTAGTTCTACGTTTGAGCACTATCAACCAGCCACTGATTACGGTTTTCACAAACTATAAGAAACACTTATTTATACGCGACAGCAAAACATATTCCACGTAAAAAATGGAACAACATGCTACGAAAATATGTGTAATTTTAAAGAAGTATTCTTCCATGAAAATTAAATAACTATAAATTTAATGAAAATATTATTGAATAACTTTGGCGGTTAAATAATTTTAATAATTAATCCACAAATTAATGAGCAGGCAAAGGTAAAAAAAATGAAATATGATAAGAATACAGTAACATAAACCAACTTAACTGCGAACTGTGTAATAGAGAATTAGATACTAGACAGAATGGAAACTTGCGTACCTCCTTTTCTAATATAAAACAATTTTAAAGGAATATCCTAATCATAAACGAAACAGAATAATTTTTAAAAACTGAGAATGTGATATTTATATAAAACAATGAGGGGATTTATAATGTATTTTAATGCCAAATATATATAACCATTTCTTAATTGTAAACAAATATGAAAGCTGTGAGGGTTAGAAAAATATCGTAGATCATGATACCGAGCAGGGTGGTGTAACGGTTAGCGTTCTCGCCTCGCATTCGGGAGGACGACGGTTCGAATCCCCGTCTGGGCATCCAGATTTGGGTTTTCCATGGTTTCCCCAAATCACTCCAGGCAAATGCCGGGATGTTTCCTTCAAAAGGCCATGGCCGAATTCCTTCCCATTCCTTGCCCCCATCCTTTCCCGTCTCTAAAGTCCTCGATGTTAAAAAGACACGTAAAGCAGTTACAAAAAAAATAGATCATGATATGTCTTAAAAACAATCTCTAAAAGCTAATTATGCATTTTTCATACTTTTGTAATGAGTATTTACAGTACAATTGAGAACAGTGTAAATATTGAGTTATTTTTCGCTTTTTTAAATCTACTTTACTAATGTTAGAGTAGTTATAAATCCTTCTCATTGCATTTAACAACATCCAAACTGCAACTATTTTTCTCTCTTTCAGCTAGTTTAAGAAGCTGTAATTTTTTTTATCGTATTTATTAATGGAACCAAAGCAGTTAAAATCGAAATTTTGGCTACCGTACAAAATCGTCTATTACATAGTAAAATGGTTTTAAGAATTCCGTAAGTAGCTCTGTAATAGTGATATGATTATGTTCAACTTACATATCTCTTACTTCCCCAAATAGCTACGAAAACTCTTATAAGGTAGGCTCTTTTTCATATATTTATTTTACATTTTTCTATCCCTCTAATTAATAATATACACTTTATCACGTTCATATTTTTTGTAAATGTTAACATCACGTATTTTGTATTGAATGTCTCTAAAAATATTTTATTGTTCACTGCACATAAAAAAACTTTCTTGTCAATCTCATATTTTTAGGTAGCTTCCAATCTTCCTCTGTGAAATGAGTAATCGGTGTCAGATAATACACATATTCCAAAGTTCCCTGTGCAGTCAACAAGCGTACGGTTACCTCATAGTTTTTTACTTCCGCGGCATAAATGACGCCATTAAGCGATTTATATGTCTTAAGTTTTAGCAGTCACACATCATGTAATTGAAAACCAAGGTAACACGCTGCTTCCGGCTCTTTCTCTCATAAAAATTATTTTTTCCCCACTCACTTGAAATCTTTGTCAAAAAATTTGCAGAAGGAAGCCATGTTATCTTTGAACAGATAAAAAAAAAAAAAAAAAAAAAAAAAAAAAAAAAAAAAAAAAAAAAAACAGGTGATAAATATCTTGTTCCCTGCTTTAATTACGATTTTTTGGGCCTGCAAATGTTTCGTGTAACATTGTTTTATAATAAGACTAGCTGACCCGGTCACGCGTTGCTGTGACTTACTAATTATAGTACGTTGGATTAATGTTATTCTAAACTTCCTCAAGTAGTCAAATTAATATTCACTAATAAAGACAAAAACATTGTAGTCGATTTAGAAATTCAAATGTAATTGGTAAAGAGTTACGGAGAGTTGAAATTAAGGACAAATAATCATAAAAAAATTTAATTTACATTACAAATGAAATTATATAAAAATTGATATTTATAAAAAAAAAATATTTTTTATTTATTTATATAAACTGAAATTTCAGTTATATCTTCAGTCATTCTGTTTTTATATTTTGCCCACAAACTCGAAGATTGTGTTGGATAGCATGTTGTCAAAATAATTGTAAACAGTTTGACGAATACTATTCGGCGTGGCTGTCAACGCTGCATCAGCAAGTATCAGGTCCCAATAATTGTCGTCTACCAGCAGCTGCAACACGCGACACGCATCTTGACATGTATTGAACACTCGACCATTAACTGTTCATAAACATTCGAAAGAAGCTGGTCCAGGAACATTCACCAATAACAAACGCTGAAAGAAACATTCACGTTGTTTTGGATGCAAAGTCTTGGCTTTGAATATGCCTGCGATCGAAGGATGTGGTTCTCCTTGTTTACGTGGCTACCATTTTTTACCTAATTTGTTCCATGAAAAATAGCTTGGAACATCGGTATATAATAATATGTTTGCGAATTGGCGGAGAACATCAGATTTTTGACACAATGTGAAAAATTCAGTTTGTGGTTTGTCGTTTTTGGTGGCTCAAGTATTCTTTGGAAAATATTTTCTTCGGTGAAATATACACGTTGACCGTTTTCAAGGTGTATTTCAAGATGCTGGATGGAAGGGTCTCTTTCATGGATGCGAAAACTAAAAATATGCCAGATAGCTTCGTTGCTGCTGATGTATCTACCTATTTGGTATCGTGTTATTTCGTCATTTTTATTTACATTTTGAACTTCAAATAGGGCCAAATCACTGCCTTTATTAACATATTTACAAACGTACTTAATGGATTTTACAGAACTGCAAAACTCAACGATAATATGAGCCTTATACGTTTTTGAAAGCAATGGTGAGTATGGTACGACCCACTGATTGCCAATTTCAACTTGGTTTCTAGAATTTGAAATTTGCATTGTAAATGTTTGGCCACCATTCTCAGCGTTTCTGCGGCGATACAACGGATAACGATCGATATCCGTAATAGTATCATTCGTATATTCCTTTGGAAAACGCTTCTTACATTTTCCACCTTCCATGCATGGCGATGTTATGTTAAAAGCACCGCACGGTCCGTGGATCGAGTGACTGGTAACAATATCAAACAATTCTTGATCAATTAATGGGTCCGGAATTTCGGCTGAAATTATTTGATCAATTTCTTCTGGACGGATTTTAACTTCAAACCAAATCAAAATGTGAGACTGAGGCAAACCTCGCTTTTGCCACTCAATCAAATACAGATAGCAACGTGTGTTACCGAAAACTGAATGTTTTACGATTAAATCAATCAATGATTTTAATTTTTGTTTGAACACAGGTGCCGTGACATCACGACGATGCATTGATTGATGACCTGGTAATAGCAAAGTTTGTATTTCCTTCGAATTCGGATTACATGTAAATGTAATAAACAAATCTGGACAACAATAATGACGTACGTAAGTCATCGCATCTTGTATATATTCCTGCATGTTCCGTGAACTGCCGATGTAGCTTGAAGGTAAAATAAATGCATTACCGATATCATTGGCATTAAAATTTTCATAAATATTGCCGATAACAGTATCTCGTAAGAGGATGTATTCCTCCGATCGTAAATTAACCTGGTTGTATCCACGACGTATTGAAGGCACAGTTGACGATATCGAAGGATATAGTTATCCTAATTACGTCTAATCATCAATCGGGGGCCGTAGTACATCATTGAAGTAACTTTTTTATTTGTTTTATTACCTGAAAAAATAATAAACTAAATAGTAAAAAAAAAAAAAAAAAGAATAAGACATCAATATAGTGGGCCCGCTATAATCCGGCTCCTGGTCGAAATACTGCGGGTCTACTGTACTAATAAAATAACGAATTAAATAGTTGAATATTAAATTTACCAGCAACTGGATCACGCTGTTTGATGTTGATGTGATATTCATTCTGCCCTTGCCAGAATATCAGTGGATACTGGAGTGCGTCATATGAACGGTGTAGATCCGAAATTATACTAACAGTTCTATCTTGACGTGTGACTTTAATCAACTGAGTCACCAACCATAAAAACTGCAACTTCATCTACGGTTGGCGCGTTGAATCTGCCAGCGTATTCTCCTGATGGTAATTTGTCAGCTTTGATGTCAATTTTATAGTTGTCATTTTTTAATTGTGGTGACACAATTGAATAAGTTGATTATTATTTTCCAAACAATTTTCCAACAATACCACAATTGCTCTCTCTTCTGCTTGTTCGATGAAATTATACTGGCACCTAGTTTTCAAGCGTTCCTCACAATTTCCAATAGATTTGGAGAAACTTCGGGTCATCGTTTGGCATCGGTATCAACGACCCAATCTTATGGTACACCTGGCTTTGTATTTTGAATTTAGTTTCAAAATGACGTCCATCAGATGTAAGATCGCAAATGTTTGTTGCCCCAAAAGACGTCATCTGGAAGCAAGAATTGAATTTGCGTGTCTTGCGCAGAAACAATTTCCAATCGTTTGATTCGCCAGCAAGAAGGATTGTATATGTTCTGGCGGATTGGGTAGTGGTAATAATACATCTTTTCCTGATGCACAACACATGCCATCTGCTTCATTGCGGAATTTCAACGCCTGATTTTTTTTTTTTTAATGGCATTTAGCAACGGAGGCCATACAGCCAGCTCAAGGTAATCATAATTGCTTTTAGTGTATGGATGCCACAGGACGGACAGGACATTCACACAGACACACAACATCCATGCCCGCGGCCGGATTCCAACCGGCGGCCTTCGGCACGCGGAGCCAGCACTCTAGCCCCTACGCTACCGAGGCCGGCTCAACGCCTGATACTACTGGCATATTTTGCTCACTGCACCGATTGCAGTTTTTGAATGTGCAGAGTAATCAATGGCTGGTGCATATTGGAACGCAAGACGAACAAATGATACACGTGTTAAAGCACGGCTGATTTACTGTCTCTCTAAATGTAGCTATGTGCTGTTCTCGTGCCGCTCTTGTTCTCGATATATTCTGTCACAGACGTTCATCACGCTGTTCTTGAGATTCTTGCATACGATGCTCAGCTGTGCTGATTCTTTGAACTTCCTTACTTGCCGCGATTTGTGTGTTGTAGATTGATGAGATCTCTCGTCGTGCGTCTTGCCTCTCTGTTACACGCATTGTCGAGGTTAGATACTTTGGCGACATTTCACTGAAAAATATTTGAATTACAACAAAAAGTGCCTTTCTGAAAGCCTTAAAAGAAGACACTATAATACAGTGGTGAAACCGGAATTTTTTGGTCCATTGAAAAATACAGTAAAATGGAAGTTAAGAACTAATGAGGAAATATAAAATAACATTGAAAAAAATAACAGAAAAAGAAGAATGATTTTTTGATACATTTATAGCATGGATGACACCAGGCTTTCAAGAGGTTTAGAAAGATTTGAAACGAAATAATACCAGTGAACCGTATGGAAAGAAAATTTTTTCGATAGCAGACTTTGAATATGGCAGGATTCAAAGGTAGAGAGGAGTGCAATAATGGAGTAGTACTGGGGAGGAAGAAAGAAAAAAACAACAGGAGAGGAACTGAAATTGACACGTGGAGTCTAGCTGACCATAACAAAAAGAAGAAGAAAAATGATAAGTTAGCGAGAAATGCTTACACGATTCGAATTTATCGTAACGTTTTCTTCAATGTTATATTCATGTGTGTAATTACTTTGTCGTTAGGTATATAGACGCACAAACGATGAACAACAATACAGCATAATTATAACACAATACACAGCACAATTAAAATTGAAGAAACTCACACATATGGCGTGGAATAGACCGTAGCATAAATAAATCGAAGTACAACGCCATCTACTGGATGGTTCGATAAATTAACACACCGCCATCTGTTAGGAATAAACTGTAGCATAAATAAATTGAAACAGAACGTGATCTACTGGATGATTACCCAACCTAGCTAACCAAGTGTTTTATAGATAAATTAACACATCGCCATCTGTTAGAAACTTATGGAACTATAGTAATAATTACGTGTGGTCGTAATGACCTGGTGACATGGTTTCTACTGGCTGGGCATTCTGCCCCTGTCGTAGCCGCCTTTACCTAGCCCGCCCATCTTGCCTGGTACAGGGGACCTACATTTTAACGTCGAATCCGAACCGCAGTACCGTCCTGGCGTATTTCACCTCAGACAGCATGCTGCGCCGGGGGTTAATGCCGGGTTAAGTGTCTATAAAAATGCTCGCCGAGACAGAGACTCGAACCGGGGACCTTTCCATCTCCAGTCAGACGCCCTAACCCCTTAGCCAGCAGACCGCTTAGCCTTGGTGGCTTACAAATAATTACAAACCATTGTCCTATGACAAACATTTAATGAACATTTATTTCGCAAATAATAAATATTGAGGTCTATAATCCAGATAAAAACTATCCTATCTTTTAAGTTGGACTAAATCACACACATTAAGCCAAATTTCATCTAAATCGGTTATGAAGTTTCAGAGTTCATCCCGGACGAACATCGTGACACGAGATTTTTATATATATAAAGATGTGAGTAATGTGGTAACCGCAAGATACATAATCAACGCATGGTATAATTACACACTGAAAGGGAAAAAATCGTGCATCACTGCTCACTTGATAACGTATGCACCTTTATTTTCACTCTACTTTCTGTAAAGTCTTTCGCTTTGTTACGTATGTAACTGTTTTGAAAAATAATTTAAATATGTTAAACTTAGCGTCACGCTGGAATTGCAACATTATTTTATGCCTATATTTATTATTGATTTAATACTTTGATATTTATTTCGAGTACACTGTATTTGTTTGCTCAACCGGTTTTTTGTGGCTTTTTCCTGGTCTACGTTGAGGTAATTAGAGGTATGAAAGCACTGGGTGCAAAAACGGGAGAGAGTTCGGCCATGGCCTTTTTGAATGAACAATCCCGGCATTCACCTGAATGTTCTACAAGTTGATCGGTTTACAGTCAAAGTCGAAACCAAAAATCATTAAAACACCCAGTACCTTAGGCTTGGCTCAAACCATCATTCCACAGAGGGGTCACGTAGCCCGCCAAACATTTCCAGTTCGGACTTAGAGCTTTCGCCTTTTACAGCCGAGAAATGTTTTCCCTGAAACAGCTTTGGCCACCTCAAGCGTTCCGTCACAGGCTATCATTTATGCAACCCGCGATACGCAGGCTCTTTGTTTGCTGCGTGGAACCTCAGGTGTTTCCGGTTCAGCAGACCTTAGTCTACGCCCATGCATTGTACAAACGTCTGTCACCCACTGAATAGAAAGCCAGCAGTGAACGTTAATCCTTACAGTCCTACCTATCCCTCGGATATTTACGCTCGGCTTATTCCCTTTCGCTCTAGTGGGTATGAACGAAATTATCTTCTCCGCCTTTTTAGCCACTTTTGACTTCCCCGATACATTTACATATTGGCGGCAGCATCTCCTGAAAATTCTTAATTTGTTTATTTCTCCCGTGCTCGTCAAAGCAATTTGGTTCGTACTACAAAATCTGAACCTACTTTCTTGTGAAGAGTGCTGTGCAATAATTACAATTTTCGTACAATTTAAGATTAAGGATTATTAACAACGCAAAACTGCTCTAGAATATTTGCATCGTTCAGGTCAAGGTCATTAGATTAGGGAAACGATGGTTGTATGTATTTGGTAGGAGTCGGCAATGGCCTGTTGAAAGAACGTGAAATGGTTAAAGGGAACTGAATAAAAACAAAGTCTGTAAGGCAGTAGCGGGGATTGAATTTGTGTCCTCACGAACACCAGATCCAAAGGTTGCTACCCACATAGTAGGCTATGTGTTGGCTTATAGATCATTATTCAAGCTTATCCTTGAAGTACTGATTTAAGGTTTATGAGTAGCAACCAACTTTATTCACTCGACTTAGTTTTGAGTCTCAGTAAGACAGGACAATTAGGGCTAGTAATCCTAATAACAACACACTTTGGAAGTTGTTGATGGTAAAGTTTCAAGTTAGAATAAATCAAACGTTTGGGTATTATGTTTTACTGCGGAAAAATGAACAAGTACAATTCAGCACAAAAAATAGAAGAAAGGAATGATAATCCCAGATAGGTTCTACATTAAGCTACTTTCACATGTGGCGAAGTGCTAAGTGCCACAGCAATCGAGTTTACCTTCGCAGCAGGAACTTCATTCTCGTTATAAAGCTACAACTATAACGGAATTAAAAGTATATGACCATATCACAATTGCCGTCTCTATTGCTTCGTATCCGAGTATGCCGGTTGTCGGTAGCGGGGATAGTGTCTACTGGGTACTTGATTATTTGTTTTCAGTTAACTGATTAACACAATTTAATAGAGCACTGAGTGAATTGGGCCCGCCTACATAGGCGAGTGGTAGAAGTTGGTGTTCACAACAAGGGCCACCTGCAGCTTTGAGCGATATGATGGTGCCAACTGCCTATGCGGGATTAAAGGCCCATTCACACTAGCGCTCAGCTCAGCTCAGGTCAGCTCACCTCAGCTCACGATCCAGGATAGCATTCACACTAGCGGTCAGGTCAGCTCAGGTCAGGTCAGATCAAGTCGTAGACGAGGCCATTTCATCTCAGATGCTCATAGTGAACAATGCCGTTTTCTACCCTACGTCAATTAAATCGCAATTATTTTGGATCAAGAGCCTAAAAATACGCCAAGATGATGGTTCTGGTTGCATCCACAGTTTCAAGCGCAAACAGATCAAGAGAAAAAAGAATGTTAACTACCGGCTCTGCCATGCGAGACGAGTGGTGGGAAATGCTTTTGATATTTTAGGGCTCAAAGATTTCGAATTTATTTTAGAAAAATTAAATCTGCTCCAGGATTAATTGATAACATAATTTAACCAACATGTATTTTGTACAATTATTTACGGAAGGATAAAATTTCATGCCATGTAGAAACTGAATTTCAGTATAAACGAGAGTAATATTATTTGTTTGGGGGGTAACGATCGTACAGAAGCCTTTGATTTAAGAAATAAATTCATATTTTTTTTAAATTCGCAAACAGGATCTGTACCTTGGCATTACTAAAATGGGTAATAATATTTGAATTTATATTAAATTTTGCCGACTTTGTAATAAACAGAAATAACATACCGTTAAAATGTAATTTTTAATTTATTACTATTTTTTATTGCTTACGAGCATAGTTTTCAGACGTTCGCCACCCATTTGATCTGACCTGACCTGACCGTTGCTCGTTCACACTAGCGGTCAGATCAGTGTTGATCGGTGGCGGCGCGATCTTCAGTTTGACCTGCCTTGCCCTGACCTGAGCGGACCGCGTTGTGTGAATGCTCCCATTTGATTACGTGTATAGTCATTTTTGACCTGAGCTGAGCTGACCGCTAGTGTGAATGGGTCTTAAGTGAACGTCTCAATTTATGTGATATTGTTCTACTGACATGTCCCGCGGCTTAAAGTATCGCCTGCGCGACTTCAGGCAGGAGTGGCGCGACCACGGCCGAATCCAGTTGGGCGAAGCTTTGTCTCCTTGTCTCCGCATGTAAGGGCGGTCTCGCGGGCAGCAGCAACAGCAGTCGGTGAAGAGCAGCAAGCTACAGCTCTAGTACCGATTGGGACCCCATAAGCTATTGTGAATTCTTTGTTGATGATCTAGGCAACTGGATTCGTTTATGTTGTAACGTAACTACATGTAATGAATTGATAGTTTAATTGAACCTTACTGTAGGCATCTCGTCTTGCCCAGTTATTGCCGGCGGTAAGGCAGAGTGCTACAGCTACCCTATGTCAAAAAGCGGCAAGAACTTGTAACAACTGCCTTGTCAGAATAATACGATATGAATACTAAGCTTCGGTTGCTACCCTAGTTTACATAACTTTCAGAGATTGTAATGCACGAATTCAGCAAAGTGTATCTTCGGGACTTGCGATACGATACTTATGCTGTTTTATTGGTTTGTCTTCTACCCACATACGGGTTAAGAAAAATTTCTCAGTACATCTAACTGATATTTTGTATTCACGCAAATATCGTGCGCCTCTTTCTTTCTTACAATAACTGAGCAAGAATTAGAACACCTGGACCACACGGTGTTGAACATGTGTATTATCGTGATTAGTAAAGCTTTCGTTTGTATGGATCTCTGTTACCAACTATTCAACATTTTATTGGAACGTAACTACAATTGTAAAGACTGAAAATGAATGTATTATGTCATAATTTTATATACAGGGTGTTTCAAAAACGACCGGTATATTTGAAAAATCAATAAAAACTAAATGGGCAGCGATAGAAATACACCGTTTGTTGCAATATGCTTGGGACAACAGTAAATTTTCAGGCCGACAAACTTTCGAAATTAGTTACAATTTTCAACAACAGATGGCGCTACGGTCTGGAAAAATCTAAAGTACGATATTTTCCACGATTTTTTCACAGCAAACTTGCAATCTGTGAACAGCACACCTTTACAGCAGAAAGACGACTTACAGAATGGTGAACTCACTTACTTCTATGTCTTTCAAATCACCTGCAGCGCCATCTATTGTTGAAAATTGTAACTAATTTCGAAAGTTTGTCTGCCTGAAAAATTTACTGTTGTCCCAAGCATATTGCAACAAACGGTGTATTTCTATCGCTGCCCGTTCAGTTTTTATTGATTTTTCAAATATACCGGTCATTTTTGAAACACCCGGTATGTGGTAATAGCTAATTATATACTATTAAATGTCCTATATAAGTGATAAATCTCCATTAACATAGCCACATTACTAGGTTGAAGTGAACCCTCACAGTGGATGCCATGAAAAGTATCAGAAAAGAAAGGAAAAAAAATAAGTTTCTTAACAGGTTATTTAACTATTTTTGGGAAATTTATTTGATACACGTTATTCGTCCAGTACTATTTCTTTTTTGACAGAAGTGAATTACGTAAAATTGCGTAGTTTACGTAAAATTTAAGATTTTTAGAAGACCGACAAAACGCTCCATTGCAAACGTGCATGCTAACGACACGCGAGACGTCACCTGCCAGTAAGCGCTCACTCTAGATAACTAACATTCTGATTGTTTCTCTGAATTTGTCTATAAATTGTAGGAAATATCGTTTATTAATAGCGTGTAATGCACCAACGAACAAATACAACAATAAAAACTATAAGTGATTCCACAATAGCTGAAATGTGAAAATAACGTCCCTGCAAATTGTTCATAGAAACCCAAATGATATTGCGACTAATTCAAATACCATTTTCTTTGAAGATCATTTACATTTTACACTGTAATACCAAACTGTATTACTAAATAAAGTAGTGGCACGTACACACATTGAACAGAAAAAGCCGTTGAAGATGCTTCTAACATGGAGAGAGATCTTTAGTGTGGAAATCGGCACCTGTGAACGAAAAAGTCTATGTATAGTTCATGACACTTCTTATAATTCATCAAAATACCAATAGCCACATGGTTTAAAGCGAGTATCAGTGAGGTTAGGATCCTCAGAGTCGACCCTCACTTATGTTTTATTTGTTTCTATGTCCAATTTCATTACATTTGAAGCATAACCAAAGAACCAAAAAGAAACTGGAAGTTACTTGCACTCCATTTTTTTTTAAACCGAAAATTACTTGCATATTAAAAGTAATACCTCATAAATGGACGCATTTTGTCAGACAGGTAAAGTGCAATTGCATCATCACGTAAAAATTCAAACAAAAGGGATTAACAAGCGTTCCGGAACTGCTGCAAGATTAGCGTGAAATTTGTACAAGTGATGTTGTTGTTAACATTTATTGTATTGTATTAAGTACGTCTGGTATGTTTCAGAATTAATGGAGGAAAAAGATAATTTAGAATTTCAAATGAAATTAGCTTCTCCACTTCAAAAATAAAAAATGTTAGTGGTTCTGGAAGGATATGGTTTAATAACAGCTTCCTTGTATTCCAGAAATTTTTGTTTCTAAAGTTTCCATGACGCTTATCATCCAAAAAACTTGTGAATTCTTCTAATAAAAACAAATTTGTATATATTGTAAATGATTCTGTAATGTAACCAACAGCAAACAGGAACGAAAGAAAATGCAAACAATAAAATGAACCTATTTGGACACTTATGAATTAGTGGCTTCTCTACAAGTAAACAATAAGCACGTAAAATATCAGTTTCTTCTTGCAATATGAATTCAGACGCGTTCAGTAAATAAACAAACGATAAATTCGGTGCGTGGGAAAAAAATCCAATTTACTTAAAATGTTTACCTAAAATTAATAAAAATGGCCCAGAAAGTCCAATTATTAAATTACTGTGCCTTTCTAATACCTACATCATAGCCTGAATTTTTATGGTCAGTGTACAACTAATTTAATTTATCGTTTTGGTCATTCTTAACAATTTCTCTTAATAACTAACTTTTAATTTAAATATAAATGATTCTTAAATTGAAGTTATTACCTATTTAATCACCGCGGAATAAATGTCAGGGGCTGTTTGTAAAGCGAGCTCAGCAAATAAGGCGTCTGTTTTCGGTATTTTTCTGCTGTATACTTCCACAAAATTCTTCTCCATTCTGTATTCAAAACAAAATTCATTTATAACAAGAAATCGCCAGCTAAAAACAATAAAAACAACTGAAAACTTAGGAAATATGAAACACTCCACTCGCAGCTGCAGAGTTTACTGAGTGGGACGTCACCAAAGCGACCAACAATCGTAGAGTGTTATTTATTTTAAAGAAAAACATTTTTAATTCTAATATTATAAAATAACACCCCTAAGCGGCAAGCTATGAGCATAACAATAATAAGGAATATGCATTAAATTCAAATACACGTTTAGTATTTTTCTTTGGAAGCTATATTACTGAAGAATTTTCGCTACAACGTTTTTTCTTATTTATTGCTTTCTATTTATTGAATTTAAGTGTTAAAAATACAAGGGAAATGTAACTTCCCAAAACGCATTGTTTATTTGTCGAATCAAACCGTGACGTCAAAGTACACGTTCATATTGAAAACGAAGGCGTAGTTACTGGGCGTTTTTATAATTTTATGATTGCGTTTAAGTTTTATGGTGATTTATCAGCATTGCATTCTTGCGAGAATACTCATACTTTAAACAGTGAATCGGAGCGGTTTTGTAAAATAATCTCCCATAAAACGATATTTTCATGATAAAACGTATTTTGCATTAAATCCAGATTCTAGAGTCGTTGACTTCGGAGGAGTGAATGCTGCACGGTAAGCTAATTAAGTGTTAGATATTTGAATTATTAATTTTTCGCTTTTAGAGCATTAGATAAGAATTAGGTACACCTAATGTGAATCAAGAGACACGCGGAGGTAACCGACAATGAAATATAGGGCTAGTGTATTAGCGGAGTTTGTGGTAAAGTTTAAATGCACCCTGGACCAGAATGATAACTGATAGTTTTTGTTACGGGTAAGACGCAAGGAATTACATTGCACGTTGTTTTATAACAATTTTACTAAGTTAATCAATTGCAAAGAATTGACTTGCTGGAACATACCGTTGAGCCTGTCTTTTTTAAACGAGCTTTGAATCTAGCAACATAATAAAGTAGCAAAAAAGCGATTATTTTTCAGAAAAATCGTTGTTTGGAAATGAAGTCCTCACTGGCGTAACGTCGGATTTTGTTTTCACAACACAGTCCGGAGGAACACACATAAGTTGATTGTTGTGGTCTTTTTTTTTTCAATTGATAAGTGTATTATTTTTTACTTTATTTCATTTTCGTATTTTCTATACTTGTATGTCACCAAGAAGTTTTTTAAATATAATATGTAACATCGATAAGATTGATTTTTTTCTACGATCGATATGTTTAATTCCTGGAAGTGGTTGGGTGTAAATGGTTAAAAATAAAATAATGTACGTGACGAAAACATATTCCCCTCCTAACTAAATTTTAATGGCTATTGGCGAGGCATATTAGGAATTCACTAGCTGAAATTGCTTTTGTTGTATCTGTAAAAGTAATGAGATTTGTTTTAAAGTTGAAATAAAATAAAAAATCCATGCTCAACATTTTCTGCTGATAAGAATAAATAGAAATATCTGATACTGGAAAATTAGGGAGCGGACACCTAACCACCTACAACATATGCCAAATTTTGTAATTAAAAGACATAAGGTTTTTTTCCGCAGGTGCATTTGAAGAAACGACGGTACCACAGTCATATCATTATCAGCCAGTTCAGTCATTAAATGATGCGGCTTCTTAAGATCATGAGTTCAGATAGACATATACCCTTCAAAATATATTGAGGAGATTGAAATCCGTTTTTAAAATGTCTGATGGTCTCCTTTGATGGCTTTAAAAAGTTCGTGATTGCTTTGTATTAAGCTTGAATAAGAAATGATTTGGAAAATATACCTTATTAAACTTTTGTAAAGTTATGATTAGAGTTTGAATAAGTAAAGAATTGTTATATATTGTAACAAAATTAACATAAGAATATAAAACATTATATACCTACATTAAAATGATCTTCACGACAATATAAACAACTAATTGAAAATTCTTTACCTCTTCTCAAAGCTATACATCACTTTTTTCTTACATTCGCGACTCGCCGGACCTAAAAATACACTTTACCAGGTGCATTTCTTATCGTATTTTTGCACATAGGTACAATACAAAATTTATAGAATGGTTTTCGACTTTCTTCCATATCTAAATTAGTTATAAAACATAAAACTTTTGAGATATATCACTCCACAATATACAATACGTCAATGCAGTCGTGCACAATGACGTCATGGTGCAGCGCGCCAAATTGGCGGCGTTTAAATCGTCGGAACTGGACTGCAGATTTGAAATATTTTTTATAGTTAAATTTTAATATTTTCATCAATATTATATTTTTACGACTATATAACAGGGTAAATAATTGATTTAAAATATAAAAATAATTCATGCGTATACCATATTTGTAATATATTTTCGGTACAGCCAAATTAGCCTATTTTTCTGAAGATATCACTACATATACAAATCTTCAAGCAAAAATTTCCGTTGATTTTCTTTGTCCACGCATCACTCAAAAGCTATCGAGCTAATTTGGATGGGGTTATTGCAGTCTGATAGCTTAGGGTCTGTCTTAAAAACTACGGTATTGCTTAGTGAATGGTGGCCAGAACAGTAAATGATCATCCCTCCGTAAATTTAGGAGACAGTTCGCAATGCATCAAAGATGAACACAGCTTTCTTAAACCGAAAAGATAAGTGCCAAAGATCACATTTCATCATAGATACACTCTCATTGTTCTTGACTACAGAACATTGGTTATTTAGCAATATGTCACTTGTGACGGAAATTTAAATTATTAAAAACTATATTCAGCTGTGGCCCTCAGTAATTACGTCAGTAACAGGACACATGTGATGGCAATTTAAATTATTAAAAACTAAGTTCATCATGTCTTATGCGAGCAACACTTCACGAAATTGTTTTTTTTTTCATCTGCGAAATGTGACGTGAACGTGGGCGAAGCAGCCGGAAATGGCAGTCATAAAATATTACTGCTGGCCAGAGTCCATGGAAGTATGTCGCCTAAACCTTCTGTTAGTTAATCCATACCTTAACGTAAGGAATAAATTGTGTTTCCAGAACTAAAACTGCGAAGAAAGATAGGATAAAGAGATACAAAGGACCTGCCAGCTCAAGTATGACACTGGAAAATTTGTATACTGCCGCAAATAGAGGAAAATTTTGCGAGTCAGATCTCAAAACGGTTACGAATCTTTTTGGTTCTCTATTGCAGCAGTCTGCATATTAAGTACGTATTATTAAAAGAAATTGTAACTTGGTTTCAATATAACGTTCACAATGTTGAGAGTCATATTCAAAGTAAGTTCCTATTAATTACAATAGCCCTATACTACGATCTTGGAGGACTGAAATCCTGACCCGGATATACCGGTCAACCTCATTACGTTTCATAGTTAATATTTAGTAACTCCCTCGGCGACTACCGTCAATGTTTCTATATGATACATTTCATATACAGAACGTTATTGAAACAGTATTAAAGTATTAAAATGTTTGGCAACATACAGGAACATGCACATCCACCTGTTGCGTACTTTTAAAGAAATTTTTAAGTCAATTAAAGAAGAAAGACTTTGCAGTGCCCCCATCACATCAAAATTATTCATTCTTATATTTAAATAAAAAAGCTTTATTTAATCGATCCCTTTTATTATTTGTGAACAATTTAATAGTTTCTGCACTTAAAGCAAATAAAAACAATTATATTCCTTCAAAAACACCTTGACAACCACTGATCAAATTTTTTTTTGCTAAAAGCGCTAAATTTGTTTGTTTAACTTGTATGAAATTATAGTTATCGGTTTCCCTCCACCAATGTTTTAAAGAGGTGGTAGGCAAATTAATTCAGATGAATCTGTCCGCATATAAATCGCAATTCTGGATAGGTTGCCCAAATTTGAAAGTAATATTTGATCGGCAAAGAGCTGATAGGTTCATACAGCTCACCCCCCACTTTCATCAAATTTTACGAGGCGACACAAACTTCCTCAGAGGGAAATAGTTCAGTTGAAGTTAGCCATACTTGCGAAACCAGTGCCATTAGTAAATCAATTGCCACAAAGCGGCGTCTTCTCCTGCAGGATTCAATCGATTAAATACCAGATCATCTTTATTCATATCCAAATTTTGCATACGCTTGTAAATACGTTGCTGATCAAATGAAAAATGTTAAGAATCAGAACATCAGGACGCCGTCTGCAATGCTGACTCTGAACACCTAATACTTCACACTTGACGCATTTCTCTGAAAACAGTCACAGTAGGATGATACATCTGCATCGGATTTCGAAAGCTTCAATACATTGTCAAAAAAAATCAGAAACCTACTATGTATCGCTCATCGAAATGGTTTATATAAAACTCAAGGGAAAAAATGTAGTATACCTTACATTAACTTCCAGAAAAGAATGTACACATAAGAAGGAAAACATATGGATCAGTAATGCTACGGATAGTGATAATCAACATAGAACGGGAAATAAATATTAGGAAGTAACAAGATCGAACGCTAAAATAGCACTGTTGTTACCCAATACATTAATGAGGTAATATTTTAAAATCGCATATACAAACTTCTTATCCCTCAATCAAACATTCAGTGCCTCAAATATATCATACAAATTCAATTCAAATCCAAACAAGGAGGAGCTTTTCTCAAGAGCCATACATACTGTTTACGAAATAAAGCAATATTGTACCACAGTATGGAAAACGCACACTTTAGGCAAACGTTAGTAACAGAAACAATTAATCGGAATAATACAGTCTATGTACAACGTGTCACATAAATATAGTTACAAACTTTAAGAGGAGATGGGGAGCGTCAAATCAATTCAGAATTTTTATACGAATTCATGACGGGGAACGTCACTGCCCGTCGCTAGGCAGTGTTGTTCATGAGAGTGCGTGGGCGTGGTGGACAGGTTGTCTGACACCACGCTCTCGGGGTTTAAGCAGCCTGGATTTAATTATTTAGGTATCACTGAAATCTGTCGTGCATGAAACATCTGTATGGCGCTTAAATGGTGCTGGTGGTGTTGATATCCAAGAAAATCCAAGGTACGGAGGTGTAAAGCTGGCATCTAAAGTAACGGTGGAAACATCGAACATCTCCTTCAACATAATGAAATTAAATATATGTTTTCCCCGCAATGTCCGCCTTGTACATTTATAGAATTTCCTCGGAATTCTGAACGGATTTGATGTTCTCTACATAATTCTTAAAGTTTATGGAATATCCTCTATACGCATCTTTGTAATACAGAAGCTTGGGAACATTGCAACACAGGACCTGGTGACAGCAATCAAAATTAAGTAAATCCGTTGGTGCCAATAAATAAATAAAACAAAACGCTTAATATCAAAAGCATATCCAAAGAAAAACGAAATTTATATGAAACGGGCATAAATAAATCGAAATATTTTCCATAGATAGTAGTAAAATACTCCTCTTGCTGTATATATTCCAAAAAACTGTAACAAAGCCCAGTAAAAGTTGTTAAAAAAGCTGTGCAGTTGTGTTTTGCAAGGATGATTTGAACAGAGATGGAAGAGAATTTCGGAAAATAGAAGCGCTACATGTGGACCCCCCACACAGTGGTTCAGGATTGGAATATAGTGGAGATTGGAACTTACGTCATAATACCGATAAAAAAAAATGCTTTAGATAGCATTTGCTGTGCTGATCAAAAACTGTTATGTTCAATTTTTGATAAAAATGAGTCCTTCACACATAAAATAAAAAAATGTATGGATGGAAATCTATTTTTTTTTTCACCGCCCTATATCAAAGTGTCAAGGTCAAACCTTATGCAATCGTAAGTATCTATCCTACTTAATATTCCAACATAAAAAATTCTTGCGTATCTTTGCCACTTTGACAACAGGGCGCAAGTGAATTTCGGGGTTAAAATATAGCGAACATTCGAACTAAAGTCGTAATATCGATCCAAAAAAATTGCTTTAGGTAGCATTTGCTGTGCTGATCAAAAACTGTTATGTTCAATTTTTGATAAAAATGAGTCCTTCACACTTAAAATAAATAAATTTAAAAATATATGGGTGGAAACCAATTTTTTTTTTCACGTGCTCTATATCAAAGTTTCAAGAAGGAGTAACGCAAGTTCTGGGAATGTGATGAGTTTGTTCCAAAGCCGTTGTAACCTGTAAACCTAAGACAAAATGGTTTTCTCTATTTTCGGTGGTAATCGCTGACCAACACTAATCTAATCTAATAAATTTCAATCGTGCTGACGGTTTGAGATAATTAACACAGTAGTAAACCCTTCAACGGCAACTTTAGAGGATTTTGTTTTCTGTACCCAAAAGTAACAGTTGGGAAAAATATTATTGCATTAACACACACTGCAAGGCTACGTCGTTGGTTTCACACCCATTTAATCGCCGGCTAATGATAAATATCCTTCATCACCAGAACTCACATTTCCCATTTATCAAACCTGAAAACTGGTAACATTTGTTATTTGGATTCAAACGGTTGATTATTTCGTTCATACTTGTGGAATGCTGACACGAAATGGCTTATCCAGCGTAATTATTATTTTGAAATACTGCTGTAAATGCCGTACAAAAGCACACATGTTCTGTAATTATTTCAAACTGGTTGTTACAGCAAACAGGCATTTAGTGAAGGGGCGATGAAAAATGCCGCATTACTTTCATTTCAAACATTATATTATAAATATGGTAGTACGGAGAACTGTAAAACCGGTATTTAATGCGGCACGATATTTGTTTGTGGAAACTGCGTATTTCGCAGAACCTTTTTAAATAATTCTGTTAATTTTTTTGCTGCCATTGTGAAATTTTTAACATGTTACTATAAAGCTTAACATTACTAAAATAACATTCATTTTAAAGGTAAAAAAATAACGGTATGAATTATAGATGCCCGGAAGCGAAATAAATATCTAAATCACTCCTTTGTTTCCTCTGTCATCCATTTCCTAGTTTCTTGCTTCCTGAGAAATGTGTATCTACTTTCAGCATGCTAAAACGGCTGTTTTTAATAGCAGCAATATCTTGAACTGTAACTCTTTTAAGTTTGTTTTTTATAATTTACCATTTGTGCTTCGGTGCAGTACGTAGCAGGAGGTAGCAAATGCTACGGGCCTCGCGCCTTCTGGGGGGCCGCGCACCTCCTAGAGGGGCCCCGCGTCTAGGCTAGATGGGCGACCTTTTGTTTAGCTCTACAATTTTCCCCCGGACGGCAAAAATCAAGGGCCTCTCTTCACATTTGCTACGGGCCTCGCGCTGTCTTAATCCGGCCCTGCTTCGGTGCTCTTTCCTTTTATTTACAGTTAAAAGTATACGGGGTATCTGACAGCCTTTGTAAATGATTAAAAACATTACCTTATCCAACTACCTTTGAGCCATGTGAGAGTTCGTTCGTAACTGGAGAGAACATATAGACAATACAGAATGCTGTAGCTTAACAGCCGTACGGTAATAGATAACAGTTAGTATGGTACTGTTTCTTTATAAGGATTAATTATGAAATATTAAGTCATGGTGGACACAGAAAAAGGCTTGGAATGTAATTTATAGAATCTTACTATTTATTCATCATAAAGAAAAAAAAGAATAGAAACAGTTGTGAAATACTTAGGAGATTACACAAAGAAACTGAAGCGGCACAAACTAAAGCACGTTCCCTCACCCTCTTAGTGCATACATCCAGACCAACATTTCAGTAAGCTAACTATATCACCAGTGTATGTTTCACTAGGATAGTAAATCGCACTAATACCTTACTCCGTATAACAGTTTCTGAGATCAGATAAGAAGAGTAATGGCTGGTTCATATTTAAATCAAGAGTAATATCTGGAATGGAGCACAAATTCCTAGTATTCACAGTCATCAGTATCAGGTAGGTCATAAACTGCTTTTATTTTTTTGGTGAAGCTTAACTGTCACCAGCAACCAAAGTTTTTCTAAATTCTGTTTGATAAAGGTCTGCATTTTAAGTGGATATGTGGATCAATCCGCTTATCCGCCCAGATGGTTACCGAATATCGTCTGGTTTGCCAAGATGGCGCCACCAAGATTTAAATCTAATGGTAGTGCCGCTATCCAACTATTACTATTATTGTTACCCCACGATTCTCTAAGTGGTGAAGAGTGCGTTGCACCTATATTAATGCATAAACGTAAATACATGGGAAGGGATATACAGGATGTGTCAGGAGGCAATGGGCACCATCCTGGCACTCAACTGCAGTGAAAACTGAAAAACCACCAAAGACTCAGATCAGGATGTTGAGAGTGGTCCCTCAAAACCAGCTGCTAGTGCTTGATACATCCTTCCTATTCCATTCAGTTATCGCCCGTGGCAAAAATGAGTAAAGAAAAGAATCGGTTCTGGCCCTGATTTCTTTTATTTTATTTTCTCGGTCATTCCTTAATAGTAATGTTGGTGACAGTAAAATGTGTTTGCCATTATCTTGAAATAAATTTGTCCTGAACTTACCAATTAACTTCTCACAATAGAACGTTTACGACGTTCCTGATCTTCCCAACTCGACGTAAAATACGACGCCTTTAGTATGTGAATAAAACTTTTGGATACGAAAAACAACATTTAGTGAAACTAGATACATAAAAATCTTTAAAACAGATGTAATACGTGGAATGTCGGATAATTAATTACCGCTACACTATATCTTTAAATCGTTCGTGTAGGTATCTCGTTTCTGATAACCAGTTGGTAAGGGGTTGTTGCGGGTGAGATGATATACCCTGCTTATGACATCTTTCACTTGAGAATATCTCCTGTTCTAGATGTAGACAATGCTACAGATTCTTAAGATCTGAGTGTTTGGTGGAAGGTGAGCTTCTGCTAAATGATAAAAATAATTAAACAAAACCCCTTTTATTCAAGGTCAATGCAATAGCAGTCGGTACTGCCCTTTTCACAACTATACTGGAAATGAACACAAAGAATTGATACCGCTCAACCTGCTAGCATACATATCCCAATGAACTTAAATTTCGCTAACTTAACCGGCAAAGCGAGTATCTTGTTTGTGATGGGTAACACTCCGCACCCTCCACTGGCTGCCTCACGTCATTTAGTGTACCTAGGCACTGTGAACACAAATTATTTTTCGAAATATTTTCAACCAACATGAAGACACCCTGCGAACCAATTTCACGATTTTTCATAATGTTACCTTGAAAAAACCCGACGTTACGAAGTGCGTTTGAGTTCATCATGTTGCTGACAGTTTCACATCCAGGAACAGCTGAAAGTCCCTTCGCAATATGTCCGGTCAATAGAGGAAATATTCTATTTGGAAGGTAAAGGGGTTCCTGCCACTTTGACGCATTCCCATTACAACCTTCGGCACTTGAAGGGATGTGGCGGAGTTTCTTACATGGTACGCATTGTACAGCCGGCTGAATGGGCCTGGGGAGCCGTTACGGACTTTAAGCTTTGAAGAGAAATTGTCGGTTTTATCGGAAATCGAACCCCAATCGTCAAGGGCGCAGTCGAAGCATTTACCACATTAGCTACGCGTCCATCCAATTATTCTATTTGTTTCAGTTCAAATTATTTCTGGGATCAGAGCAGCAGTGTGTGGATAGATATTATCTTGATGCAGCGCAACACTGCAACGTAATAATATTTTTGTTTTGCATCAAACTACACAATTTTTTCGAAGTCTCGCAATAGGATTTCGCAATTAATGTTGTGCTGCGGTTAGTGAATACAACGAGAAAATTTCGTTGTGTCTCTCACGTAATTTAATGTCATCTGTTTGCTTGATTTTTTAAACTGCTTAACGTCTCTTAACAGCGAGGTCTTTAGAGACGGGAAAGGATGGGGGCAAGGAATGGGAAGGAATTCGGCCATGGCCTTTTGAGGGAAGCATCCCGGCATTTGCCTGGAGTGATTTGGGAAACCATGGAAAACCCAAATCTGGATACCTGGACGGGGATTCAAACCGCCGTCCTACCGAATGCGAGGCCAAAACGCTAATCGTTACACCACCATCCTCGGTGTTGTTTGTTTAAATTTCTGTACCGAGCGTGGTGGGTGAATGGTCAACGCTCTGGCTTCGCATTCGCGAGGATGCCGGTTCAAATCCCCGTCCGGGCATTCAGATTTGGGTTTTCCATGGTTTCGCAAAACCTCTTCAGGTGAATGCCGGGGTGCTTCCTTCTAAAGGCCATGGCCTAATTCCTTCCCGTTCCTTGTCCTCAGTCCCATACCGCCTCTAATGACCTAGCCGTCGACGAGGCGCAAAGCCATAAGCAAAAAATAAATAAAAAAAATGAATTTGTGTCTTGGCTGAAATTTGGTTGCTTTTGCTCTATTGACGATATGGCTTCAACAAACCTTCACCTTCTCCTGTGAATGGATTAAGAAAAGTCAAAGAACCGAAAAGTTGCTTGTTTCTGTATACCTCAGAGATTAATTTCAGCACCCAGCATAAGAAAAACATTGAGAATTTCGAATGATCCTTTACAATTCCATAAAGAATAGATGATGAAATTTTCGCAGATTCGCAATGGAGAGACCAAATAGCAAGGATTAATATTGCGACCTGGCATTTGGGGGAACATGGGTTAACTATTACGAGTTAAGTGTTACTCTGATTTCCTGAATCACTTCGGCAAAATGAGGGAATGGTTCACTTAAAAGGCCATAGCGGAATTCCTTCCCGTTCTTTGGCCTCAATGCTGTCCCGGCTCAATTGCCTTCAGCATTAATTAACCTAAAGACCTACTGTATAAAAAGTAACAAGTGGCTGCTTATTCTTTGGCTCATTACGCGCAGTTTCATGTCCATTACACTGTTTAATCCATTTCTTTAAATCACCCACTGCACATTCACCGTGGATTAACAGATCGATTTCAGAGTCAGAAGGTGCTGCTTTTGCTTTCCAGTAACAGATACGCTGCCACCGATTCTCCTGCAGTGATTTCTACTGTAACTTAATTTCTTAGGTAGACCAACGTGTCCGTGGCCCTTCATTTGGAATCTGTTTACTTTCGGAACACGTTTCGCAAATATACCTGGCATATCTCTGGACAGCATACTTAGCTAAGGCTGTTTAAGAAGTATCGGAGTTTTCAACAACAAAAAATCTTTGGGTATTGCTTGAAGCTTGGTCATCCCGTTGCTCTTTTTGTGACTTTATTTCACTGGTATTTGGTGGCGTACAAAACTGAATTGGTATTTTATTTCTGAAATCGTTCTAGGTGCATCAGATTTGGTATATTGGAGCATATCTAAAAGTCGTTTTATACATAAAAAATTTTGGGAGAAAAAATTTTGTTTAACTTCTTTTGAGAGTACACATTTCATATGAAGATGAAGACATAATCATAGCATTACATCTCATTTTTCATAACTTCTTCGTTATATAAAGGTATGCTGCGACGTCTGCATCATCCAGCCGGCTCCTCCTAAAATGGGAAGTAGCTAAACCGTCAACTTATTTCTGGTACAGTCTGAATCGTTTCACAAATTTGCTGAAGTATGTTCCCCCTAAATTCTCTATCGGTGAAAATAGTCAAACAAATGTAGTAAAACATATTGATGAAAACTGCCTGCTTATGAAGATTTATTAAGATCTGAGTGAGGTTATAAAACCAGCAGGTTATGTTTATATAAATATATATATATATATGCCCTTTAACTATAAGCTGTTAATAAACTGTGGAGGCAGTCAGCTGAGAACATCTACAAGATACCTGATGATGACAGCAGAGTCAGCTGTTGAAACGTCATGTTTTTACAACACCATCCGGCTGGACACCCGAGAAGATTTTGTTGCACCGATACGCCGGGAAAGTCTCCACTCACACATCATGTAAATAAACTGTTTACAATATCACTATGTATTGGGTAAATACTGAATAAAGATGCTGCTTTCATTAATAAGCCTTTAATAGATTTATGTGTATTTTATTTATACGAAACAGTATGTGTTCTTGAAATCTTCCTTCAAATAGTTTTTATTTAATTGTAGACGATTGACTGATGACTCAGTTGCATCCTCTGACACCTGTTTTCTTACTTCTACTGAAGAAATTTCTATTATACTTCCATGATATATGACCCTTATTGCATTTTACACTTAAAGTAATACCTAATAATACCTCACATTATAAGATTTTCCATTTTTCCAGCTAATATCATATAATAATGACAGAAAAAACACAAAAGTAAAGTCTTTATCATTACTACCATACAATAAAACTAGAACGTTCACTAGAACGAAGCTAAAGAAATAGACAACTGTTTCTGTTAGTCGTTTCAGCTTATTAAATGATCTTTCAAGCTGTAATGGTGCTTATTGTAAGAAATTTGAGCTCTAATGTTAATATCGAATAACTACCTAATTAGCGCCGTGTTGTCAAGAAAATACCTTACGGGATTGAACTGTTAGACATAATAAATATACTGTTACCAGCAATAAAACATTGTTTCTTCGCGCTAACGGGTTACATCAAAAATCTTCTGATAATTACAAAGCGCCATTTCAACGCAGGTATTGTTTAGTTTTTAAATAA
The DNA here is from genome assembly GCA_031002005.1 of Vandiemenella viatica. Classification (NCBI taxonomy): domain Eukaryota; kingdom Metazoa; phylum Arthropoda; class Insecta; order Orthoptera; family Morabidae; genus Vandiemenella; species Vandiemenella viatica. Next base: position 232,078,689 of record CM061921.1, on the reverse strand, counting down.
GGGAAACGCCTAAGTGGTGGCTTACAGTTTATCAAGACGCCGCTCTTAATTTAGTTGGTAGAACGACTGATTGCAGATTGAACGAGCAGCGCTTAAATAGAAGAGTATTCTGGAAGCTATAAGAGCGACTTAACAAACATTTGTTGTGCGTTCTGTAAAATCCGTAAAGGCAGCACAGCTAAATTAATGTTGTGGTTATTTTGATTCTCAACTTATTCGCGTCCTCACATTAATGAAAATCCATAATGTGTTTAAGTCTTTTATAGAAGTAACGATTACAGGATGTGGTAATATAAAATCAGCCATTTCCATTTAAAAAAAAAAAAATCACCTTTTCAAAACATTAAATATTTTTAAAAATTTGAAAATTGTAACAGGAAAAAGTTATAATATCAGGGGAGAGTGCTGTATCCGCCCGCCAACCGCAGAGGTTAACACGCGCGTACCGGAAGTCGGGCGGGGACGAGACTGGCCAGCCGTGTATGGAAATGATCCCGGGTAGCCGAGTGAAGAACCACGACGCGCACGATCACAGTCCACGTGTAGACGCACTTTGTCCAAAACAGCAAACTGATCGGAGAACCAAGACGCGCACGATCAGAGTCCACGAGAAGAAGCACTGATTTCAGAGAGCAAACCTAAGGGAAAACCAAGACACGTATAATCGAAGTCCACGATGAGAGGTATGGTGAGACGACAACGAATGTAGCTGCAGCGAACACTGTACTCGTTTGGGCAATGCAGCGCGGCCGTATTTATACCAGCCTCGTCGTTTGTGACTGGCCGATTGCGGAGTCTCTGAAGTGTAGCCCCGCCTATCAGCTGTCTACATCCATCTCCTCTGGCGGGCATGTGAACGCGTCGGGCCTTGATACCAGAGAGAACCTAGTTATGGCCTCGCCATAAGCTGCCCTCGCAGGGCAGTCGCTTGAGGTGCCGGGTCTAAAATCAAAGACGAGCACAGTGCTGGTTGACTACCATGTCCCACGGGCCTTACTAGCAGCATCAGGTTTTATGGGAATGACCTCTTGCTAACAAGAGTGATAAGTGGAGGGGGACTTTGCCGGTGTCCCCTCTAGGCGTTGCGCTCTTATCGTCAGATAGTTTTGTTAGGTGTGGAGTACGCAGGATGGGTCGTAGGAGGGTTAGTAACCCAAGTACCTAACCCTGTCGGTGTAATGCCGAGTGAAACGCATTTTAAGGAAGAGTGAATTACTTAAAACAGAGAAACATATTGAAATATCTGGATACAATCCGATAACAGAAAATTCGTTAAGTGCAAACCAAAATTCCTTCAACATTGTTGGAGAGATTGTGATGGATACATAGAGATGGATCTAGAATAATATTACCGAAAATAATTATTTAAATGTTTTTATTATGAATACTAACCAAACATGAAAAAATCTCTTAAGTTACTATCTTCAGAAAATAACTTCCAAAGAACCATGAAGTGGCTCTAATTTTAAAATATACTTGTTGGGCCACGTTAATTTCCGACGTTTAAGATATGAATTGCCTTAAAAAAACTGTTTCAATTTGAAAGTTTCTGTATTTTATGATGTACACAATTTATCATTATTCTTGGCCGCAGCTGAAAAATTCTATCACCCTTATCTTGCACAATCCTACATCAATGTCATCCCAGGAAACAGTAACGCAATACTGACGAGCCAGTATTGCGTTACTGTTTCTTAGGATGACATTGATGTAGGATTGTGCAAGATAAGAGTGATAGAATTTTTCAGCAGCGGCCAAGAATAATGATAAAGTGTGTAGGCCTACTATGCGTTTTTTGATGAGGGGTACTGAACATAAAAATTTTGTACCCCCCTCCCCCACGAATAATTCATATAGTTCTTTGAGGACAACTTTTTCTATTCCCGGTGTTGTCACTTTATTTGTCAGGAGTAAACAATATGTGTCAAGAACATCTTTACCAGTGAATGCCTGGTTTATTAATTACACTTAAACCTTTCAACAGATTCAGCAAGATATCCATGGGTTTACTCCAAACATAACTGTGGGACCAAAAGAAAACACGATTATTCACTGATTTTCTCTTATTTCCTAATATAGAAGAAATAATAAATATTAATCTATAATACCACATCATCAAAGTTTCCGTAAGGCCTCTATAGTCCGAATTCAAAACGGGTTTGTTACACCCGGCGTACTTATCCAAGTCTGAGACGCTATCTGCCTGCGAAATGTGTAATTTATTGTGTTCTGTATGATGAGTGTATTTTCGTTTGTGAAGTGTGTATTTACGAGGTGGAGATGAAGGCGGGAAACTGCAATCAGGATGGCCAGTATGCGTGGACTAGGACACGAACCTGGTCCTGTTGTACTTCCTGTGCGGTGCCTTAATGCACTGAGCCACACCGGCAGATATGTAGTAATTTGAGTGAAGCGTCATAACTGTACTTGCTGCAATGTGAGAAATTGACATGTTATTTTTGGTGATAGCATTAAGAGAATCCGGAATAAAAGTTTGTAGTGCAAAATCAGCTAGTGTTGTAATTGAGTCACTGAGCGTGGTGGGTGAGCGGTTAGCGCTCTGGTCTCGAATTCGGGAGGACGGCGGTTTGAATCCCCGTTCGGGCATCCAGATTTCGGTTTTCCATGGTTTCCCCAAATCACCCCAGGCAAATGCCGGGATGCGTCCTTTGAAATGGCATGGCAGAATTCCTTTCCGTTCCTTGTCTCCAGTCCCATCCCGCCTCTAATGACCTCGATGTCGACGAGGCGTAAAGTCATAAGAAAAAAAGTAATTGAGCCTTACTTTGTTAATGGTAATTACATCGGAAACAAAATCTTTGCTTTATTTTAAAGGTTACGTCTTGAATCGATACGAAAACTTCGATCAACCCTACATTCAACACTATGTTTGTTCACTTTGTAAGTAAATCATTTGTTGAGAGAAAAATTAAATATGCTCTGCAATATTTTCGTCTTAAATATAAAAGAGGATGTTGGTATATCTCAGATTAATAAACGTCTACACGATTTCACGATAAAATTTGGCACATATTTTTTTATATGACCAAAAATATCAAAAAACCACCCCTCCCCTTCTTTTTTTTTTTTTTTTTTTTTTTTTTTTTTTTTTTTTTTTTTTTTGTAACAGTTTAACGTCCCTTTTTAACAACGTGGTCTTTAGAGACGGGAAAGGATGGGGGCAAGGAATGGGAAGGAATTCGGCCATGGCCCTTTTGAAGGAAGCATCCCGGCATTCACCTGGAGTGATTTGGGGAAACCATGGAAAACCCAAATCTGGATGCCCGGACGGGGATTCGAACCGCCGTCCTCCCGAATGCGAGGCCAGAACGCTATCCGTTACACCACCACGCTCGGTCCTCCCCTTCTTAACAATACTAAATTTTCTACAAAACCACATGGAACTTTTCATACGTATAATTTAAAATAAATACTGTCAGCTTTTGGTTTGACAAACCAAACCCCTCTCCCCACTTACACCCACATAATTTTGTCAATGTTCTTTACACAAAGCTACAGCGACACCTTTTTACCGATCACCATGAAAGTTGACAAGTATATGTATTTTTTAATGGAGACGTTTTCTGACCAAAACAAATTAAAAAACCATATCCTCTCCACCTTTACACCCGTTAATTTTTATGCAAACCCACAGTTTTTATCCGATTTTGCTGGAACTATGCATATATATGCTTTAAAACAAAACAAAAATTACTATCCACATTAGGTTTACAAAAACCCAATCACTCTCCCGCTTTCCATCCCTTAATTATTGTCAATGCTCTTTATGCGAAGCTACAGTTTCTATTCAAATTTTAAGGAATTTTTCACACGTATCCAACCTTCGGGTTGTGGACTAAGTTCAGTTTTAATTTAAAACAAGCAGAAAAATACTGTCTGCGTCAGGTTTACAAAAGCCCAACCACTTTCCCCCATTACCCCCACCCCTTTTAATTTACAGTGTTCCTTACACAGGGTGATTCAAAATAACGTGGACAAAATGACATGGTAGATCAGTCATACATAAGAATCAAAAATCGCATAGGAACAGAGGGTCGCTACAGGGCGTCTAAAATAATACTGACACAAAGAGAAGAAACAAAACCATTACAGATCATTTTATTGATAATTACTCACTCACATGCGACTAATGCAAGCCAAATGTTGAGTCTACAGCAAATGCTCAAACTTTTTACCAGATTTATCGAGACAAGCCCGGCATCTTCGTTGCATGGAACGGCGCACCTTCTCAAAGATACTAGGTCTATCTCGAACACATCCGGCTGCCGCAACGATTCTTCCTACCAAGTCTTCCGGCATTTCAACAGGTGTTTCATACACAAGTCCTTTTAAAAATCCCCACAAGAAAAAATCCAAGGGAGACAGGTCTAGTGATCGTGGTGGCCATGCCTCTCGTGGCTCTAGCGCCCTCTACAGGCGTTTGCGACCCTCTGTTCCTATGCGATTTTTGATTCTTACTGTATGACAGATCTACCATGTCATTTTGTCCACGTTTTTTTGAATCACCCTGTATAAATACAGTAAGTGTAATGTTATTTTTAACCATTCTGTGTTTGTTTTACTTTAAACAGAAAATGAAAGAAATTGTTTTACGCAGCATATGGACTAGTAAAGCAACATTTTATATTAATTAATGTATCCGCTTTACGTGTTGCTTTAAAGGCGCAGAAGCTTATTTAAAAATTAACTTTAAAATTGTAGTTTAAAGATTCTTTGAGGACTGAAATATGCAGTGACACATTACGAGTTAATCATACTTTAAACATTAAAAACATTCTGGCCTTTAAAAGCTGGCATACTATTTGTATATGCCGTAATTCCCGTTTTTAAAGTTTTCTGGGTAATGAGAATATCCGATACCAGAACTCAGAGCAGTAATGTGCGCCGAGCCCTTAGTATTCTGTTTGTCACTAAGAGTGCCTAATGTAGCAGTACGCACGTATTCCTTTTGCTGTAGTGCTCCACCGTTACCGAGTCATTTACGACAGAAAACGCAGATGAGCGCAGTAGCCAGTGAAGTAAACAGAAAAAAACGTGATGTGTTCCCCATGCATTTAAGTCAATAATATAATACATTAGTGTAAAGATGATTAAATATTTAATCTAACGGCAGTATTTTAGATATGCACAGTTGCTGGTTTATTGTTTACGGGTACCAGTAACCCACAGTTTAAGATTTATTTTCAGTCAATTTCAATCTATACTATAATTTCGTAAGCTCAGTCACTCACCTCGACGGAGAACGGTGACGTCACGCGTTGGCCTTCAGTCGCAAATTAACAGCAACTAGAAATTCGAAGTTTTGTACAGAATTTAATAGCTCAGCAACTGCAATTAAATAAATCGCGAGAATACATTAATTAAGTTTGATTTTCGTAGCATTTGATTCTAAAAAAAATTAAAATAAATGTTGCCGTTTTTCAATCGCTATTATCACACTGCTCAGCCCTCATTAGGTATATACGCAGTTACATCGGACATCAGGTATGAGTTACATTAGTTTTGTTGTTAAGGGTACGTGTACCAAAATCGTGGGTGATTGTTAACAGCGTTTTCTTTGATTTTATCATTGGCTGCGTGTTCACTACTGCTTGGTCACTTTCGTCATTTACCCTTCCACATTAGCTATTTGGCGACATCGTATCTATCCGTATTTAATTCTTCTATTATTATTTCTAGGTCCCTTCAAACTCAAAAGATTTTATTAAAATTTGTCAGAGAGAGACATTAGGCAGAAACACAGGTAAGCTTCATATTTTAGCCAGATCTCGTATATCGGTTTTGACCTTTGGCACAAAAAATTGAACTATTCTAGATCCGTAACCATATCCAAAAGAACGTCACATGCTCTCATTTGTCATTAATAATACGGCCTCTTTGAGCGTCATGGAAATATTATGACCTCTAACGGATGTGAAGATTTTTAATCATCACTTCAATGAAGTGTAGGTGACCTTATTCTATTGTGGAATGCTAACTGTTGCCACCTGTCTGCGAAATGCATAAATTCTGTGCTGTGTGATAAGTGAAATGTTTGTTTATGAAAATGGAAGTTTACGAGATAGAGGTAGGTGTCCATTCTAGTATTAGCTAGATCAGAGAAGCTAGGACAGGTGTTCGCAGGCATAATGTAATCATTCATTTAGCTAACAACTATGAAGAGTCTGTACAACTTATAATTCAGTTTTAATAGTTATCTTCTTATTTCGTAACTGGGCTTCAGAAAGTATTTAAAACATTCTTTTATATTTATTACGATATAATGGTACAACACACTATGTCCCAAATGTTAATAATATAAACATACGCAAAAAATTAAGTCCATACAAGGTAATGGTCCGTAGAATTATTTATGATTTTTTATCGGTCCTCCAGTTGAAAAATGTTGAAAACGCTGGCTTAGATGAATGTATAAAACCACAATCCGCACGGCCGATACTCTGAGCCTGAGATATGAACCTGCCCGTTGTACCATCCAAATCCGCTGCCTTCGATGAGTTTTGCTCATCGTTGTTACGTCAAATTTGGAGCTATGGTTTTATGGTCGCATGATTTTTCCGATGCCAAGCATTTTATACCTGCTTCAGGTCATACTAATTACGAATGGTTGCAGTGGAGTGTTGCCATCTGTTTGTGTAACGTGCAACTACGTTCAGCGTGTGATAAGTAATTATTATTATTATTATTATTATTTTTTTTTTTTTTTTTTTTTGGCAAATGTGTAGTGTATGAGCCGGAGGTTTCCGACCGTCCCGGTATTCGCTTTGATGGCTGCGGAAAACCCAGTGCGCGGTGCCTCAGCGCACTGAGACACACTGGTGGGTCACGAGCTGCATCGGTTATTAAATATACAGGGTGATTCAAAATGACATGGTAGATCAGTCATACAATAAGATTCAAAAATCGCTTAGGAACAGAGGGTCGCAACTGCGATGTGGAGCCGCTACAGGGCGTCTAAAATAATACTGACACAAAGAGAAGAAACAAAACCATTACAGATCATTTTATTGATAATTACTCACTCACATGCGACTAATGCAAGCCAAATGTTGAGCCTACAGCAGATACTCAAAGATTTTGCCAGATGCATAGATACAAGCCCGGCATCTCCGTTGCATGGAATGGCGCACCTTCTCAAAGATACCAGGTGTATATCGAACACATCCGGCTGCCGCAATGATTCTTCCTACACAGTCTTCCGGCGTTTCAACTGGTGTTTCATACATAAGTCCTTTTAAAAATCCCCACAAGAAAAATCCAAGGGAGACAGGTCTGGTGATCGTGGTGGCCATGCGATTGGTCCACAGCGTGAACCCTGAGTTTGTGATGTGTAATAACTGTAGCATCCCGGGCAGTATGACGAAAGTAATTATTAATATTATATTAATCCTGTATATAAATATAATAATATCCTTTTTCCACTCGCAATGACACAGATTAAAGAAATATACCGTCTCACCACTAGAATTTATTACGCTTGAACAAGCATATTACTGTTCATACTCGAACTGAACTGGTCTTTAGTATATTCTTTGTTATAATTCATTTTAATTACTCACCTTTCTATACTATTTCAATATTCCTTCACTGTATGCAATCACTCATAACATACTTGACCACGCTATGAGCCTTCACAAATTCGTACAATGTCATCTGCAGTACGTGTACCAAGTCGTGTTTTCTAATCAAACGATAAAATTCAACATCTCAACGCCATACGCGTATTTTCTGTCTCAGGGGCTACTTTGCGACCAGTTTGAATCTCACAGACTAGCCAACCATACATTTTTATGCCACTGCCAGCTCCATTAAAGATCACATTCAGGTGACCCTCTGATTTTAAACACACAAATACTAACGCTTGCATAGTTTATACTGAAATTTTAAAAGATAATATATTTTACTGGACACAAGAAAAAATCCATAAATAAATACTACAAAAAGGAGAGAATCAAAACTGATCGTATCATGTGTGAAGTGTTTTAAATTTGTACAAAGGATAGTAGAAAATGTCAAAGTTTGGCGATTTATGGTAGAGGACATACCATTCATTCTTTACACAGGAGATTTAGTTGATAGAGCCGTAGTATAAATCGGAAGATATGAAGGCCCTGTAACATACTCGTGCAATTTATTCGTTTACAGTTTCGGATGCTACGAATTTTATCTTGCTACATATGTCTCCCAGCTATTCAAATAAAACTATACTTATGTTTCATGATAAATTATTAAATGTTAATAATTTGTCTATCCTTGTATTTTTAGTTTTTAAGAAATACTTCACGAAAACATTAAGTCGGTACGAAATTTCATGTCGAATGATGACAAAAGATCTTTATTCTTAACTTTCTTTATAACTCATGCAGGAACACATTTAGATAATATACAGGGGGAGGACAAAATAATACGAACACCTGTGAAATAATTGAAAATCTTTATTAGTAGGGGGTTGGACCACCCTTTGACTGAAGTACAGATTTAATGCGAAGTGGGATAGATGCATAAAGGTCATGGACAATATTTAAAGGTATATTAAGCCATTCCTCCTGCACCCCCATGCTTCAAAGTCGGCAAGAGGCATTCAGGATTAAATGCTTCTCTGGGCGTTCTCCAGACATAAACGGGTCCGGTCGTCTAAGAAAGGGTGAATGACGATTCGTCTGACCATATTACCTGTTGCCACTGCTGTGGGGAAGCAGCCTTTGTGATCTCTGCACCACTGGCGTCGCTTGAAATCATTAGTTGCTGTAACCAAGGGTTTACGAATTGCCACTCTGCCATAAATGTTCGCAGCATGAAGATCCCTTTAGAAAATTTTTGTTGAAACGGGGTCATGGAGATGACTGTTCATTTCGGATGTTACCTCGGATAACAATTGCTTGTGCTTTCGGGCTACTATGCGCTTCAAGGCCCGTCTATCCCTATCAGTAAGCTTTGACTTTCGGCCACTGTTGTGCTTTGAAGACACCGTCTTACCCTCTTTCGTGTACGCTGTAATAACGGCTGATACCGTGCTGCTTGCAAACCCCAAAAGGTTTGATGTTTCCAGTAACCGATGCTCCACTTAAACACGCTCCGACAGTCATTCCTCTTTGGAATTCTGACAGGTCTGACATTTCAACTTATCACAGACAGTTCGATAGATGCATGCAACGCAGGTGACTGCTGTTGAGAGACTGGTACCTTCCTCTTCACGCTCACTAGGTGGCAGACTTCTGTTGCAGGTGGTGCGGCTGTACTGCAGGTATGAAATACGTCATACTTTTTCACAGGTGTTCGTATTATTTTGTCCTCCATCTGTATTCCAGAATTTTAATTGCGACGTTGAAGTATATAACTCCTTATTTAAATATAACCAACATATAAGGGCAAGATTTAATACAATTATATAAGTGTAACGAAAGTCCCTTAAATGAAACAAAGAGAAAGTTCATAGGTAACTAATGGAACATTTCACTGTTCATTTGGGTTAATCTGTAAAGTAATCACGGGCAATTGTTTAGTTAGTCGTACACTCATACTCATCATGTTTCATAACAAATGTTGTTCAATTTTCTTTTAGGTATTTTCACCACATAATGTACCTTGGTAATGCGAATTTAGTAATGTGTGTTCGTATGAACATTATAATACACAAGGTATGGAACCCTATTGAAAGCATACACACGGGTTGCCGTTTTTCCTATTATAATTTGACCAAATGTGTCATGCATTTATATCCAGTATTTGTCAGTGTTTCATTCATTTCAAATTGTTGCTGACTCTCCACCTGAAACCACCCATGCCGAAGGCCAACCTCGACCCAGCGACCCTCGGAATGTGAAACAAGCACGATGGTCACTAATTGACACTTATCTTTATATATATAAAAATCTCGTGTCACGATGTTCGTCCGGGATGAACTCCGAAACTACATAACCGATTTAGATGAAATTTGGCTTAATGTGTGTAATTTAGTCCAACTTAAAAGATAGGATAGTTTTTATCTGGATTATAGACCTCAATATTTATTATTTGCGAAATAAATGTTCATTAAATGTTTGTCATAGGACAATGGTTTGTAATTATTTGTAAGCCACCAAGACTAAGCGGTCTGCTGGCTAAGTGGTTAGAGCGTCTGACTGGAGATGGAAAGGTCCTCGGTTCGAGTCCATGTCTCGGCTAGGATTTTTATAGACACTTAACCCGGCATTAACCCCCGGCGCAGCATGCTGTATGAGGTGAAATACGCCAGGACGGTACTGTGGTTCGGATTCGACGTTAAAATATAGGTCCCCTGTACCAGGCAGGATGGGCGGGCTAGGTAAAGGCGGCTACGACAGGGGCAGAATGCCCAGCCAGTAGAAACCATGTCACCAGGTCATTACGACCACACGTAATTATTATTATAGTTCCATAAGTTTCTAACAGATGGCGATGTGTTAACTTATCTATACAACACTTGGTTAGCTAGGTTGGGTAATCATCCAGTAGATCACGTTCTGTTTCAATTTATTTATGCTACAGTTTATTCCTAACAGATGGCGGTGTGTTAATTTATCGAACCATCAAGTAGATGGCGTTGTATTTCGATTTATTTATGCTACGGTCTATTCCACGCCATATGTGTGAGTTTCTTCAATTTTAATTGTGCTGTGTATTGTGTTATAATTATACTGTATTGTTGTTCATCGTTTGTGTGTCTTTATACCTAGCGAAAAAGTAATTACACACATGAATATAACATTGAAGAAAACGTTACGATAAATTCGAATCGTGTAAGCATTTCTCGCTAGCTTATCATTTTTCTTCTTCTTTTTGTTATGGTCAGCTAGAGACCACGTGTCAATTTCAATTCCTCTCCTGTTGTTTTTTCTTTCTTCCTCCCCAGTACTCCTTCATTATTGCACTCCTCTCTACCTTTGAATCCTGCCATATTCAAAGTCTGCCATCGAAAAAAATTTCTTTCCATACAGTTCACTGGTATTATTTCGTTTCAAATCTTTCTAAACCTCTTGAAAGCCTGGTGTCATCCATGCTATAAATGTATCAAAAAAATATCATTCTTATTTTTCTGTTATTTTTTTCAATGTTATTTTATATTTCCTCATTAGTTCTTAACTTCCATTTTACTGTATTTTTCAATGGACCCACTGTATTATAGTGTCTTATTTTAAGGCTTTCAGAAAGGCACTTTTTGTTGTAATTCAAATATTTTTCAGTGAAATGTTGCCAAAGAATCTAACCTCGACAATGCGTGTAGCAGAGAGGCAAGACGCACGACGAGAGAGCTCATCAATCAGCAACACAAATCGCGGCAAGTAAGGAAGTTCAAAGAATCAGGACAGCTGAGCGTCGTATGCAAGAATCTCAAGAACAGCGTGATGAACGTCTGTGACAGAATATATCGAGAACAAGAGCGGCACGAGAACAGCACATAGCTACATTTAGATGAAAGAGAACGAGAGAGACAGTAAATCAGCCGTGCTTTAACACGTGTATCATTTGTTCGTCTTGCGTTCCAATATGCACCAGCCATTGATTACTCTGCACATTCTAAAACTGCAATCGGTGCAATGAGCAAAATATGCCAGTATTATCAGGCGTTGAAATTCCGCAATGAAGCAGCCGGCATGTGTTGTGCATCAGGAAAAGATGTATTATTACCACTACCCAATCCGCCAGAACATTTACAATCCTTCTTGCTGGCGAATCAAACGATTCGAAATTGTTTCTGCGCAAGACACGCAAATTCAATTCTTGCTTCCAGATGACGTCTTTTGGGGCAACAAAAATTTGCGATCTTACATCTGATGGACGTCATTTTGAAACTAAATTCAAAATACAAGGCCAGGTGTACCATAAGATTTGGGTCGTTGATACCGATGCCAAACGATGACCCGAAGTTTCTCCAAATCTATTGGAAATTGTGAGGAACGCTTGAAAACTAGGTGCCAGTATAATTTCATCGAACAAGCAGAAGAGAGAGCAATTGTGGTATTGTTGGAAAATTGTTTGGAAAATAATAATCAACTTATTCAATTGTGTCGCCACAATTAAAAAATGACAACTATCAAATTGTCATCAAAGCTGACAAATTACCATCAGGAGAACACGCTGGCAGATTCAACGCGCCAACCGTAGATGAAGTTGCAGTTTTTATGGTTGGTGACTCAGTTGATTAAGTCACACGTCAAGATAGAACTGTTAGTATAATTTCGGATCTACACCGTTCGTATGACGCACTCCAGTATCCACTGATATTCTGGCAAGGGCAGAATGAATATCACATCAACATCAAACAGCGTGATCCAGTTGCTGGTAAATTTAATATTCAACTATTGAATTCGTTATTTTATTAGTACAGTAGACCCGCGGTATTCCGACCAGGGGCCGGATTATAGCGGGCCCACTATATTGATTTCTTATTCTTTTTTTTTACTATTTAATTTATTATTTTTTCAGGTAATAAAACAAATAAAAAAGTTACTTCAATGAAGTACTACGCCCCCCGATTGATGATTAGACGTAATTAGGATAACTATATCCTTCGATATCGTCAACTGTGCCTTCAATACGTCGTGGATATGTACGCCAAGGTTGAAAACAAGCATTTGCGATTTATTCGATACAACCAGGCTAAATAACGATCGGAGGAATACATCCTCTTACGAGATACTGTTATCGGCAAGTATTTATGAAAATTTAAACGCCAATGATATCGGTAATGCATTTATTTTACCTTCAAGCTACATCGGCAGTTCACGGAACATGCAGGAATATATACAAGATGCGATGACTTACGTCATTATGGTCGTCCAGATTTGTTTATTACATTTACATGTAATCCGAATTGGGAGGAAATACAAACTTTGCTATTACCAGGCCATCAATCAATGCATCGTCATGATGTCACGGCACGTGTGTTCAAACAAAAATTAAAATCATTGATTGATTTAATCGTAAAACATTCAGTTTTCGGTAACACACGTTGCTATCTGTATTTGATTGAGTGGCAAAAGCGAGGTTTGCCTCATTCTCACATTTTGATTTGGCTTGAAGTTAAAATCCGTCCAGAAGAAATTGATCAAATAATTTCAGCCGAAATTCCGGACCCATTAATTGATCAAGAATTGTTTGATATTGTTACCAGTCACTCGATCCACGGACCGTGCGGTGCTTTTAACATGACATCGCCATGCATGGAAGGTGGAAAATGTAAGAAGCGTTTTCCAAAGGAATATACGAATGATACTATTACGGATATCGAATGGTTATCCGTTGTATCGCCGCAGAAACGCTGAGAATGGTGGCCAAACATTTACAATGCGAATGTCAAATTCTAGAAACCAAGTTGAAATTGACAATCAGTGGGTGGTATCATACTCACCATTGCTTTCAAAAACGTATAAGGCTCATATTAATGTCGAGTTTTGCAGTTCTGTAAAATACATTAAGTACGTTTGCAAATATGTTAATAAAGGCAGTGATTTGGCCGTATTTGAAGTTCAAAATGTAAATAAAAATGACGAAATAACACGATACCAAATAGGTAGATACATCAGCAGCAACGAAGCTATCTGGCATATTTTTAGTTTTCGCATCCATGAAAGAGACCCTTCCATCCAGCATCTTGCAATACATCTTGAAAACGGTCAACGTGTATATTTCACCGAAGAAAATATTTTCCAAAGAATACTTGAGCCACCAAAAACGACAAACCACAAACTGAATTTTTCACATTGTGTCAAAAATCTGATGTGTTCCGCCAATTCGCAAAAACATTATTATATACCGATGTTCCAAGCTATTTTTCATGGAACAAATTAGGTAAAAAATGGTAGCCACGTAAACAAGGAGAACCACATCCTTCGATCGCAGGCATATTCAAAGCAAAGACTTTCCACAGTGCATCCAAAACAACGTGAATGTTTCTTTCAGCGTTTGTTATTGGTGAATGTTCCCGGACCAGCTTCTTTCGAATGTTTACGAACAGTTAATGGTCGAGTGTTCAATACATGTCGAGTGTTCAATACATGTCAAGATGCATGTCGCGAGTTGCAGCTGCTGGTAGACAACAATTATTGGGACCTGACACTTGCTGATGCAGCGTTGACAGCCACGCCGAATAGTATTCGTCAAACTGTTTGCAATTATTTTGACAACATGTTATCCAACACAATCTTCGAGTTTGTGGGGAAAATATAAAAACAGTATGACTGAAGATATAACTGAAATTTCAGTTTATATAAATAAATAAAAAATAATTTTTTATTTATTTTATAAATATCAATTTTTATATAATTTCAATTAAGTAATTTGTAATGAAATGTAAATTAAATTTTTTTATGATCGTTTGTCCTTAATTTCAACTCTCCGTAACTCTTTACCAATTACATTTGAATTTCCAAATCGACTACAATGTTTTTGTCTTTATTAGTGAATATTAATTTGACTACTTGAGGAAGTTTAGAATAACATTAATCCAACGTACTATAATTAGTAAGTCACAGCAACGCGTGACCGGGTCAGCTAGTTGACACTTATATAACCTGAAATAATCCTTCCTCTGGGCATCATCTCTCTCTGCATGAAGAATTTATAGATTATACAGGACAAATATAAGTCGCAGAACAAAGTTAGCTCTCATTCTTTTGGACTCACCTGGAAATGTATGTTTCCTATGCCTATCCTTGAATGTTAAAGTGCAGCCATTAGCACACGGAGAAGACGGGAAGGAATGTTTATGTTGGTGTGTCGTCCACTGGAAGTAAACCAATGTTTGCTTTCTGAAGCTAGAGTCGTTTCATAACCTGAAATCCGTTTAGTGACCTTAAAAGGAATAACATTTTTATTTTTTTTAGCAACTATTTATAAGACTTCCAAGGCTCTTTGCTTTAATATCGCTGAATACTTTCAGTTCATTAAATGTTCAAGCTGCGTTTATTTTTGAAGTGTTAACGATTGACCTGGGTTCAATCCCAGGTAAGGCCGACGAGGTTTCCACCCACCAGTCTGAATACCGGAATGGTTCCTTCGAAACGCCTTTGCCAAATTCATTTCTTTTCCTTGCCCACAATTTTTTCCCAGCTCAAACGAAAAAAGGGGGCAGATAGTAGTCCGAGCTACTACCAAGATAGCCAATGAAGTAACCAATATTGTTATAAAGTTAAATACACAAGAGAAATTACTACGGGGTTCTTAAGTGCTAAACATTTTATTCAGGATACAGATGCAGACTGTGGCCTCGCATGACTTTCGTTCATTTTTCTTGCCGCATTCCCAACTTCTTGTCGAACGCAGTTCACACCATTGTCTTCTCTAGCTCATGAGCCGTTTCAAAATGGACAGTTCCCATGCCGCTCATAATTCTGAGATGATAGCACCGACACGGGAAGATATTGACGTCAAAAGTGTAATTGCTTTAAAATATCCCCGACATGTATCCAATAATTATTTCCAAAATTCACCATTCGGTTGAACTGCTTGATTACTATTTTGTGAAACCCCATAGCGGAAACTGAACAGGTTACGTCAAATTCTAAAGTTTGAGATCTGCAACTAAGTCCAAATAATGGCATCTCAGCCATTGAGTTTTAAAGCACGAAGTTGATTTCCTATTCAGATCTATTTATTTTTCGACCAGGAAACAGTTCCAAATAACGGCTATAGCTGGATGGTCGTGTAGACGATTTTAGTTACTTGTTTTACTTATGATTTGCGTTGGTGTTACAATGGAGAAAATCAATTATAAATGCAAAACAATAAAACTAGTTAATATACTAAAACCATTATAGCTAACAGAATGACTGACAAGAGGTGTTGCCGTTTATAAAAACAAGTGATAAGTTACAATTATCTCACAGTATTCTCCAGAAATATTTTCTGCACAGCGATGGCTACGACAATTTGTATAATTCCCATGTATCTTCATAAGCACACTACCTGAGTGGAAGACTCAAGAACCGAATCAAATAACGTAACGGTTAATATGTTTGACTGGCTTCTGTTGCCAGTCGTATTGAGAGTTTGGGTTTCGTTCTCTTTTATATAGCTTTACGCCTCGTCTAGGTCATTAGAGGGGGGACGAGTGGGGATAAGGAAGGGAAACGAATTCGACAATGCCCTTTTGTAGGGACTATCATCGCATTGGTCTTGAGTGGTTCGCCCGCAGCGGCAGAAAGAAGTACCATTGAGTCAATAATTCAGAAAGGCATCATATGCAAATTCATAATTTTACTAGTTGATAAGAGAGTCTTTCATCTTTTCTGATCATGATGAGCTCTTTTTTTCGGGTAGGATTATCGGGTTAACTTAGGGTAGCAACTACAAGAGGGGCATGCGTGGCAAGTCAAAAACTTTGTCATTAGGTGGCAGAAAAACCCTTCGGGGATATACCGGCCAACAATCCTATACGTATTCACTTACTTATTTCCATTAATTGAAAATACATTTCCTTGTGGGCTTACAGAATAAAAAAAAAGAAAAAAAAAGCAGTCATTGAGGGCTGCCGACAGAATTGAAAACTTACAACTATGAATATCATACGCGAATCACGTCATACTTATAGCTATAGATACGAGGGGCAGTCAAAAAGTTCCAGGAATTTCATTGTAACTCTTTATTAACAAAAGATAAGTACACGTTTACCTAATCTTCTTTAAAGAAGGCTCCTTCTGAACACACACACTTGCTCCACCGCTCCTGCCATTGCTGGAAACAACGATGAAAATCCTGTTTTGGTATCTTCCGAATTACAGCCATTGCTTTGGTTTTGATGTCTTCTACGGTGGCAAAACGGTTACCTTTGAGGCCCATTTTCATGTTGGGAAAGAGTCAGAAATCCGATGGCGTCCCGGCAAAGGGCAAGGTGGATGATCACTGCATCACAACAATGCTCCCTCCCAGACATCGATTGTTGTGCAGACATGGCTTGTAGAAAAGAACATTCCAGTCCTCCACCAGCCTCCCTACTCACCGGATTTAACGCCATCGGATTTCTGGCACTTTCCCAAGATGAAAATGGGCCTCAAAGGTAACCGTTTTGCCACCGTAGAAGACATCATAACCAAAGCGACGGCTATACTTAGGAAGATACCAAAACAGGATTTTCATGGTTGTTTCCAGCAATGGCAGGAACGGTGGAGAAAGTGTGTGTGTTCAGAAGGAGCCTACTTTGAAGGAGATTAGGTGAATGTGTACTTATCTTTTGTTAATAGAGAGTTAAAATGAAATTCCGGGAACTGTTTGACTGCCCCTCGTATACTGTTAACATTAGCATGTCGGTGACAAGAACTCATAAGATTTTACCCATCCAAACATCGCCCGACGCACGTAAAGAAGTTGCCACTTCAAAAAATCTGTTGCTGCGATTGGATCAGACAGTTGTATTAAACTGGTTGTCTCACTGGTTTGCAGGTTGAAAAATTCCCGTCACTAAACGCATTGATTCTCTCCTGTCATTCCCTTTAGAGTGACAAGCTGTCAGTTCAAAGGCTGGCGAGCGCGTTACCTGTCGCCAAACAAAGGCTCAGGAGGCGAACGTGTACCCCGCGTCGATAACATTTTTCACACTGAGATATATGTATTGGATGTCGGTAGACTTTGCCCTGCCCGGAAAGTTTTTTTTTTTTTTTTTTTTTTTTTTTTTTTTTTTTTTTTTTTTTTTTACGCCTCATCCACGGCTAAAGTCATTAGAGGCGGGATGGGACTGGGGACAAGGAATGGGAAGGAATTCGGCCATGGCGATTTTGAAGGAAGCATCCCGGCATTCGCCTGGAGTGATTTGGGGAAACCATGGACAACCCAAATCTGGATGCCCGGACGGGGATTCGAACCCGCGTCCTCCCGAATGTGAGGCCAGAACGTTAACCGTTCACCCACCACACTCGGTCCGGAAAGTTCTACGCATGGCTGGTCATGCCAATTATTCTAAGATATAGTGCTTAATAAATTTACAAAATGTCTTGCGAAAGGTCATAAAATTTTGTAGTTTGCATCTAACATCGCTGACTATAGACCTGACCGAGAACATTTCGGAGTGTGTATTAATATTATTAGGGCCACTTTTTGCTGTAACAACATTGATGATCTCAAGTAGTAACGGAAATTTTTAATTTTATTAATGATGGCTTTCGGTCTATCGTAACGGAAACTCTAGTTGCATCCACTGCTTGGACTCTCATCGAAGTGCAAAGAACCCAATTCCCTTCTATAGATCTCGGAGCTTCTAATGCTATGCCGACTTGTACTCTGTCGAATGTAAGCCCTCGCATTCATTATCTGTTCAGGTTGGAGACGGCGAAATAACAAAAGTATAACATAAGTTCAGTTTCATTAATATGTGATTAACACAATGAACATTACAGCTATCTCAACAGATGTAACTCTGTTCTCTAGCGTCTCTCCCTCCACGTTTAAGCGTCCCAGCAAACCTTCTCTTCCAAACTCATATCATCTCCATTGGATGAGATCAGACTTTCAAAACTGATTCTGTTTCGATTGGCTCAGAAAGCCCGCACTGCTAGACAATGAACTCGTAGAAACAAGGTGCCCGCCTTCAACTCCACAGAGCAGAACTGGACAGCCAGAACGTCTTGCTGTCTGCGGAAGCTGCGTCACCTCGGTTCCGATAAATAATTTATTCTACTTTAACAAAGCAAAGGGCACCTTCGCACAGCTGAGACACGTCTGGAGATCTACACAACTTCGCTGCAGCAGTAAACTCTAAATATTTTACAGCAATGCCTATTCGGTGATCTAGAATGCGTGCGATTCGAGGAAGGTGACCAAAGAAAGCGTTCAACAACAAACTCCATACCTTCTTGAATAGATGCTTGAGAAGCATCCTGGGAGTCTGATGATCAAACATGTTACTTAATAAGGAGTATAACTTTCCACACTATAATATACCCACTACTTCCCAGTTTGGATTCCAAAGAGGATTATCCATAGAAATGGCTATATAAACGAAGCGTGGTGGTGTAACGGTTAGCGTTCTGGCTTCACATTCGGGAGGATGGCGGTTCGAATCCCCGTCCGGGCATCCAGATTTGGGTTTTCCATTGTTTCCCAAATCACAAATGCCGGGATGCTTCCTTAAAAAGGCCATGGCCGAATTCCTTCCCATTCTTTGCCTCCCCATCCTTTCCAGTCTCTAAACACCTCGCTGTTAAGAGACGTTAAGCAGTTTAAAAAAAAAAGAAGGCTATATATTCATTGTTAAATAACACTTCACAGGAAGCGAATAATAAAATTTGCCCTGTAGGAATGTTTTGCTGTCTTGCAAATGCATTCGTCTATGTTAATTATGAATTAATTTTGAAAAAATTTAGTAGGCCCTAAAATGGTATTTATGGAACCGCGGGTAAATGGATTAACTCATACACGGAAATCCCAATGCAAAAAGTCTGTCTTTTTACGCTAAATTCATTTAAGTTGCTTCATCAGACTGGGAGAAAATACAACATGGCATTGTACAAGGCTCTGTCATAGCGCCCTTTCTGTTTTTATTATACATCAATGATATTTTTGAACACT
Source organism: Vandiemenella viatica (assembly GCA_031002005.1). NCBI lineage: Eukaryota > Metazoa > Arthropoda > Insecta > Orthoptera > Morabidae > Vandiemenella > Vandiemenella viatica. The sequence goes on along the minus strand of CM061921.1, from coordinate 232,059,150 downwards.
TATCTGTCAAGGCCAAGAGCGCGTTATTTGCAGATGACACTAACTTGACTGCATAAAAAAAAAACAGTAATCTAGAATATAATACAAATGAATTACTTAGCGTAGATGCAAAATGGTTTAAGGCAAACTCACTAAAATTAAATTTTGATAAAACGCATTGTATTAGGTATAAAACAAAAAAATTACATATAAACTACAAAAATAACAAAATTTTGGAAACAAAGAGTATAAAATCCTTGAAATTCAGGTACTACCGAACAAGTTAAGCATTGCCACCTTTGCAATAAGAACACTTTCCCTAACAGCAGATCTAGAATTAACGTGTACTCCTCTTCTTTTTATTCAGTCATGTCATATGCCATAATTTTTCTGGTGAAATTTTTTAAAAACTAAAAAAGTTTTCATAGTTTATAAAAGAGCTATTTCGATGCAATGTAGTGTAAAACCAATAACTTCTTGCAGACCACTCTTTAAAAGGATCAATATTCTTACAATGACTTCTCAATATATACATTCTCTCAGTGTACTTCCTGCTATACCTTGTTCACCCTCAACTGGCGGCTCAAGGTCATGTTCCCCTTGCCCCGCTTCTCACCTCACCACCCCTCCCATTGTCTACCCCTCCCAGCAGACCGGTGTGTCCACGCATGTGATTGGTAAACTTAGCTGCAGACACTCTTTTCCCTTCGCATGTAGGGGAAAGTGATGCAGAGTGGGGATAGAGCTAAGTGACCTTGAGCCGCCTCTGTTAACTAAACGCGCTATAATCTATCCTGCCCTTCGGGTAGGCGCGAGGAGCAGTCGTTTGAGGTGTAGGAGTGTACGCAGGAGTAGCTCCCGGCAGGCCGCACGGCGTTACCCAATCCCAAGTATTGGGCAACGGATGCCTGCCAGTATGCATTAGATGTGCGGTAGGGGAACCACGTAAGTGACCCCGGCGTTGACTTTTAAAACGCTGCAAGGCCAGCATTGCTAACAAGGGAACAAGCGTGATCGCGTTAATGCTTGGGGGATGCTTGGGGGGGGGGGCGTGAGCCCCTTTGGGCCGTCCTATGGGGTATCCGCCTAGGGCAGTCGCTTGAGGTATGGGTACTTACCATGAGCGCCGGGTCCCAACATCCGCGACAAGCCCTCGGCAGACGACACGGCACTAACCCTTAGAGCTGCTGGTGGGATGCCCAATCCCATTATGTGGGTTACGGGCGTTGCCGGTAACATGAAACGTACGCAAGTGACTCCGACGGTGACTCTTCAAAGTTCAAACGTTGCGAAGGAATCCTTACAAACAAGAATGCTAAGGGGAGGGGAAGCCCCACCGGTGCCCCCTCTACGCGTTAGTCTCTTGGTGACAGGTAGTTTTGCTAGGGAGTGGAGTACGCAGGGAGAGGAGCGTGGGAGGTTTAGTAGGCTAGGTGCCTCCTGTCACAGCCCTACTCCTCCATGCGTTTTAACGTAAATAATAGTAACCTATCTTGTCCACATTCTTTCGCTATGGATTCTGCGAATCCTATCTTTACATCGCCTCACGTTCCAAACCCATATGAAAATTCAAACCTTTATAATTTTCACTTTATAATCATAATTATATAATTAAAGACTCTACATTACGGGAGCTTTGTGAAATGGCCAGTCAGAGACCAATAGAGCAGCAAATCAAGAAGAGAGAGTTGAAATGGATTGGTCGTACCCTAATGTAAGGCAAATATTGGTTACACCGTTAGACCGGAAGAAGCAAGACCGATGAAATGGAGGAGATCTTTATATCGAAATCTGGCAGCTGTGAACAACACACGGTGAAACGCAAAAGAAATAGCAAATGGCGACTATTCGTGGATTTAAAAGAATGAATCGATTTAATAAAATAATGCATACCGAAATCAGAGATGAAAATCGTCCGGATCAGGTAAAACAAGCATTCATCTATCCAAAACTTAAGCTATGGTCTATTTTTCATAACAAAGCTGAAGGCGTTGACAGGTAACAACGCAGAACATACAGCTGGTAATGTGTTTAAGGTACTGTCCTATGCGTCTGTACAGCAAGTTATTAGATGATGATAGCGTGCAGTATGTCGCAGGGAAGCGATTAACGGTTTTAATATTTGTTATTTTACAAACGTTCAACCATGGACAGCATTAATTGCTGGGAGCAGTTTGAAACTGAGGTTCCGTGAACATCAGAGGCAAAAATTTTAAAGTCAATATTTTTCTTTATGTCGTAATTTATATTTACGAGGGTAATTGGGAAAGTAGCCTTCCTTCTAGCGTGGCGCTAGTAGTCGTGCGCGGAGCGCCGCCATTTTCACATCAGCATGTTCACCAATTCAGTAAGTATCCAGCTGTGACAGTACAAACCTCGTTGTTTTGCGCATTGTCTTGTTATAACCTTAAAACATGAGCGCTGCAATAGAGATCCCGCGAAATGCGAAGTGAGAGCTGTAATAAGATTTCTTTTGGCGCAAAACGTTTCAGTAGCAGACATTCATCGTCAATTGTGTACTGTACACGGTCCCAACGTTATGAGTGTGCGGCAATGGGTCCGATTTTTTAAAAGTGGTAAAACAAACATTCATGATGAAGAGAGGAGTGGTAGATCTTCTGTTGTGAGTAATTATCTTGTCAAGAAAGTTGATGAAAAAGTTCGTGAAAATCGAAGATTCACAATCCCTGAACTTTCTGAAAAATTCCCGCAAATTTCTCGTACGATATTTTTTTTTTACGTCTTTTAACAGCGAGGTCTTTAGAGACGGGAAAGGATGGAGGGCAAGGATGGGGGCAAGGAATGGGAAGGAATTCGGCCATGGCCTTTTGAAGGAAGCATCCCGGCATTTGCCTGGAGTGATTTTGGAAACCATGGAAAACCCAAATCTAGATGCCCGGACGGGGATTCGAACCGCCGTCCTCCCGAATGCGAGGCGAGAACGCTAACCGTTACACCGCCCCGCTCGGTTGCTTTTGTACGAGGTTGTCACCGATAAATTAGGCTACCGTAGGTTGTGTGCTAGGTGTGTACCGAAATTGCTTACAGAGGTCCACAACAAAACCAAACGAATGGGCTCTGTCTTAAACTTCCTTTCGCGCTACGACGCGGAAGGTGAAGATTTTTTTGAAGAGGATTGTGACTGGTGACGAAACGTGGGTGGCGTACGTAAATGCCGAAATGAAACAACAGTCGATGGCCTGGGGCCACCACAATTCTCCATGCAAGCCAAAGAAAGCCCGCCAAACGTTTTCAACGACGAAGGTTATGACTACAGTTTTTTGGGATGCCGAGGGAGTTTTGCTCGTTGAATTTATGGAACGTGGCACCACAATCACTTCTGATGTCTACTGTGAAACTTTGAAGAAACTTAAGCGAGCCATTCAAAACAAATGTCGCGGTAAGCTGTCATTTGGTGTTGTGTTTTTGCATGACAACGCTCGTCCTCACAGTGACCGTAAGACTCAAGAGCTTCTTAAGCAATTCAAAGGGGACGTTTCCGATCATCCCCTACTTGGTGCCTAGTGATTTTCATCTCTTCACTGACACGAAGAAGTGGCTTGCGTAGCAGCACTTCGATGATTTCGACGAACTTCAAAATGCTGTGAAACATTGGCTACGTGCCTAGGCGGCTAAATTTTATGAAGAAGGAATTTGTAAATTAGTGAAACGCTATGAAAAATGTTTAAATCTAAATGGTGATTATGATGAAAAATAGTAAAAAGCTGCAGTTTTAAGATGTACATAGTAAAATATTTTTTACTATCGAAGTTTTTTTTTATTCATAGCCAAACGGAAGTTACTTTCCGAATTACCCTCGTATATTACCTTGTCTGCCCAAACGAATAAAAACATTTCCATCTTGCCACACACACAGTTGTTTCAAATGTTTATAACTATTTACTTCGGCCTTCTTCTGTCGTCAAGGCATTAAGTGTCACATGTGATAAGTGCTGTTTAAATAGAAGTGCAATGTTAGGTCTCCCTAAAGATTGGGAAAACCTGTCACAGAACTATAGCTCATAAAAGGAAAAGGTTGTAGAATTCCAATTCCCACAACCACATGATATGTACTAATTGGTTTAAAACAAAATATCGTACTCAAAATTTTGCTAAATTATATTTTGAGGGTTCAATTCCAATAAAGGACTTCAAACAATAATAATCACTGTTTGTGAAAATTGCAACCTCCAGAAGGGATGGTCTGAATAATTCCAAAATCTGAGAACGTGCACCTAATGGAACCATAATAAGCGATTAAGATTGCAGCTAGATAGCGTGACCTTAGGCCCAGCAGCGGCCTCTTTAGTGTGACGGACAGATCACTCTTAAGCCTCGTTCCCACGGCGCGTTCCTCGGTGCGTGCCAGGGAACGCCTGTCATCTTTGCCGCATATGCTAGCATGGACGGCGCGCCTCGACCCACCGCGTCCTTCCTAGCACGTGCCGTGGGGCCGAACCTTTACGCCACGCTCAGTTGGTTCGAAGCAGTAAGTAGAAGTGGAAACGTGCAAGTACGCCGATAAACCTCGTCGATGTCAATGACCGCAATATCAGCATGTGAGTGGCAGGGTGACTGGTCTCCGGGTAATGGGTTTGTCGTACCGTGACGTTGCTGCTCACACAGAGTTCGCTGCGAGTGGACAGAAGAGGGTCGTACTCAGCGACGAGCGGATGCTGGACCACACATTGAGCCCACAGCGCGGAATGACCGTCATCTTGTCCACATGGGCATAACGGACAAAACACCTTCGTCCACAGTTAGCTCCACGTTGGAGCACTGCAACGGATGTGGATATGCCTACACGCCGTCTGCTTAGGGATGGACTGGTGGCACGCATTCCATTGCGTCGGCCTTCATTAGTCAGAAACTACCATCGCCTCACAATGCGATGGGCACGTGGATGCCGTCACTGGCGTGATGAGTGGCAAAATTTAGTGTTTTGGACGAGCTTCAAATTGTTCTACAGTGATGGCTGTACCGTAGAGAGCACAATCGCTGTCTCACCTTCTATGTATTCATAAGAATCTAAACAGCATTCTCTACATTAGCGAGGTTTTATACCCTGAGACACTGCCAATTCTGCATGCAGGTTCCTAACACCATGTTTCAGGAGGACAATTCCCGGCCACATGTGGCGAGGAATGTGCAAGTCTTGTTCGCAGAACGACGGGAACCACTGCTTCCCTTACCTGCACGTTCACCTGACATGTCGCCCATTTATCATGTTTGGGATATGGTCGATCAGCAACTTGTTCGTTCTATTCCTCCTGCAAGCACTGTCGATGGTTTGTGGACGCGCCTACAGACCGCGTGACAGTGTGTTCCCCAGCAGCATATCCAGGCTCTTTTTTATTCCATGCCACTACGTCTAGAGGCTCTGCAGCAGACCGTATTGATTTCTCACGGCCAAAGTGCATGTGCAATTCTGTAATTCTAGTCATATGCCTAATATATGGAATAAAATCATTGTAATCACATGTCTTTCTTGGTGTTACACTTTTCACAAACAGTAGTATAGATACCGAACTACCTGTTATTGGCTCCTGTATGTCGGAGCCGCCTGAACTAGAAGAGTTAATATACTAAATTCATTAACAATTTTTACATATTCAACACCTCACTCTCAAAACCTTATTTCACATTGCTAAGTAAAAGAGTTTTTAAAATCTCACTTTGCTCTATTTTTTGCTTTAGTTTGATAATTGTTCTGTTTGTTGATAAAACTGGAGCAAATCTCTTAATAACGAAAGACAGCTGATTGTTTACTTCCATTGTAGTTTCCGTGTATAATTATTTGATACCGGTTAAACGAGAAAAGGGGCTGTACTAAAATTTCTGAATATCAACGTTGATTCCCCTTTAATGAACACTTACCGTTTTCGTGGTCTCTTAGTAAATTAGTTAATCAGAAGAATTATTTTTAATAACTGATACAGAGTGTAAGAACAGGATCACCAATTCTGTCAATTGAATGACACGAAAATTATTTGCCACCAATCAGTTTTTTTTTTTTTTTTTTTTTTTTTTTTTTTTTTTTTTTTTTTTTTTTTTTTTTTTTTTTTTTTTTTTTTTTGCTATGTAATAATTATAAAATTTGTTTAGCTATAATTTAACCTACTGTGAAACATCCTTAGTCTACTTTTTATGAAAGAAAGATTTTTCTTTTAATTTAATTATGTCGGCTTGCCATAAATCCAGCTTCCAACATTTTTCTCAATATTATCACGACGCGTTGTTACGTTATATTCCAATTCAGAAATTACCATTGGGGTGAAGAACAGTTCAAGACGAACATAACACTTTATTTTACACCATTTCCGACGGAAGCTCTCAAACCTCAGAGCGTGTAAATCTATATATTGACATACTGATTATATTAGACTCAATATCAAATTAAAAACATAGAGACTTTCAGTTTTTATCAAAAACCGATTTGAAAATGAAAAAGGAAAAACTATTTTCCCCAGATAATTTGAAATATAAACGGTGGCGCCAGGAAAGCAACCGTGTCGTGTATCTACACTAAAATTATAAATGCGTCATTAGGCCTTTCTCTCTGTCTCTTTGTTATGTTTTCATGACTAAGCCTCTGAACCGATCTTGATAAGATTTGACTAGGATATACTGTTTGTCATTGGGAAGGGTAAAGGATTCCCTTTTCTAGGTGAATAACATATTTTGTTATGAAAGTGTGTTTTAGGCATAATCTACTATCATCAAAGTGTGTTTTAGGCATGATCTACTATCATCAAAGTGTGTTTTAGGCATAATTTACTGTCATTAAAGTGTGGTTTAGGCATAATCTACTGTCACGAAAGTGTGTATTAGCGCAATCTACTGTCATGAAAGTATGTTGTAGGCATAATCTACTGTCACGAAAGTGTATTTTGGCATAATCTTCTGTCATGAAAGTATGATTCGCTGTCTTAGGGAAACTTACCGATTAGAAGTGTAGCTGTCGTAAGGAAACTTACTGATAAGAAGTGTAGCTGTTTTAGGGAAATTTACTGATAAGAAGTGTAGCTGTTTTAGGGAAAATTACTGATAAGAAGTGTAGCTGTCTTAGGGAAACTTATGATAAGAAGTTTAGCTATCTTAGGGAAACTTCCTGATTAGATTTGTAGCTATCTTTGAGAAACTTATGATATGAAGTATAGCTGTCTTAGGAAACTTCCTGATAACAATTGTAACTGTCTTAGGAAAACTTACTGAGAAGAAGTGTAGCTGACTTAGGGAAAATTACTGATAGAAAGTTTAGCTGTCTTAGCGAAACTTACTGATAATAAGTATAGCTGTCTCAAGGAAACTTACTGATAAGAAGTGTTTTGAAAAGTAACTAAAAGGTGAAAGACAGACGGATAGCGTGTGTAAGTCTCTGTAATGTTAAATCGGCCGTTCAGACTTTCTTTATCTCCCGTACGTATTTTTCCATGGGCAGTTAAACATATTTAGCTCATGGGTTTCCAAACCTCAAAGGCTGTATGTCTTAGCAAAGGACAGCAAACCCAAAAACGCTCTGTACAAAATGGTACTGACATATGATGATCCGAGAAAGTAACATAATTTTCAACCAGAAACAAAAATCTACCGGAGGAATTGTGGAAGCTAGTCTCCCGCAGTTAATCCCCCTTTATTTTGTTGCTATTTTTAAACATGTTGCAAAGTGGCTCTCTTTATGAGACAGGTAAGGTGATGGCTTCCTCGTCCTATTATTCCAACTCAGTGCTTTTTGGGACGCCTTTTAAGTAACTTACATGTTTCTATATCCAATTCTTTGGAAAAAAAAACTAATTCCACCCGTACAAGTCGCGGGTAATAGCTTGTGACTTATATACCAACGATATTTTGCCAGAATAAGCATGTCAATAATTATTTGTATGTCACTTCGAAAAAAACATTTGGGTTTAACACGCTAAGGAGAAAATCATAAGTTTTCTAGTTTATCGCAACGTGTGAACTTAAATATTCTATTTGTCTAATATATTTGATATTCCGCAGACAACCTTGGAGTTTTTACGTTCTTAAATGAAGTACCCTCAGTTATCTTTATAACGATCTTTGAGCACCTTGTAATCAAAAACAAATTAATTTCGTCAGTGGATATATTTTGGGCAACGTCCCTTCGTAGTATTCATGTATTATAGTACCAAATTACTTTTAACTTTTGTCTGAAGGATTCAATATTTCAGCAGAGATTCTTCTGAAACATTGGCGCTCAAAGACAGAACAATGGAGTTCCTCATTTAAAATGGTCTTTATATTGAATATATTTGCTTTTCACTCATTATGTGCTTGCATGTCACCTTTTTTCGCGGCACCTATCCTCGAGTATGTCGAGCTGAGGGTCGAAATGAAAAAGGCTTTTCATGTTAATGAGGAAACGTGGAGCAGTGTTTGCATCAGCTCACAACCGAGTGTCACACGCTTGCTCGCAAACACATCTCGCTAGTTTAAGCGAAGCATGGCAAAATTTTAATCTACAGAGTACATATAACTTACAACCAAGAATATGGTTATGCAGGGTAAACCACAAGGTAAACGCTTTGCTCCATGCAAATTTTTCTCTTTTTGGTTGAAACAGAATGTAGCTGTAATTATAAGAGCGATTAACTTCAAAAAATGCCACGTTTCGAGGGAAAATGAAATTTGCGCGAGCTTTGTGATAATTCCTATTTGAGTAAAAGTAATTTAGCTTGATATATCTTGATTTAAGAGTCCCACACATAGGCCTATAGCATTAATTTTTCTCCATTTAACCTGAAAGTACCAAATAGTGTGCGAAATTAATTTGTATTGAAAAGGAAAAAAAAATATTTTTTTGTGTGGTTAATCAATCATAGACATCAGTTGTTGTTCACTACCTATCCTTTCCAAAGTTCCCAATTTAATAAATATTATAAACGTGAAAGTAACTCTGTCTGTCTGCCTGTTTGTTACGTTTCTTGGGCTAAATGAATAATCCGATCGTCATGAAATTTGACGACGAGATGTTAATTGGCATTAGGATGGACATAGCATACTTTTTTCTGTACAAATAATACTTTTTGTCACATAATTTGGAAAAATTACTGAACGGTGATAGACAGATGTGTAGGATTCTGTACTACCTTTCACTACAGCTGCAGCGGTCTGGTAGCTCAGTGGTTAAAGCATTTGCTCACTGATGTTTGGAGCGAGGTCTCCTATTCAAATTCCATTGAAGCAGAGATTATCAAAAATTGTTTTTGATCGTATGAATCACACCTGACCCGTCGGTTGTTCGGATTGCATGTTAAACAGTGGATACCAAAAAATTCAGGGGCGCAATGCGAGGCAATTCGTAGATAGTCTAGCAATGCTGTAGGTGTACACTTTTTCACGTTATATTGATCCCTCAGGGTTGTTACTCTCGCAGTCAGTGTGTGTGTGATCTGCAGCAATAATACTATAAATGCGGAAGTAAGTCTGTCTTTTGTTACGTTTTGACAACTAAATGCCTATACCGATATTGTCGGAATTTGACAAGAAAATTTGTAGGGAGGGCACAACACATTTTTTTCGGTATGAATAACAGCTGTAGTCACAAAATTTTGAGAACTTATCGAATGGTGACAGAGAGACGGATGTGTGTGTTAGTCTGTATTGTTACGTCGGTTGCTCAAGCTGTGCTTGTCGTGTATTTTGTTAGTGTATGATTTGTTAATAAATTTCGTTTAGAGACAAAACGTATTTTTTAGTATAGATGTAGATTTTCTCTGTAGTATTACTTTGTGTCTACTTAAATGTTTCTGCCACCAGTATATTTAGCTTTCTTTTTTGACATGCGTTGCGGGCGTAAACTGGCCTAAGGTATAGCTCTAGCAGAGCACGTGCAGCTAAAGTTATTAGAACCCAAAAATCAGATGCTCATGCTGGAGAAAGAAGAAAAGACCGGACTGTAATAAAGCTGCCCTTAGTTAACCCCCTCCCCTCCCCCACATCGCCGCACCTTCGTTTGTTTTTCTGTTTTTAAATATGTTGGAAACTGATTATCTCATGAGACAGGTTCGACGTTAGAATGATATAGTGATGGCTTTGCTTTCATATTATGCCAACTCGGTGTTGTTTGGGACCAATCCTACGTTACCAACAACTTTCTATATTGAATTCTGGCAACGAAATTCTTAATCCACGCGTACGAAGTTGCGGGTCTCAGCTAGTTTATTATAAACTGTTCGCTAAACCTAACACTGTTCGTGACTTAACCTAAACATAAATACGCTATTATCTATTCCCTCTGTAAATATATTTGTTATTACAGTTAGAATTTTTCTTTGATACGGCCATACAGTGACCACGTGCAACCGGCCCCCTGTTATACACAGGTGACCAGTGTGAATCATGAGAGGATGGGAAGGACTTGTTTCCTGCAAGAATTCTAACCTTGTTAATTATACTCGGCGTACTTAACCCAAAAGAGGAACGGCTGTGTCACCATCTGTTTGCGAAATGTGTAACTTATTGTGTTCTGTATGATAAATGTATTTTTGGTTTGTGTAATGTGTTGTTTATGAGGCAGATATTGGAAACAGTCCCATAACTCGTCTAGGTGATTGCGAGATACCACCTAAAAACCACAATCAGGACGACAGGTACGCGGGGACCAGGACTAAACCTAGTTCACTTGTACCTCTCCCATCAAAAGTAACGCACTGAGCCATATTGGTCGGTAAAAATACACTCTTAATTATTCCCACTGTAAATATATTTGTTGGTATAGTTAGATATTAATAACTTTGATGAAACGGAGCAGACTACACTACAAGTGTATCATCCAAAGAAAAAATGTAATTGTAGATTCTCTTAATGGATTATTGATAGCACTGGAGATACTTTTATTCACCATCTACAGTAATGTACAACGGTCGAAATCACGATTAGTGAATGACTCAAACGATAGATTGAAAACTGCAGTTACATTAAATGACCTTTTTATACCGATGTTATTAATTGTAAATCCTTGACAACAAAGTAACACATGTTTAACATGACAGACAGATCATTAAATTTTAAATAAATAAATCGTTACTGAGAAGATTCATTTCATTAGGATCTTTAGGCTCATATAACACACTGGCTACTTCGTTATTTTTAATTGGTTATGTTGTTATTTCTGTTCACTGTGTCTATTGCATTCAGTATCCACAACATCGTTAGGGATGAAACGTGACTAGTTACGTTATATTTACTCATACTGATACAGATAAATACCGCAAAAACAAGGGGTTTAACAGAACGAATTAAGCTTAATGAAGCATTATAGCATTATATTTAGTCAGAACTTCAAAAATAAATAAAAAACCTTCAATATTTTTGTATTTTTATTGTTCTTTCGATTTTTTGTGTTTGTTTATTTTAATGTGTTTTATTTTAATAATAATGCAAAGTATTGCATGCATATGTGAGCTTCAATGTGATACGTATGATATACAAAAAAGTTAAACCTTATGGGAGGCGACCAAAAGAGTTTTTTTTTTCAGTGACACTTCTTTGACGGTCGGTAAAACAAATCCGAAATTAATAACTGTAGATTTCGCAAACAAAAGATATAAACACTTTATACCCAATAATGATAAGATACATCTGAGCATACCTTCCACACTTCCTTATTATGTTATTCCGATTCAAATTGGAGAATAAAAGTGAAGAAGAAAAAAGATCATTGCTTTCTACTATTTCTGATGACTCTCTATCAACCCCTCTCTCTCTTCTTTCCAAACGAAACTTGAAGAAGATGTGGTCATAAACCAGGTGAATATCAACTTCAGTGCAGAATATAAGCTTTCTTTTAATTTGAAAAAAAAAAACATCTTTTACTGTTAAATACAAAAAGATAATCAATACTCCTTTCTGTTTTTTATATGTAATACTGTATCTTAATTTGATGCTGTGCAAAGGCGTTTAAAATCGAATGGGTCGGTAAATATAAATTGACAGCGTTTGAAAAGCAGAGTTTTGGAAAAGTAAACCACCAGGTTCTAGAAAAGCAGTTCTACTACTGTTATCAAACAGATGTATTATACTGATTGCTGATAATACTAGTATTCTATCTAATAACACTGGAGGTTAAAGAAGATAAAGAAATTTTATCAGGAATAGATACTGTAACAGAAACAAGAGAATTTTATTATTTCTGAATTATGAATTCAACTAATAACTGAAGCAAGGACAACATAAAGATCATGTCAGTATTAGCGAACAAAGAGTTTTTCAAAGGGAAAATATTTTGATATGAAACATGGATTTAGGACACAGAGAGAACTTTCTAAAATTGCATTTATACAGAAGTGCACGTTATGGAAATGTAGTTTGAACATTGGTGAAGACAAAAAGACGAAAATTTGAAGCGTTTCTGAATAAAAATCCGTCTTCTAACAACTGTTTTTTATTGACTTGTATCTACCAGACGCGATTATGGAAGACTCTTTCAGAAATATGAATACATTTTCAGAAAGACGAGGTAGATAAACTTATCAATTCAAATTGCTATGGAGGAAAATGAGGATAGAGGAAGAGAAAGATCAGAATATTTGTAACAGATATTCTGGGATAGCTGTTTGATCTACTACCGAAATTATCAATTAAGACTACCGTGAACTTAAGAAGCGTCGTTAATGTCACAAAATACTCACATTTAATAGATAGGTTGTAATTGTGTAATATGAAATTTTCTCCGCAACTGTAAAATTTTCATAAATGTCAGAATGTTCTCAGCAGATTTCCGGTACTTGTATTAACACATTAAGGTCAAACACAACTTACATTCATCCAATGTTATTAACGTAGTAGATTTACACTCGCCTTTGTCCACTTAAAATTGTATTGTAACATACGTTTTCTTTAATCATAGTAATAAATACTCCATCTAATAATAAAAATTTATTTACGTCCTACAACAAAAACACAATTATGATAATATTTAACCTCTATTAGAGCAATCAATCCTGTTTCAAAATAGAAATTTACTTATTAGAGTGCTAATTGTTTCTTCATTGTGGTCTGTTATTAATTTAATAGTCCTAGCTTTACAACATTTCCCTGAATGATTTGACTTACGTTTTCCCATCATACATTAAAATCATTAATTAATTTTTAAAAGAACTTCATTTCTTCTTTAGGTATTGGTTTTGTTTTGTGAATATGCTGTTTCGATCAGTTAATTCTACTTTGAAATAGAAATTTGCATGCTAAAGTAGTAAATATTTGTTTGTTTATTATGATCTTTGATAACATTATTAAAGGTTTCTTCTAGTTTTTCAATCTGTCAAAGGAAATGAATGTCTCTGGGTCAATTACACACTTTGTAAGGTTGCGGTTGATTTACTGAAACATAATATGCAAACAGATTAAATGATTTATGTAAGGAGTGAACCTTCAATATTTCAACGAACCACAAAACTACACAAAATAAAAATAGGCAGTAACGTAATTATTTAAATTTCTGTGTTATCTTTATTTTTAGCACTGCAGTCAACATATGGCGTTATAGGGTTTTTTTGCAATTTAATAATATCGAGAAAATGTAAATATAATCTCTTATATCATCTCCGCAATCCTCCAACAGAATTATACGTCTAAGTGCAAATTACCAGAAATGAAATACATATGGCTTTAATAATTTTTAGGATTAAGAACTGATTTATATTTGCCGCTCTGGAACTATTACATTATCAAGTGCATCGATATTCACATTTTTAAACTGAACACATCATTGAATATGTCATAATGGTATTTTTTCCCTTGGACATCATATTTAATGCAATACATTTACAATTGCTATCATTGGCCATTAAAAGTGCAATAGGTACAAAAATATTTGTTGATCACTGAATAGCAGTGTGTGAGATTTATCGTAATGTATTAGTACCGTCTACGAAGTAGGAAACGTTTTGGTGTTGGCGAAATGTGAATTTATAATGACAGTTCCAAAAGGAACTATTTGTTTTTGTGGGATAAACTAGCCTTTCTTATTCCCCAGATTGTACAGTAAGTACGTGTCAAATTGAATTTAAATCTATTGAACAATGCATGATTAACACAAACATCCAAACATACATCCATCCAATCTTTCTCAATTATTATAATATTAAGATACATCTCACTTCGAATTTCAGCATAAAATTGTCAGATTAGTTCCAAGATGTTAATTAGAAGTGTCTGATAAAGCAAAAGTCTTTTCGTGAGAGATCTAAAACTGGAAAAGACCAAAAGAAAACCCTAAATTTTCAACGAAGATTCTGTGTGATAAAACAGCTAGATATCGCTTGAGTATTAATGAAGGTGTCGTGCTGGGAGGAGCGGAGACGAGCTACTTGGACTTAATCGGAAGCTTCTGAGCGAGGTAATGCGTCCGCTAATCTCAGGATACAAATCAGCTTCCTCTCTGCCTCTGACAAGGGATCTCCGTGCAGCTACTTACAACACACGTCAAGGCAGCTTATTCCAACTTCCCGGATCTTTGATAAATATGATCGATATTTTTAATTCTTGTTTTATGCCATTACTTAACCTTATATCAAACCATCCAATTAATAAGAAAGAAGTTTCTCTCGGCTTTGCGAATTAATATAGTCTTCTCGCCATCTTCACCAATTCACCAGAAGATGGCGACAGAGTTCCGATCGCCGAAATAACGTGTCAAAATACCCTGCTCACTCGGCTAGTCACCCGAGGAGACTATATTAAACCAACCAATTCTTTATGTTCAAGCTTTCTTCACGATTGGATAAAAGTCTACAACAGCAATGGAGATATTAACTGATGGAGATGTTCTAATTAAGCTTTCTGTAGTAGCTGGTTTTCATTCTAAAATTCGTATGAGTAACTAAACACAAATTCATGTGAAACCCACTCTGGAGTGTTTATAACGAATTTAACATACACAAACAATGTTTTACTGCAGGGAAATTTTGGTATGAGTGTAATTTCAAGAAAGCACCTTGCCTTTAAATCCAGGTCGTCTACCTCCCTCCTACCAAGACGCTAGTTCATCTGCTGATTACATATCATTGTATCTCATCAAATATATCTAAGCAGTTTTTAAATCAATCATACTGAGCGTGGTGGGTGATCGGTAACGCTCTGGCCTCGCATTCGGGATGACGTGTGTTCGAATCCCCGTCCGGTCATCCAGATTTAGGGTTTCCATGGTTTCCCCGGATCACTCCAGGTGAATACCTGTATGGCTCCTTCAAAAGGCCATGAACAATTTTCTTCCAGTCCTTTCTTGCCATTAATGAACTACAAGTCAACGAAGCGTAAATAAAAAAAATTAAACTTTGGCTGAAATCCATTCAAACAGTTTTTATCCCGACACAGTATTGCTAACTTGAATGCATAGATAAATTTTAGATACATTAGTATTATTTTTTCTTATTTATGTTTCCCGCGTGCGATGTTAGCCGTTTACTAGGACAGTCGTCCGGTAAATTCGTGGCCTGATACTGATAAACATGCATTGATGGAAAATTTGTGGTACATTTTTCACTCCTCAGATGTTCACGTAATACTTAAAGAAGTTGGACTACTTTAATGCCATCTAGAACAAAAGGATTTATTAACAGTGGTAAAAAAAAGAGGTACTAGCACTTATGACTACATCATCTGACATGAAATGTGTTTTACGTTACTGTTATTATTATTATTACTCTGTGATTCACTAAATGTGTGTGGCGGAGGGTGCATTGCACCTATCGAAAAGGGTGATGGTTTGGAAGGGATATGGCAGGAGGCACCCATGGGCTATTGTGAGGAACCATCCCAGCATTCGCCTGGAGTGATCCGGGAAAACCATGGAAAACCCAGATCAGGATGGTCGGAGTGTTTTATCGAAAGCTACTCCTGCTGGATTTTAAGTTTACTCGCCCGGTAAATCCTTTCTATTCCATTCCCTAATCGCTCGTGGGAAAAATGAGTACAGAAATGAATCGGTTCTGGCCCTGATTTCTATTATGTTACCTGAGCGGTCATTCCGAGATATGAATGTTGCTGGTAGTAATATTTCCTGGCTGTCATTCCGAAATATATCAGTAGTGAATTTTTCAATTAACTTCCGTCGAGAACACCACCTTCGGTGTTCCAGGTCTTACCAGCCTAACTCCTTCAACATCACACTTACGCTCTCCCTCCAACTATATATACCTGTCATGAATAGGGCGGCTCTTCTTTGGACCTTCTCTAATGCCTCCATTAACCCCTTTTGATGGGGACCCCATACAGAACAACAATATTCCAAGTGAGGAAGCACTAGTGACTTGTATACAATCGATTTAACTTCCGGAGTGCATTGACTTAAATTACGACCTAGAAATCTGAGCATACGATTTGCTTTCCCCACTACATTCTCGATATGCTCATTCCACGACAAATTATTACGAATTGTTACCCCTAGGTATTTAACGGAATCTACCGTTCTAAGGACAGTACCATTAATTGTATATTCATAGTTAATTAGTGTCACCTTTTTACTTACACGACAAATTACTACGAATTGTTACCCCTAGGTGTTTAACGGAATCTACTGTTCTAAGAACAGTACCAATAATTGTATATTAATAGTTAATTGGTGTCACCTTTTTACTTACACAATGACTTGGCACTTTTTAGCGTTTAACTCCAACTGACAATCTTTACACCACGCAATTATTTTCATAATATCGTCTTGTAACAAAGCGCAGTCGTCCTGGGTTTTGATTTCACGATAAATAATAGCATCATCGGCAAATAATCGTTTCATCCCCCCTATTATGTCGCATAAATCATTAATATATATGAGAAACAACAGAGGCCGTATCACGCTTCCCTGGGGGACCTCGGACCTCACTTCGGTACGTGATGAACGCTCACCGTCGAGAACTACACACCGTGTACTGCCCTTCAGAAAGTCTGCAACCCAGTTGCATATCACAGCATCTACGTCAACACGAGATTGCACGTAGAGATTTTCGCATGGATATGCTGCAATATCATGACTTAAGAGGGCACGTACAGTGATGAAACAAAACATTATGACCACGTTAATAGTGTATTGTTCCACCTTCTGAACGCAATATAGATGCTATACGTGTGTCCAGAAACACTTGTGCCGGCACCATCATTCTTCTCGCCACCATTGCCGCCTAGCCTGCTTTACAGAGCGGGAAAGCCTCCAACCTTCATGTTCCGTGACGAGGCGTGGATGTCCACCACCTTGTCGCCTGCACATAGTTTCACCGTCCTTCAAATACTTTCCATACATGCTCATCACATTAGCACGTGAATAGTCGACCATCCTCGCCGTTTCTGAGATTTTCGTTCTCCGGCGCCACATCCACAAACCACTGGCCCATAATCTAAAGGAAATTAAGTGACCTGTGGGTTGACATCTGGTGTCAGATGCCTCCTGAAACCTACTGAGGACTTGTCGAATCCATGCCACGCTGATTCGCTGGGGTATTGCGTTCCAGAAGTGGACCAACACGCTATTAAACATGTGGTCATCTTGTCTTGTTTCATCATTGTAACTTTCAGTGACGAGTCATCCTTCGACATCAGTGTGAAAGCGAATGAACGTTTCGGTTGTATATTGATGACAGAACTTATGAGAGTAACGGTCGGGAATTTTCCAAATTCTCATAAAGCTAATGTTTTCTGTGCTGTTTTCGGCACGAAGATGTATAGCCTTTCATCTTTGAAGAAAAAAAAGTAACAGTAGCCAGATTTTATTTAATTTGTTTACGCTACTCCTGCATGAGGACAGAGAAAACTTTATCTTCTAGCAGAAAGAAGCACCTCCCCGTGATAACATGGTTTTACAATTTATCTGGACGAAAAACACAGTTAAACTGATCTCTTGCACGATGGCCTTTATAGGAATTTAAGAAGAGTACGTTTTTCCCCCTCCACCTTATTATGAAGAAATAGCTGTAGCAAGTCTTGACGCATAGCGAGTGTGAATTCCTTATGTACGCTGCGCATATTGAACATTTGTGAGTGCAAGAAGAGTCTTCAACAATTTGCAACGCAAATTTCATGTTTGTATCACAGACACGATAACCAGGGGAATTGTGATAGCAGCTGAACAGTTTCAAGTACATGGGAAGTATAGAGGAAATAATAAGGAACGATGGAGAGAGAAGCGAAAGAGACAAGCAGGAAGAGGTATTTTTAAGAAACATCGAAAGCCTGATATGAAATAGGGGTGCACCACAACGAATTAAGGGGGTTATGTAAGGCAAATACTACGTTCCTATCTTAAGTTACGGTGCGAAGAAGCAAGACACTACCAGGATACAGGCAACCTAAATGAGATTCTAACAGGTAAAATGGTTGTTACGAGAATGGACAGGATAAATGAAAGGATTAGATACATAGTAAAAGAGGAACCCCTACGGGAAATGATAGAGAAGACCAACCTAAAATGGCGCGAATATGCTAGGAGAATGTAGGAACGCCGAAACCCGAGAAAAATCAACAAAATGAAGGTTCATCGTAAACAACCCATAGAATGATGGCTGAGAGGAGTGGTGGAGTATGCACGGAAGAGAGAGGAGGACTGGACCAACATGAAGGAAGAAAGAAGAAAATGGAGAGGCTTGTGCACAGAGCCGACCCAGCCAGTATCTGGAAACTGTTGGTGATAAAGATTACAGATATTTCGTCTTTGGTGTAGACTGAATATTGCATTTTTTTTCTCTTATGGCTTTATGCCTTGTCGATGTCAGGTGGTTAGGGGCAGAAGAGAACTGAGGGAAAAGAACGGGAAGGCATTCGACCATGGCCTATTGTATGAACCATTCCGGCACTTGCCTGGAGTAATCTCTGTTAACCGTAGAAAACTGAAATCTGCATGGCGAGACGCAGATTTGAACCAGCGTCTTCCCGAATGTGAGGCCAGAGCTTCACCGCTCACCAACCATACTCTGTCTGAAAGTTTCAATTTCATCTGTAGTAACCCTGTGTAGTAACGAACAATAAGAAATAACACAAACTGTGTGTAAGTACTGTATTTAATATAAATTTAAAGATAGAGATCGTCATATTTGTAAAAGAGAGTTATTTTAGGCCTAAATGATTTGTGGAGCCCACCTTCTACCTCGTTATTTTTCTCGAGGCAGTTGGAAAGGGCGGCTTCTCGCCCGAAGCAAGCGACTTGACGCTACGAGTGGGTGGAGGGGAGAAAGAGCCAACGTAACAAAAGTTATTTGTGCGAAGGGAGAGAATTTCGTAGCTTCAAAGCCGGTTTGGGAGGTATTTTTTTTTGTTTTGGAGGACCTAACGAGGAAACGTTAGTAAGAAAAACTGGTTGTTGCCAGTCTACGAAACTAACTTTCTTGTTCAATATGAGTCTGTAAAACCACAAGACGTGAATCTTGCTTTTTTAATCGTTGGAAATTCTTTTCTGGAGGACTAGAGTTAGAATCACCTCCCGGCCATTAAGGTTTTTTTTTTTTATCTGCTTAACGTCTCTTAACAGCAAGGTCTTTAGAGACGGGAAAGGATGGGGGGCAAGGAATGGGAAGGAATTCGGCCATGGCCTTTTGAAGGAAGCATCCCGGCATTTGCCTGGAGTGATTTGGGAAACCATGGAAAACCCAAATCTGGATGCCCGGACGGGGATTCGAACCGCCGTCCTCCCGAATGCGAGGCCAGAACGCTAACCGTTACACCACCACGCTCGGTTTGGGTTTTGCAAAATCACTCCAGGTGAATGCCGGGATGGTTCATTCAATAGTCCATGGCCGAATTCCCTCCCATTCCTTGCTTCAAGTCCTTTACCGACTGTAATAACCTCGACGTTGAAGAGGTGTAAAGCCAAAAGGAAAAAAAAAAAGAAGGAAATTCTTATGACTGATACCGAGCGTGTAAGTTACTCGCTTCGCATTCGTGAGGACGCGGGTTCGAATCCCCTTCCGGCCTTTCAGATTTCGGTTTTCCATGGTTTCTCCAAGGTCAATGCCAGGATGCTTCATTTAAAATGCCATGGCTGAATTCCTCCTCGTTCCTCGCCTCCCATCATTTCTCACATTTAATGATATCAACGTCGACGAGGCGTAGAGCCATAAGCAAAACAATCAAAAAAGCAGATGATTGATTCAGTATCTTAGGAATGTCTCATGTAAGTTGACAATCAGTAATGGATGTGTATAGTTTCTCGCAACTCATTACCGCAGTATAACGTTTATTTTTCCATTGATTTACCCGTTTGGACCTTGGTGTGCGCATTTTCAAAACATAAACGTTTGTAACGTAATATCTTTTTAGCATAAATTAAATTGCACAGTTTCGTTACGCTTATTGCAGTATTGGGCTTTGATGTACGGGTTTGGCTAACGATTTAAGTGTTCTCGTATATTTCAGAAAACTGAAGAAATAAATGTCACATAGTCAAAAAAACAATATTAACGGACTCCAAAGCATGGAATGTTTATTTGTATTGTAGCATGATCATTGGTGGGTATCTCGTACTGATCGTGGTGGGTGATCGGTTAATGCTTTGCTCTCGTATTCGGGAGTACGCCGGTTCGAATCCCTATCCGTCCACGGTTTCCCCAAATCACTCTAGGCGAATGCCGGGATGCTTCCTTAAAAAGGCTATTGACGAATTCGTTCCTGTTCGTTTCCCCCAGTCCTTTCCGCCTCTAATAACCTCGACGCATACGAGACGTAAGGCCGTAAAGGGGAAAAATCTGTCTTTCTTCATACAAATAAGGAGAACTCACTGTTCCACTTATCAAACTTTTTCCTCGCTAAATAACTTTATACCGCCAGAAATGACTTAGCTGTAACTGATCCAGCCAGCCCCGCCAATACTCTTCAATAAGCTATGTGTCTCTGTGACGAATGTAAGTGAACGACCAATCTGAAACACGGAGTGTGTATAGAGGGGTGGGACAGATGATTATTATTATTAATTACCTCCACCTACCTTACCTTCATACTTTTACACGTGAGTTATTAAATATGAATATGAAAATGATAGTGTTTTAATGGTTGCAAAAAGGTGAACTAGAACCATGAATATTGTACACAAAATCATATCCAATTTATTGAGTCTTATGGCTTATACAAGGCCGGGTAATAGTTAACTTTACGTTAAACATATTCCAAAGACAACAAAAACAAGCAATACCCGACGTTTACAATCCGCCGATGAAAAGCAAACATAAAACTGAATTAAATATTTCAACAATTAGCAAAGTCAACATATTATCAACGTGGCAACACAGGCCATCAAATTGAAGTTAACATTTACCACAAAAAGAGTTAAAAAGCATCGTCTTGAATTTACACAAATTAGCAAGATGCTTAGAAATTGAAGTTAAAAGTGAAAATTAGCTAGCTCAGTGATTTTAAGACGGGAGCAGAGTCTTATCTCAGTGCCGCTTAAGGGCTCGCAAGTCTTGTCAAAACCCAATGAACTGTGACCGTATGCGTCGGTACTTTACCATGATTGCATCGTCGTGATGAAGTGTGACACGCACAGTGCCACTGCAGCTGCGAATGCCAGGTTAGCGGATACGACCGCGTTACCACAACAGCTTCCAGATTATGGCAGGCATGCCATACAACTTCTAACTCCCCAGAGCAAGAAAACGTGATCAGACACAGTCACTGGTCAGCGTGTCGGCTAACAGGTCTGCACAGTAGCTCGTCCCGACAGCAAGTGTCCTCAAAAATGGTCTCTTCTCTTCTTCCTCGGAAAAGTCGTCTCCAACTCGCCACATGCAACAGAATTCCTTGAATTAACATTTGTGAACCCCTATAAACGTTCACGATTGGTCATCGATACAAGTCCGTCGTCACGTGTTTCATATCGTAGCTGGTATTTGCTATCCGCTCGCGCCTATTCTGGTCGACCTTCAAGACACCGGGCGGGGGTGCGAGGTCAGTGGACCTTCCGACTAACGGAACGCGCGCGTCCTCTGCTTTGTGAGCTAAGGCGCCTATCTGGCGGCGAACCTTGCCATTGTCCCGGTCTCTGAGTGTTTGAAAATGGCAGTTCCAGCTTCCCATATCTGCTATATTACTGAGCAGCAAGTTTTGTAGAAATTAAAATTATAATAATGATAACTCTGGCTGGCCGGGTTTAATATACAATTATTTACCCATGCAATATCCCTATTATTTATGATATTTACAACTTATAAAATTGAATATTATAAAGAAAATCTTAATATTAATTAAATTATTTAATTATATTCATTGTGGGTGACTCTGTCATACCACAAGTGTGCGGTGTCAGCTCCTGAGAGGCTGTGCAGACAAACCCTGACGGCTCTCAATCCAAACCCATTATTCTCTTTGAAAGAATTATCTTCTTAGCTTTTATTTAAAAAAGGCTGAGAGAATATAATGTTTGTTCTTAAGTAAAGAAGCGAAAGTGTTAAAGTTATCAAATATCATTAATATATTGTATTGTTTGATACGAATGCAGAAATAAACAACAATCTACTAAAATTTCTTTTAAATATAAGAACCCGCGTGAGATGTCATGTGTTTTTAGTTAATACTGTACTGTAATTTTATGCACTTTTACGAAGATAACTAACCAGCCTGTAATCGGTAGCCAATAATATTTCTTATAATCTAAAACTATCACATGGAAACAACAAAGCAGTATATTTTTTAATGGGTTTCAATTTTTTTTTATTAGACATGGAATTTTTCCAATTTTTTTTAGGATAACATGTACAGTACAATGCAAATGTTAGGTTTTGTTATTATGAAATTAAGTAAGTTTTTGGGTGAAATAAAGTGGCACTCTATAATTGTTCTACGAGATTTATCGCGAAGTATCAATCATCAAATTAACGAGAAATCGAAATGTAATATGTTCATCATAATCAGTGGATGCTGTGTTGTAATTTATAGTTACAAGTGGAAACTTTTTCTTTCAGAAGCTGATAGAACGCTCAACCACGGATCATCTACTTCTTTACAATTCACAGAAAGCTTTGGATGGCAGAAGAAGTTTTTCACCAATAGTCATCTCTGTTTTGTGCACTACAGCCCGTAATAGTACAAGGGAAGAAAAATTAATATAGGCATCAGTACGACGCCTTATTTCCTTAATCTTATCTATCCTGTCATTGCGACCGAAGAACGTTGGGAGGAGAAGAATTACACAGCAATTTCAGATGACAGAATACAATTCGTGCTGCTGTTTACACATTCTCGACATGGTTAACAAATCCCTTGTAATACAAATCCCATGAAGCATAACAATACTCAAGGTGAGGAAGCGGAAAATTTTTATACGCTCTTTCCTTTACAGATATAATTCTTCAAAATTCTACCGACGAATCGCAATCTAGAATTAACTTTTCCATCAACCGATGTCATGTGCTACTCCCGTTTCATCTTGCTTTATACTGCTGCAACTAGGTACTTACAATTTCAAACATTCCCAAGAATTGATCCGCTTACTTTTTACTCATGAGAAAGCGATGTCTTCTTATTAGTT
This sequence comes from Vandiemenella viatica, assembly GCA_031002005.1. NCBI lineage: Eukaryota > Metazoa > Arthropoda > Insecta > Orthoptera > Morabidae > Vandiemenella > Vandiemenella viatica. The sequence goes on along the minus strand of CM061921.1, from coordinate 232,035,707 downwards.
ATATCCATTATCATGCACTTATTACATTGTAACTTAAGCTGCTGTTTATCGCCTAATATTGCAATAGCGTCATCACATTGAATCTCTTAACAATTTATTTCCATATAGATGACTGCATCACCTTTGACGGTTATTAAAATTGTTCCAAGATCGTTTGTAAATATCACGAATAGATGTGGTCGCATTACGTTTCGCGATTCAATTTCTAGCGAAGTGTACACTTTTCCCTCCTGCGACGACATATTGAGGCCATCCATACTATCAGTTTTAACAACGAAATTAACCAAATTATCATAAGGTACACTGAAGTCGCCCCCACTATTGCTGCATGATCAGGAAATCTCCGGACTTTATCATTTACATTGTTTGTAATCGCCTCGGCAACATTTATATAGCCATCTGGTTGAAGGGAAAATGAACCTATCACAATTATTAGTTGTTTCATCTTCATAGTGGCCAGAAACATTGTGTTGCCATGATGACTGATTCATGAATGTGGGTGTAAATGTTTACCTTGCCGTCATGTTGCAGAGCCCGGATGCCCGACGCTTGCACAGCCAGCGAACGGTTACTGGCAGCTGACATTCCGCGGTGCAGTTGCTACTATGGTGTGTGACCCGGGCTACAACCTGACCACGGACTCTTCTGACATATACTGCAGTGGCACCACGTGGAAACCCAGGGGAGAAGGGCCTTCCTGCGGAGGTATCACATCGTCAAATCACAATACTGTGTCTGTATTAAATACGTTTATACATAGAACCTATGTTTGTTTTAAAAGACTTTTATGTTTCTTTATGCATACCACTACTTTTATGTTAGTAGTTTAAACAATGTATTATATTTCATGAACAAGTATTTCAGATTTAGTAGAAAATTCAAAACGAACATATTTTATCATTAATGAATTGCGATGGAATGGATCATTTTTCCCGCTGCAATTTCGCCTATTTTTGCATAAAACAAATTTTCAATATAAATTCATTCACTATTTTGCGTAAGTGTTTCAGTATATTACTGAATACTTAAATCTAGTCCCTGATCACTTTCCTACAAACAAAAACTTTCCAACGCCCTTATTCCTGAAACAATGTGCTAGTTTTTGGTTATAGTAATACTACCAATATACGCCTTATAATCTCCAGCCACCTATCTTCCAACGACGCCCAAACAAGCGTCTTTATCGAATAGTTATTTATTGTGTTCTACCCTAATTTCCAAAAACAAATATAGTTGCCCCACCGAGCGGGGCGGTGTAACGGTTAGCGTTCTCGCCTCGCATTCGGGAGGACGGCTGTTCGAATCCCCGTCGGGGCATCCAGATTTGGGTTTTCCATGGTTTCCCAAATCACTCCAGGCAAATGCCGGGATGCTTCCTTCAAAAGGCCATGGCCGAATTCCTTCCCATTCCTTGCCCCCCATCCTTGCCCCCCATCCTTGCCCCCCATCCTTGCGCCCCATCCTTGCCCCCCATCCTTTCCCGTCTCTAAAGACCTCTCTGTTAAGAGACATAAAGCAGTTAAAAAAAAATAGTTGCCCCCTTTTTTCATTCCCTCTAATTCCTTTCTTTCATACCCATAATGTGTGTCCCATACTAATCCACCTTACTAATGCAATGATCTCTTTAACGTGTTGTATCCTAGTTTCCTAACTTTCTCCTCCCGCTCCAACACACATAATATTGAAACCTTTCCATACCACCTAATCATCAGTAGTTGAGGCTATTATGAAATGATATTCGAAGGTACTTACACTTTATGCCCTAAACAAGTAGTATCTCCTCAACCCTATAATTATTACCATCGTTAGTTAAAGCTAACATCAGATGAACCTGTGACAGCAGAGTACCCTACAGTACCGGGGCTGGACGAATTTCCATCTTTCCCTGATTGTAACTGACAAAGAAAGTACTAGGGTTGTGCTTTGAGCCAAACTGTCTTGCAGTGAAACCACACACCAATCTCTCCAATACGTCAATTCTTTGGTCTCCTAAGGGATCGCTTTTCTTGTAGTTGTACTTTGACGATGAGATTAAGGACTGGTATCTTTTGCCTCTCGTAATATATTGTGTTTTGTTTTATACTTGGTTGTAAGCAGTAGATATGTTCCTACTTCAAGTTAAAAAAAAAAAAAACTTCTTTGTGTCCACCGACAGATGCAACGTTAATTAGTTCTCTTTTTGATGTTGTTCTCTTTTGTGCAGTGTTCGCATTTGTATAGAAAGTGGAAGAACATACAGTGTACAATCATGTAGCTTCTGAGGTAAGATCTGACGAAAAATCTCTTCATGCTTATGAATTGTTTTATATTCTTCTCAGTTCTAAATATTATTGTATTTTGGATTGCACTGATCATCTGAAATAGCTTCCATCCCAGACAGATCTTTTGGAACAACAGAATCATGAATGACGTTATTAATAATTCCATTTGTATTCATCCCACACCTTACTTATTCTAAGATTCCTCTGAAGATAGCCTCAGAATAAAGTTTGAATAAAACAAGTGATGATCCACAACCTCGTCGAACGGCCATTTAATCTGAAGCGCCATGGGAAACATGGTCTATAAAACTAGTATATTGATTAGCATTCATGTCCTCGCATTCCTTACATCCCTGCACCTGGACATTTTAAAAAGAACACCGCTTTGCATATGTCAAAACTATTATCGTGACCTAACTGACTATTGTGTACTTAAAAATCAGATTTTCTGTATAGTCAGCTGTGAAGGAGCCGTAGAATTCCGTAATTACGTCGGACATCAAAGTGACCTCAAGTATTTTGACTATTTCCTTCCATTTAAAATTCTGTCTGGTGGGTTACACTTTTACCTCACATTTCGTAATAACATAAATATATGTAATCGTATGTTTTCCCTGCCGATCTGATACTTGAAGATCTCTCGGGCATGCGGCGTATCGTGCCATCATCTTCAAGTTGCGTCTGCTGGCCAGCGTGAGGAACGCAGTCCAGGACGCGACTGTTAGGCTGCGTCAGCGTCATCGGTATGGCTTACGCCTACACTGCTGTCTGTAGTGCTTTTTTTGACTTGGCTTTTGAATCTTCAGTTGTAGTTAAAGTCTGAAGTTATGCTTGGTCTCGACGTGGCATCAGAGCGGTGATCAGCTGCGTGAGCAGCGTGACCACCACCGTGAGCTGGTCGCTGGATCCGGTGCGGCAGTGGCAGTGGTCGGCGGGTCGACCTTCTCGGCGGCCGGGTGGCTGTCGACTGGATCCAGGCCAGAGTAGCCAGTCATTGCCATGTCTTCATGGCAGAGTATATAGGAGTCTATTGTCTTTCGACATTTACTCCAGATGCATTTCAATGTGGTCTGACTTCGCTGTTGATTTATCTTCTTGTGTGGCTTCTTCTTGTGTCTTCTTTGGCGGCAGCTGTGGTACAGCAGCCGCACTGGTGGAGCAGGCGACGAGTTGCGCAAGCAGCTCGACGACCTTGAGGAGCTGCGGCCCCCATCCGGGCCCGTCCGCGCCACGCCCACAGCATGTGTGTGGGGGGTGGGGCGGGCTGTCAGGAGGAGGTCTCGGCGCCGGAGTCCTAGCTTGCGGATGGCGGTTGTTTGCTCTTGGCTTGGCAGCAGGGTTGGCAGTCTGACTATAATTTGCTTTAATTTTTTTGCCACCCTGCTCCCCAGAAGTGGGCTTTGCTCGGTGATGTTTCTTCTTTATCTTCTTGTTTTGCTGCAACCTGCTGGGACACGCACGGTGGCACGCAGCGTGCGGTCCCCCACAGTTGCAGCAAATCGGGTCCTCCCTCGGCCTTGGGCATGCCGAGTGCACGTGCTCTCCGCCGCACCGAACGCACTTCTGCTTGGCAGTGCATTGGCTGGCGAGGTGGTTGAACCCCTGGCAGTTGAAACACTGGGCTATTTCTAGCGTCAGCGGCTTCCTGTCAGGGGTCTTGGTCTGCGTGGCGGTAGTCCTGGTTGTCGCCTCGTTAACTTGCTCCCTAGAGGGTTCAAGCAACCTAGGGTGAGCAAGGTAGTGTTTGACTTCTTCTTGTTGTAGCATCTCGATGATTGCATTGAAGTCGTGTATGCAATTTGCGTAAATGATGAGTCCCGCAGTCATCGGGTGCGCAAACACCGGCAGAATCGCTCTGCGCTGCATGCGCCCGAGTAGCGGGACGTAACCATCGGCCGTGAGAGCGAGGATTACTTTGGTGGCCCCTCCTCCAGCAGATGGTCTGACGTGTCCATCTTGTTGGAGTCCTCTCGCGGCGTAGTCGGCAAGCTGGTTGCCTCCTGACTAGCTGCAGGCTTCTTCTTGCTCCGTCCCATTTCTTGTCGCGGCGACGGCTCATTACGAGGCCCGGCAGCTGGTGTATAGCAAGCTATGCTTCCTCGCTGGCTGCTGGCAGCCGAATGACTGGATCCAGGAGCTGTCGTGGGCTGGTGATGGCGGCGCGCAGCGGGCCTCATATGGAGCTCGCGCGCAGGCTTGTCCGCCGGTCTGTGTTGTTGTGGAGGCTGGTTGGAGCTTGGTTCGTGACGGCGCTTAGCAGTTTTCGGGCGAAGTGCAGCCCGAAGTGTCTTCTTGACGTCACAGCCAGAAAAGCAAGCCGCGTGCCCTCTGCCACAGTTGCAGCATCTCGCCTCCTCTCTGGCTGTGGCGCAGTCGGCCAAGTTGTGGTCAGACCCACATCTGACACACCTACGCCGTTGGGTGCAGTCGCTCGCATGGTGGCCGTGGTTCTGACAGTTAAAACACTGCCGGAGCTCGGGTGGTGAGGGCTTCTTCTTGGCCACCCTCTTGACCCGCTCTCTCGTCAGTGTCCCAGCTGTCACTGGCGGCGACTGTTGTGGACTGGGCTGCTCCGCGGCGCAGCTAATGCCCATGTCTTCTAGGAGGTTATTGGCCTTCAGCAGGTCTGAAGGGCAGGAAGCTAGCATCTTTATCATACACTGTAGGCTTTCACGGTCGGTATTATCTTCACTTACCGACCACTGCAGTTCAGACCGGAAATTATAAGCGAAGCCCGTTATCTTTGTTTATGAGGTTACTCCGCAGCCGGATCTCAATGTCTTCCTTGTATACACAGTCCCAAAAGTGAGATGTGTTTCTCACGACTTCGGTGTCCTCATATTTAATAGTATGCCACGTCTCTAAACTATGTTTTGACGGCTGCTGTAGATCGGAGTTACGTTTATGTTCTCTGCACCATTCTTCGATCGTGTGAATGGTCTGCTCGACGTATGTTTTTCCGCACTCACACGGTATGTGATATACGCCAGGTTTTCCGCGCCAATTAGTGCTTTAATCTTGGTTGGCGGGTGATAAACGCACTTGATGTTTTGTCGGCGTAAAATTCTACCAATCTTGCTCGATACATTGCCGACGAACAGGGTGAAGGCTGTGGCTCTTGGCTTGTCCTCCTCATCAGTTGGTTCTTGACTGTTTTTCCGCCTAAAGGCGCGCCGAATTTGGCGGTTGTCGTAGCCATTACTCTGGAACACTTTCTAGAGGTGTGTTAGTTCAGCAGACAGACTGTCCTTGTCAGAAAGTATATTTAGCACTCCTTCCTTCTGTGACGGGTGGTGGCAGCTGGTAGCATGTAAATTTTGGTCCGTGTGAGTAGCCTTACGGTAAATACTGTGCCCTAATATGCTATCCGATCTTCTCTTTACCAGCACATTCAAAAAGGGTAGTGGGGCCGTTCTGTTCCCCTCCATGGTGAATTGTGTTTGGCTGTGGATGGAGTCAGGTGTTGCAGAAAACATTGAAGTTCTTCTTTTCCGTGGGGCCAAACGACAAACGTGTCATCCACGTATCGGTGAAAACCGTTGGTTTTAACTGTTCCGATTCCAGTGCTTCATCCTCAAAGTGCTCCATATACATGTTGGCAACCACAGGTGACAGTGGGCTACTCATAGTTACTCCATTCGTCTGTTCATCGAAGAGAAAATATGTTGATATTAAAACAAAGCTGAACAGTTTTGTGAGCTCAGGCCCAAATTTCTCGCCAATCAGTTCAAGTGATTGCTTGAGAGGAACCCTGGTGATAAGTAAACTACGTCGAAACTGACCATGAGATCAGAGTCGGACAGTCTTAGTTGTTATAGATGTTCTACATCTATACTCTGCAATTCACAAATATTGTAGGTGGTTCTGTGTATTCCAATTCCGAACAGAACTAGGAAAGAAACAATACATATAAGTATCAGTACGGCATCTTATTTCTCGTATCTTATCCCTCCTGTCATTGCGAGTTAAATAGGTTGGCGGAAGAAGTATTTCATTGCACTCGTAAATTAAAGATTTTTGCATATTCTCCAACAAATTCAAACGGAAACGACGTCGTCTGTCCGCAAAACAATCCCAGCCCAACCCATGTATAAGCTCTGTGACACTTACGTATGAACTGTAACTAGCAGTCACGAATCAAGCGGCTCTCTTCTGTACTTTCTCTAACGTGTCACGACGTGTTCGACGAATTGAGCCGAGTTCTTGATGTGCTCAAATGCAACCCGAAGATGATGGCACGTTACGCCGTCGAAAATTCGTTCATCCACGATCAACTGATCCGGCCTCATGCTCGACAGATCTTCAAGCAACATAAATATAACATCTATGATTTAGCGATTCATGATGGAAGTTGACTGTGAGCTATGCTCTATTTATTAGTCTAGTTAATAAATACCAGACAGTTACATAAGTAGCAGTTAGGCATTAAAAATAAATTGCGGACACATTTGGGCTTCTGTTGAGATGCCGAGAATTTTGAGCCACATTAGAACTTGGTCTAAGTATAAATATTATTTAACGTTGGATTGAAAATTCGGTCAGCCATTTCCTTAGAACAACGCTTCAGTGTTTGGTAGTGTTAATGTCACGATCCTCTGCTTGCTTGGAATGTAAGACGTATACTGCGTCAAAATATATCCAAAATTAGAAGATACAGGTTATGTTAGAAAATAATCCCAAACATAACCTCATCAGCCACTATGTCTCCCCATATTATTAACAGTATAAACATTGCTTCCCTGAAATAGAGCTATGTCTACATTCGAAACGCATGTTACCGGAAAAAAGTATTTCTGCCATACCCGCTTCTCATCCTTCTTTTGTCATCGTTTTCTCTATCACCAAAATTGTCCTTCCATTTTGAGTTTTGACTAGTTTGTGAGCTGATTAGATCTGAATACCATCGCGATCAATAACTTTAAACCTCACCCTTTGTAGATAACAATGGACACCCGTGACAATACAATCCCTATGTGGCCATAGGAATGTTTACATTCCGGAGAACAATGATAACTACGGTTCTATTCACTCCCAGGCTTCTCTCATTGAATATACCTGCCACACACTGCTCCATGATTCCTCTGTATTACCGCCACACAAATCACTGTTTCACAGATCCGCAGTTCTTTCAGTTGCTAAACGTCTACCAACAGATCAATTAATATTTATCTTCATTGCGAAACGTTCTTCACACTTGACATACAATCCGGTAATATTCACATTCCCCTTCATTTATATAGTTGCACCGGATGGTTTATGGATATTTAAGAGGGAACAACGTTTTTGTTCATGATTCAAGATTCTATACAGTGGCCCATGACTTAAGATTTCACTGGCAATAAAACGGAAAAAAGTAGGCCCTATATTAAGGTTCCAATCAAAGATATAGTTTGCCACCACGAGAAAATGAAAAACTGACAGCTTGATAGCGACTCGAACCATTGCTGCCCCGAATCATCACCATCACCTTGATCCGTCTCCAGTTTCCCGGGTACGGTGTAGGAACGTTACCCCGTATGTTACTATTCACGTATCGCCAAGATACGAAGACAGTGACCGAGCATGGTGGGTGAGCGGTAACGCTCTGGTCTCACATTCGGGAGGACGCCTGTTCGAATCCCCGTCCGAGCATCCAGATTTGGTTTTTCCATGGTTTCCCCAAATCACTCCAGGCGAACGGTGGGATTTTTCCTGCAAAAGGCCATGGCAGAATTCCTTCCCGTTCCTTGCCCCAAATCCCATCCCACCTCTAATGACCTCGACGTCGACGAGGCGTAAAGTAATAAGTGGAAAAAAAAGCGAAGACAGTAGGAGAAATAGATGTTCCTCTGCAATTTCCAGCAGCTATAATTTTCTGATCACGTCATCAAATTTTCCTATTTTTAAGACTAGCTGGACACTAAATAACCTGTATTTGTAATGAAAGTGTAACCGAGTAAAAGTATGTACACACTTTGACAATAAATTTGGCCGCCGCTGAAAAATTCTATCACTCATATTTTGCACAATCTGACATCAATTTCATCCCAGGAAATAGTAATGCAATACTGGATAGCCTGTATTGGTCTCAAGAGTAACAAAATGTTTCATATTGATGAGAAATTTACCAAATTAGTATCAATTTTTCGTTTAATGTGATTGATTCAATAACTACTGATCAAATATTCATAATGTATAACGCGTGGTTCCGCAAGTGTAATACGATTTGGTTAATGTGACGTTGAAAAAAATGAGAAATTTAGAATCTATTTTCATTGAAAGCGATTCACGCAAAAAACTGCTGGTTGGTTTTTTGATGGAGTTTATATTAACGTACACGCCACATCTCGCGGGTAAAAAAAGGGCATGAATCATTTTGATCTATGTCGGAGAAATAAAAATAATGCTGATCGGATTTTGATGAGATTTCAAGTAATGTAATGTTCAGCAATCGTTGGTCGAGTAAAACAGGGTACTTTTTATTATTATGTGACGGCGAAAAACATGACAAATTCAGGATAATTTTTCGTTGAGCGAGATTCACTCCAAATACTGGTGGTATATTGATTGGGTAATATGATTTGACATAGTAAAATGTTAAATTAAAGCTCAGCAAGATTTACTCTAAAACTCCTGGCCGGAATGTGATGCAGTTTCGATAAATGTTCAGCCGGTGGTCTCGCTGGTAAATAGGGTGTGCATTATTTTGATGTTACATAGTAAAACTGACAAATTTAAGATAATTTCTACTATAACGCAATACACAAAAAACTGCGGACATGATTTTGATGCTGTTTCGATTAATGCATAGTCCGAGGTCCCGCGGGTAAAAATAGGGCGTGTTTGCTTTTAATGTGTCATTGTAAAGCTGATAAATATAATATAATTGTCTGCTAAACGCGATTCAGGTAATAACTACTGGTTAAATTAACGTACGAACAACCATGAACGAAATAAGCTATGTTGTATTTTTTTGCGATGTCTTTTTTTTAACTGCTTTACGTCTCTTTTTAACATCGAGGTCTTTAGAGACGGGAAAGGATGGGGGGCAAGGATGGGGGCAAGGAATGGGAAGGAATTCGGCCATTTGATGGAAGCATCCCGGTATTTGCCTGGAGTGATTTGTGAAACCATGGAAAACCCAAATCTGGATGCCCGGACGGGGATTCGAACCGCCGTCCTCCCGAATGCGAGGCGAGAACGCTAACTGTTACACCGCCCCGCTCGGTTTTTGCGATGTCGAAAAACTGATTGATTAAAATGAAAGTGTCTCGCAGTCGTAATGTTTACGTATTTTCAGCTTATTTAGGGAAATAAAGTTAGTTCGATGTAGATTCCCTTCAGGCAAGAAGAATAGGCCGTATAGGCCGTGGATCATAATGTTTAGATTTAAGAGGGTACTGTATACTCCAACGGTTCACGCGGGAATCTGCCAGTCTTTGTTGAAAGAAGATTTTAAGTTCCTCTTAAATTCATGATATAGGCAAATGCCTGTACTGACTCAACATTTGAATTTTGCTAACTTTGCTTTGGTCTACCTATATCATGGGTTTATTATATCGTTTTTTGTTTTTTTGTTTTTCTTTTTTGTTTTTTTTTACTTACGGTTTTACGCCTCGTCCACGTAGAGGTCATTAGAGGCGGGATGGGACTAGGGACAAGGAACGGGAAGGAACTCGGCCAAGGCCTTTTGAAGGAAGTATTCAGGCATTCGCCTGGAGTGATTTGGGGAAATCTTGAAAAATCCCAATCTCGATGCCCGGATGGGGATTAGAAAAATTATTTCGTATTATGTTTCAAACCTGTCGGTATGTTCTTTTCATTTTCAGCTTAAAAACAAATATTTCCGTTATTCCAAACGCAGCTTTCAATTAATCCCGAAGAACTCAGTAATTGGTGACCAGACCTTATTCAAAGAACTACGGACGAGTTATGAAAGTATCTTGACGTAGAAAATAATTGCTTCTTGATTCAAAGCAGAAACTCTCAAAGAGTTAATTTTATGCAGTTATATGTAACAAATCGAACGCAGTGAATAGTTAAATACGCTTCCTGCAGAAAAACTTAACAAAACTCTATAGCGAAACAAACTATCAAGTCAGCAAATAAAAAAGATTCCAGTGGAGATTTCTTAGTATCAGAACTGCGTCAGTGGAAATACTGAAAATTTATAAGAACAAGCTTTGAAGATAGTAAAATTCTTGCTTGTCCTAGTACATGATGCAACATTCGTAGAAAAGTAGGCGCATTAAAGCAAACGTCTGGGGAATATTAAGAAAGTACAGTATCTATATAATTATACCAGATATAGCTGACCTGTTGCACTAATTAACTTCTTCTTGTATGGGAGGATTAATGAGGTCACTTCTCATAAAGAATCGTATTCACACAGCAATGGCATTTGTTTCTAGGGAGTAATTAGCAGGACATCGTGCAAATAAGAACCAGCTGGCTGAATCTGAATCAGAGAGCCGTATTTAAGCCTGAAGTGGTTTACATAACATGATGCTCTTCCGAGGTCCGTTGCAAACCAGCTTCTCTTCGAATATAATTATAACAAAAAAAGTTCATCAATTAAAACAGGTTTTACAAAGATATACGCGTTTTGTAGGTATCTGAATGTCTCTCACTGAAAATAAAAGCGTATGTAACAATACATTTGGTTTCATTAAATATCACGGTAATATCCAATAACGTGTCTACAGTGAATACAATGATCAGCATCCGAAAATATCGGGAAAAGAAATATTATTTTTCTGAAGGATGTGAAGGGTTTGTTTGTTGTTTACCATTGTTCCCCTTGGTATTATTCACGTTGTGTGCCAAATCAGTTCAGCAATTTAACCCAAATGATTGCAGAATATAGACTTCGATATTTGCTTGTGATAGTATGAATTCGATTTAAATGACTGACAGTAGTTCTCATTGATTCGACTATGCACGTTATAAAACATTTGTTCAACACAAATACACGGGGTGGAAATAAACTGGTACATTCAATGGCTAAAAATTGACCTGACCACATTTGATGCTGCTACCATGCCCGACTATTTGCTGCTGACTACTGCGTAGTATAGAAAGCGGAAGACGGCCACCGGACCAGCTGTCCAGAATTCACGACTGTATGTGTCTTCCTGCTGCCTCCCCACACAGCCGTCTGTCTCTAGCACTGACAATATTTATTCTTACCTTAACTAAACAAAATACTCCGCTCGTGGAACATCAGATACAAAATTATACGTAGATCTAATGTATACATCTATGTCACAAGGAATAACTAAAAATTCATCAAGATGGTTCTAGCACGTTAAACATCAGATGCGTCGAGCTTCGTGTGATTAGAAATCTCCACTCTAATGTCCAGAGCACATATCACCCACGTGTTAGAATAGGTGGAAGACGCTTGGCACTATAAATAATGCCTGACATAAATAACTGGATATTGTGGGCAATTTCCTCAATTGCGAGTTACTCAATTTTTTATAAAGGTGAATAGCACGCCAATGCAATTGAATGATTGTTTAATTCTTTGTGTCATACATACGCGTTTCACTCTATTTCCAGAGCATCACCAGCGACATCTGTTTAGTGGTTTGACATGATCATAAACTCAACACCAAACCATCCCCAAATACATAAGGAAGCAACAATAAGACACATGCTCAACCCACTAAACATAGAAAATTACAAATCAGAATTCAACACAATCATACAAATAGCCACCAAAAATGGATATAAAGAAAACAGAATACACCCAATAAACAACTCATCTAATCGTGCTAAATTAGTCCAGTTGCGTGCGGAAGTACGAAAGGCAATGCGCGATGCGTTTAAAGAATTCCAAGCCAGGAATTTATCCGAAGATCTTATTACTAATCCAAAAAAGTTCTGGTCGTATATCAAAGTAATAAGAGGCTCTCGTAAGGTTATGCCGTCGCTGATTAAAGAAAATGGTGAATTATCAGAAACAAGCGTAGAGAAAGCAGAAATTTTGAATGATATATTTAAAAAGGCTTTCACGATAGAAAACTCAGAGGAGATACCGATATTTAACAATCGTACCGACAAAATTATGAATGATCTCGCTCTTGATGTCGAGGGAATAACTAAATTGCTTATGAATGTAAAAACCAATAAAGCTCCCGGACCAGACGGTATTCCTACAAGATTCTACTCAAGATACGCAAAGGAAATTGCACCGTATTTGATGAAATTGTATACAGTCTCTCTGGATCAAGGGAAATTACCAGCCGAATGGAAGACTGCTATCGTAACTCCAGTGCTTAAAATGGGAATGTTAATGATCCTCAGAATTATAGGCCGATCTCGTTAACTTCAATATTTTGCAGGATTTTAGAACATATCATCTATTCAAATGTCATGCGGTTCTTGGATGAAGGTGAGCTTTTAAATCCAAATCAACATGGATTCAGAAAAGGCCGATGCTGCGAAACACAACTTGCACTTTTAATTCACGACTTGTGCCGAATTATAGATGAGCAATCCCAGGTTGATTTGGTTCTATTAGACTTTAAAAAAGCTTTCGACACTGTGCCTCACACTAGGTTACTTAGGAAACTTCGCGGTTACGGCATATCTAGACAAATATGTGACTGGGTTGCGGACTTCCTGAAGGGCAGAACGCAGTGTGTAGTTCTCGACGGTGAGCGTTCATCACTTACTGAAGTGGGGTCTGGAGTTCCCCAGGGAAGCGTGTTAGGGCCTCTGTTGTTTCTCATATTCATCAATGATCTATGCGACATAATCGGGGGGATGAAAAGATTATTTGCCGATGATGCTATTATTTATCGCGAAATAAAAACCCAGGACGACTGCGCTTTGTTACAAGACGATATTATGAAAATAATCGCGTGGTGTAAAGATTGGCAGTTGGAATTAAACGCTAAAAAGTGCCAAGTCATGCGTGTAAGTAAAAAGGTGACACCATTTACCTATGATTATACAATTAATGGCACTGTCCTTAGAACGATAGATTCCGCTAAATACCTAGGGGTAACAATTAGTAATAATTTGTCGTGGAATGTGCATATCGAGAATGTATTGGGAAAAGCAAATCGTATGCTCAGATTTCTAGGTCGTAATTTAAATCAATGCACTCAGGAAGTTAAATCGATTGTATACAAATCACTAGTACGTCCTCACTTAGAGTATTGTTGTTCTGTGTGGGGTCCCCATCAAAAGGGGTTAATGGAGGCCTTAGAGAAGGTCCAAATAAGAGCCGCCCGATTCGTGACAGGTATATATAGTTGGAGGGAAAGCGTAAGTGCGATGTTGAAGGAGTTAGGTTGGGAAGACCTGGAACACCGAAGGCGTTGCTCTCGACGGAAGATAATTGAAAAATTCACGACAGACGTATTTCGGAATGACAGCCAGCAAATATTGCTACCAGCAACATTCATATCTCGAAATGACCGCGAAAATAAGATAAGAGAAATCAGGGCCAGAACCGATTCATTTCTGTACTCATTTTTCCCACGAGCGATTAGGGAATGGAATAGAAAGGATTTACCGGGCGAGTAAACTTAAAATCCGACAGGAGTAGCTTTCGTGAAAGCACTCCAGCCATCCTGATCTGGGTTTTCCATGGTTTTCCCGGATCACTCCACGCGAATGCGGGGATGGTTCCTCACAATAGCCCATGGGCGCCTCCTGTCATATCCCTTATAACCCTTCCAAACCATAACCCTTTTCGATAGGTGCAATGCACCCTCCGCCACACACTTTTAGTGAATCGCGGAGTAATAATAATAATAACATCAAAAAGCAAATACTAAAGACAACACAAAACACCATTCCAACACTTCAACAAACAAACACAAGCACCAACATGAACTCGGCGTCAGAAAACAAACCAACCACACAAGCAAAGAAAGAACAATGGCATGTTATGACCTACATCAATAAAAATAAACATGAAATAGCAAATATTCTCAAAAAATAAGGACTCAAGCACTAGTTGAAGGAAAGCAGATAATAAAAGATTACACAAACTTGACTAATCAAACACTATATGCCATATTAAAAACCAAATAAATATTCACAAAAAACAACCATTTCAAATCCTCGCCTACCATCAAAGATAACACAAAGTACATTGTAAAAACCAATGAACTCCACTCATAATGAAACATTAACAAACACACACTCTATGGACTTGGAAAACATGGCGTGGTGTTTACTTTCTCGTGTTTTAATAGTGACTGTAAGTAATAGTGATAATGTGTAATCTGGTCGGTGCAGTGTAGTGCTTCATATCGTCAGAAGATTCTAGAATGAATCCTACAAAAACAGAGAAGCTAACCCTGACCATGAGGACAAAATAAAATAGTAACATGTAATTTAAAATTTAATTTCATCTTAACTTTATATTGTTTTTTTTTAAAACGAATGTAACTAACTAAATGTACAAATACCAAACTGATGTCGCTGATGATATTCTGGAAATGGAGTGAAACGCGTACGACACAAAGAATAAAACAATCATTCTATTGCATTGGCATTCACCTTTACAAAAATTGAATGCATGACATATTTTCAGTACAGGTATCTGAGTTCACGGCTCGCAAACGCTGGGCCACGTTTCCGGCCGCTATGCTAATGTTTCGTTCAGTTCCAATAAAATTTGTTCGATGCAATCTAGAATTAAATGCGAAATGAATTAAGAGAAATTTCAATAAAATTGTATTAATACCAGTATCTTCCCACTGTTCCACCCACACGGACCTATAGCCCGTTAAGTTATCAAAGGCAACTCTATGTCAGTCTGCTGTATCCCCACTCTGCTGCCCTTACACCTACCAGGATGCAGCGTTCAGCTTGGTGAAGTAAGAAGGGAGGGGGAAGTGAGGAGTAAAGCAGGCCCAGCAGAACATGTCCTTGAGGCGCCAGTTCGTAGTGAACAGGGTATAGTATGTGGAGTAACGCGATTAAGTTCAAATGCTCTTCCAGCCATCAGAAAGTTTTGAGTCTCGTTTTCTGTGCATTTTAACGTAATGTAATTTAGAAAAATTAAGAAATCAAGTAATCAAACGTTCGTAAAGCTACGTGAAAATTAGGAATTGTAATACGAAGAGGAAATGTTGTATATAAATGTTGCGAAGTTTTAGTATCGATATTAAGCAGCAATCCGAGGTTTGTAATTTACAATCGTTTTAAACCTTTATCACCGAGCGTGGTGATGTAACGGCTAGCATTTTGATCTCACATTCGGGAAGACGGCGGTTCGAATCCCCGTCTGGGCATCCAGATTTGGGTTTTCCATGGTTTCCCAAATCACTCCAGGCAAATGCCAGGATGCTTTCTTCAAAATGCCATGGCCGAATTCCTTCCCATTCCTTGCACCCCCCCCCCCCCCCAACCTTTCCCGTCTCTAAAGACCTCGCTGTTAGAGAGACGTTGGGCAGATAAAAAAAAAACCTTTATCATAAAGTAAATATCACAATTTATTGGAGTACTAATCTATGATATAGTTGTTTTATTTACGTTTTCTATTTGTTCTAATGTAATATATTTCAGAAAACTGAAGAAATGAATAATCAAATTTATGCAATCAAAAACAACAGAATCCAAATAATGGAGTGTTTATTTGTATTGTAGTGTGATCTTTGCTGGATATCCTTTGAGGTTACGAAAGGAGTGTTTATCTTAGGTGCAATGTAATCTGTGGGGTACTGTCTGTTTTGTTTACAATCAGATTATTATTTATTTCTCCGTGCCTTGATCACGTAGAGTGATAAGATATTTCATAGTTTTGGTATATCTATGAAAACACTATTCAAATCTGTTCTTTAGATGAGTGATGCGGTAAGAAAGGGGCAGTCAGACACAACCAACTTAACAGATTTATATATGTAGAGACATGGAAAAGCAACATCAAAATAAAAACGTTTCCTTGTTAATATTCTTAGTATTTTCCGTTTAAACACAGTATGTGATATTCTAATTCCTAGGGAATTAACTCCAATCATCTATATCTCACGCGTTGGAATAGATAAAAAATTAGCAACCCCTGTACTTCTATAGGATCCTCGAAGAATAAAACTTCACAAAATTTTAATACGATAATCATTTTTGTGTCAACGAAACACATATAATGTGCACATTTGTAAATTGTAACCTATTTATTTTACGAGCCAGAAGCATGTGGCAGACGGACCGACAGCGAAGCAACAGCAATAAGAGTGCGTTTCCCCAAAAAGTAAAAAGACTATTGAAACAGAATCTCAAAAAATTATTTAGTTACATCCGACGTTTATGCATACTTATATACTTATCTTATTTTACCTTCAAGATTGTTGTGAGAAAGTTTATTTGTTATCAAAATTACAATCTGTAGTTTCTTTCTCTCTCTCTAATTTTTTGTTTTGTTTGTTTTAATTCGCCGAACTGGTAATTTGTATCTGACAACATAAAATATTAAATTGACAAAATGACTAAACAATCTTTTTTATATTATTACATTGTAACTGCAAATATGACTTCCGGCATGAGACATTTGCATATGCTCGTACAGCCAACTACCAGCCCAGATACACTCCTGGAAATTGAAATAAGAACACCGTGAATTCATTGTCCCAGGAATGGGAAACTTTATATACACATTCCTGGGGTCAGATACAACACATGATCACACAGACAGAACCATAGGCACATAGACACAGGCAACAGAGCATGCACAATGTCGGCACTAGTACCGTGTATATCCTCCTTTCGCAGCAATGCAAGCTGCAATTCTCCCATGGAGACGATCGTAGAGGTGCTGCATGTAGTCCTGTGGAACGGCATGCCAAGCCATTTCCACCTGGCGCCTCAGCTGGACCAGCGTTCGTGCTGGACGTGCAGACCGCGTGAGACGACGTTTCATCCAGTCCCAAACATGCTCAATGGGGGACAGATCCGGAGATCTCGCTGGCCAGGGTAGTTGACTTACACCTTCTAGAGCACGTTGGGTGGCACGGGATACATGTGGACGTGCATTTTCCTGTTGGAACAGCATGTTCCCTTGCCGGTCTGGGAATGGTAGAACGATGGGTTCGATGACGGTTTGAACGTACCGTGCACTGTTCAGTGTCCCCTCGACGATCACCAGAGGTGTACGGCCAGTGTAGCAGATCGCTCCCCACACCATGATGCCGGGTGTTGGCCCTGTGTGCCTCGGTCGTATGCAGTCCTGATTGTGGTGCTCACCTGCACGGCGCCAAACACGCATACGACCATCATTGGCACCAAGGCAGAAGCGACTCTCATCACTGAAGACGACACGTCTCCATTCGTCCCTCCTTACACGCCTGTCGCGACACCACTGGAGGCGGGCTGCACGATGTTGGGGCGTGAGCGGAAGACGACCTAACGGTGCGCGGGACCGTAGCCCAGTTTCATGGAGACGGTTGCGAATGGTCCTCTCTGATACCCCAGGAGCAACAGTGTCCCTAATTTGCCTGGAAGTGGCGGTGCGGTTCCCTACGGCACTGCGTAGGATACGACGGTTTTGGCGTGCGTCCGTGCGTCGCTGCTGTCCGGACCCAGGTCGACGGGCACGTGCACCTTCCGCCGACCACTGGCGACAACATTGATGTACTGTGGAGACCTCGCGCCCCACATGTTGAGCAATTCGGCGGTAGGTCCACCCGGCCTCCCGCATGCCCACTATACGCCCTCGCTCAAAGTCCGTCAACTGCACATACGGTTCACGTACACGCTGTCGCGGCATGCTACCAGTGTTAAAGGACTGAGATGGAGCTCCGTATGCCATGGCAAACTGGCTGACACTTACTGCGGTGGTGCCCAACCGCTGCACAGCTAGCGCCCTTCGACGGCCAACACTGCTGTTCCTGGTGTGTCCGCTGTGCCGTGCGTTTAATCATTGCTTGTACAGCCCTCTCGTAGTGTCCGCAGCAAGTATGGTGGGTCTTACACACCGGCGTCAATGTGTTCTTATTTCAATTTCCAGGAGTGTATTATTGCACAACACGTAAATTTTTTCTAAGTTAATCCCACAAACTGCTAACTCAAAGCGGTTAAGCTCGGAGTATTAAGGTATGTTAAAACGTCACAGATTTCTTCGTCCAAAACGTATCAAATTCAAATTGCAGGAGACAAAATGCGATAACTATCTCAGTCTACAGTTATTTTCTAATAATTGTTTATTAGAGCCTGCACAGCTACATGTTAGGGCTCTCATACTACTCCAATCACACACCAGAGATGACTAAACAACGCTAACTCAACCGGCACAAAATGAATTCACCATTAAAATACTGATTGCTCTCAATAAACTGACTTCATACAAAATCTTTGCACTTTGACCCTAAGTAAGAACTTTAAGACCAATATGATTGAACTCCTCTCTCATTCTCACGCCGACAGCCGGAAAGGGGGCATCCATAAATTACGCGAGGTGTTTTTCCGGACCTCCCCCCTTTGGTGAGACTTTGTGAGATCCGGCCCGACCCCCCCCCCCCTCTGGTGAGATCTGGTCCGCGAGCCCTCCCCCCCCCCCCTAGAAATCGCCCTCCCAATTTTTTTTAGACCACTTTTCGACGAAATACCCCCCTAAATTCGACTTTCGCGTCATTTTTAGACCATTTTTTTTTTTTTTTTTAGCTCTACAGTCCAACAAAAATTTTCAAAACCACACGTGAGATTTCCGCTGACCCTACCCTCCACCTTCGTGAGATTTCGGCGGACACCCTCCACATTTCACCTCACGTAATTTATGGACGCCCCAAACCAAATCCTCCCTCCCTCCACTGTTTTCGGTTCTTGTCTCCACGGTGCAAATTTCTTCCTTCAGAAATGAAGTGTACATGTAAGAAATAAACCAGCTTACTTTCGTCCTAGAATGGGTACATTCAATTTTCCATTACCGAGCGGGGCGGTGTAACGGTTAGCGTTCTCGCCTCGCATTCGGGAGGACGGCGGTTCGAATCCCCGTCCGGGCATCCAGATTTGGGTTTTCCATGGTTTCCCCAAATCACTCCAGGCAAATGCCTGGATGCTTCCTTCAAAAGGCCATGGCCGAATTCCTTCCCATTCCTTGCCCCCATTCTTGCCCCCCATCCTTTCCCGTCTCTAAAGACCTCGATGTTAAAAAGAGACGTAAAGCTGTTACAAAAAAAAAAAAAAAAATCAATTTCCTTCGGCCATACCCGTCCAGTGATCGGCAATTGACTTAAGGCAGCGTCATACTTTGGCGTCTTCCAGTGAATCTGGGGGCAGGTATCAGTAACCGCTTCCCACGGACAATATCTCGTAACATCCATAGGGATTACATGGTTCGAATCCTTGTGCTGGAAGAAGTTTTCATGAACAGGACTTAATCGGCGAGTAGGAGAGGAGGTAGTGCGCAGTTCCTAATCACCAGATTGTGCACTAAAGTCCTAATTAAATCCCAAACCTCTCCTTAGTGCGTATGGAGTTACAGCGTACGGCACTGTCGATTGTATTCGTCCGTCAGATGAACGTTAAGCCCGTTTACCAACTATCGAAAGAGTAGGCAGGAATAAGCCGGCACGGGATTTCACACTCTCTCTTCTTCATATAGCTATATACTGAATACAGAGAGTATCACAGTCATCCACACCTACAATAAGTATAGGAACACACACTGGGGAAGCCACCCCAGTTCATCTTCCCAAGAGAGTCCCCACGGAGAGATACATCCTCCATGGGAACCGCCTGTCTCCGAAATCGGGTATGGCATCATAAGAAGGTTTTTTTCCCTCCCCCTCGACTATGGACAAGCCGGCTCTTGTAGCGCGGGGCTAGCGAGTTGGCTTCGCGTTAAAGGGGTCGCCGGTTCGAGTCCGGCCTAGGACATGGGTGGTTTTAATTAAATGTTGTTTCCGTCCTGTCAATAATAACAAGATAAAATTCTGTATACACACACTTTAGGAATAAAAGAAACAGAGTTGCTGGCTGAATGGCTATAAAAGCCGAATGTCAATTAAAAAAAAAAAAAAAAGACTATGGACAAAAATGCGGATGTGTCGCACACGTCATACACATTCACTGTCTAATAGAAACAAAACTACACTATATAACAAAACCACACTATATAAAAATATATTTAAATCAATTGTTTTATGTTAATTTTTAGTAAGTAATTAATTATAATTTGAAAATCTGTGTGAAAGTACAATTTGCTTTGGTAACACTGTTACATGAAGCTATAAGCAACCAGTCGAAGACGTCGTGCGACTTCGAGAGTGAAGACCTCTGTGGCTGGTCGCAGGACACTTTCCAGACTTCGCTGTGGAGGCGGAACCAGTTCTTCACACCGTCCGGACACCTGGGCACTGGGCCATCCTTCGATCACACATTCGGAAACGGATTTGGGGGTAATAAACCTTTCACTCTTCAATTCTTATCTTCTCCGAATATTTTACTTAGTTAAAATACGCGGAAACTAATTCTATGTTAATTTTCAGGATACTATATGTATATAGAAACTTCAAGCCCCAGTAAAGAAAATGATATTTCCAGGCTCTACTCACCAGTCTACAAAGCTGAGCTCTCTGAAGATGCCTGTTTTATGTTTTGGTATCACATGTATGGAAGCACAACTGGTTAGTACTCTAAATGAAATTCAGCAACGTAAAATTTTTTTGCTATCCACTGAACGGAAACGATATCCTACAATCAAATTTTCTTCACACCTCATCATGTACATAGGAAGTCGTCTGGTGGCTCAGCGATTAAAGTGTCTGAGGGTCGAAGGTCCCGGGTTCGAATCCCTGTTTCGGCGGGGATTTTCATAGGCCCTTAACCCGGCCTTCCCTTCTGGCACAGTTTGCTGTGTAATGTGAAGTGCACCAAACGCCTCCGTGGTTAGGAATCCACGTTAAAATGTAGGTCTCCTGTACCCGGCAGGCCTACCGGCTTAGTTTATGAAGACTACGGCAGGGGCGGAATGCGCATCAAATAGCAACCCTGTCACCAGGTCATTACGACCACACGGAGTTATTATGTATGCACATAATCATGTAAGGTAGAATTTCTGTTGAAGTTAGCTTCCAATTAAAAACTGATCTTTGAAACATCTAGAAAACCGTCTCAAATCATGATGTCGATGGCTTAAGTAATAGGAAATTGGTAAATCACAGATATGATTGGGAAGATTTTTTTCGATTTTAATTAAGTATCATTCGTCATTTATCACACAAGTTATATTTAAAAATTTGAACTACTAATATTGCGTAAACCTTCCTGTATATTGATTACCTCTATGGTCTGACGTATTCATATTGTACTGTATATTATATAGGCACTTTAATGCAACGCACGTATATATTAAAAGTAAAATATATTAATATAAAGCCATTTAACGTAGTTTCATTAGCTGCTTAAGAAACTTCAAACCAATAGTTATGTTAGTTAAAAGATTATTTCGGCGTATTACATTGTACTTTCCATAGCAAATAAGAATTGTTTTATTTTATCCCTTAATCACATGGATGTATTGCTTTAATATAAACAAATAATACAACTTAGGTCTTAGCGGCTTCTCGACTGACGTGACTAGAGATTTTAATCAAGGGCTTAGTCTTACTAATCAGGCAGAATAAATCCGAAGTGAATTAAACCAAGAGACTGTTCGTACATTCATCCGAAAGTATTTCGTGGAAACTATAGCAATTCGAAATATGCACGGCCGTACAAAGATTTGAACCACGCACCTCGAACCGCAATTTTTAAATCGCTATGCAGCCTGGATTAGTTAAAATAACATACATGTGACGAAATACCCAGCGTGGTGGATGAGCGGTAACGCTCGTGCTTCGTATTCGGGAGGAAGAGGGTTCGAATCCCATCCCGGGCATCCAGATTTCGATTTTCCATGGTCTCCCGAAATTACTACAGGTGAATGCCGGGATGGTTCCTTCAAAAGGCCATTGCCGAATCCCCCCCGTTCCTTGCCAAAGTCATTTCCTGCCTCCAATTACCTCGACGAGAAAAAATTCTTTTTAGATAGCAGAGTCGATACTGATACTAAAAAAATTTAAAAAGTACAGTTTTTGTATATTTTACACAGTATGTTCTGCTCTGGAAAGATAATGTAGCTTTTCAGTGATTCAAACTTATCGAAAAATGCGTTTTTATGTTTTTAATATCCGTTCAGAAATGCGATGTTCAGTTTTTAATATCTGTTCCAGGATTTCTGAGGGTTTATGTGAAGCCAGAAAGTAAAACTCTTTCTAACGTAACTGCTGCTTTCGAGAAATATGGAGACCAAGGAAACCGGTGGCTTCAAGGATTAGTGAAACTGGATCAACTGCAGGAACCGTTCCAGGTAAAGTTACAACATGCATTTACTAGTAGTGTTCAAAAAATAATCGAATTTATTTTCTTTTGTCTGAAATTATTAATAATTTGTTCAAACAGTGCTGATATCTTCCAGCATAAGACTGTATTTTGTTGGGTTCACCAGCTGCATTACTCTTCCGTATTCTGCGGATGTGCTCTGTGGTGTGATACTCGTCCATATCGCGTTCAGTTAACAGAGGCGGCTCAAGGTCAGCCTTTTTTATCCCCAATCCGCTGCCCTTATCCCCACGCGCGAAGGGGAAATTTACCCCTCGCCTGTCTGGACACAGCGTATAGCTCAAAAGGTAGGAAGGGAGGGGGTGAGCAGGTGAGGAGTGGGCCCAAGGGAAGATGACCTTGAGCCGCCAGTTCAGTGTGAACAAGGTATTGGTGATTCGTCCGTCGGACGGGGACGTTAAGCTTGGAGGGATTCATGTGTCTTTTGGAAGAGCAGGCCAGTATTGGCCGGCACAGGGTTTCACCTCTCCTTTCTTTCATCTCTCATCCACGACACAAAAAACACTCTACACTGAGCGCACACACTGTCGCCGTCATTTACACTTTCAACAACAATTACGAACACTATCGCACTGGCGAGAAGGCAACGGGAAATCACCTTAGTTCATCTTCCCAGACGTTCCCATGAAGCAGTAAACATTCCCCATAGTAGTCGCCTATGCCAGGACACGGGCAGGGAGTTTGAATAAAGCCGCGTTCCCACGATTTCTTGTAACGGAGGCGGGACGGGTCGGGACGGGACGAATACTCAACAACACGCCATGGGAACAGGGCCGCCTCTGCTAGCGGATATGAGACGCAGCTACCCATCCTGTCTCGGTTAACATCACAGGCGTATGTAGAGGTGCGCTGCTGTCATCAGTTTGCAGCATCGGTGCGCACCCGTTCTGTTGCTGTAAAGTGCTCCGTGCCAAACGACACTAGGCATCGTGGTTGGGAGGTGGTGGCGAGGTAAGCGAGGGCTAACCTGCGGCGCACGCTCGTCCCTACACTTCGGCTAATGAGGTCCCGGCCCGTCCCGCCTCAATTACAAGAGATCATGGGAACGGGGCTTAAGAAGATCAGATTTAGGAGCAAAAAATAAATAAAAATCTTTTTGTGAAAAAAAAAATATAAATATATACTTCAATATACATATACAGTGGACCTCCGGTAATCCGACAAACATTATGCAGGGCAGTGTCGGACTATCGAGTTTGTCGGATTATAGAGCAACTGCCTAAGACCGCTATAGTCCGGAATTTTTTACAAAAGAGTACCTTGTAATCCGACAAATTACATATCCAATGATAAGAATCTATATGTTATACTGTATGTACATATGTACTGAAGTGTCACGCTGTTTGCGGCACCAGGAAAAGATAGTTAATTTTATTTATTGGAATTTTATTATTTAGTATTTAATGAGAAGATGTGAATTGATCAGCAAGGCACCAATTTAAATTAATATTTATTGGATCACGTACATGGATTGATTAATTAATTAAATGTGATTCAGAGATGTGATTTCTTATTATAAACTGTCCGGCATATATTGTTGTTCGTCAGGGTCGTTACTGGGCTAGTGGACGCGGTAGGTAGACGCACGCAATACACACAATACCGTATGGTTTCTCCTGCGACGGCAGCTGCAGGCTTCTTGTGATGACAGCTGCGGTCAGGTCTTTGGTGGCGCTTCTTGTTGGGCGCACGGTCGACGCTGCACAGACGTAAAGTGGCCCCTCAAGCAGCTAGGACGCAGTCTGGCGTCGAACCTGCTCCCTGGAGATACGGGCTGGAAGGCTCTTCAAGCAGAAGCGCGCACTCACACTTTCACTCGCGTCTTATATTCCAACGTCCGGCCGCGTACCGCCACGAGGTGCCCACCTGTGTGGCCTCCAAGCGAGTGTCTCCACCCCTTCCTCTAGCAGTCCAGCGGATTCGGGGAAATACGAGGGGTTGCCACCTGCCTGCATCTAGCTGCACCCTCGCAAATCCGTTGGCAAACATAGGTTGCTACAACTTCACACGTATGTACTGTGTCAGTACAGTACTTAGAAGTACAAGTCATACTTAATTTATGTAAGTCGAATTTAGTAAATTAAATAACAATTGAGAGCTTACGTTTTATTATAAAATTAAGCATAAATGCACATACATATCTACCAAAATAATCAAGAATTATTAATCAAAATCATGTGGTGAATATATCAAATTATGAAGCTTTGAAATATTCATCAATTTTTTGTTTGTTTAAGGTTGTTATAACGCGAGATCAGAGCTTTGTCCCTCAGTCTTCTCAAAAGTAAAAGTTCGTTGTAGGATGTACCATTCTCTTCAGCCCATTGTAAACCTAGCTCAAAAGCGTTAACTGCGTCTTGTTCTGTGACTTGTGGAGCAGTTGCAATCACGTCGTCGTTATCTTCCTGATTGTTTGTTGTATAATTAGAAACCTCTTTTATAATATCTTCGTCAGACATTTCATGAAAAACATTTTCTTCTTTATCCATTCCACGGCACCAGATTTCCAAATCTTCCGGACTTATCTGTGTTTCAGTAGCGACTTGTTCTATAACTTCCGAAGTTACACTGATTTGTGGATCGTTGATAGGAGTGATGACTATATCTGGCCATAACTTTTTCCAAGACGATTTAATAGTTGATGACGGTAACGCACTCCACGACTGACTAAGAGCAAAAACCAAGTCTTTCATATTAAATTCTTTTAAAGTTTTTTCTATTGGTTGGTCTTTTGATACGGCTCTCAGAAGTAGGTTTTTTTATAGTCTTGCTTAACAAACTGAATGATGTTCTGGTCCATTGGTTGAATCAGTGCAGTGCAATTTGGCGGAAGAAACATCGCAGTGATGCATTTATCCTCAGTTGTCAGTTCTTCTTCAGACGGATGACCGGGAGCGTTATCAAGAAGCAACAACGCTTTTTGAGGAAAATTATGATCTTTTAACCATTTTCTAACTTCAGGTACGAAGCATTCATCAAACCACTTTTTGAAAAGGTCTTTTGTCATCCATGCACTTTTTTGTCCGTAATAGTGTACAGGTAAATCAATGTTTTTGAATGCCCTTGGTTTATTAGATTTCCCAATGACCACGATCTTAAGCGCGTGTGTACCTGCAGCATTAGCACATAGTAGTATGGTTACACGCTCTTTACTCACTTTTCGTCCAGGTACGGATTTTTCGTTACAAGAAACGAAAGTTTTGTTAGGCATCACACGCCAAAAAAGCCCTGATTCGTCTGCATTGTACACCTGTGACGGGTCAAGATTTAAATCGTTCACCTTTTGCAAAAATCTTAATTAAAGGGCTCTATGCAGGTGGCATCGTTAGAAAGTTTCTCTCCTGTAATAGTCATTAAACGTATGCCATGACGACTTTTAAAACGTTCTAGCCATCCTTTACTGGCCACAAAATCATCTTTTTTTGTTATTTCCTTATAAAAAAACTTAGCTTTCATGGCCAACATGGGTCCCGAAATTGGTGCATGCCTATTTCTTTCCTGAAGAAACCACATGTACAAAGCTTCTTCCACTTCTGCCTGGCCCGCAGTCAGTAGTTGACACGAACTTCTTAATCTTCTCGTGGTTTTTTTTAATGTCATAAATTGTAGATCGGCCTACGCCGTATTCACTTGCTAAACTACTGAAAGTTTAATTGCGATTTAAGCGATCTAAAATATCACATTTTTCTTTAATTGTCAACGTTTTGTGCTTTCGCTTCTGGGTTTGTGACGACATTACTAGGTACTATACCTAATACACAATGAATAAATAGTAAACAATGAACGCACGCTAGGCCGTACCGCTATCACTAGTAGTCAAATTCAAACTAAGTAAAACAATGCATACGCGTCGAGCACAATAGTGGTGGCGCGTACGAGTTGTGTGTGACCTGTTCAAACCTGCGTGATCTACATTAGCGAAGATTGTCAAACATAATTCAAAGTCATGTTGGATTACAGGGGGCGCCGGATTAGACAGGGGCCGGATTATCGGGGGTCCACTGTATATATATATATTGTATGTGACGAGAATTAAACCAAGTTAAGTAACTAATCTATACGAATCGAGCTTACGATAACGCAGTCTGCAAAATATATCTACCAGAAAGCGTAATAGTAAAAACGATTCGATTGGATAAAAGAAATAATTTTGGGGACTGAGCTATTATAACTATTAATTATGAAGGAGCCTATCTTTCTTCTCAATAACCTTTGCATTAACCAACTTCCAATTTAAATTATTTACTTTTTGGTGTAAGTCATTCACTATCTCCCATAAAAATTTATTCTAGTTCCTGACTAACTTACCAACGAATTAAATCAAACCTGCTTTCTTATGCAGGAAATCAAGTGCGTCTGTATCATAAATAAATGCATTCACTTGAAATACGTCTGAAAACTTCAAATCGTTTTGAATTTTACATTTACGACTCTGAACTGTAGTTTTCATAAGCTTTTTTAGACGTTTGGAATCTTTATTGAAATGAAAACATTGACATAAATTTCTCTTCCTATAGTACCGAGATGTAAATTAAAACAAACTGATCTTCTGATAAAGTAATTTGTTATTCAATAGAAAGTGAGCTTTTCGCTTGTCCGATCTAAAATTTAGATACGCTTCTCGCAAACTAATAATGAAACCATATAAGCACGTTTCCACGAACACCACAAATCGCAAAATTGACAATTACGTGCTGATGTTTAATTGTTACAGGAAAGCTGATACTGTGAATTTTCATGAGCTTAATTGTAGGTACTGGTTTCCAGGGCTGTGACACTTTAATCGGGACCCAAGTATCACCATGGTTATAAACATAAAATTTAATCAACTGTTCTGATAATTTTCAATACTTATTAATCATTAATGATGATATTATTCTGTTTTATTCCAGATTTGGCTTTTGCCAGACCATTGGGTCATGATAATAATACTTGTTACAATAACCTCATTTTGATCTCACTAAGCAGTTAATAAATGCTTATTTATTTGACATGTATTTGTATCAGATTTTCAAGCTCGGATCAGTTTGCTCGAATCTTGCTTACAAATTACACAAGTCGTAGCG
This sequence comes from Vandiemenella viatica, assembly GCA_031002005.1. NCBI lineage: Eukaryota > Metazoa > Arthropoda > Insecta > Orthoptera > Morabidae > Vandiemenella > Vandiemenella viatica. The sequence goes on along the minus strand of CM061921.1, from coordinate 232,008,058 downwards.
AATGCTATTCTCAGTAGCCAAGTGTTTTGTACTTTCACAGTCAAGAACTTTACTATTTTTTTTAAACTCTCCCAGTGACCAAGTAATTTTATAAATGAAGTCTGCTATAAACTTTTTAATTCGCATTTATTAGTAATGACGATAAAATATTCTCTGAAGTGTCCCAGGCCATACAAAAATTGTGATGTGACTACGCTCAGAACAGTACCTGAGCAAATCCGTCCTGTTGTCTCACTGCGCCACTTTGTCTGCGCGTAACGAAACCTCTGGGAGTCTACAAAAGAAGCTGCCAGCTACGAACTGTTACAGAAAACTGATAATGACGGAAGGCCAGCCCAAGAAATCAGTTATTATTAAACTAAAACAATTTAAATATTGTGGTCTCTTGGCTGTCCAGTTGACGCCACGTCATTCTGCAGTAAGCTGACGTTTCGGCCATCATACAGCAGCGTTCTTCTTGGGCAGAACTGCAGGCGGGAAACAGCACAGTAGCTATATACTTAAATATTGAGAAAGCCTTCGAGAAAGTGTGGCACGAAAGCATTATATACAAACTGCATAAATACGAGGTTCCCGATCACATAATACATATTATCAATTCTTATCTGAAAAATTGAAAATTTACATTAAATATGAAGGCGAGATAAGTACAGTAAGGCAAATCAAAGCTCGAGTGCCGTAGAGTAGCGTCTTAGCACCTATCTTATACTGTATATATGTCAATGATTTGCCGTATATGGTGGGCAGTAATGTCCGCCTATGTGCTGATGAGACAGCACTTTACAACAGCCATATAAATCTAAAGTATGCTGCACGAAAATTGCAGCGACATCTAGAGCTACTTAGCCAATGGTGCAATTGATGGAAAATCAAAGTAAATGCCACAAAAAGTCAAGCCCTCATATTCACTAGGAAGTTAAAGCTACCAAGATACCAGTTGCGTTATCAACAGGTATTTTGTGTCCTTATGTACCCGATACCCGTCTAGAGAGTTCGTCCACCTGGCCAATCAGGATGCTCGATCCGTCACGTTTTTCGTTGGTGGGGAGCGGCGTGGATGGTGGGGGGCGTCATTCAACCTGTTCCGTCCGCCCCAGAGAAGGAAACTTGTCGTGAAGCCGGAACTCGTAGTCTTTGTTTATGTTATTTGGTGTTTAGCGATCTCCAACCCAATCTGGCCGCCGGCCTCAGTAGCGTAGGGGCTAGAGTGCTAGCTCCGCGTGCCGAAGGCCGCCGGTTCGAATCCGGCCGCGGGCATGGATGTTAAGTGTTGTGTGTCTGTGTGAATGTCCTGTCCGTCCTGTGGCATCCATACATTGGAAAAAATACACATTGAGCTGGCTGTATGGCCTCCGTTGCCGAATGCCATTAAAAAAAACCAATCTGGCCAACGAAACACGAGCCGAATCAGTCTCCCTAACTGGCCAGGTTGACAGAACTCTCTAGACTGGTATATAATAGCACATAACACCGCTTGATAACGCAGTTCCGCCCAGATGAAATCCACTGTATGACGGGCGAAACGTCGACTTGCTACACAACGACGGGTGTCACACGGACAGCCAACAGAACATTAACTCTGATCGCGGTAGCCAACGACTACGGTCTACATATTCCTAATCCAGCTTAAAATTGTGCGATAATGATTTTAGAGAATAACACAGATAAATTATAGGCTACAAGTATAAATTTATGCGTAATAAACAATAATAATAATTATTAAGAACAGGCGTACGCACACTCACAACTATTTTACGTGACTCACTGCCTGACAAAATAATTTGAATCGTCCAGAAGGGGAGGAAGAAACGAAATAAAACATCACGGGGTGAGGAAGTATGTGATGTTATTTCAGTGATTACAAAATCGAGTCAAATTTACAAATAACTCATCAGTATGAGCCCACAAATGAGTATTACTTTGCACCTCCTCTGGCATGGATGCAAGCACTGATATGATTGGGAAAGGTGTCACCAATCCGTTGCATCCTCTCCTGAGGCAAGCTGATCCACAAATGTTGTAACTTTTCCTTGATATTCTGGATGTTGGCTGTGGGACGGATTTGACGTCCGAGCTTTTCCCACACGTGTTCTATTAAGGACAGATCTGGGGATCTCATTGGTCACGCGAATAGCTCAACATCACAGACAGTTCATAGACACGCTTACCACGTGTCCTGTTCAAACCTGGCACTACGATACTGTCACCTGAAAGGGAACACACGACGACGCAGGATGCTCAGGACCAACAGTTGTGCCGTCAGGGTTCCCTCAATCACTACCAGCCGTGGCCTGAAGTCATGCCCCTGGTCACCATAACCCCAGGAGTAACACCGTTGTGCCTTTCCAAAGCTTTGGAAGTTTGGGATCTCTCCCCAGGTCACCATCACTCTCGCCGACGATCGTCATCAGAGGTAGCGCAAAACCGTGATACCGAGCGTGGTGGTGTAACGGATAGCGTTCTGGCCTCGCATTCGGGAGGACGGCGGTTCGAATCCCCGTCCGGGCATCCAGATTTGGGTTTTCCATGGTTTTCCCAAATCACTCCAGGTGAATGCCGGGATGCTTCCTTCAAAAGGCCATGGCCGAATTCCTTCCCATTCCTTGCCCCCATCCTTTCCCGTCTCTAAAGACCACGTCGTTAAAAAGGGACGTTAAACTGTTACAAAAAAAAAAAAAAAAAAAAAAAAAAAAACCGTGATTCATTGCTGAACACAGTGTGAAGCCATTCATCAGCAGTCGTTTGTGTTGTGGCAGTCTGCGCATGGGACGGTAATTCCCCAGTACGGCTGCTGCTAATCGGGGACCGATAGTGTGGGATTACACAGAATATTCTAGAGAGTCCATTACTTGTTCGAGGATGCTAGGCGCAGATGCGAAGGTGTTACGATGTGCTTGGTCCATGATACGGCGATCCTCCTTGGTTGTGGTCAGACGTGGTCGACCAGAACTTTGACAACGGTTATGCCTGCTCTCACGTTCCCATGCAGTCCAACATCGGCCACTGTTACATCCGAATGCCTCACAAATCTGGATTCGACTAGACCGCGAAATGGAAATCCACAATGAGTCACCTTTCAAACTCCGTCAGGTGTTTATAGTTCTGTCTCACACGATACTGCGACATCGGACGCTGTTCTTGCCCCTCATATACTCTGCCAAGCCTGATAACTACACTAAACACGAACATGTACTCTGGTGGCCGATCTACCTGTCAAAGAAAACTAGTTTATTTTTTGGCAGGGTTGTAATCCTGGGGAATGTTCGGATCCTAACGTACGTCGTCACGTTTCGAGTATCTTCTGGGCCACCTTTGATGAAGACCGTATAGAATTTAAATGCGTGCCTTCATGGCAACAATATTATTTAATCACACAATAGTATTTAATTCAAAACACTTGTTTTAACAGTTATATCTTGGGAAAAAGAAAGGGATAATTTTGTCCACGCCGCGTGGTTGAATAATCTTTTGTTTAGTTCTTTAAAACAAAAAAAAAACAAAACAAAAAAAAACGACTTTCCACCGCGCCACAAGCAGTCTCGAGAGGCTTGTAACTTCTCGCCTGCACTGTAAAAGACCTACCACTCATAATCTATCAACCGGATATGCCTCCAAGTTTTCTAATAATGTTAATATTACACTTGTAACAAGCTGTACTCCTGCTATTGAGGTCTACTCTTTCGAAAGAGTTCACGGGGCTGCCAAGCTTAACATCCCCATATGATGGAGGAGTCACGGTCAATAGTATCGTACAAATTGCAGGTAAGTTAGTGATTTAATTTGGGACTTAAGTACTGAAAATGATGATTATGAATCGTGCACCGTCAATTCTCTAGGGGCCAAGTCCCAATGACGAAAAATTTTTCACCACCTTTCCTCATACCAGCGTAGGACACCATAGCGGTTTTTTTAAGTTCGTTACAGCTTTTAAAACTGAAAATTAATAACTTAAGAAGTCTCTCATTTGTACCATATGGAAAATAAAATCCATTTTAATAATCTGCTTCTTTCGTCGTGTTGCAGAAAACTTCCAGTACAAGTTTGTCAAGCGCGCTTTTTTAATAATTCTCCCGTAAACATTGTGGATTCCAGTGTAGTCGTTTCCGCGTGTTTCGTTACCAGTTAATTGGATATCGGCTGCATGACATTTAGTTACGTATCTCCTCTCCGCTGGTGAAAAATGTTGTTGACAAAAATTAGCGTGCCGAACGACTCGTCTGACTAATAATATCGTGTTTAATGGAAACAAAAATAGCGTAATTGCCAATTTGTCCCCAGTATAAAGAATGAATAATGGAATTACGTCCTCCTTTCGGGAGATTGCCGTCCTGTTGTTGCATGACTTACAGCCATTGAAGTATCTTTAAATTATGTAGTGAAACATGTTGTAAAAAATTCATGTTTTATTTTGTGAATTGAGAATATTACACAGCGGTGAAAGAGATCAGATATTGTCACGGTAGCGTGATTAGAAGAGAGCATGAAGATAATCATAAATAATATTGCTACAATTATTTTAAAAAGTTAACCATCTGACCATTATGCCCCAGGAATCATTCAGTAAAGACCTTGTAAGCATTTGAGCAAGCTTAGACAAATCAACCGATCATTCGTTTCAGCGTGTTGGTTTGAGCGTGCTCAGGAAAAGGGGAATTCGGCTTTTGACATGTCGTCACGTGTACGTATGCCAGATGTGGCCTTTATAATTATTCATACTATTGCAAATAAAAAAGTAACAACGTTTAGGATTAGAGAAAGATATTGTCAGCGAAGAAAAAACTAATAATATAATTCGGAAATTGACTTTTGAGGGAGATAAAGAGCCATTTCAAAACTTTACGAAAATTTTAAGGATTGATTTCGAACAATTTGTATACTTAGCTGAACTTCATGATAAAAACCACGATACACCTATACGTAAGGCGATCCCACCTGAGGGTGAATTAATGATAATTTTAAAATTCGTAGTTTCAGGAGAATCCTATGTAAACATGCAGGGTAGCATCTAAACAAAGCATCAACGGTTTTTTTACCATTAGTGTGAGATGCTATTTTTCAGTCATTCGAAAACTGTATTAAGGTTGGTACCAATTAATCATTTTTATCGACTTTGATTACAATTATATGTTCAAGGTTTGTTTTTAACTAAATAAAGTAACTGTTGTTATTAATGTTGGCTGAATGACGATTATAATATTGGTCGTATCAGCTATCCTGTAATACTCTCTTTGATTCATAAGCATGAATCAGGATTAAGCAAGTTTCGTTGTGCCATGTGCACGCACTCATTATACAGTGAAAAACCAAAGAAACTGGTATGGGAATGCGTATGCAAACACAGAGATATGTGAACACTCAGAGTAAGTCGCTGCCGTCGGCAACACCTATATAAGACAACAGGTGTCTGGCGCAGGCGTTAGATCAGTTACTGCTGCTACGATGGCAGGTTATCACGATTTAAGTGAGTTTGAACGTGGTGTTATAGTCGACGCACGAGAGATGGGACGCAGCATCCTCGAGTTAGTGGTCTGGTAGGGAATTTCCCGTACGACCATTTCATGAGTTCATTAATGGAGTTAATGATATGATCGATACTGCAGGAGACTTGAAAGTTCCTATATAACAGTGTTTTTTTACATACATCTGGTATGAAAGCTTTTCTATAACTATTAATTTTGATGACGGCTCTTATTATTATTATTATTACTCCGCGATTCACTAAAAGTGTGTGGCGGAGGGTGCATTGCACCTATCCGAAAGGGTGATAGTTTGAAAGGGATATACGGGATGTGGCAGGAGGCACCCATGGGCTATTGTGAGGAACCATCCCAGCATTCGCATGGAGTGATCTGGGGAAACCATGGAAAACCCAGATCAGGATGGCCGGAGCGCTTTAGTGAAAGCTACTCCTGTCGGATTTTAAGTTTACTCGCCCAGTAAATCCTTTCCATTCCGTTCCCTAATCGCTCGTGGGAAAAATGAGTACAGAAATGAATCGGTTCTGGCCCTGATTTCTTTTATCTTATTTCCGCGGCCATTCCGAGATATGAATGTTGCTGGTAGCAACATTTCCTGGCTGTCATTCCGAAATACGTCAGTCCTGAATTTTTCAGTTAGCTTCCGTCGAGAGCAACGCCTTCGGTGTTCCAGGTCTTCCCAACCTAGCTCCTTCAACATCGCACTTACGCTTTCCCTCAAACTATATATACCTGTCACGAATCGGGCGGCTCTTCTTTGGACTTTCTCTAACGCCTCCAGTAAATCCTTTTGATGGGGACCCCATACAGAACAACAATATTCTAAGTGAGGACGTACTAGTGACTTGTATACAATCGATTTAACTTCCGGAGTGCATTGATTTAAATTACGACCTAGAAATCTGAGCATACGATTTGCTTTCCCCGTTACATTCTCGATATGCTCATTCCACTACAAATTATTACGAATTGTTACCCCTAGGTATTTAGTGGAATCTATCGTTCTAAGGACAGTATCAATAATTGTATATTCATAGTTAACTGGTGTCACCTTTTTACTTGCACGATGACATGGCACTTTTTAACTTTTAACGATACTGCCAATCTTTACACCACGCAATTATTTTCATAATATCGTCTTGTCATCGTCATAAATCATTAATGTATATGAGAAACAACAGAGGCCCTATCACGCTTCCCTGGGGTACCCCGGACCTCACTTCGGTGCGTGATGTACGCTCACCGTCGAGAACTACACACTGTGTTCTGCCCTTAAGAAAGTCTGCAACCAAGTCGCATATTTATTTGGATATGCCGTAACCACGAAATTTCATAAGTAACCTAGTGCGAGGCACAGTGTTGAAAGCTTTTTTAAAACCTAAGAGAATTAAATCAAACTGGGATTGCTCATCTATAATTCGGCACAAGTCGTGAATATCTTCACTTTGTACTGATAAAAATTCCAAAAACGTCTCATTCCTCTGCTTGCTGAACTCTTAATAACGCCACACGACACACTTTCTGGTGTTTGTCCCATTTGCTTGTATTTGAACCTGTAGAACATAATTTTAAACATGATATTCGGTTTTTGGTAAACGAAAATCATCACATGTGAAAATTTTAGTCTGAAACTTATTTCGTTCACTAGATAAAGGTCTTTGATAGACGGACAGACAGCGGAACGACAACAATGTGTTAGCGTTTTCCTTTTGGTACAGACCGAGCGTGGTGGGTGAACGGTTATCGTTCTGGCCTCGCATTCGGGAGGACGCGGGTTCGAATCCCCGTCCGGGCATCCAGATTTGGGTTTTCCATGGTTTCCACAATCCACTTCAGGTGAATGCCGGGATGCTTCCTTCAAAAAGGCCATGGCCGAATTCCTTCCCTTTCCTTGTCCCCAGTCCCATCCCGCCTCTAATGACCTTAGCCGTCGACGAGACGTAAAGCCATAGTAAAAGAAACAAAAAAACTAAAAAATAAAATAAAAAACACACTTTTGGTACAAGGACCCCACTTCGTTGCCGGGAATTCTAAGAAACAACAATTTTGACTGATTACCTAGCTCGATCCGACTTGATAGAGTAAATTTTCACCACCCTCCACCTGCTCAGCGATGTGCAGGAGTTTTCTTAACCACAAGATTGTGCCACATATCTCCGCAGTACATATCGGGTGAGGGCATACCACACAGCACATGGCGATTCGTCCTTCGCATAGGAGCGTTAAACTAATGGCTAATCGCTGTCTTTCGGAATAGTAGGCCTAAACTGATCGTCAACATGTTTTACCGTTTTCCTTCTTTCAGCTTGCAACAGAAAAGAGCTGTTTTTGGTACACTTAAATTAAATAAGCGGTGTTATAGAGCAACAGTAGCACGAAACCATATTTTACCTTATTTTGTTACATTACAGTTTGTTTATTTCATTAAAAGTGCATTAAAAAGGTATTAAATAATTCTTGCACTAATTTTAAGTCAATTTAAATGAGTATTTGAAATCAGCATATTATTGTGTAACAAATTAGCAACGTTGTTTTGTTTAGTTTTTGAGTTACGCATCCGTTGTCTTTCATAAACTGCCGTTTGGCGCGCAACCAGATAAGTTGTGTGTATGTTGTTATTCATAATTGTGCGATAGTTCTGGCTATTACAATAATATAGCCATTGTGCTGTCAAAACGTTTATGCCTCTACCTCTTCTATTAAAAATCTTTTAAACTTCTAGCAGACCGGTGGAGAAATTCCGCACTTCGTAGTAAAGGCGTACATTAACGCAAATGATTTTTTAATCTTTGTTATCGTTATGAATAAAATACGACGAATCGTCAAAATTTAATGGTGAGATATGTCGCCCGTGCTGTATCGACGCATCTAAGTAAAAAAATTCCAGGACCAAAACTTCGAATTATAACCGCTCACCTACCGCGCGTGGTGGGTGAGCGGTTAACGTTCTGACCTCGCATTCTGGAGGACACCGGTTCGAATCCCCGTCCGGGCATCCTGATTTAGGTTTTCCATGGTTTCCCCAAATCACTCCAGGTGACTGCCGGGATGCTTCCTTCAAAAGGCCATGGCCGAATTCCTTCCCGTTCCTTGCCCCTGTCCCTCCTCCCATGACGTCGACGAGGCGTAAAGCCATAAGTAAAAACATAAAATATAAACGAACACCAGGATACATAATTCCAAATTAACAATTCATCAAAACAGATAACTTACTATTTAAAACACACCTCATTTATAGATTTTGGTTACGTTTGAAGGCAGATAAAGGTGTATCACGAAAAATCATCTTCTAGAAATAATATATAAGATTCTGTGTTTCTCTTTGGAGACGAATTGTTCGATATACGGGTTTCAAGAAATTATAAATAAAGGGAAAGGTAATTCCAATAGTCGGCCTGTAATTTACGTTTACCACAACCAGTTGCATATGTCAAGGCTCAAGATGATTACCAAGAGAAGCTCGAATCAGCAAGAGAACGAAATAGGAAGCAGATAATAGAATTTATATGTTTCCGAGGCAGCGTAGGGGCTACAGTGCTGGTTTCGCGTGCCGAAGGTCGCCGGTTTGAGTACTGCCGTCGTCATGGGTGTGCATGTTGTGCCTGTGAATGTCATGGTCACGTCCGTCTTGTGGTATGTCTAATTAGCTGGAAAAAATTCATCGGACCGGCTGTATGGCCTAAGATACCGAAAGCCAATTAAAAAATATATGTATAAAAAACCTCAATCACAATATTCCCGCCGAGTTGCTACAGAGTGGCAAAACTCTCCTTGGAAACAACGCACGCTTGGATGTCCGACCATTGCACAATGTTTTGTTTTAATACTAGGAACCGAGAGCTGGTTGACGCCCGAAGTTGAATCTAGCGAAGTATTTGGCCCTCATTTCAATGTTTTTCGGAAGGACAGAACTGTCTCAATGGGTGGGGGTGTGTTCGTGGCCGTAAGTAAAACCGTAAATTGCTCTGTCGTAACTGAAACGGAAAATTTTTGCGAGTTAATATGGGTCAAGGTAAAAATTGGCAAAAATTTAAAGTTCATACTCGGGTCATTTTATCGACCTCCGGATTCTGATCTGGCTAACGCGGAATACTTCAGAGAGTCACTTAATAACATTTACAAAAAATTTCAAGGACATATATTGATCGTGGGTGGTGACTTTAACCTACCGTCGGTTAGGTGGGACACATACACGTTCAGGTTGGGTGGAAGAGATAAGTTAATAACCGAAACGTTCCTAGAATCATTTGCAGAAAGATCTCTTGAACAGATGGTCGAAGAGCCAACGCGGTGCGACAAAGATTCCTCGTCCATTCTGGATCTTTTTCTAATTAGCAATCCTGATATTGTAGATAAAGTTTGTATAGAAGACGGTATAAGTGATCACAAGGCGGTTGTGGTAACGTTAAACTGTAGTCTGAGTTTGAAGCATGAAAAAGAGAAACTCGTGTTTTGCTTCGATAAGGCAAACGATGCGGGTATGGTTGATCACTTTGCGAAGAATTTTGAAACGTACATGCTAAATACAAATGTTGAGGAACTTTGGTTTAATTTAAAAGAACTAATATGGACCGGTTTAAACCAGTTTGTTCCTAAGAAGTGTATTAAGGTCAGTAATAACTTCCCTTGGTTGAATAGGGAAGTGAAACGTTTGCTCAGGAGGCAAAGGCGTTTACATGCCTCGGTGAAAAAATCGGGGGACTCATCTAATCGTGCTAAATTAGTCCAGTTGCGTGCGGAAGTGCGTAAGGCAATGCGCGATGCGTTTAAAGAATTCCAAGCCAGGAATTTATCCGAAGATCTCATTACTAATCCAAAAAAGTTCTGGTCGTATATCAAAGTAATAAGAGGCTCTCGTAAGGTTATGCCGTCGCTGATTAAAGAAACGGTGAATTATCAGAAACAAGCGTAGAGAAAGCAGAAATTTTGAATGATATATTTAAAAAGGCTTTTACGATAGAAAACTCAGAGGAGATACCGATATTTAACAATCGTACCGACAAAATTATGAATGATCTCGCTCTTGATGTTGAGGGAATAACTAAACTGCTTATGAATGTAAAAACCAATAAGGCTCCCGGACCAGACGGTATTCCTACAAGATTCTACTCAAGATACGCAAAGGAAATTGCACCGTATTTGATGAAATTGTATACCGTCTCTCTGGATCAAGGAAAAATACCAGCCGAATGGAAGACCGCTATCGTAACTCCAGTGTTTAAAAATGGGAATGTTAATGATCCTCAGAATTATAGGCCGATCTCGTTAACTTCAATATTTTGCAGGATTTTAGAACATATCATCTATTCAAATGTCATGCGGTTCTTGGATGAAGGTGAGCTTTTAAATCCAAATCAACATGGATTCAGAAAAGGCCTATGCTGCGAAACACAACTTGCACTTCTAATTCACGACTTGTGCCGAATTATAGATGAGCAATCCCAGGTTGATTTGGTTCTATTAGACTTTAAAAAAGCTTTCGATACTGTGCCTCACACTAGGTTACTTATGAAACTTCGCGGTTACGGCATATCTAGACAAATATGCGACTGGGTTGCAGACTTCCTGAAGGGCAGAACACAGTGTGTAGTTCTCGACGGTGAGCGTTCATCACTTACTGAAGTGGGGTCTGGAGTTCCCCAGGGAAGCGTGTTAGGGCCACTGTTGTTTCTCATATACATCAATGATCTATGCGACATAATAGGGGGGATGAAAAGATTATTTGCCGATGATGCTATAATTTATCGCGAAATCAAAACCCAGGACGACTGCGCTTTGTTACAAGACGATATTATAAAAATAATTGCGTGGTGTAAAGATTGGCAGTTGGAGTTAAACGCTAAAAAGTGCCAAGTCATGCGTGTAAGTAAAAAGGTGACACCATTTAACTATGAATATACGATTAATGGCACTGTCCTTAGAACGGTAAATTCCGCTAAATACCTAGGGCTAACAATTCGTAATAATTTGTCGTGGAATGAGCATATCGAGAATGTAATGGGAAAAGCAAATCGTATGCTCCGATTTCTAGGTCGTAATTTAAATCAATGCACTCAGGAAGTTAAATCGATTGTATACAAGTCACTAGTACGTCCTCACTTAGAGTATTGTTGTGCTATATGGGGTCCCCATCAAAAGGGGTTAATGGAGGCTTTAGAGAAGGTCCAAAGAAGAGCCGCCCGATTCGTGACAGGTATATATAGTTGGAGGGAAAGCGTAAGTGCGATGTTGAAGGAGTTAGGTTGGGAAGACCTGGAACACCGAAGGCGTTGCTCTCGACGGAAGCTAATTGAAAAATTCAAGACAGATGTATTTCGGAATGACAGTCAGCAAATATTGCTACCAGCAACATTCATATCTCGAAATGACCATGAAAACAAGATAAGAGAAATCAGGGCCAGAACCGATTCATTTCTGTACTCATTTTTCCCACGAGCGATTAGGGAATGGAATAGAAAGGATTTACCGGGCGAGTAAACTTAAAATCCGACAGGAGTAGCTTTCGATAAAGCACTCCAGCCATCCTGATCTGGGTTTTCCATGGTTTTCCCAGATCACTCCACGCGAATGCGGGGATGGTTCCTCACAATAGCCCATGGGCGCCTCCTGCCATATCCCTTATAACCCTTCCAAACCATAACCCTTTTCGATAGGTGCAATGCACCCTCCGCCACACACTTTTAGTGAATCGCGGAGTAATAATAATAACTTCCTACTTAAGTAAGAATTTTTTTTAACTTCTTAACGTCTCTTAACAGCGATGTCTCTAGAGACGGGAAAGGATGGAGGGCAAGGAATGGGAAGGAATTTGGCCATGGCCTTTTGAACGAGGCATCCCGGCATTCATTTGGAGTGATTTGGGGAAACGATAGAAAACCCAAATCTGTATGCCCGGACGTGGATTCGAACCGCCGTCCTCCCGAATGCGAGGCCAGAACGATAACCGTTACACCACCACGCTTGGTGTTAAGTACGAAATTAACGAGTTTTGGAAATAATGTGTGGGGAAAGAAGTTTGTGGAAGAAGCTTACAGAAAGGAGAGACAGGTTGGTAGGTCATATTTGAGACATGCTGGATTGGTTAATTTGTTAGTGGAGGGAATAGTCGAAGGTAAGAACTGTAGAGGAAGACAGAGATTAGAATATATGAAGCAGATAATTGAGAACGTGGGTTGTAAGGGATATGTAGGGATGAAGAGGTTAGCACAAGATAGGAAGGGATGGAAGATTGCATCAAACCAATCGAAAGACTGATGACAGCAAAAAAAAAAAAAAAAAAAAAAAAAACATTAATATGGTCTAACATTTATCCCTATCATCAGAGAAATCAGTTCCGGCTCGTTAAACTTTTAAGATTAGCATAGTTTTTTTCTGAACTTCTTTGAGCAAGGTAGGGAAAAATTTGCTAGCATTACGCGTTACGCGTTAAGTGTGTATTCAACGCAACGTTCTGCGCATGCGCTGTTAACGCTACTTCGATTCAGGAAGCTAAGACAGTGCCCCCTGTTACCTAAGCTCGTGTTAAGCAGCTTGTATTCATAGCTTTGAGTTATTTCATGTTACGCGTTACGTTTTCTATGCATGTAGGTATAAGTGTCACTATATGTTTCATTAGTACTCCTAAACTGTATCCAAAATGTTAAAGCTTAAATTGCTTTAATACTCACTGGAAATCACGTGACGAAGTCGGACGGTATATGGTATTTACAACCGGAGGAGTCGCCATTATTACACACATACGTGCACCAGTATTTTTGTTTATTTATATTTGTTCGATCTAGATGGTTTCATTATATTCTCTGATCGCTGTTATAGTAAGAAAGAAATATGGACTCACGTTTATACGGCGATACAGTGAATGTATTAATGGACGTGCGATAAAAGCTTTCATTTTCATGCAGAAATATTATCATTTGTTTTTACTCCAGAGGAAATGAGATTTTTATCTTTTCTCCGATATAAAAGCTCTATACCAGGGGTGGCCAACCCGCGTCCTGCCTTGAACATTTTTCTAGCCCGCGAGATCCATCACGCTTTTACAAAATATATTTATTTTATAATGGCCAAAGTAGTGAAAAACAATGTATTAAAAAAAATTATTTGTGTATCCATATTTCCAAAATTTATTGAATTTATATTTATACATTTATTTTGTATATCATTTTTAGTGTTTTATATTTCTTTAAAATGTACGTTTAGTGTCATTATTATTAAATAATCTATGTTTACATGTAAGAATAATAGTAAACATAATAGTAATAACTCATTATCTTTCAACTTTACACTAAAAAAAAAAAAATGTCTGTAGTGGGTCTAAGTCCAATATGGAGATATAAAATTTTTTATGCGGCTCACGGAGTTATGATGCATTTCTAAAGTGGCCCGCAAAATCATTTGGGTTGGCCACTCCTGGTCTAAACACCAAATACACACTAACGCTCGATGCGTTGCTCAATAATTTAGTGTGCTTCAATTTTTCAATAATTTTCATTTGTTTATGAGAATAACTTGGATAAATTTATTGTTTACTGTTCAAATGCAATAAAGATAGTATCATTCGTCCATGGAAAAAATGTGTATGATCCACAGAAGTTTCGTTTGTTGCGTGTGTACACACTGATACACATAACAGTTTTCTTTTCTTTTTTGAGATGGTTTGGTTCGAATCTCCATCCGGGCATCCAAATTTGTTTTTTCCATGGTTTCCCAAATCACTAACGGCAAATGCCGGGATGCTTCCTTCAAAAGGCCATGGCCGAATTCCTTCCCATTCCTTGCCCCCATTCTTTCCCGTCTCTAAAGACCTCGCTGTTAAGAGACGTTAAGCAGTTAAAAAAAATTGAGATGGTTTGAAACATTTTATATGTAAGCAGATTAAAGACAATGTATGTGGAAATATTGATGTTAGTGCCCACAACCTTCCTGTAAGCAGGGAATCAATACACGGATGTTTTGTTACATTCGCTAAAAGTGTATTTCTGATGTTGATTTGGGAAACTAGGCATTTATGCCAACTTTATTACGTAAAGCCTCGTGGGAATCTGTGAACTCTCAGCCTATTTGGAGATGGTTCATAACTTCAAAATGCAGTTTTCCAATACTTGCTAACGTAAGGAAATTTAGTGGCTACATTGAGTTAAAAATATACAGATTTTAAAAGAAATTCAAAATGATAACCAATACAAAATTTTTGAGAAGGCTGTGTGAATGGTGAAAAGAATAATAGAGGCTGACGTTCATTAAATTAGTCCTACATATACTTCCTTTTCAAGATTTTCACAATGAAACACGATTATATTGTGTACTTGCGATTTCCAAACTTTATACAAACTGATTCTTCCAATCATTTTCATCTCGAAGCCCATACGGGGAAACTCCTATTGTTCCCTTACAGCCCTACGGCTCGTTGACTTCGATATCATTAAAGCAAAGAAATAACTGTGGTTACGGCAATGAATACGGTCAGAAACAACCTCAGCATTCACCTGCGGTGATTTCGGAGAAATATGGATATCCACATTCAAGATGGTCGGACCGAGAATCGATCCCGCGAACTCAGCAATGCCAGGCTCGAGTAATAACGGCTAACCAGCATAGCTCAGTGGTAAACCTCAGTGTCGACAGCCGCTCATAGAGAGGCTCAAGCTCCGTGTGGGGGTCAGTTCAATTCACGCTTCTCAAATCCGATTTTCGGTGAATCAGTTGGTTCCGAGAAGGTAATCGATACTGAACGCTGCTTGGTGTAGGCAGTGCTGTGGCTGCTACACGATAAACCAATCTAACCACTCTGAATGCATTACTGTCTCCATATTCCAGCACAAGTGAATTTTTACAACAGCCAATGCCTGACAACGTAAATATAAAGGTTTGATTGCGTCTCTTTTTGTTAAAACGCTCAGCTGCAGTCTTATCCACTCTAGAACGTTTTGGTTCAAGTTTTCTGTTAACGAAATAAATGAAAATTGTCTTCCATAATTCAGTTTTTTTCTGGGGCTATAGCAGATGTCATCCGGTAAGTCATCATTGCCCTATTATCCTTATAGACCGAGCCCAGTGTGTAAGAAATAACGCTTTGGCCTCGCATTCGGGAGGACGCAGGTTCCAATGCCCGTCCAGCCATCCTGATCTCGGTTTGCCATGGTTAATAGAGATCACTCCAGGAGAATGGCGTGATGGATCCTTCAAAAGGCCATGGCCGAATTCCTTCACGTTGCCTCCTTGCCATCCTCTCCCGCCTTCATTGACCTCAATGTCGACGAGGCGTAACGCTAGAAACAACAACAACAAAAAATATAGATTCTAAAATATAACGTCTTCCTCTACGCAATTTTGTACGCTCATAATTCTAAAATTACTTTTTCAATTTGTATGCACTTTTTAAGCTTGTATGTTCATTATCGAGTCAGGTTCTGGTGTTTATTTTACTGCGCAAGAGAAAGTAGGTATTTATCAGTGTCGTTATTAGTAAATAAGCCGATAAGAAAAGAATGATATGGCTTCAGTGGAATACGTTTTTTTTTAATCTTTAGTCATGCAAATTATCATAATATATTCTATAAAAATGTAAGGCACTTTAAGCTTCAGCTGTACGTTTGTACGTTTATAATTTTAATGCAGTACTTTTTTTAATTCCCAGGTTAATTTTCCAATGAAATTTTAGTTTATTACGTTAGCTAAAGACGTTTACTGTAGTGACTCGATAAAAAAAAGTAAAATAGACCCCATTTGGCACATGCTGCCTTAACCACTTTGGTGAAATGTAGTTAATCACAACACTCCTTGAAAATGGACCCTGCCAAGCAAAACTAATAAAGTATTGAACTCTCTAATAATAGTGTAACCTCGCTGTGACTGACTATTTAAAAGCCATAATTCACTACCAAAATCCGTAATTCGAATTACAAAGCAAGCAAAAATATCCGAATGGAAACTTTATTAATAATACATGACAGGAAGATTGTAGCAAAATATTTTTAAAAAGACCATTATTAGTACTGAATGTATTGAAAATAATCCTGGCTATGTATAGTAATCATATGATACAATTAACGTATAATTATACTGGTGAGTTTTTTATCTTGAGACAACTAAATATCTCGAAAACTACAAATCCGATCAAAAAAAGTGGGTAATAAAAATTGTTCGTCTCGACGGGGGACATCCGATGATACCAAATTTGACTCCCCACCCCCACCCCCTAGGGGTGGGGGAAGGGGGAGAAAAAAAACTTAAATAGGAACCCCCATTTTTTATTGCAGATTCTGATTCCCCGGAAAAAACTACCCCTATTTCACCCCCAATTCGAGTCATTTTGGTCGATAGATGGCGCTGCAATCGACAAAAATCAAAATAAGCAAAAATTCATTTAAAAATGAGGATATCTCGTGAAATACACATCAGATCAGCAAAATACAAGTTAATGTGATTGATATTTTTCAAAAACTATTCAATAACACCACCCACCTCCAAACTTGAGGGATGGGAATGGACATTATTTCAAAATGCACTGATGCAAATTCTTTAGCAGATAGCGAAAGTCAAACATTACTTTTTGCGTTACCCAGGAACAACGACGTGGACGTAGTAATTTTCTGTTCCCTTTGGGGTGCTAGATTTAGGTGAGTCCCCTCGCCTCTCACCATCGGGGTGCTTGTTTTTGGTGAGTCCCCTCGCCTCTCACCATCGGGGTGCTTGTTTTTGGTGAGTCCCCTCGCCTCTCACCATCGGGGTGCTTGTTTTTGGTGAGTCCCCTCGCCTCTCACCATCGGGGTGCTTGTTTTTGGTGAGTCCCCTCGCCTCTCACCATCGGGGTGCTTGTTTTTGGTGAGTCCCCTCGCCTCTCACCATCGGGGTGCTTGTTTTTGGTGAGTCCCCTCGCCTCTCACGTGTTTGTTTCTAACAACAATTCTAAAGCAAGTGCTCGAAAATATCACCACCGACATCGATGCATTTATTTACCCGCTCTTGGAATGATTCGACGCAACTAAGAAGCATATCCGGCGTGATTTTTTGACAAGCGTTGGTAATTCGTTCAATCATGTTTTCAGGCGTTGTTGGCACTTCACTGTAAACTTCATTCTTCAAGTATCCCCATAAAAAAAAATCAGGCGAAGTGAGATCTGGTGATCTTGCAGGCCACGGCACTGGACCTCCTCTTCCGATCCATCGACGATTGTACAGACGATCTAACACTTCCCGCGATCTTACAGCAAAATGTGCTGGACAACCGTCATGTTGAAACCACATTGTTTGTCGCACGTCTAAGGGTACGTCTTCAAGCAATGTTGGCAGTACGTCCTCTAAGAGTTGTTGATATTTCTCCCCATTGAAATGTCCATGGATAAAATGTGGACCAATAAGTTTGTCCCCAATTATCCCACACCAAACATTTACATTCCACGGACGCTGATGTTCAACTTGGCGTAACCAATGCGGGTTTTCCACACTCCAATAATGCATGTTGTGTCGATTAATGGTGCCGTGGTTAGTAAAAGTGGATTCATCCGAAAACAGTACTCGAGCAAAGAAATGGGGTTCTTCTTGTATTTTCTGTAGCGACCATCGGCAAAATGTCAATCGATTATCGAAATCATTGCCGTGAAGTTCTTGATGCAACGAAACATGGAACGGATGGTATTTTCTACGATGCAAAATCTGACAAACAGTAGTCTGAGAAATTCCTGATTCACGACTTATTTGTCGAGTACTAATGTGAGGGTTATAAGCCACTGCAGCTAAAACTGCAACTTCGTTATTTTCTCCAGCTATCGTCCTTCGCCGCTTTCGTTTGTTTGTGTGCACACTTCCCTCCTGAGTGAACTGTTGGATAATACGGTAAAAAGAAGCGCGCGATCGAGGCTGGTCTGGAAAACGATGAGCATAAAGATCAACAGCATTATCGATATTCTTGCGACATTCTCCATAAATGTAGACCATTTCAATTTTTTCTTGCAACGTTATAGCCTGCATTCTCATTGACACGTGCAACAGAACGAAGTAAATAAATCAGAGATGTTATGAACGCTATGAAAGTACATCAAGTAATGAGAAAACTCTGAGAAATGAGCGACGATGTGAACGCAATGGAAGTACATCAAGTAATGAGAAAACTCTGAGAAATGCAGCGCCATCTATCGACCAAAATGACTCGAATTGGGGGTCAAATAGGGGTAGTTTTTTCCGGGGAATCAGAATCTGCAATAAAAAATGGGGGTTCCTATTTAAGTTTTTTTTCTCCCCCTTCCCCCACCCCTAGGGGGTGGGGGTGGGGAGTCAAATTTGGTATCATCGGATGTCCCCCGTCGAGACGAACAATTTTTATTACCCACTTTTTTTGATCGGATTTGTAGTTTTCGAGATATTTAGTTGTCTCAAGATAAAAAACTCACTTGGTATATAACGAAAAACTTTTGCTGCAGCAATAGTCTGTCCTTGAGTACGCAATATTTTTCCTCCACAATATTCAGTAAAAAGAAAATACTAAAGTTAACAATTTTTCAGCACGGATAATTGATGCTTATCAGGACTATTAAACACCAATTTATCAAAGAAAAAAAAAATAACTTCAGGAAACTAATGGCGAAATATAGAAAAACTAAACAACAATAAAGCAAACAACATGGTTGGAAATCCGGGCCCAAGTTAAGTTTAAGAATATTCTAAAAACGTTGAAGAGTAGGGAAGGTAACAAACTAAAGACTACCTGATGTAATTCTTATTTGAATAAAAAAGAATAAATAATGGAAAGCATTCAGGTATAAAATCTGTAGCTAAGGATGTGAAACAACTAAAGACTGGCTGACCACAAAGGGTTATTCATGATTTAAACACAATTAAAATAAATAAATTAAAATCAAGTATAATAAACTGTAACAAGGTAAAAGTACCTTAAAAAGAAAAATATAGACTACTACAGGGTCCAGGTCAATTTTTTAGGAAGTCGAATATTTTGACTAATATTAATGGGACTATACTGCAAATGCTTTACTTTTGTACGAAGACCTGTTAAGAAACAGAAATCATAATTCAAATAAGGTAGCAAAGCCAGTTCATATGTGTCAATATTCTCATTAACCTATTAATTATCAACCTGCTGACCAAACATTCAACTCTAAATCAAAATTTTTAAACATGAACAAACAAACTTCTAATTAAAACATTGATTTCACAGCCAGAATTGTTAATGTCATACGATACAGCGGGGTCACATATACCACAATCGTAAGTACAGCAGGGATACACAACCCGAATATTCGCAGGAATAATATCAGAAAATAATTAAAGAAAATTCAAAAAAAGTTTCTTAAAGCTACTTTCCACTTTTAACATAATCAACTAACACTCGTGCTGAAACTGGAGTGTGAGTGGTAACGTTCAGGACTGAAATTTTGCAAGATATGGGTTCGATTCCTATTCCTGTCATTCTGATTTCAGTTTGCCATAGTCACTCCAGGCGAACTGTGACACGGCTACTCCGAAAGGCTACGCAAAATCTGTTTAATGCGGTCTCGCCTCTAATGATGATGACATTTTTTTTTTTTTTTTTTTTGCTGTCGTCAGTCTTTCGACTGGTTTGATGCAATCCTCCATCCTTTCCTATCCTGTGCTAACTTCTTCATATCTACATACCCCTTAAAGCCCACGTCATCAATTATCTGTTTCATTTATTCTAATCTCTGTCTTCCTCTACAGTTCTTACCTTCGACTGTTCCCTCGACTAACAAATCAACCAATCCAGCATGTCTCAAAATATGACCTACCAGCCTGTCACTTCTTTCTGTAAGCATCTTCCATAAACTTCTTTTCTCACCCATCATTTTCAGAATTCGTTCATTTCTTACTTTTTCTGTCCACCTAATTTTCAGCATTCTTCTGTAGCACCACATTTCAAATACCTCAATTTTCTTTATTTCCGGTATTCCTAAAGTCCATGTTTCGCTACCATAAAGTGCTGTGCTCCACACAAAGAGTTTTAAAAAGTTCTTTCTAATTCCTAGATCAATATTTGAAACTAAAAGTTTTCTCTTTTTCATGAATGCTCTTTTTGCTAGTGCTATTCTGCTTTTAACATCATTCCTGCTTCGGCCATCGGTTGTAATTTCACTTCCCAAGTAACAGAATTCACTTACTTTTCCTATTGCATCCGATCCTATTTTTATATTTAATCTATTAGTATAGGTATCATTTCTACTACATTTCATTACTTTTGTCTTGCTTTGATTTATATTCAGTCCAAAATCTTCCTTCAGTATTTTGTTCATACCATTCAGTAACTTCTCAATATCCTCAGCCCTCTCTGCTAACAAGACAATGTCATCAGCAAATCGTAGCATACTGATTTTTTCTCCCTGAAAATTTATGCCACATGGATATTTTTCTTTGACTTTATTCATTGCTTCTTCTACGTACAAGTTGAATATTAACTACAAACTTGTCTCACACCCTTTTTAACTGACGCATGTCTCTCGTGATTCTCTACTTTTATTATAGCCACTTGATTCTTATATAGTTTATAGAGTATTCTTCTATCTCGATACTTTAGACCTGACTTCTTTAAAAATTTTAACATCTTGTCCCACCTAACATTATCAAATGCTTTTTCTAAATCAACAAATGCCATAAAAGTATCTTTGTTTTTCTTGATCCGCCATTCAAGTATTAATCTTAAAGACTAAATTGCTTCCCTTGTACCACGATGTTTCCTAAACCCAAACTGATCTTCACCTACTTTCTCTTCTACTACCATTTCCATCCTTCTGTATATTATTCCGGTCAGTAATTTTGAAGCATGTGATGTTAGACTAATGGTGCGATAATTCTCACATTTATCGGCTTGTGCTTTCTTTGGAAGTGTGAAGAAGATATTTTTATTAAAATCAGTTGCAATTTCTCCTGTTTCATAACTTTTGCATATCAGCTTGAATAATCTTTCGATTCCTTCCTCTCCTAGGGATTTAAGAAGTTCTGGAGGGATCTCATCAATTCCAACTGCCTTATTTGCTTTCAAGTCATTCAGAGCTTTATTAAATTCTGTCCTCAAAACAGGATCTCCTAAGTCATCAATGTCGACATCACCTTCCTTTTCCATTACACTATTGTTCAAGTCGTCCCCAACATACAGTTTCTCAATGTATTATTTCCATCGGTTAGCTCTATCCTCTGAGCTTCAAAGAGGTTTCCCATCGGCAGCTTTAATGTTCATACCTCTTTTCTTCATTTCTCCAAAATTCTTTGATCTTTCTGTAGGAAACATCTACTTTACCTACGACCATTTTCTTTTCTACTTCTTCACACATTGCTTGTAGCCATTTTTCTTTTGCTATTTTGCATTTCCTATTTATTTGATTTCTAAATTGCCTGTACTGCTCTCTTCCTGCTTCATCCTGAGCATTTTTGTACCTTCTCCTTTGATCCATCAGCTCCAAAATTTCTTCTGTGATCCAAGGTTTTCGGGCAGCTTGTTCCCTAAAGCCTAATATTCCTTTACCGGCTTTCATTATTTCGGTCTTTAATGCATTCCATTCGTCCTCGGTTGAGCTCCTTTCAGAGTTATTTCTTAGACCCAAGTCTACCATTTCTGAAAATTTTTCTCTCGTGCTAGATTGTTTCAGTTTATTCACTTCCAGTCCGTTCTGCTTATACTGCTTCCTTATTCGCTTAAATTTCAGCCTGCACTCCATTATTATCAAATTATGGTCAGAGTCTATGTCTGCTCCTGGGTACGCTTTACAGTCTAGAACTTGATTCCTGAATCTCTGTTTGACGTTTCCAGGTGTATATTCTTCTTGCATGGTTCTTTTATTTCTCTTAGACCAAAACTTCCTACAGTATTCCCCTCTTTTCCTTCTCCCACTATTGCATTCCAATCACCCATGATTATTAGATTTTCCTCCCCTTTCACATATTGGATTAATTCTTCAATTTCGGTATATATTTTTTTCTATTTTTCATCATCCTGTGACGTTGGCATATACACTTGTACTAATGTGGTTGGGACGGGCTTAGTTTCTAACCTCATCAAATAATCCTGTCACTAAACTGTTCATTATAACTCACCCGTTTCCCTACTTTCTTGTTCATTACAAATCCAACACCAGTGACTCCATTGACAGATTGTGTGATAATTATCCTGTGTTCCCCAGACCATAAATCCTGTGCATCAATCCATTTAATCTCACTAATCCCAACAACATCTAACTTAAGTTGTTCCATATCCCTTTTTAAGTTTTCTAACCTACGTGCCCTATTCAGATTTCTAACATTCCACGCTCCGACTCGTAGAATGTTTCTATCCATTCTGATGACTCCTCCCTCAGCAATCCCCACCCGGAGATCCAATTGGGGGACTATTTTACCTCCGGAATATTTTACCCAGGAAGAAGCCATCATGATATATGTAATTTGAGAGGATTACATATCCTCGGGATACCCTTTGGGTCTTAAACCAGTGGTTTCCCGTTGAATTCTGCATCCCCATGCCATTGATCATTTCTGATTCATCCGCCTTTAGGGGCCGTTTCCAACCCCAAGGGCAAGAGGGTGCCCTGAACCGCTCCCCGCTCTTCCGCCCTCCTTTCTGAGGCCGCTGGCAAGCAGTGGGTAATTCCTTATACCGGGAATCTTTCAGTCGCCAGAGCCTCGTCCGTGCAAACAGGGTGCACCACGTGAAGGAGAGGTTGACATTTGGTTGGAAAAGGCTACTATAGCCTCTCCCAAACTCTTACACCCCGATGATGACATAGACAAGCTGTAAAGCCATAATAAGAACGAACGCACGGAATAGTCATTCTGGTTACCCATGTTCAGCCCAGTTTGCATTTTGCGAAGATAATTCATTAGTGGTTTAGTTACGGATCACTTACAGAACGACCAGAAGTAAATTTTTTTTATAAAAATCATAAAATTTCAAAATATTTGAATTTCTATTTGGCTTTGGCCTTAATTGTCGATCACACTGAGATCTTTTAGTCCTCAACTGAGGAGAGAGCACTTGTCTTGGCACGTGAAATCGTTAGGAATGGATCTAACGTCCGCTTACCCACCGAGATTGTCAGTTTACTCGTGAATACGTTTACGGCAATCTAAAGGGCTCATTAAGTAATAAACTATCCGATAAAATAGCCAAAGTCAAATGAGGTAAATTGTCCAATGACAGACGCATAGGTGAGACGGCGCCAGGAGCCATTAAAAATCTCCAGCATGTACCCGATACACAATATTCGGTATCATTACACGGGCAGCTGAAATATGATAAAGAGAACTCAGACTTACACTGAGGCCACAGGAAATAATTACACAGAAAATGTTTTAAAAATGATAGCGTTGAAATAACTGCGTCAAAGAAAGATTTATTGATGTTCCTATGAAAACTATTGAGCAAAAAAAAATTTTTTTTGGCTTGGGCTTTACGCCGCTTCGACAGCGAGGTCATTAGAGGCGGGATGGGATTGGGGACAAGGAGCGGGAAGGAATTCGGCCATGGCCTTTTTGAAGGAAGCATCCCGGCATTCGCCTGGAGTGATTTGGGGAAACCATGGAAAACCCAAATCTGGATGCCCGGACGGGGATTCGAACCCACGTCCTCCCGAATACGATGGCAGAACGTTAATCGTTCACCAACTACGCTCGGTTTGAGCAAAAAAATAAAACGTTAAAGGTATGATATTCACCAACAGGTACCTTGGAACCTAGAAAATGAAGTCCGATAAATAGTTTATTGGTGACAACAAATCTTCTCGGGTTTGCAGCCGGATTTTATTACAAAGCGACAAGCTTTCGGCAAGTAGCTCAGTAGCCATCTTCAGGTCGATTATGTATGGGCGATACATAATCGACCTGAAGATGGCTACTGAGCTAGTTGCCGAAAGCTTGTCGCTTTGTAATAAAATCCGGCTGCAAACCCGAGAAGATTTGTTGTCATTTATTCGCCGGGAAAGCCTGCATTCACATATAGTTTATTGGTGGTTTGTCCACAGCTACGTCTTAAGAAAATAATTAACATATGTGTTAAAATTACTAAATGTTCCTAGCACAAGTTAATTAAGTAACTTAAAATAGTTTTCAGGAACCATATACAAAGGACCCGTATCTTAGTATATTTACGTGACCAATAACCTTGAACATATTATCTAACTATTCAATCACTTATTTATTTAACCACCGAAATAGTTCAAATAGTAACAGATCGTTTTCTAACACTATCGAAACATCATTGGTAATTTGATTTACCATTGGTCCTCACGCAGCTCGCTATCATGTGATGCCCCGCCCTTCCCTATTCATCAAAGGCAGTTTGCTCTCCGTTTAATAGCAGTCCGGCAGTCTTCTACTTTTTTCCTTGTTCATGACTATTTTTATAGCGAATTAAAAAAAATGGGTTTCTTTTTATTTCAAAAATTTCGTTCTGCCTAATTTGCATGTCATATACATCTTATAAGAGTGATATTTCTAATTTTATTAAACATTCTATCATTTTTATCTGCCATTACTTGGTTTAACCCTAACTGTGGGTCCCTTGTTTCGCATATAATGGCGTGAAAATGAGTAGTTACGTGGATGTATTCCTCACTTCCCACTGAGTGCTGTGTAGAAATGACGAACAGAGGCTTGTAACCTGGCAACCAGTTGCTGCGATCGATAGCCACTGTTGTTTTACCTCAGCGACCACAGTATGCCACATGGAATGAAGTCAACAACTTCCTGTTTTATTTTGACGATTACTCTCTCACTACTGTCATTATTACTGTTTCTTTTATTTAGCAGCTTACAGACAACCTTAAACAGTATCTCTGTTCAGCTGCCGTAAGGAAAACGCATTAGTCACAGAATATTAAACTGTTGGTAATTTATTTATTTCTCGTGTCCAGGACATAACAAGTTGAAAAAACAAATAACATTAATTAATTAATATTAAACTATAAACACAATTAAATAGAATGTGACCAGAATTCCGCAATCTTGATGGCCTTCTCGTTTGCCCTGTGAAGGTCGTCGATATTGCAGGTTTCATTGAGATTCCTGCATATCAGAAGATGTTGTGGGTTCTGAAGCTCACCACATTCACATAGATCGTTGTCATTAGTGTACCCCCATTTTTTAATATTATATTTACATCGGGACACTTCAGTTCTTAATCTGTTTAGAGCCTTCCATATAGCATATGGCTGATTACATCCCGCAGCCGGTGCCTCTTTGATGTTCCTCCGCTGTTCTTCAGGCAATGAATTTCGCCATAGTTCTAGACGGCGTGCTCCAGTAGAAGATGTTATGGCTGTAGTTGATTGTACGAAGCTCTTCCTTGACTTCAGCCTTGTGGGTTGAGGTTCGTGTCCAAACAAAGGGTGTCTGGGGTCTGTTTCTTGTTTCCTCTTCTCCCTCTCTGCAGCTGTTTTCCTACGAATATCAGGTGGTGCTATACCCATGATTTGGTATATTTTACTAATAGGAGTTGGTTTTGGGCAACCTGTTACAATGCGACCAGTATCATTCAATGCTATATCAACCTGCTTAGCATGTGCAGAGTTTTGCCAAACTGGTGCTGAGTATTCTGCTGCAGAGAAACTAAGTACCAGGGCAGATGTACGAAGCACATTTGGATGTGCTCCCCAGGAGGTACTTGTCAGTTTCCGGATGATGTTGTTCCGGGCAGATACTTTAAGTTTCAGATCCTCACAATGGGTTTTGAATGTGAGAGATCGATCAAGCTTTACTCCTAGATATTAAAAATATAACACCTACCAAACTTCCTATTTTTCAGTTTTATTATGCTTTGTTTTTTTTTCACTCATTTCCTATAATGTGTAGCATTGGCTCAAAGTAGGTAGCAGCAACGAATATCTGTCCTAATAATTATGAAAACATAGGGATACTCACTGGTGGAATTTGAAATGCATGTAAAGGGCGTTACGTCAGGTAGATGTACATTCTCCTGCATTAGGTTTTTATATTACCAGCCACAAAATCATTTATATCAGTGGTTAATAAAATAGGTAAAAGAAATAAGTCTGCCATTTAACCAGCTTCAGTGTAACTGTAAGCTTCATCCAAGTAAAAATTCCAAATGTCTTTAGTCGGATATTCAGTACGGGCTGCAGCAGACAAACACCACATAGAATTAAAACCACCGCTTCCCTAATATGGAATCGTACCAGCAACTGTTCTATCTGGATCACTACGAGCTAGCCCTAACGCACAGTAACGCCATCCACGCTCGTAGCTGCACGGTGAATATTAGACACCTGTGGAGCTGTTGTTAAGCATCAGCTTTGCCGTGAAAGGCCTCAGTATCATGTTTTACTACAACTCCACGGAATTCTCCACTTATGTCAAAAAACTGTAATTTGGCAAACAGATAGGCCGTCGAGAGGAAAAAGTTTCATTTCTTGAAATCATTCAGAGATTATTTTGAAATGTCTCTACTATTTACTACGTCATGGCAGAGAACAGCAGCTAGAGTAATCAGCTCAGTGAGAAGAGAAATGATAGGTGAATCTGCAGATGTAAATCAGGCGTAAAGATAAAACTATTTAGATTTAATAATAATAAAAAAAAAAAAAAAAAAAAAAAAAAACTTTAAACGTATTTTTCATTCGTTGACGGATCAATAAATCGGTATTTCCGAGAACGAGTGTACAGCAGAGAAAGTAAAAGAATTGATGGTCTAGAATTCTCGAAGATACGTCTGCCGAATAACAAAGTTTTAGATGACGCGTTTGTAACGATAGCGTAGATTCGAACCAAATCCCTGAAATACGAGAACTCGTCTTTAACTCGACTAGATGAAATCTCTAAAGTCTTTGCTGAATATAATTAATATTGTTATGTTTGAGTTGACCCTATTGGATTGTAATTAAGAATTTGTCTAGTGTTTCCACGAGCTAGTTAGAACCGGGAATTCTCAGTTCTTGAAGCAATGGGAGGAGCTTAAGTTTACGAGGTGGAAATTAGGGACCGTCCCAGGATTCTCAACAAGAGAGATCCCACACAGGGTGCACTTTCAATTCGAGTCGCCTACGCCTGGAATCGGGCATGGCATCAGAATAAGAAGAAGAAATGCTCACCTTAATACAGAACAGTTCCTAAAAAATATTTTTTTAATATGGAAATTACTCTTTTTAGGATCAGCTTGTCACTCAACATATGTATTTTTTACTTTCTTGTATCTACATCTATACTCTGCAATTCACAAATACTGTGGGTGGCAGAGGGTGCTAAGCACCAATCCTAATTCAGTGCATTCCAATCCCGAACAGAGTGAGGAAAGAAAGCATACATAAATGTATCAGGACGGCATCTTGGGCGCTAATGACCCCGTCGTCGACGCGCCCCTAAGCCCTAATAACAACAACAACAACAGTACGGCATCTTATTTCTCGAATCTTATCCCTCCTGTCATTGTGACCTAAATACGTTGACGGAAGAAGTATTTCGTTGCAGTCGTAAATTAAAGATTTTCACATATTCTCCAACAAATTCAAACTAAAAAGACGTCGTCTGTCCGCCAAACAATCCCAGCCCAACCCACGTATCAGCTCTGTTACATTTGCGTAAGGATTGTAACTAGCAGTCACGAATCTAGCGACTCTCCTCTGTACTTTCTCTAAAGTGTCAATCAATCCCTTGCGATACGGATCCCAAATGCGGACGCACTAGTGTTTTATACGCTATTTCCTTTGTATGGGCATTACAACTTCTCAAAATACGACCTATAAATCTACATCTACATCTATACTCTGCAATTCACAATTACTGTGGGTGGCAGAGGGTGCTAAGCAGTATTCCAATCCCTAACAGAACGAGGAAAGAAAGAATACATAAATGTATCTTATCTCTCGAATCTTATCCCTCCTGTCATTGCGACCTAAATAGGTTGGCGGAAGAAGTATTTCGTTGCACTCGTAAATTAGAGATTTTCGCATATTCTCCAACAAATTTAAAAGAAAACGACGTCATCTGTCCCCCAAACAACCCCAGCCTAACCCACGTATCAGCTCTGTGACACTTACATAAGGACTGTAACTAGCGGTCACGAATCGAGCGGCTCTCATCTGTACTTTCTCTAACGTGTCAATCAATCCCTTGCGATACGGATCCCAAATTGCACAACAGTATTCCAAATGCGGACGCACTAGTGTTTTGTACGCTATTTCCTTTGTATGAGCATTGGAGCTTCTCAAAATACGACCCATAAAACGTAGTTTAGAATTAGGTTTGCCTACGACGGAAGTAATGTGCAAGTCCCATTTCATGTTGCTTTGTACTGTTACGCCTAGATACTTCAGGGAATCGACCGTGTCAACAACTGAATTGTTAACTTTGTACTCGTGAGCAAACGGGTTCTTTTTATTACTTATTTGCATTGCCTTGCACTTTTTACAGTTAAGTGTAAGCTGCCATTTACGGCACCATTCCGAAATAACATCCAGATAGCGCTGTATTTCTAAGCATTCGTCAGAGCACCCCACTTCCCTATAAATAAGTGCATCATCAGCAAAAAAACGCATCCTGCAATTAACGTTGTCACCGAGATCGTTTATAAAAATTAAGAAAAGAAGTGGTCCTATTACACTTCCTTGAGGAACGCCCGAAGTGACATCTAGCTTTGAAGAGGCTTCCCCGTCAACAACGACATACTGCGACCGACCAGTTAGAAAATCGCGTATCCATTCGCAGATCTGATCAGATATACCGTACGCTCGAATCTTCGCCAAAAGGTGGTTATGTGGTACAGAGTCAAAAGCCTTCTGGAAATCCAAGAAATTAGCATCAACTTGTGATCCTGCATCGATAACCTTCATTACGTCATGCCAAAATAGAGCCAATTGCGTTTCACACGAACGGTTCTTACGAAATCCGTGTTGGTTTGCTGTAAGTAACTCGTTTTCATCCAGAAACTTCATAACGTTAGAGCATATGACATGCTCCAGAATTCTACTGCAAACAGATGTTAGAGATATGGGTCGATAATTCCTAGGATCTCTCCGATCACCATTCTTGAAAACGGGAATCACCTGCGCTATTTTCCAGTCAGAAGGTACTTTTTTTTCTTCTAAAGATTTACGAAATATATCTGATAGAAATGGTTCTATTTCTTCCACGTATTCCGAAAATAATCTTACTGGAATACCATCAGGACCCGGCGCCTTCCCCCACTTCAGGAGCTTTAATTGCTTTATGATACCTACACTATCAATTTGAACTGGATCCATCTCAAATTCTACACGCCGTGCAAAGGCGGGAATGTTTTCCATGTTTTCGTCAGTGAAAGAATTTTTAAATTCGGTGATAAATACGGTAGCCTTTTCGCGGCTGTCATCAACTTCCCGACCGTCTTGTAGTAGAACTGACATATTGTTGTCACTACCACTAACTTTTTTTACATACGACCAAAATTTCTTTGGGTTTTCGTTGAGACTCTTAGAAAGTGAGTTGCATCTAAAGTCGTAGTTTAGAATTAGCTTTGCCTACGACGGAAGTTATGCACAAGTCCCATTTCATGACGTAACTGTGACCAAAACCACCACAAACTCAGCAAAAATTAATATACCTAAAGACTAGGAGGCTGGTGTGAGAAAATACACACCATTTAAGAGAATTTTTTGCACAGCATTTTTGAACAGTTACTATTAATATGCTTTCTTTATTTACACGTTACGTATTCACTTTGTTAGTTGTAAACAGTTACAGAAACACTTTACTCGATACATATGCACCTTTGGGGAGATCAACTTGGGTGGTCACAGTGTGTGTTCGGTTGTAGAGTGTTGTATGAAATGAGAGGTGACGACGGGAGGGGATGAAACCCGGTGTCGGCCCATTCAGGATACCTGGGTACCGCCAAGCTTAACGTCCCCATCCAACGGACGAATCACCAACAGTGCCTTATGCCCTCACCCCATAAGCACTGTGAAGAGGTTTGGCACTTAACCCAGGACGTTGGTGCACAATTTGGTGATGAGGAATTGTGATCCACTACCTCTCCTACTCTGCCGGTAAATTCCCGATGGTAAAAATTTCTTCCACCACCAGAATTCGAAGCAGCTAACCCCGTGTCGGCGCCGGACACGACCGCGGTGCCGCAGCCAACTGCGCCGACGTGGAGGGCATGCGAACTATAAAAGTGTTGTGCGAAGTTTACAAAGAAATTATAATAAAGTTTATTTTCAGGTTTCTGTATGTTCTGAATGAAAGACGAAGACTATATGGATTCACTAATTTGTCCGTCGTTGTGTCTCCCGTCTGTCATACCCTTAATACTTCTGAACCTTTTAATGAAGAAATTTGTAATTGTGTATGATTTTAGTTCTGTGTTTAGTAACGCGTTTGCCTTATTTTTGTTTTAGTAGGAAAGTATTATTGTTCTTAATATAGTATCTGCGTAACCATTATCGTAAATTAAATGCCGTAATTACGTTACGTTTATTGGAATGTTAATCATAGATGTAGTGGTTTGATTAACATGTTCCGTATATTCTTGCGTATTTTATTTCAGAAAAATGAATAATTAAACAACTAAAGTTACTTAGTCAAAAAACAGTATTAACAGAATCGGAAGTGTGTGTTGTTTATGTGTGCTGTAGCGTGGTCTGGTGAAGGAGTGTCCATCTGAATGCAGTGTGATCTATGGCGCCCATCTGTTCTCTGCACCAACTAATTCCCCTTCCTTGGACATACATATACCTGACATTTTAAGTTACACCATGAGCATATCCAGCGAAGGGCAGATGGGGGGCTGAAGCCCCTCCCCACCCCCTAGAAAAAAAATCAAGTTACCTTCAGCACACTTCGACGAGTGATGAACTGGCTCAGGAGCACTATGGGACAGGAAGGATTTACTGGATTATGCCTGATGAGTGTGCATCGAAATTTCGTGAAAGTGCACCGTGAGATATTGGCAAATAAAGTTATAGAAAATTTTTCTGAGAATCCCAGACAATTAATGTTTACATAAAAAACTATAATTGAGTTACTATCTTGATTAACTGTATAGTAGGTCCTCGGATAACTATGTTAATCAATAATAAAAATAGTTTCCTCAATAGGTTTGAGTTTTATTTTGTAAGAATTGTATTTGTAATTGTATTTTGTAATGTTTCAGTCCACACCCCACTTCCTCGAAAAAAAAAAAAATACGAGTTGTCCCCGCCCAATTCAGATGTTGCCCCCCCCTAATTCAGATGTTGCCCCCCTTAATTCAGATGTTGCCGCCCCCCCCCCCCCTAGTTCTGGTCCTGGATACGCCCTTGAGCTAGACCATAAACTTTCAAACTGTGTAATCCCCGTCAAAATTGGTTTGGTGATGTCACAGTCAGATGCAGTGCACTTACAAATATATACGTAGAAGATAACCTTATCACGATTATTAGTATAACTTAAGTGAAAACAATTGTGTTGGGGTGGTGGTGGCTGAAGGAAACATTTTCTTTAAATAATCTTGATGAATATCAAATGAAAGCTAGATGTTTGCTGACTCATAGAATGTTTCGATTTTTCAGTTTACTCCACGATTTATAGTTTATGTCGAAAAATCATTAAAAACTTAATGCTCCCTTAATTTCTAAAACTGCTGATCCTAAAATTCTCGCAAACTTTCCATTGATAAATACCCTCTTAAAGACTGCAGGATAACTTTACAGATCTTTGTGGAGTTTATATTTTCTGTAAAATAACTCCGTAATTTAAACTATATCGATACGTAAGCAGATCATCTTTCGGTAAAACTATCACGTGCATTATTCGATAGCAAAATAACATGAATCGGGTAGCAAATATGTCGTGAATACACTTTTTTGAAAAATTTTCAAGTTTTTTTAATATACATTATAATTTCTTTCAACTAAATTTTTGTGTTGGTTTGATTTGTACTCGTATTTATCATTCAAAACCACATGAAAACG